>CM055127.1:38264206-38880586 GCA_029206835.1 Rana muscosa
AACTGACCCTCTCCGATCCGTTAAAATCAGACGGGTGGCGATACGTCCCCATCCGTCCATGGCGGATCGGATGAGATATGATGAAAACGGACATGCTGTCTGTTTTTGTCCGATCTCTCCATAGGAGACAGCGGCACTCGACAAGCCCCTCCCCGCTCAGTGAGCAGAGAGGGACCTGTCATCCACTCCGTGGTAATGGAGTCCGCCTCGTGTGAATGAGGCCTTAGCCAGGTCATTGTGATTTCCTCCCTCTGTCTGGCCCCAGTATATCAAAAGGAGATTTTCCTTTGCTGGCAGGATGTAGTGTGAGCTGTTTGTATCTACCTCACAGTCACTGCTTTCATTAGAAAGACTGAATCTCTTTTTGTCATATCTAATGGTCTCTGTAAAGGGGACCCAGCTTCTCGTTCCAGCCTTTGGTCTTAAAGATTGGGTGACAGGTCTCATTCAGTTCCAGCTTCAGGTGTAAGGTCTTTCAGGCAGCTCATTAAACTGCATGTGGTCCCAAGTTCTGTGGTTGCCTGGGCCTGTTATTTTTTTGTTACTGTTGCCCACCCCTTAATTTGACTGCTTTTGAACATTTCAATAATCTCTGAAATATGTGTCCCTCAAGTACTTTGAATTTGTGCACATACATTAAAATCAATTTCTTAGAGTTCTTTGAGGGACACAGTTTACACCTTTCTGTGTTCATGGTCTTTCTTTCAGGACTGTTTTCCTACTAAACTGAATCATGATGGAAGTGTGGGTTATACCAGGCTGGGCACTGTATTTTGTTTGTCAGTATCAAAATCCTTCTGTAGGCAGCAGTATAAGCTATTTTGAATCCTATGAATCTCTGAATCCTATGTTCATCAATGAACTTCAAAAAATAAAATTTATGATAAGTTCAAAAATCCTTTTTACAGCATTACAAGCAGTCTAATGAGAATGCCAAGAGGTCCAAGAGTTCAAAAGTTTTCAATAATGATGTCAGTTTCCAAAAGGGTACATGCACACACCCATAAGAAAATACTGTAAGTAGCTTCTGTTGCCTAGCATCCATCGGTTGCTCGGATACAGGCTGCTTCTTCTGCCTAGCATCCTTTTTTTGCTAGGAAACTGGTGGCTTCTGGACCCAGACTGACATTGTGTGTGAGAGCAACAGCCCAACTCTAATGCCGCATACACACGACCGTTTTTCATGACGAGAAAAATTCTATTTTTTTATTTGGTCATTAAAAACGATCGTGTGTGGGCTCCAGAGCATTTTTCACGACGTGAAAAATGGGCATTAAAAAATTGGAACATGCTCTAATTTTTCTCGTCGTTTTTCACGTCGCCGTTTTTCTCATCATGAAAAACGCCCGTGTGTAGGCTTTAACGACGTGAAAGTGATGAGACGGGAGCGCTCGTTCTGGTAAAACTAGCATTCGTAATGGAGATAACACATTCGTCACGCTGTAACGGACTGAAGAGCACGAAGCTGAAAAGCGCGAATCGTCTCTCACCAAACTTTACTAACACAAGGATCAGCAAAAGCAGCCCAAAGGGTGGCACCATCCGAATGGAACTTTCCCTTTATAGTGCCGTCGTACATTTCGTACGTCACCACGCTTTGCTCTAGCATTTTTTTCATGATCGTGTCTAGGCAAGGCAGGCTTCAGAAGAATCACGTCGAGAAAAACTTCGTTTTTTTTCAATGACATTAAAAACGGTCGTGTGTACACGGCATAATATTCTGCCAGCAAATGGTATTTTAACACTTGCTGCAGACGTTAAGCACTAAAAATAACCTAAAGGAGCTGCATATTTACTACTATATATGCAGCCTGACTGCATTACAGTAATACATACAGAGGGTTCAATTGGGTTTTGTAACAAATCCATAGGGTAGAGCTCTTGTATAAGCTGAATTCTAAGCACCAGTCAGTTTTTACCAGAGCTCCTGATGGTGGAGGTGGATTTTACTGCATGCTAGGGTCACCCTGCTACAGGTGCAGAAAGAAACTGTGTGAGAGGATATGGAAGTGAGCAGGCGTACAGGTGGGCAGGGATGAAGAGGAGATTGAGGAAACAGGCCAAAGATCAGGGCAGGCATAAACAGCCAAATCCAAGCGAGAGAGACAGAAAATCAATCCAAGAAGCAGGATAAGTAGTAGCAAAAGGAAGCTCAGTGAAAAACGAAAATGTTCAACAGGCAATGGGAGGTGATCTAAGCATGAGAGATTTGGAGGCTGGACAGGAAGTGGCCTAGAAGAAAGGTTTATTAATCAGCAGGTGAGGCAGGCAATGCCCATAATTGCCAGCTATGTACAGCAAGAACAGGACACATAATAGTAGAACCACAGGCATCAGCAGAACCACAGATGACAGATCAGTTCTTTAGCTGATCTGTGACAGCCATTAATGTATAGAGAAGGAAAAAAGTTATTTTTCAGCAGCCCAGTCTTTAGTCGATCAGTGTGTACACAGCAGGATTAAAATTTTTATGAATCATTAAAGCGGAGTTCCACCCAAAAGTGGAACTTGAGTTCATTTGTCCCCCCCCCTCCGGTGCCACATCTGGCACCTTTTCAGGGGAGGGGGTCTTTGACAGGTATCCTGTCCCCACTTCTGGGAGTCTGGGCCGCGGCGCATTACGTCACAGCTCGGCTCCCTCCTCCTTCCCCCGCCGGGCCAGTAGGAGAGCGTAGCGGTGCCCTGCGCATGCAGAAGCCGTAATGCCATACTGCCGGGCTTCCTTACCCGCAATGGCGGCGGCAGCACCCGACAGCTGATGGAAACATCAGCTGCGGTGTGGACATCGATGGACTCCAGGACAGGTAAGTGTCCTATTATTAAAAGTCAGCATTGGCAGTATGTGTAGCTGCTGGCTTTTCATTTTTGCAGGGGTTGGCGGACCTCCTCTTTAACTTCTTGCCGTTTACCATTGATGTGAACTTTTATTTGAAACAAAGAAAAAAAAAGACCTAAACAAACACAATTTTTCATATTTATGTGCAGAGCCAGAATTGTTGCAGTCTTTTAGACTGGTAATAAAAAGTGACCTAGGCAAAGAAAGCTCAACAGGCCTGATATGAGTATGTAAAAACATTCTGCAAAACCCAGGACAGTAATTCTAATATAATAGCACCTCTACAGAGAATACAGTAGATGGACAATGTGTAAAAACTGAGCAAACCTAATTCAGAAACCAAAAGCTCGCAATACAGCTGAACAGCAAACATTTTGTATGAATTAATACATTTCAAGTTACCAGCAACCAGGAGAAGCCAAAAACATCAGTTGTGGGTTGAAGTAGCATGTTACAAATTTGTAGCCTATAGAAGGTCTTTTACTGGATTATCAGCCAAAATCCGAATAACTTATACAAACCTATAACTAAGGTATACAACAGCATGTCAAATAATGTTCAAAGTACCTTTAATTACCTAAAAAGGTGATAAGAATTCTGACTCTTCACTGTTTATTAAATACAGAAATATAGATGCTTGTTATCCATTAAATAATATTGCATATAATTATTATTTTTAACTCAGGATTGTTTCTGTAGTTTTAATTCCTCATCTTTTTTAGGCATTAAGCTGTAGCTCTGCTGTCACTGCAGACCGTGAGGTCATATCTGTGCAGCAGTCTGTCTTTTTTTTGTTTTCCACACTCTCTCAGTTTCTCTTCAATCTTGTTTTTCAGATACTATCCCATGGGCCACCCGGTTTCAGTCCATCTTTATTTCCTTGCTGACCGCTTCCAGGGTTTTCTTATTAAACATCATGCCACTAATCTTGCAGTCAGTAAGCTGGAGACATTGGAGACCTGGGTAATGCCAAAGAAGGTCTTTAAGATTGCCAATCCCACTAGTGATTTTGGCAGGCTGCAGTTTTCTGAGGTGAGTTAAATTGAGGTGAGAGAAAATAGTATGTTTAGCTTTTCAAACAAATGAATTGCACAAAATGCCGTACTCCAAAGCTTCAGCTAGCTAAGATTTTTATTGTATACAAACCTAAAGACAGCACAACTAGAAGCCACTTGGAGCAGGAGTATTGTGGTACAGTCCATCGACTGCTTCTGTGTAACAGTCTAAATCAAGCCTCAATGCCAAGGCATTTTGCCTGCTAGGGAATACAGCACCTGGGCTATGAACTACTAATTTGTATTGCTCTAGTGCCAGCAGTTTAAAATAAATTCCAATTAATTTTGTTGCTGCTTTTTTTTTTTCTACATCATCACACATTGAATAGATTTCATGGAAGTATATGATGCTAATTTACCCATTGTTCCATAATGGCTTATAAAGTGTTAAAGCTGTGTTATTTGACCAGTAATACACTGTAAATGCTAGTATACTGAGGCGCAGGCTTTCTCTTTGTAAGTCCTTTCTATTGCAGCTCAACAGCTTACAGTGCCTTAAAAAAGTATTTATACACCTTGAAACTTTCCACATTTTGTCATGTTACAACCAAAAACATGAAAAGTGATAGGCCAACATAAACTGCCACATAATTGTGAAGTGGAAGGAAAATGATAAATTGTTTTCAAAATTGTTTACAAATTTGTGAAAAGTGTGGTGTGCATTTGTATTTAGTTTTCTTTACTCTGATACCCCTAACTAAAATCTAGTGGAACCAATTGCCTTCAGAAGTCACCTGAATGGTGACTTAAACTGTGTGTAATTTAATCTCAGTATAAATACAGCTGTTCTGTGAAGGCCTCAGAGGTTTGTTGGAGAACCTTAGTGAACAAACAGCATCATGAAGGCCAAAGAACATACCAGACAGGTCAGGGAAAATGTTGTGGAGAAGTTTAAAGCAGGATTAGGTTCTAAAAAAATATCCCAAGCTTTGAACATCTCACAAAGCACTGTTCAATCCATCATCCGAAAATGGAGAGTGTGGTACAACTGCAAACCTACCAAGACTTGGCCATCCACCTAAACTGACAGGCCAGGCAAGGAGAGCATTAATCAGAGAAGCAGACAAGAGCCCAGTGGTAACTCTAGAGGAGCTGCAGAGATCTACAGCTCAGGTGGGAGAATCTGTCCACAGGAAAACTATTAGTGCACTCCACAAATCTGGCCTTCATGGAAGAGTGTCAAGAAGAAAGTCATTGTTGAAAGAAAGCCATAAGAAGTCCCGTTTGCAGTTAGCGAGAATCCATGTGGGGGACACAGAAAACATGTGGAGGAAGTTGCTCTGGTCAGATGAGATCAAAAATTGAAAGTTTTGGCCTAAAAGCAAAACGCTATGTGTGGCGGAAAACTAACACTGCACATCATCCTGAACACACCATCCCTACTGTGAAACATGGTGGTGGCAGCATCAGGTTGTGGGATGCTTTTCTTCAGCAGGATCAGGAAATCTGTTCTGAGTTGATGGGAAGATGGATGGAGCCAAATACAGGACAATCTTAGAAGAAAACCTGTTAGAGTCTGCAAAAGACTTGAGACTAGGGAGGAGGTTCACCTTCCAGCAGAACAACAATCTTAAACATACACTGTGAATGGAAAGGCAGCGCTAAATGAAAAAAGACCCAATTCAACTAATTGGGAAAGGACTCAAAGTGCAACAAAAGTAAAACAAACAAATAAGTCCACATAAGCGTCCTTTCAAATATCCTTAAAGTGAAATGTGTAACAATGAAGATCATCAGCCTTAAAGTGAAATATTGAAACTGGACGTATAACAATGAAGATCATCAGCATATAACTTCTGGTGAAGCAGTAAGGTGGAATACTCTTACCGGAACTGATGGATCTGCTTGTTAGGCAGATCATAAAGGCATATGGAATTCTAATGGCCGATCACATCTGCTTCTCTGAAGACTCCAGACAGACCAAAAGGATCTCAGACGACCGCTCCTTGTATCACAACCTCGAGGGAGACTCTGGATTTGCCTGATGTTCCCAGGTGGTGTAGAAAACGACTTCCAATAAAAAATCCTTGTCAGGATTGGGAGATGGCAAAAAGGTGGAAGGAACTCCAGAAGGCAACTCAATCAACCCCACATGAAAGAAAGAAGATGAAGGGGGTGCTCCAAGTGCAGGTCAAATAAGGGTTTATTAAAACCAACAAATATAAAAGTGATCACAGTACCGTACATACAAAAAGTTTAAAAGGGCAATAAGTGGAGTGGTGAACTTGGGCTTGGTTCACCACTCCACTTATTGCCCTTATAAACTTTTTGTTTAACTACTGCTTCACCAGAAGTTATATGCTGATGATCTTCATTGTTACACGTCCGGTTTCAATATTTCACTTTAAGGCTGATGATCTTCATTGTTACACATTTCACTTTAAGGATATTTGAAAGGACGCTTATGTGGACTTATTTGTTTGTTTTACTTTTGTTGCACTTTGAGTCCTGTCCCAATTAGTTGAATTGGGTCTTTTTTCATTCAGCGCTGCATTTCCATTCACATTCTATTATATATTAGTCACATTTTATGCAGCTGCTTTTTTATTTGTTTTTCCACTTACTTTTTTCTGGTCCTTTAGACTAGCGCAATATTTTTCATTACTTCCAACCTTAAACATACAGCCAGAGGTACAATGGAATGGTTTAGATCAAAGCGTATTTATGTGTTAGAATGGACCAGTCAAAGTCCAGACCTAAATCCAATTGATAATCTGTGGCAATTCTTGAAAATTACTGTTCACAGGTGCTCTCCATCCAATCTGACAGAGCTTGAGCTATTTTGCAAAGAAGAATGGGCAAAAATTTCACTCTCTAGATATGAAAGCTGGTAGAGACATCCCCAAAAAGACTTACAGCTGTAATTGCAGTGAAAGGCGGTTCTACAAAGTATTGATTTAGGGGGGCTGAATACAAACACACACCACACTTTTCACAGTTTGTAAAAAATGTTGAAAACCATTTATAATTTTCCTGTCACTTTGTGTTGGTCTATCACATAAAATCCCAAGAAAATACATTTGCGTTTTCGGTTGTAACATAACAAAATGTGGAACATTTCAAGGGGTATGAATACTTTTTCAAGGCACTGTACAAAAACATTTGGTATTCAGTAATGACTGGCACAACATTGAATATGGGGGGAATTATCCGGCAATCACACCCTTATAAATGGAGATTATGCTTTTTGTTACTTCCTTATTGCGTCCGTTGAAAAAACAAATACCTTCAAAAAATTTAGGCGATAATAAGATTTAAAATTAGCATGGGGAAAATAAGGACGTTAATGGTTAACTGTAATTATTGTAGTCCAAGTTTTTTTTTAGAAAATTAGTAAAACAGGAAAAAGGAGAGCTACCAAAATTATGGAAGTGTATGAACTTCATAGGTTACTTTCAGTGGTTTGTTGTCAACATTTCAATGGAGCTCAGGCCATCTTTCTCAATGAGCTGAGCTCCATCAAAATGCTGACAATAAAAGCACTGTTGCTTTGATTACAAGACCAGTGAGTGTCTCTATATATGTTTTGGATTTTTTGGGGATTTTTTGTGAGGACCCAGGCATTTACTTCACATATACAGTGCAGTGGATACCCTTAGTATATTCTAAAACCTACCACAAATGGGGGTGGAACTACTAACCTATTGGTTTTTTTTGTGATCATTTTGGAATTGTGCTGCCATATTGTGTATTCCTATATTTACTCATCAGACTGCTATCAAGTCAACATTTAATTGGATCTAAAGCAAAACTTTTTTTTAAAGTTTAGAAAACGTACGGAGGAATTAGTTTTTATTGTTCTGTCTTTGCTGGGGAGATTCACCCTCTGTGTTTGTCATGGTGACTATAGTCCCTAGAGCAGGAAGTGATGAGAGATCCAAAATGTTAAAGTTGCTGCTAGAACAGAAGGTAAGGGGAAATCTTCCAAAAGGCAACACTTGTTCCATTGACAACTGTTTTAGTTGGGATTTCGTCTTTCTTTACTAATATTTACTCTCACTTCCTGTGGTCTCCAGAAAAGAAAATCCAAGTAGTAACATAGCCAAAAAAAACAAACTGACAGGGCTTGTATTTGATCCATACTCTATCCATAGCTTAAAAAAGATTTAGCTTTAAATACACATTCATTAAAGTGGTAGTAAACCGCAAAAAAAATAAAAAATCTTCTCTCTGCAAGTTAAAAGCATAACATGCTAGTATGCAGCGCTGTCACAGTTCCCCAGGGCTTCCATCTTCACCCGATCTTCCATTCGGTTTCATGGGCAGTGGCCGCTTGACTGGCCGAGAAAATTTAATAATAGGAACGTGTAAAAAAATATCACAAAGTTTTAATAGTTCACATACATTACATGTGTATACAGTACACGTTTAATAAAACAGAAAAATATAAAGAGGACCCATTGGTTAGCCCAAGGGGAGTGCCGAGTATACACTTCCTGTGGGGCTATACTATTTGTGTCAGAAAAAGCCCACACTGAGATATGGTATTTTCTCTTGGGTGTTCCAAAGGTCCTTGAAGAATTAGAAAATGCTCTACATGTTTCGCGACTATGAATGTCGCTTCTTCAGGAGCTTCTGTATTTCTAGTTAGAAGAACAAACTTCAATTAGAATTAGAATAAACTTCAATTAGAATATGGTATAGAGCAGTGTACTGGTGTACCGGCGGCTGGCCTGAGGCGGGGTGTACAAAACGGTGAGGCTGGGACACCAATCCCCAGGTGCTCTGAGCGATGGTTTCACCCAGCATACCTAGCACACCAGCAGACCGGTAACCCCATATGTGGTTTAGGAGTGAGTCTATGGAAATGTTTGACTATTCTTCCAATTTGTGTGGTCAGGAACTGATGTTGGAGAAAAGGCTTGGCTTGCAGTCTCCGCTCTATTTCATCCCAAAGATGTTCTATAGGGATGAGGTCAGGACTCCGTGCAGGCCAGTCAAGTTCCTCCACCCCAAACTCACTCATCCATGTCTTTATGTACCTTGCTTAGTGCACTGGTCCAAATCATTTGGTGGAGGGGGGATTATGGTGTGGGGTTGTTGTTCAGGGGTTGGGCTTGGCCCCTTAGTTCCAGTGAAGGGAACTTTAAGGCACCAGCATACCAAGACATTTTGGAAAATGTCATGCTCCCAACTTTGTGGGAGGAGTCACCCAGCGGGAGAGGAGGAGTCGCCTAGGCCTGTCAAAACTATGTACCTGCCCCCCTCCCCACCAAAAAAAATGACATGCCAAATGTGGCATGTAAGGGGGCAAGGAGTGCTTAAAGCAGAAGTTCCACTTTTGGGTGGAACTCCACTTTAAGTTTTGAAAATGAAAATTGGAGGCTGACTGGTTGCCATGCACACCTGCTCCAAAATCTGTCATCTCTAGTTTTGGTACATTAGTGTCTACAGTACAGGTCAAGAGTATATAATGCACAAGCCACTTTACAGAGTATAATTAAAATGACCCCCTATTACCAGTACAAATCCCCCCCCCCAAGCTTATACACTCTAGATCTCCTCTAACATCCCTAAATCCCCACTCTAAGCCAGACAGTAAAGATTCCCCTGCCAGCGCAGACCTTTTTCAGCACAGACCTCTCAGTACAATGAATACCCATCACAAATCCCTCAGTACAGATTTACCCCCCAACATGGACGCCTCAGCAGAGGAAGACCTCTCCCTCAGTACATACTCCCTCCCAGCACTGACTTAACCCCTCCACCTACCCAGCAATGATCCCTCTCCTAAATACCTCTTCCCAGCCCACCTCCTTAGTACAGACACCCTCCCCCCCCCAGTACAGACCCCTTAAGCACAGAAATCCCCTATTCCCCTCCCCCCGCCCAGTACAGACCCCTCAGTACAGAAACCCCCTTTCCCCTCCCCCTAGTACAGACCCCCCCAGTAATAGAACTCCCCCTTACCCCACTACAGACCCCTCATCACATAACAGATTTATCCCCTTGCCGAGTACAGGCCTCTCAGTATAGACATTTCCCCCCAGTACAGACCCTTTAGTAGTAGAACCCCCCCCCCCCCCCTATCCCCATCTAACAATCCACTCTTCCACAACACAGGAACTCTCAGAACAGACACCTTTTATTTCCCCCCTCCCAAGTGCAGAACCCTTACTACAGAACAATCCCCCTCAAACTCCCCCCTTAGTACAGATCATGACACCCCATGCCAAACTGTACAGACAGCTGGAAATCAGAGTGAGAAGGAGTCATACAATCGGAGCATGGAAGACGACCCCTACTCTCCGACTGTCACTGAAGCAGTGGCCGCACACAAGCTGGGGCTTCTGCGGCTGCCTGACATTTCTTTGTATTGTATGGTGCTATGATGGAAGAGATAGTGGTGCAGTGCCCTACAAAACAAACAAAAAAATTTCCTCCAGCCAGTGTGCACCTGGAGTAGCCCGTGACCCCCTTAGTACATCACAGATATAATCATCAAGCATTTGGAGACCCCCTGGTTTCTGTTCTCAAATTCATATGGACAAAGTCTATGAGAAGGAAAAACAAAACAAATGTATAGACACTGGAAAGGAACTAATGAAAACTGCACAGTGAAATGCACAAGGTTCCTGTCCACATGCACTCACGACAGTGTCAGCTGCATGTGATTGCTTGGCTCTGGCTTCCTTTAGTGGTCAGGGTGGATCTTTTCTGCACAATATGTGCAAAGCCTCCTGAAATCTTTATCGGGAGTACTGTATGCGTGATTGGGTTGCATTGCCAGAACACAAGGACCTTAATGCCAGGATCACCAGTTATCATTTTAACCACTTCAGCCCCGGAAGATTTGGCTGCTCAACGACCAGGACATTTTTTGCGATACGGCACTGCGTCACTTTAACTGACAATTGCGCGGTCGTGCGACGCTGTACCCAAAATCCTTTTTTTCCCACAAATAAAGCTTTCTGTTGGTGGTATTTGATCATCTCTGCAGGTTTTAATTTTTTTGCGCTATAAACCAAAAAAGCGACAATTTTGAAAAAACACAATATTTTGTACTTTTCGCTATAATAAATATCCCCAATTTAAAAATAAAATAAAAATTCCTCAGTTTAGGCCGATATGTATTCTTCTACATATTTTTGGTAATTAAAATCGCCATAAGCGTATATTGATTGGTTTGCGCAAAAGTTATAGCGTCTACAAAACAGGGGAAAAATGTATGGCATTTTTATTATTATTATTTTTTTTACTAGTAATGGTGGTGATCAGCGATTTTTATTGGGACTGCGACATTATGGCGGACAGATCGGACACTTTTGACACATTTTTGGGACCATTGACAATCATACAGTGATCAGTGCTATAAAAATGCACTGATTACTGTGTAAATGTCACTGGCAGTGAAGGGGTTAACACTAGGGGGCGATCAAGGGGTTAACTGTGTTCCCTCATGTGTGTTCTAACTGTAGGGGGATGGGACTGACTAGAGGAGATGACAGATCGTTGTTCCTAGCTAGTAGAAACACACAATCTGTGTCTCCTCTCCTCACAGAACAGGGATTTGTATGTTTACACACATGCATCCCTGTTCTGGCTCTCGTGCCTGCGATCGCACGTGGCCGGCAGTCATCACAACCGCCGGCCACGCGCATCAGCACCCCGCAGTGCAGCGAGCGGTGCATGCGCGCCTGCTATCCCCGCTTAAAGGCCCGACGTACAGCTACGGGAACATGCCGACCTGCCGCTGTATCATGACGGCGGCTGGTCGGTAACCGGTTAACTAAAGATGCATATTTTAAAAGATTGAAAACACCTTTTGAAATTAAATTAACTTGTAAAAGCTTTTGTGAGATTTTAGTGATTGGATTTAGATCCAATTAAGTTGTTTGGTTAGAGATTACGTTTAAATCCTTTGCAATTCTCAGTTTTTTGTCAAAAATATCTCAGTACATCATTTAGATATTAGTACATAAAACTGCAACTCAAGGTACAATGTCATAATACAACATAAGTGTTTAGTATTCTGTACTAGCCTGAAATTAATTGGGCACATTCTTTTTCTATCAATGTGGCCAGCATAACAAATGGTATTCGTGATTGGGCAATTAAGAAAGACCAATGTAGAACTCAGGCTTTTGGTGTGTGTGGCAAATCCAAGACATTAATGTCCCATTAAGGAGATTAATGCTTTGTTAGTGCTGTTTATCAAAGTGTCTGCTAGTTGACTTTTAATTCCCTGAAGTGATAAGTTATCACAGCTATATTTTTTTCACTTTTTCCCTTTGAGTTGTTTGTTATTGTTTCACGTACTTTACCTCCAGAAGGTTTTGCTATACAGTGATATAAGATATTTGTTAACTTTCCAGTGCACTGTATTTAGTCTTGCACCTTGTTATGTATTTTTCATTGCTTGGTTCAGCTGTATGGGGTTGTGTGTAAAGATACTGTATGTATAGTATTTTCAACACTTTTAGGAAACATGTAAAAAAAGATCAGTTTCATGTAAACAAGCTGATTAGTATATGTATGTATTAAAAAAAAAACTTTTTCTATCTATAAGGTACAGTATATGAATACAGTATACACTGATCAGCCATCATTTTATGACCACCCACCTAATTTTGAGTAGGTTCCCCTTTTGCCAACAAAACAGCCCTGATCCATTGAGGCATGGATGCCACTAGACACCTAAAGATATGCTGTGGTATCTGGCACCAAACCGCCAGTTGCAGATCCTTTAAGTTCTGTAAGTTGCAAGGTGGGGCCTCCAAGGATCGGACATGTTTTCCCAGCATATCCTACAGATGCTCAATTGGATTGAGAGCTGGAGAATTTGGAGGCCAAGCCAACTCCTCAAACTTGTTGAGTTCATCAAACTATTCTTGTACTACTGGAGCCTGGGGGAGAAGACACTGCAGGGATTGGCCTTACAGTATAAAGGAGCAGAAGATAAGGTTAATAGATCTTCTTTCCCCTAGACCAGTGGTGGCGAACATTGGCACCCCAGATGTTTTTGAAAAACATTTCCCATGATGCTCATGCACGCTGCAGTGTAGTTGAGCATCATGGGAAATGTAGTTCCAAAACATCTGGGGTGCCAAGGTTCGCCATCACTGCCCTAGACCTAAACAAGCTAGTAACCCTTACAGTGCAGGCACAGCCCCAATGCAATTGGATAATTCAGGTTGGTTAAATTTAAAGTCATATAAAAGTCACTGTAAGGTGAAATCTGCAGAGACAATGCATATTATTTGCTTACTAAATAATAGTTACTTTCTGTAAATAATATTATAAACTACAGGTATATTCAGATAATTTTAGTAACACGTTAGATTTCAAACTTCATCACTTAAAGTGTCAGGATCCTGGTGGCCTTTGTCAGAAGGAGAGAGAATCCAAATTTTTACAAGACAGGAAATGGGAGGAAATCTCCCCAACCAAAAAGAGGCAGCAAAAAATAAACTGAAACTGTGCAAAGCCTCGGCTGGTAAATGTTAAAAAGATTACATTTATTACCATAGCCTCACCACAGGGCATCATGCAAAAGAACATATACCGTATATACTCGAGTATAAGCCGACCCGAGTATAAGCAGAGGACCTAATTTTACCACAAAAAAAATGGAAAAACTTATTGACTTGAGTATAAGCCTAGGGTGAGAATGCAGCAGCTACTGTAAGCGGAAAAGAGGGTCAACAATGCCCATTTGCAGGCCTCACCGTGCCCATTTGCAACCTCACTGTGCCCATTGCAACCTCACTGTGCCATACCTCACTGTGCCCATTGCAGTCTCACTGTGCCCATTGCAACCTCACTGTGCCATACCTCACTCTGTGCCATACCTCACTCTGTGCCCATTGCAGTCTCACTGTGCCCGGGTACCTGAATTCTTGACAGGCATCCATTTTTTAAAAGTCGTGGCTTCCTCCTGGCGTTCTGTTCCGTGATAGGCATTTGACACTGTGTTCCGCCTATCACGGAGGTCCTCTCATCCTCGGACTCAGTTTCCCAGCAGACACTGTGTTCAGTGTTCCGCCAATCACGGACAATCTTTCATCCTCGGACAATAGGACGTCCATGATTGGCGGAACTCTGAACACAGTGTCTGCTGGGAAACTGTCCGAGGATGAGAGGACCTCCGTGATAGGCGGAACACAGTGTCAAATGCCTATCATGGAACGAAACGCCAGGAGGAAGCCGCGACTTTTAAAAAAATGGACGCCTGTCAAGAATTCAGGTACACTGACTTGAGTATAAGCCGAGGGGGGTATTTTCAGCCCTAGAAAAAGGGCTGAAAAACTCGGCTTATACTCGAGTATATACTGTATATACAGATCGGGGGTGAGAAAGGGTTAAAGAAAAAACTAACATATTAATAGTGTAATTTAATGACCTACAACATCATGTGTAGGATGACCAAGACTAAATACCTGAAACAGAAAAAGCTGTGCAAAGTGAATAATGCTGATCAAGGGACAGCCATGAGGATGGGTAACACAGTGGTCAACCAAGGAAACTATGTGCAGGAGACATAAATTACATCAAGCTTGTTTCCCTTTGAAATTCAGAAGATTTCAGCTCATAACTGGCAGAAATGTGTCAGACTCTGGCACACCCTTCCACGGTCAGAGAATTCTTCATGCCTCCATGGAAGATTTGCAGACAAAAAGCCATACATGCAAGGGGGAAACAAAGCCAAACAATCCACCTATGCAGGAAAACAGGATGCAGAAAACTGGCAGCAGATGCTCCGCACAGAGGCAAAAATGGCTTTAAGTTTGCTAACAGTATAGAAAATAGTACAAGAATGAAAGTATGCAGCCTACAGAGAAGAGAATAGCGGTAGACAGTAGAGGTTCACTGCAGGTTTTAGGTGTCATTTATGTAAATTGACCTAAGCTTTAAATTACATACTGTACATAAAAATATCTATTCCCATATAAGAAATACCATCATAACAGATTAAATACAAACACATGTAGAAGCTTTGCATGGGAATTTAGCGGTACTATACATACAATTTAGACAAAGGGGTTAATTCACTATAAGTTAAATAACGGCCAATAAAATGTGGTAAAATAGCACTTGTGGAAAATCAGTTTTGAATTTTGTGTTAGATAACGAATGCGGTATTTGTTCGATTGAGCAGTAATTACCACATTATTTTAATGTGATAATTTATCCCATCAAGCTGGTTTCTAAGGAGCGGGCCGGAAAGCCGGCCACCGTGTCCTTAACAACGGATGACTCTGACAGCTGAATGTAAAGAAAACATGATGTCAATTAAAAATTATGTTTTTTTTTTATTTTTAAAGCAGAGTGGGGTCCCCCTTAAAATCCATTCCAGACCCCAAGTGCCTGGTATGCATTGGGGGCATGATCCCAAATATTTTTTTTTCCATAATTTTTATTTGCCGGCATGTTTTTTTTACATTCAGCTGTCAGCGGCTGTTTTTGACAAATACCACACGTGAAACCGACAACAAATCCCTGGTGATAAATATAATATTTTTTTCTTTCTCGTACATCACGGGACACAGAGCGACATAGTCATTACTAATGGGTTATATAGATACCGTCAGGTGCTGGCACTGGCAACTTCCAAAACCGGAAGTACCCTCCCCTATATAAGCCCCTCCCATCCGGGAGCACCTCAGTTTTTTGCCAGTGTCTAAGGTGTTGGCCAAGAAGAAACATGTGTTTTTCACTGAGCTTGCGTACAGGTTCTTTTGGGCCTCAGTAAGCTATTCCGGATCCGACCAAAAAAGCTTCATAGCTAAACGGTCGGTACCCGGGCCTTGCAGAGAAGAGCAAGGTTTTGCCTGTAATGCTTCTCTTAGGAGAGCTGGACCCTGGGATCCAGAGCTCTGGTCATACCCACGACCAAGATGTTTTCTGTGCAGGGTGCTATACAGGTCCAGGGGAGTGGAATCCTTGGGAACCCGGTCCCTGAAGGTTTGATTACAATGCCTGCCGTGATAGGTGAAGTTTGGGCTTTTGTGGACCAAACAAAGTCCTGCGGCGGGGAACAGGTAAGTGGGGGCCCCCAGGAACTTGGTTCTATTGGGGGACCCCCAAGCCTAATTTGTCTTTCTGTCTGTTACCTAATGGTATTCCCGCAAAATTCTGTGCATGCCTGTAACTACTAAAAAAATCTAATAATTTTTAATGGTGGTCAAGAAAAAAAAAAAAAAAATTTTTTTATATATATATATTTAATATATTAGACTGCGGTACCTGTGTTTGTCCACTAGAGGCCGCTGTGGAATGTTTTCTTGTCATGTGGACTAGCTTCTTCTCAGCAGAGCAAAGTCCAGGCAGATGGTGAGTTCTCTTATAGGGAACTGCTTCCTCTGCCATGTTGCAGTGCTCGTCCATCCCCCGGCCTGCGGCAAAGAGGGGCCCTGGCTCCTGTCCCTTGTTACCATATTTGAAATTAGCGCCGAAGGCGCACGTGCCCGCGCGCGTGCGCGTGCACGCGCCTCTATATATAGAGGTGAGCCGGGAAAGGGGGCGGAGCCTGGGGGATGACGCTCTGTGCGCGCCGCAGCGCTTCTGCGCATGTGCGGGCGTCCCAGCAGTTTTAAAAAAACCACAATATGTAGTGAGCTGGCTATGAAGTACAGAGACAGAGCTGGCAACATTTAAAGGCATACAGCAAGCGGTTGATACAGGCATCCCCTAGAAAGGCACATTAGTAGACACCAACTGTGATATAGCAGCAATTGTGCTAGACTATTCTCAGTAAAAGTGGTGTATTACGGCTGGAATACCTCAGCTTTAGGCTTAGGAATATGCCGTCCAGAAGCTCCGGAACTGAATCTTCCAGGAAGCGAAGGGGGTCTCATCGGGCTCGGAGGATCTTGGGCATACTCCTGCTGCACCAGTCTCCCCTGAAGTTCAGAGGTAAGTGACCGTAGAGACCCCGCAGGGGTACTTGGTACTGTGGCTGTCCTCAGTCACCTGCTCCTGTGTATGTAACAGAGGAGGTTTTTTCCTCAGCTCTGGGAGGATTAGAGAGAGATTGTCAAAATTTATCGCTGCCTCCCTGTCAGGAAAAGCACGCCCGATCTCCGTCTCCTCCTTCAGAGTGCCTGTTAGCAGAGCAACAGTCCCATACAGGGATCGACCTGCCTGAAGGGGATCAGGATAAGGTTGATTCTGTTATAGAGGAATCAACAGTGGGGGAACCTTTTCTCAGCATCTCAAGCTGAAAGATTATGGGTTCAGTCTCTGACTAACATGGTCCGATCAGCATTTAAAAATGCACCTTGCGGAACCATCAACCACTACTGTATCCTCGTTGGGGTCGCTAGAAGCCCCCAGACTGTTTGTTCTTTTCCACTTCACCCTTTACTGAAAGGGCTCATTTACCAGGATTGGGAACGTCCTGAGAAAATATTTATTCCCCCAAGAGATTTCCGGTGGTCTATCCCATGGAGGATAAGTTCATCAAAAAAAAAAAAAAAAAAAAATGGAAGGTCCCTACAATGGACGCAGCCATCTCTTGTATGTATAAATCACTGACATGTCCAGTGGATAATGTCCAAATGTTCAAGAACCCAATAGATAAAAGATTGGAGTCCTTATGAAAATCTGCTTGGTGATACAACCAGCAGTAGCAGCTATTGGGGTCTGCTAAGCAGTGAAGGATCAGTTGAAACAGGTCTTGAGGGACTTGACAGATCAGCAGGCTTTGCCCTAGCTGATCTACCTAGAGCCTTAGGCTTTGCGGTTGATGCCATAGAGGATTCAGTCCATCAGGCCTCCCGCCTTACGCTGTCTATAGTACATATGCGTAGGCTCCTATGGCTCAAAAACTGGTCTGCTGAAGCTCCCTGTAAAGAATGGCTGGTTAGCGTCCCATTTCATGGTGAACGCTTATTCAGGGAAAACCTGGACAAATATATCCAGAAAATTTCCAGCGGTAAAAATACGCTCTTGCCGGTTAAAAGCAGAGTTAGAGGTCCCTCTTTAAGAGGCCTGCTTCTCCAGTCCCTGGGGCATCGGCTGTGTAACAGTTCAGACGGCCTCCTCGGTCAAATCCCGGGGGTAAAAAACAGGGACAGTAGCAGGGTAATGAGAAACCCTGGGTTAGGGGAGGTACAAAACCTCCCCCAAAGTTAAATTCATGAAGCCCCCACTCAGTCGGGTGGGGGGAGGACTCCAGTTGTTCGCAAGAGACCTGGCGGGACACGATCAAGACAGATAGGTGCTCTCCGCAGTAGGTTTGGGATACAGTTTGGAGTTAAAAGACTCTCCTCCTTCCCATTTTTGAGGTCAAACGTGCCAAGGGATCCCCGGAAGAGAGAGTCTCTCCTGTTGGCACTAGAACAACTATTGCTCCAAGGAGTAATTATGGAGGTTCCCCTGGAAGAATGAGGGTTCGGGTTTTACTCAAACCTCTTTACAGTCCCGAAGCAAACGCGGACGGGAGGCCCATATTAATTCTAAAAGGGCTATACAAATTCCTGTATATCAGGACTTTCCGATGGAGTCGATCCGATCGGTGGCCACTGCCCTACAAGGGGAGGATTGGTTAGCCACGATCGACATCAAAGATGCTTATTTGCACATTCCCATCTTTCCAGTCCACCAAAAATTTCTACGCTTTGCAGTAGAAGGGCGCCATTTTCAGTTCAGAGCCTTACCCTTCGGTTTGGCCACAGCACCACGAGCGTTTACAAAAATTCTGGCCCTTTATTGGCCAATCTAAGAACACAAGGTGTAATGATAATGGCATATCTGGATGACTTGTTGCTGATAGACCACTCAGTGAAAAAACTAGACGTGGTCGTTCACAAGACGATCAAGTATCTGGAATCTCACGGTTGGATTATCAACCGAGACAAGTCAGCCCTAAAAACCAGTCAAAAGTCTGGAATACTTGGGGCTAAGGTTGGATTCAGGCCAGAGAAAAATATTCTTGCCTCGAGGAAAGATGTTGTCTTTGAAAGATTTGATCCACTTAGTGGGTACAAAAAAGACAGCCGTCCATACGCCTGTATATGAGGCTGCTGGGAAAAATGGTGGCATCATTCGAAGCAGTACCCTACGGTCAATTCCATTCAAGGAATTTGCAAGGGGCCATACTGTCAGCCTGGAACAAAAAAGTTCAGGCCCTAGACTTACAATGTCCTTGTCCCCTTCCGTTCGCAAGAGCCTCCGTTGGTGGTTGGTTCCCCAGAATCTGGAAAAAAGGAAATCCTTCAGTCCGATTTCTTGGAAGGTGGTCACTACAGATGCCAGCCTTATAGGCTGGGGAGCAGTACTGGAGCAATAGTCTCTCCAGGGCAGATGGTCGGATGCAGAAAAGGCCCTGCCCATCAATCTCTTAGAGATACGAGCAGCCCGGTATGCCCTAGTAGCATGGACATCCAAACTCCAAGGGTCCCCTGTCAGAATGCAATCAGACAATGCCACAGCAGTGGCATATATCAATCATCAGGGGGGCACCAGGAGTCGTGCAGCCCAGAGGGAAGTAAATTACATCCTGAAATGGGCAGAAAAATATGTCCCAGCCATATCTGCGGTATTCATTCCAGGAGTGGAGAATTGGAAGGCGGACTTTCTAAGTCGCCAGCAATTAGGCCCAGAGGAAGGGTCCCTTCACCCCGAGGTTTTCTGGACAATATGTCAGCGGTGGGGAACATCGGATGTAGATCTTCTAGCATCCAGATTCAACGCAAAGGGGGACAGGTTTGTCTCTCGGACAAGGGATCCCCTAGCTTGCGGCTCGGATGCCCTAGTGTTCCCTTGGGATCAGTTCAAGCTGATATATGCATTCACACCGCCACAATGGTTACCTCGATTACTCCGCAGAATCAGGGTAGAAAAGAAACCGGTGATTCCGGTGGCTCCAGCGTGGCCCCGAAGAGCGTGGTACGCGGAGATTGTAAAATTTCAGTGGGGAGTCCTTGGACTCTCCCACGTCGTCCGGCTTTCGCAAGGACCGATATACCACCCTTCCTTACCAGCCCTAGGTTTGACGGCCTGGCTATTGAAGCCCACATTCTAAAAAAGAGAGGGCTCTCTAATGCTGTGGTATCTACCATGATCAATGCCAGGAAGCCGGTATCCAGGCAGATCTACTATAGAATCTGGAAGGCGTACATCGCGTGGTGTGAGGCCAAGAAATGGCATCCACATAAGTACGTAATAGGTAGGATTCTGGACTTCCTACAGTGGGCTGTAGATGGGAAGCTTGCCTTGAGTACTATCAAGGGTCAGTTTTCGGCCTTGTCAATATTTTTTCAAAGGCCCTTGGCTTCGCATTCACTAGTCAAAGCCTTTATACAAGGAGTGATGCGTATTAGTCCTCCGGTTAATATTCCCATATGTCCATGGGATCTAAACTTGGTTCTGTCGGTTCTACAGAAACAACCATTTGAACCATTACAGCATATTTCCTTGGTGCTTCTCACCAGGAAATTGATTTTTCTAGTAGCCATTTGTTCGGCTAAAAGAGTATCGGAATTAGCAGCTATGTCCTGTAAGGAGCCATATCTGGTTATCCATAAGGACAGAGTAGTGTTACGTCCTCATCCAGCCTTTCTTCCTAAGGTGGTATCGAGGTTTCATTTGAACCAAGATGTGGTTCTTCCTTCTTTTTTCCCCAAACCTACTTCGGTAGAGGAAAAGTTATTGCATTCTTTGGATGTAGTAAGAGCAGTTAAAGCTTATCTAAAAGCCACTGCTCAGATTCGCAGAACGGATACTTTGTTTATTCTGCCGGAAGGCCCCAGAAAGGGTCAGGCAGCGTCAAAATCTACTTTAGCCAAGTGGATTCGACAGGTCATTATGCAAGCTTATGGCTTGAGAAGGAGACCGCCTCCGTTCAAAGTTAGAGCGCACTCCACGAGAGCAGTTGGAACTTCATGGGCAGTGCATCACCAGGCCTCCCTGGCTCAAATCTGTAAGGCCGCAACGTGGTCTTCAGTTCACACGTTTACTAGGTTCTACCAGGTGGACGTTAGAAGTCAGGAGGATGTCGCCTTTGGGCGCAGTGTGTTGCAGGCCGCAAAAGATCCTCATGTCTGATAGCGCTCAGCTCATATATGGTGTATCCCCCCCCTCATTGGGCATTGCTTTAGGACATCCCATTAGTAATGACTATGTCGCTCTGTGTCCCGTGATGTACGAGAAAGAAAATAGGATTTTTATAACAGCTTACCTGTAAAATCCTTTTCTTAGGAGTACATCACGGGACACAGAGCTCCCGCCCCTCTTTGGGGACACTTATTGCTTTGCTACAAAACTGAGGTGCTCCCGGATGGGAGGGGCTTATATAGGGGAGGGTACTTCCGGTTTTGGAAGTTGCCAGTGCCAGCACCTGACGGTATCTATATAACCCATTAGTAATGACTATGTCGCTCTGTGTCCCGTGATGTACTCCTAAGAAAAGGATTTTACAGGTAAGCTGTTATAAAAATCCTATTTTTTACTGTTTTGTTTGTGAATTGGACTTAAGAGCTTACCTCATGTTTTTTTGACTGTATTTACTGGAACATTTTTAATTTTCCGGTGAATACCGCATAATTGGACTTTATCTAACGCATGCAATAATTTATGCAAAACATCAGTGAATTGACCCAAAAAAATTCTAAAATTTGTATTTTTGTTTTTTTTTTGGAAATAATGAACATACTGTAAATACTGTACATAAAATGGAAAACAGACACAGAATAAAATTACTCTTATATATACCCCTCTAACCAGGGCCCAAGTTTCAGACTGACACGCCGCACTCGCGCGTGCCGGCATGTTATTCTGCTGGACGTCATATGACGCCTAGTCAGGATAACAGAACCACTGTCAATTTGCTATAGGCCGGGCGGGAAGTGGTTAAAGGGGGGTTCCACCCGCAATTTTTTTTTTTTTTAAAGTTAGCAGCTACAAACACTGTAGCTGCTGACTTTTAATAAGGACACTTACCTGTCCTACTCGCTCCCGCGATGTCAGCCCCCCCGAGGCCGATCCCTCGATCCTGGCAGCTCCCGGCGCTGCTATCCTCAGTAAGGGAAACAGGCAGTGAAGCCATGCGGCTTCACTGCCCGTTTCCTACTGCGCATTCGCGAGTCTTGCATTGTTTTCTGAATGGGCGGCTTGCTCTCTGGGATACACACCGTTCCCAGAAGGCAGCGTGCCCCATTCACCAGAAGACCAGCCGCGGATAAGGAAGAGGCAGATTAGGGACTTCCGCATAGCAACCGGTATTTCTGGTGAGTAAAACATTTTTATTTATTTTTTCTATTTTTTTGCATTTTTTTTTGTGAATTTTTTTTTTTTTCAGGGTGGAACTCCACTTTAAAGACAGATTTTTTTTTGTCAATAACAAACATGTCATACTTACCTGCTCTGTGCAGTGGTATTGCACAGAGCAGCCCTGATCCCCTGACAGTGCTCCCTCCTGACGAGTGCCCCCATAGCAAGCAGCTTGCTATGGGAACACCCGGACATGCTCACGCCCGAGCCGCTGCTCTTTGTGTCCATTCACATACGGAGTGGGAGTGTGGCTTGACCCTGCCCCACCCCTGGCCTCTCCTCATTGACAATAGCTTCCACTACTGTTTCAGCCAATGAGGGGGAAGAGACCCAAAAGAGCCATTGCTCTCCTGCACATTGCTGGATCAAGATGGGGCTCAGTTAATTATTAGGAGGGGCTGGGGGGGGGGGCTGCTGCACACAGAAGGATTTTTACCTTCATGCATAGAATGCATAAGGATAAAACTTTATGAGCCTTTACAACCACTTTCATTCACAAGGTAGCAAAATAGAGTTATTCAGTTTCTGGTTCAATCCATCAACTCTAGTTTGTTTTTATATACTAGGAATTAAGTAATAAAGCCTACTCCTGAATATAACTTGTTTCCTTTTAAAGAGTAATTTTATTTGTAAGTTTACTGAATAATAAACACATAAGAGTATCAGTAAGTAAGATACAAGTGCAAGAAAGTGTTGTGATTTGGGAAGACCAGACAGAGACATTGTGGTACAGACATTTTAACCACTTGCTCACTGGGCACTTAAACCCCCTTCATACCCAGACCAATTTTCAGCTTTCAGCGCTTACGCAATTTGAATGACAATTGCGCGGTCATACAACGCTGTACCCAAATGATATTTTTATATTTTTTTTCCCACAAATAGAGCTTTCTTTTGGTGGTATTTGATCACCTGTGCGGTTTTTATTTTTTGCACTATAAACAAAAAAAGACAGAAAATTTTGAAAAAAAAAAAAATTTTTTTACTTTTTACTATAATTATATCCCAATTTTTTTTTTTTTACTTTTTTTTTTCTCAGTTTAGGCCGATACATATTCTTCTACATATTTTTGGTAAAAAACTTGCAATAAGCGTATATTGATTGGTTTGCGCAAAAGTTATAGCGCCTACAAAATAGGGGATAGATTTATGACATTTTTATATTTTTTTACTAGTAATGGCGGTTATCTGCGATTTTTGTCAGGCCTGCGATATTGCGGCGGACACATCGGACACTTTGACACTATTTTGGGACCATACACATTTATACAGCGATCAGTGCTATAAAAATGCATTGATTACTGTATAAATGTGACTGGCAGGGAAGGGGTTAACACTAGGGGCGATTAAGGGGTTAAATATGTTCCCTGTGAGTGATTCTTACTGTGTGGGGGAGGGGACTGACTGGGGGAGGTGACCGATCTGTGTCCCTATGTACAAGGGACACAGCATCGGTCTCCTCTCTCCCTGAAAGGACGTGGATCTCTGTGTTTACACACAGAGATCCACTTCCTGCCTCCGTAACAGCCGATTGCGCGTACCCGGCGGACATTGCGGCCGCCAGGCACGCGCATCGGCACCATGTTCCCCGCCGCGCGCCCTCGGGGGCGCGCATGGGGGAGTGAAAGAGGCAGGGCATCCAGGTACGTCCACTCAGCACTTGAGAGCCGCGCTGCAGATGTCTTTCGTCTATAGCGCGGGTCTCAAGTGGTTAATGTATTCTACTGTACATGATGACCTCTATTGACTATGCTGAGTGTTTAATCTATGCTAGTCAAGGTTAAATCGTATCACAACTAATCTAATGTCAGCTAGCATCTAAGAATACATAGTCCGGACAGTATAGTGTGCAATGGGGACCATGAGTGTCTACATTCTATACACCAGTTCTTATTTTTCTATTATCCTTACCATCTATTATTAGGTCGCAATCATGAAACGAATACTGTAGGAATATCTCTATGGGAGTTATATGGACTGGTGATTGACAAGGTCAAAAAAATAAAAACATGTTATTACAGTACATGGTTTTACCATATGTATTGCATTTTACTAGCACCTGCGAATAATAGAATGATAAACTAAAGTCTGGATAAAAAAAATCTCACCCAGATTCTCTGTAACTGTTCTGTACTCTTTAATTGCCACACCGACAAGCAGTTGCATACCAGAATAGTATTGATACTTTGGTCAATTGTAATGGCTGTTGTCTTCTCAGAAATATATTCATATACTGTATCTCTATTGCTTTAAGATTAAATCTAAATGTTAGTCTTTTCTTTCTTTCTGTGGATATATGTAAAAAACCTACATGGCAAGCTAGGCATCCAAAGTGCTGGTTTAAAGCACAGAAGTAACACAAGCTAGTGTTATTGAGCATGCATGTTCTTATTGGTGTACCCTGCAGAGGGGTGACTTCTGTGGTATAGGGCTTCAATATTAAAAATGTGATGAGAGTATATAAAAGTAGACAAAAAGCTCTTCATTTAGAATTAGTTGCCTACTTCAGTGTACATAGAGTGGGGGAAGTACCATATTATTTTCCAGGTGTCTTAAGGTTGCACCTACAAACACTATTATGGTACCCAAAGCATCAACTCTTTTATTTTCCTGAACTATGAACATGAAAGAGATATTCAGATTGACTGCTATCATCAAATCAGATATGTCTTTTAAATATGTTCATGGTTGAAGCCAAAGGAGCTCCTAAGATGCTATGTACACGTGACCCCCTACTCCCACCGTCATAGTTCTTAATACTAGCCTATATTTCCAAACAAAATTAACTCAGCTTTTTGCGGATATTATTTATTGAACACATTTAATTAAAAAAAAGTGCAAAACCTTTCTGTTGTTCTGTAGTTGGAAACTGGTATATTAAATAATTTTGGATTAAAAAAAAAGGCATATGAAAGTAAAATTACCTTATCTTATGAATAGACTACCAGCATTTCAAATATTGACCTTATTTTAACTTCTATATATATCATATTTGCCATCTATTTGCTTTTCATCTTAAGAAATTAATTTCATTTTACCACATATTGTTTTTTAGGCAGGAACTGAGTGGGATGCCAAAGAAAGAATATTTCGGAATTTCGGTGGTATCATGGGGCCTATGGAGGAGCCCACTGCAATGCAGAAGTGGGGAAAAGGACCCAATATTACAGTCACTGTGGTGTGGATTGATCCTGTAAACATCATTGCTGCTACATATGACATTCTAATTGAATCCACAGCAGAGTTTACTCATTATAAACCACCCCTGAATTTGCCTCTCAGGCCAGGCATCTGGACTATTCGCGTTCTTCATCACTGGGTCCCTGTAGCTGAAACAAGATTTTTGATATCGCCCTTGACTTTTTCAAATAGACAGCCAATAAAGAGTGGTAAGTGTTACATTGATTACAGCTCATTTTGTAAAACAAAACAGTGTTGAAAGGTTTTCTTTGTGAGAGCATTGGTAATATGAACATAGGCAGTATGGCTCCCCCTGCTGAATTAGTTTGCCTATGTTGAACATTTAGTTTGACAAGCCTGACAACATTTTCTTCAGATCCATTCAAAGTATTGTAATGTGTTCATGCATGCAGGTTAATTTGTGTTATGCCTTACAGAACATGCATTGTGTTAAGGCATCTCATTTATTTGAATAGGCTACCTAATGCAGCAAACAGATGCATGTATTATTTGCAGCAAGGTACCTCTATGCACACTAGTACATTGCCAGCTGCAACGCACATCCGTTGGCAAGGTGCATTGGGGTGCCATTCAGGAATTAATGATACAACATTGCACCAATGAATGTAACGCATGTGGCCACAAGCAACGTAATACAATGGTGTAATGTGCCATAACATCTTCTGGCTGGGAAGTTATACTGTGCTGCTTAATTATATTTGTTGGAGCACTTTTAAATTAATAATGAGGCTGCACCTCAGTTTCTTATCCTAGAGGTAATGTTGACAGCAAGCTTAACAGAATAGTCTAGACTTCTATCTTCCTGGCCACATATTACAGCTCTGGGAATCTACAGGGCCAGCTGCAATAGTATTGCCTCCAGGCTATTTTGAGTTTCTTCACATTCTTCTCTTCATTGGTCTTTCAACAGGAGTCTCCTGAATGTTCTAGATGTGAACAAGCTACAAGCTACTTACACTGTTATGACTGTTATGAGTATAATCAATACAATCTTTCACATAGTCTTTATAAGAGTTCAGCAACCTACAGCACAAATACTACTGTGGGCACGCACAGCCATTTTCAGTAGCAACCGGAATATCGACAGTCACATGTCTACAAAAATATTTGATATTTCTCTATAAGACATGACTGTAGTAAAGTTTGTTAAAGTGGTTGTAAACCCTTACATACCACTTTCACCTACAGGTAAGCCTAGATTAGGGCTTACCTGTAGGTGCTGGAAATATCTACTAAACCTACACAGTTTAGGAGATATTTACAATTCCCCGTACGGCGATGTCTTCCGCACATGCGTCAATGTATTCGGCGCATGCGCACTTTAGAAAGGGCACGGTGTGCCGTTTCCAGCTGGGGTCATGCCGTGACTGGCGACTCCCACGTGCATGCGTGGGAATGACGTCACGCGACTCCGAACAGTCACAGAGCCAGAATTTGCGGCCCCGGAAGGAAGAGGGATGGAGAATGGACGCTTCCTGCAACAGGGGACAGCGGTGACATCGCAGGCTTCGGTTTCAGGTAAGTGACATATAATGGGCTACTATGCGATGCATAGTAGCCCATTATGCTTTACCTTTGCAGGGAAACAAAGAGGAAGTAAAACCCATTAGGGTTTACTTCCTCTTTAAATATTATAAAGTCTATTTTGAGAAAATTAGTTTACCATACCGATGCTTATTTTTTTTTTAAAAGGTGGCCTATGCATTAATCTCAGCATTTAGATTCACATGTACAGCATGTGGGAATAGATTTTTTCAGACTTGAAGACAGTGTTAAGTCCAGCTCAGAGGGGACAACAGATATAGTCATGCTCAAAAGTTTGCATACCCTGGCAGAAATTATGAGATTTTGGCATTAAAATTGAAAATATGACTGATCGTGCCAAAACTGCCCTTTATTTAAAGATAGCAATCCCATGAAGTCATTTATTATCACATAGTTTTTTTGGATCCTTTTTAACCACTTCCATACAGGGCACTTATACACCTTCCTGCCCAGACCAATTTTCAGCTTTCTGCGCTGTTGCACTTTGAATGACAATTGCGCGGTTGTGCTACACTGTACCCAAACTAAATTTTTATCATTTTGTTCCCACAAATAGAGCTTTATTTTGGTGGTATTTGATCACCTCTGCGATTTTTATTTTCTGCTACAAAATAAAAAAAAGACCGAAAATTTTGAAAAAAAAAAAGTTTTTTTTTGTTTCAGTTACAAAACTTTGTAAATAAGTTAGTTTTCTCCTTCACTGATGGGCACTGATGGGGCTGCACTGATGGGCATGGATAAGGCGGCACGGATGGGCACCGATGAGGTGGCACGGATGGGCAACGATCGGCGGCACGGATGGGCAACGATCGGCGGCACGGGTGGGCAACGATCGGCGGCACGGGTGGGCACAGATCGGCGGCACGGGTGGGCACAGATCGGTGGCACGGGTGGGCACAGATCGGCGGCACGGGTGGGCACAGATCGGCGGCACGGGTGGGCACTGATGGGCGGCACGGGTGGGCACTGATGGGCACGGATAGGCGGCATGGATGGGCACTGATAGGTGGCACGGATGGGCATGGATGGGCACTGATGGTGCCAAACAATAATGCCTGCCAATCAGTGGTGCCCATTGTGGGCACTGATTGGCATCCATTGTGGGCACTGATTGGCATCCATTTCCATCCCTGGTGGTCTAGTGTACAATACCTATAGGTGGGCTTCCCTGGTGGTCTAGTGGCATCCCTGGTGGTCCAGTGGGCATCCTCACGGGGGCTGTGCTGATAATGGATCAGCACAAACCCCCCCTGTCAGAGGAGCAGACGATCGGCTCTCCTCTACTCGCATCTGACAGCTGCGAGTGAGGAAAAGCCGATGACCGGCTTTTCCTGTTTACATCGTGATCAGCCGTGATTGGACACGGCTGATCACGTGGTAAAGAGTCTCCGTCGGAGACTCTTTACCTAGATCGGTGTTGCGGGGTGTCAGACTGACATCCCACAGCAACGATCGCCGCGATGCGCGCCCCCGGGGGCGCGCAGCGGCTCAAAATCCTGAGGACGTCATATGACGTCCAGTCAGGATTTTGAAACCACTTTGCCGCCGTCAATCTGTTGTAGGGCGGGCGGCAAGTGGTTAAATCATAATGATAACAGAAATTACCCAAATGGCCCTTATAAAAAGTTTACATACCCTGGAATGTTTGGTCTTGGTACAGACACAGAAGGTGGCACACAGAGGTTAAAATGGCAATTAAACGTTAATTTCCCACATTTGTGGCTTTTTAAATCACAATTAGTGTCTGTGTATAAATAGTCAATGAGTTTGTAAGGCTCTCACATAGATGCATTAAAGGGTTTGTAAAGAAAAAATAAATAAAAAAATAACAAACATGTTATACTTACCTCCGCTGTGCAGCTTGTTTTGCACAGAGTGGCCCCGAAACAACATCTTCTGGGGTCCCTCGGCGACTGTCTCGGCTCCTCCCCGCAATAACTCACCACCTATATGCGAGCAAGCGAGCATGGTGGTGAGTGATTGCGGGTGCTCTCCAGTGATACAGCCAGTGGCTATTGCCGCTCACTGTATCACTCGGCCCGGCGCACCGCGTCATTAGATGTGATTGACAGCAGCGCCAGCCAATGGCTGCACTGCTTTCAATCCATCCACTGTAGCCAATCAATGGCCAGACTTAACAGCGAGGAGGATGTCGCATAGGATGCATTAAGGTGAAAAAACTTTTTCCTTTACAACCCCTTTAACCACTTAACAACCACCTGCCGACAAATAACGTCGACAAGGTGGTTGCTTAACTCTGGGAGGACGTTATATAACGTCCTCCCAGAATCGCGCTCCCGCGCGCCCCCTGGGGCGCGCACACGGGAAACTCCGTGACCGCCGGGTCCAGAGGACCCGGCGGATCACGAATCGCGGTAAATCGCCGCTGATAGCGGCCGTTTACCACGTGATCGCTCCGTCAAATGACGGAGCAATCACTTGTAAACAGACCGGCGTCATTTGATGACGCCGGTTCCTCCCTCCCCTCTCTGTACCGATCGGTACAGTGTGAGAGGGGAGGGGGAGGGAGCGGATGGCAGCAGCAGCACTGTGGGCTGGATCTGTGACAATTGCAGTCACAGATCCAGCCATCCATCCATCCCTGCTCAGCCATCCCTGTGCTATACCCTGCCAATACTCTGCAATACACCCTGCCAATACTCTGCAAAATACCCTGGTGCAATACTCTGCAATACCCTGGTGCAATACTCTGCAATACCCTGGTGCAATACTCTGCAATACCCTGCGAAATACTCTGCAATACCCTGCGAAATACTCTGCAATACCCTGCGAAATACTCTGCAATACCCTGGTGCAATACTCTGCAATACCCTGGTGCAATACTCTGCAATACCCTGGTGCAATACTCTGCAATACCCTGGTGCAATACTCTGCAATACCCTGCACAATACTCTGCAATACCCTGCACAATACTCTGCAATACCCTGCAAAATACTCTGCAATACCCTGCAAAATACTCTGCAATACCCTGCGCAATACTCTGCAAAATACTCTGCAATACCCTGCACAATACTCTGCAATACCCTGCACAATACTCTGCAATACCCTGCACAATACTCTGCAATACCCGCCACAATACTCTGCAATACCCGCCACAATACTCTGCAATACCCTCCACAATACTCTGCAATACCCTCCACAATACCCTGTGCAATACCCTCCACAATACCCTGTGCAATACCCGTGCAATACCCTGCCATACACCGCAATACCCTGCCATACACCGCAATACCCTGCCATACACCGCAATACCCTGCCATAGTCCGCAATACTCCGCAATGCCCGGCAATACTCCGCAATGCCCGGCAATACTCCGCAATGCCCAGCAATACTCCGCAATGCCCAGCAATACTCTGCAATAACCACTTCCCGCCCTCCGGCCGTCATATGACGTCCTTGACTTTGTGCGGGGATATCTGAATGATGGGAGCAGCTACAGGCATCATTCAGATATTAGCTTTTTCAGCCGGCGATTCCCTACACCATAAGAACAATCATAGCGGCTGTTCCACCGCTTGATCATTCTTACGGGAGGCGAGAGGGGATGTCCCCCCCCCCCGCCGCCCTCCGGTGCTTCTACCGACTCACCGCTACGATCAAAGCCAGGATTGTTGTTTTTTTTTTTTGTATTTTTTTCAGGCTTCCCAGCCTAGAGGTGAGATGTGGGGTCTTATTGACACCCCCCCCCCCATATCTCACTGTAAAGAGGACCTGTCATGCCATATTCCTATTACAAGGGATGTTTACGTTCCTTGTAATAGGTATAAAAGTGATCAAAAAAATGTTTAGGGCGGAAAAACATGTCAAACTAAAATAAATAAAGTAAAATGAAGAATACATTTTTTTTTTTTTTTTTTAAAGCGCCCCTGTCCCCGTGAGCTCGCATACAGAAGCGAACGCATACGTAAGTCCCGCCCACATATGAAAACGTTTTTCAAACCACACATGTGAGGTATCTCTGCGAACGTTAGAGCGAGAGCAATCATTTTGGCCCTAGACCTCCTCTGTAACTCAAAACATGTAACCAGTAAAAATATTTAAAGCGTCGCCTATGGGGATTTTTTAAGTAGCGAAGTTTGGCGCCATTCCACGAGGGTGTGCAATTTTTAAGGGTGACATGTTAGGTATCTATTTACTCAGCGTAACTTCATCTTTCACATTATGCAAAAACATTGGGCTAACTTTACTGTTTTTTTTTTTTTTTTAAGCACAAAACATTTTTTTTCCGTAAAAAACTCGTTAAAAAAATTGCTGCGCAAATATCGTGCGAGATAAAAAGTTGCAACAACCACCATTATATTCTCTAAGGTCTTTGCTAAAAAAACATATATAATGTTTTGGGGTTCTATGTAATTTTCTAGCAAATAAATGATGATTTTTACATGTAGGAGAGAAATGTCAGAATTGGCCTTGGTGCTCCAGAACGCCTGAAGGTGCTCCCTGCATGTTGGGCCTCTGTATGTGGCCACGCTGTGTAAAAGTCTCACACATGTGGTATCGCCATACTCGGGAGTAATAGCAGAATGTGTTTTGGGGTGTAATTTGTGGAATGCATATGCTGTGTGTGAGAAATAACCTGCTAATATGACAATTTTGTGGAAAAAAAAAAAGAGAAAAAAAAAATCTTGATATTGCAAAGAATTGTGGGAAAAAATGACAACTTCAAAAAACTCACAATGCCTCTTTCTGAATACCTTGGAATGTCTTCTTTCCAAAAAGGGGTCATTTGGGGGGTATTTGTACTTTTCTGGCATGTTAGGGTCTCAAGAATTGAGATAGGCCGTCAGTACTTCAGGTGTGATCAATTTTCAGATATTGGCACCATAGCTTGTGGACTCTATAACTTTCACAAAGACCAAATAATATACACCAATTTGTACTTATTTTTACCAAAGATATGTAGCAGTATAAATTTTGGCCAAAATTTATGAAGAAAAAATAGTAATTTGCAAAATTTTATAACAGAAACGAAAAAAAAATCATTTTTTTACAAAATTTTCAGTCTTTTTTCTCTTATAGCGCAAAAAATAAAAAACCCAACAGTGATTAAATACCACCAAAAGAAAGCTCTATTTGTGTGAAAAAAAGGACAAAAATTTCATATGGGTACAGTGTTGTATGACTGAGTAATTGTCATTAAAAATGTGAGAGCACCGAAAGCTGAAAATTGGTCTGGTTATTAAGGGGGTTTAAGTGCCCAGTGGTCAAGTGGTTAAGCAGGCTAGACACTGAGCCATAAGGAGTTAGAAAAGAACAGTCAAAAGACCTGCTTAACAAGGTAATGAAACTTTACAAAGATGGAAAAGGATATAAAAAGATATCCAAAGCCTTGAATATGCCAGTCAGTATTGTTTAATCACTTAATAAGAAGTGGAAAAGTTGGGGATCTCTTGATACCAAACCAAGGTCAGGCAGATCAAGAAAGAGTTCAACCACAACTCCACAGGAACTAGCTTAAAGTTTACCTCTCTAATCTCACTAACCTCAATCCGATCCCCCATTGTGAAAGTGAGCGGGGGATCTTCTCCCTGCACTCGCTGTCACAATTAAAAAAAAACCCTGCCATGCCGCAATATTCCTTCACAGAGTGCTGTAAATGTGAGAACTACAAGTATCGATAGCTTTTGCGGTTGTCAGCTTTTAGTTCTCAATGAACTATCATGGTGCTGTTGAGTGCTCCAGATAGTTCATTGATGCCTTCTGTCAGTGTGCAACTGCCTTCTCGTATGAGGTATGAGCAGACAACTTTGACTGACAGCCTGCAAGAGCTCTGCATTGCACCTGTGCAATGATGTTCGCAATGCCACCCCATGTGTGGTGCAATCGCTGTTTACATATGTGTGCAGGACCAGCGTATGCATTCACATTTGCGCAAGAAGACGGGGGAATAGGGGTGCTTGCATTTTTTTAATTATATTATTTATTTTATTTAAATGTACTTGTCTCTTTATTTGGGGCAGTGACAAGTGGTCTTTATTGAGAGATCTGGCGTCTATTACACCCCAGGTCTCTCCTCTGCCTTCAAAAGCATCTGATCAAACTGGGTTCGGTCTGATCAGATGCTTTACAAGTCAGTAACAGCTTGCAAACCGAAACGGGAAGTGACAAAATCATTATCAGTTCTGGTTTCATAGACCATATAGATGATCAGGGAATGGAAGTCCCTCCTTCATCTCTATCGTGTGCCTCCCCAAGTCAGTCCTGGTCTCCTTGGTGAAACAGTAGAGTGCGGGAAGGCGTTGGGAGGGGGGAACCACAATCCACCACATGTAAAAGTGATTCAGTGGCTGTACAGCTGCTCGGATAACTTTTACATTATAGAGCATCACTAGCTCTGAAAAAAAGATGCAGCTGCAGCCATGACTCTGGTAAAACCACTCAAACCCAATGACATGCTGGTATGTTCATTTTGGGAAAGTGGTTAAAATTGCACATGCCCATAACTGTGGTACATTATCCATAGGTGACACTTTAAAAGCCTTAAAGGTTACCAGTTTAGAGTTAAACAGGAAGTCTGGTGCTAGAATTATTATTCTCATTCGGATGTTCATGACAATACTTCACATGTGTGGTGTGATCCCCATTTACATATGCGTGCAGTTAGGGCTGCTGATACCACCAGCCCCTCTGTACGGGGCCCAGGTCTTAGGGTATGGGTATGAGTATTTAGGGTATCCCGGGGCAGCGTTTGGTGAGTTCCGTGAATCGTGGCTCGGCACGGTCCACGGACGTGACATAGGCAGAAGTATTGTCGCGATGACACGATCAAGCCTTGACGCGTTTCAGCCAGAATTGGTCCAAGGAAGGGGAACCTAGACAGTAGGGGTGTCAGGGGGGCATTTACTTGTACTGATACCCTGTAGTTCCCCCTGCAGCAGCTGAAAGAGGTGAGAAGGAGAGGAGTAGAAGCTGCAGGGGGGGTCTGGCAGCTGGACAGGAGGGGCAGCAGGGGGTGGCATTTGCTTGTACGGATCACCTGTACTGTAGTTCTCCTCTGCAGCTTCTACTCCTCTCCTTCTCACCTCTTTCAGCTGCTGCAGGGGGGAACTACAGGGGATCAGTACAAGAAAATGCCTCCCTGATACCCCTACTGTCTAGGTTCCCCTTTCTTGGACCAATTCTGGCTGAAACGTGTCAAGGCTTGATCGTGTCATCGCGACAATACTTCTGCCTATGTCACTTCCGTGGACCGTGCCGAGTCGTGATTCATGGAACTCAACAAATGCTGCCCCGGGATACCCTAAATACCCATGATGTTTACACCAGGTGCTAGGATACAGGCACAAAAGAATGTTTTGAGTGCATAAGTTTTACCTTTTTTTATTCATAATAAATCATACGGTTTAGCACATAAGCACTGAGGTTTCCCTCTGTCATGTGTCTTCCCCATTCACATCTGAGGAGTAATTATCGTGAGGCCTGCTATCAGAGACACCGCCCAGGGGATATTTCCCCAACAAGTGCACGTGACCACACTAGAGATAGGTGGTCACATTTTAGGGTGAGTGTACATCAATGTGGGGCACTTGTTTTGAGCGCCCTTTTTCTAGGATTCAAGAGCACAAGCACTTTATTAAACACAACACTATGGGACTTTTTGTCTATTTATGATAAGCTGTTACCGTTACGGACTATTATTAATACTTTGTTATTTTTTATTTAAACACTAAGCGCGGTATATTTTTATATATACCCAAATGCACACTGTCTGTGTTTGGGGCCATACACCTGCATCCACATGCCTTCAAATTAGGTCCTGCAGCTGTGTTCATACAGCTTTTGCATCCCCATATTGTAACATAAGCTGCCTGCATACATCTCCAGCCACATGAAAAAAAAAAGCAACTGCAGTGCATTTTGAACGCATGGTGGGAAATGCGCACGAAACACAGGCACCGTGTGAACCTAGCCTTAAAGTTGTTTAGGTAAATGACTTGATAACATTGTAATATACTCATTTAATAAGCATAAAGTATGTTTGTGTAGCCAATATACGACCTTCCTGAATCCAAGTTTTTAGTGTTAATTGTGCCTCTGCATGACTGTTCTGTTACTACATACTGGTGATATGTAATTGTATCTCACAGAGAACATTTTTAATTTTTATTTATTTAATCAGTCTTGTTTTGTGTTCTGTGAGCATATTTGGGCCACTGCTGTGAGCTAATGCAGTACTAATCTTCCTTAACAGGAGTGCCAGCTGGCAAATATCTTATAATAACAATAGACTTTAAAGCTTCTCCTTTTATTCTTACTCATTCTTATTTTTTACTTAAACTGTTTAGTTGTATTATTTGTGACACTAGCCGGGTCACACAAATCATTTCCAAAGCAATTTTAAAGGGAACTTGCCACGACAAAAATAAGGGATTGTCATTGCCAACACGATTTACAACCTGCAAGTTTCCAGGCTGTTTTTTAATTCCCCTGTTTTCACTACATGGTGAGTATGGAGCCAATGGAGGCAGAAATGCTGACCTGCATGCTTGTTCTATTGCTCTCTATGGTCAGTGGCTCTCACACTTTAAACCCCATTTTCACTACCCCTGCCCTTCTACAGCTTCAAGAATTAAGACAGTATCTAAAATTACGTTTCTTGGGGGTTTAACCACTTGCTTACTGGGTACATAACCCCCTTCCTGCCCAGGCGAAATTTCAGCTTTCGTCACTGCGTCGCTTTGAATGACAATTGCGTGGTCGTGCGACGTGGCTCCCAAACAAAATTGACGTCCTTTTTTTCCCACAAATAGAGCTTTCTTTTGGTGGTATTTGATCACCTCTGTGGTTTTTATTTTTTGCGCTATAAACAAAAAAAGAGCGACGATTTTGAAAAAAAAACACAATATTTATTACTTTTTGCTATAATAAATATCCCAATTTTTTTTAAAAAAAGTTTTTTTTTCTCAGTTTAGTCCGATACGTATTCTTCTACATATTTTTGGTCAAAAAAAATCGCAATAAGCGTTTATTGATTGGTTTGCGCAAAAGTTATAGCGTCTACAAAATAGGGGATAGTTTTATAGCATTTTTATTAATATTTTTTTTTTACTAGTAATGGCGGCGATCAGCAATTTTTATCGTGACTGCGACATTATGGCGGACACATCGGACACTTTTGACACCATTTTGGGACCATTCACATTTATACAGCGAACAGTGCTATAAAAATGCACTGATTACTGTATAAATGTGACTGGCAGGGAAGGGGTTAACACTAGGGGGCGGGGAAGGGGTTAACTATGTTCCCTATTTGTGATTCTTACTGTGGGGGGAGGGGACTGACTGGGGGAGGAGACCGATCTGTGTCCCTATGTACAAGGGACACAGCATCAGTCTCCTCTCTCCCTGACAGGACATGGATCTCTGTGTTTACACACAGAGATCCACATCCTGCTTCTGTAACTGCCGATCGAATGTACCTGGCGGACATCGCGGCCGCCAGGCACGCTCCTCGGCATCACGTGATGCGCGCCGCACAGCTGTTCCCCGCCGCGCGCCCTCGGCGGCACGCGGCGGGATGTAAACAGAGAAGGACGTCCTGGGGACGTCCTCTCGGCACTTGAGAGCCGCGCTGCAGCCGTCTTTCGGCTATAGCGCGGGTCTCAAGTGGTTAATGGCGCCTGTCATGAAGCAAACATGGAAGCTGCCTTTTTTATCTTCTTCTTAAAATGCTAGTTGCCTGGCTGTTTCAATATCCACATTAACTAAAACAAAACCAAAAATTTAAAATATTGCAGCTTATAATCATAAGATGTGGACGCTTCATTTGTTTTTCTTTTGTTTGGCTTTTTCCCATCTGTTTTCACTTGGTGATCTGGCCAGTAACACACCTCCAGTATTATTAGGGTTGTGAATGCAGAAATATGTGGTAGGACTTTAAATACCCCTCCAATGGACACATATATGCATCAACTGATGGCTTAGACGTCATTATGTTGAATCATTTAACATGGTAGACTCAATCTCTATGTAAGGTGACTAGTAACTCTCTCTTACCTCCTGTTTGCAATGACAGTTGGAGGGTATGAAAACTGGAGAACCCATACAATATATGGTTAGTTGGTTACCCCTTTCTTTTTTAGCCCCACGCCTCCTGTTTTGATGGTCCTCCCATGGGCTGATGAGACTATACTCACACTAATCCTTACTATCAATTTACCACTTTGCAATGGATATTTGAGCCAAGTTATATGTGAGTGATACATACACCTCCTAAAAGAGTTATTCCAGTATTCAGTTGTACTTATACATGAAATTTGAGATCCTGAGGAAGCAGATCTTTCCACCAAACGTGTCGACCTACATATTCTAAACTCTGAGGACTACCATTCTATACATGCTTCACTTCCCTTAGTAGAAGACAAGTGGTAGTATTGATGTTCATTTACAAATGATGTATGTTTTTAGTTAGATTTTAATTGAACAAAATAAAAATTTGTATATAAATGTTTTAATAGTCCAACCACATATTTTTACATTCATGATTCAGCTCAGGGATGGGACCCTCCAATGGTATTGTTATTGATACAGCACCAATCCCACACATGTAAATATTTAGTTGTATTATTAGGTTGTCTACACTCTGGATGAAGGAGCAACAGGGACACCTTTGGACAGCAGCATGGTCAGTCTGGGGGGAGGGGAGTGTTAGATGTAATAGCAGATTTAGAAACACTAACACATTGAAGCCAAACTTCAGCTCACACTTTTTAAGCAGTTACAGCAGCAACCATTTTGTTCTGTTAAAGGTTAACAGGCTGAAGGTTTTACTTAAATTAATAAAAGCTGACCATTGTAAGCACCCCTGTCAGTGTTAAATTGTTTATCTCAATCCTCTAACTTCTACATCTGCAATACTGAATATAAATACAAATGCCTGATTCTCAGTGAACAGTATCTAAATGGCTATTCTCATTTGAGCTTTATACATTTTCTGGAGAACCATCTACAATAGTATAGATTTTCTAAATTGTCCAAATGCTTCTAAAGTATATCCAAGAACATCTGCAGGATAGCTTTTTCTGCTGAAAAACAACAGACTTATGCCAGGTACATACTGTGTATTTTTTTTATGTTCAACCAAGAGGGCTGAATGAAAAAACTGAGGAGCACACAATGAGTTTGCTGTACTAACTATGTTATGTTAGTACAGCGACCTCCCCGCTGTGCTATTGTGCTCTGACAGGGGGACCGCCCTCCTGCCAGAACACACCAGTCTGCACTCACAGCCATTGGCTGCAAGAGCTGATCAGATGCTAAACAGCTGCTGGTTTTCCAGCATGCTTGTTCAACAGAAGTCGGTCATGAGATCAGCTTCTGTCGGAGAATAACCTGTACATACAGGATGAATGTCAGCGGTGTCTGCTGTACTTGCTGATTTTGGCCGATATTCGGCCCATGTGCACAGGGCTTTACTGACTAGATTACCAGGTGAAAAAAAGGGAAAGAAAGCCTAACAATAAAAAAATAATGCAGCTATCACATCTGTGGGACACCTTAGAACATTGGTCTCCAAATTTTGCTTGCTTTTAGTAAGCCCTTGGGGCACTATTTCATCCACTGATACCAACAATGGAACAATGGGGAATAATCCCCCCCCCCCTTCCTCCTCCCAATGACACCAACAAAATGGCACAATTCCTTCCACTGACACCAAAGACGGGGCATTGTTTTTTTCTCACTGACATCAGGACCTTTTCTACTCACAATGGCCACAGTTCTGACCCCCATAAGTCTGAGGGACTGCAAACTGGCCCTTTGTTTAGAAAGTTTAGAGACCCCTGCATGTTCTACATCACTGAAACCCATAAGGTAAATATTAGTAGATAACAGATTAAAAACGCTCTGTAGACAAATATTGAATTGTAAGTATGAAATACAATGGTTTGACCCCTTAACAAAGTGAATTTTAATTATAAAATAGGTTGCGCTAATGTCAGGCTAATGTGCAGTGGAGGTAACAATTATGAGATTGTTACAGTAAGGACCTTTTCCCTTGAAAGAACAGACATTTCTAAAGGAAAATATACTGTGCACTGCAAGTGTACTAGCTCCAGAGCTTGGGAAATGAGGTAAAGTTTCACTTTGAAAAGAATACTTAATCACATCTAAGGAAACTAAAAAAAACAGCATTTTTGTTTGCACGTGATTGGATGATAGAAACCAGCTTTCCCTCATTTCAGAGCTTCCCCTAAAAACACTTGCAGTACACAGTATATTTGTCTAATAACAGGGAATGTCATTTTCACTGAATCTTTTGTCCCAGGTTTTCTAGTACTAAGACCAAAAATTGCCGCTCCAGGCAGATTTAAGTTTTGGAAAGATGTTTCTCTCTCAGAGACCAAGGGTGCCGGCAATGCACATAGCAATGAAAACAAAAATGGTGGGGACAGCCACACTCCAATCCAATGTGTGTTTATTGAAGAAAGACAGGCACTACAAAAACCAGCATAAACCAGGACAGCTGACGCGTTTCACACTTGTTCAGTGTTTACTCATAGAGTAAACACTGAACAAGTGTGAAACGCGTCAGTGTCCTGGTTTATGCTGGTTTTTGTAGTGCCTGTCTTTCTTCAATAAACACACGTTGGATTGGAGTGCGGCTGTCCCCACCATTTTCGTTTTCTAGTACTAGTTATAAATAATTATCAAAGAATCTTATTGGTGATTATGGGTAGCAAAAATATACACTGCTCCAAAAAATGAAAGGAACACTTTGAAAACACATCAGATCTCAACGGACAAAAATCTCATGCTGAATATCTATACTGATATGGACTGGGTAATGTGTTAGGAATGAAAGGATGGCACATCATTTGATGGAAATGAAAATTATCCACCTACAGAGAAAATCAAAGTGAAAAAATTATGCAGCAAGCTAGTCCATTTTGCTGAAATTTCATTGCAACAACTCAAAATGGTCCTCAGTAGTTTGTATGGCCCCCAAGTGCTTGTATGCATGCCTGACAACATCAGGGCATGCTCCTAATGAGAAGACAGATGGTGTCCTGGGGTATTTCCTCCCAGATCTGGACCAGAGCATCACTGAGCTCCTGAACAGACTGAGGTGCAACCTGGCGGCACCGGATGGACCGATACATAATGTCCCAGAGGTGTTCTTTTGGATTTAGGTCAGATGAGTGTGGGGGCCATTCAATGGTATCAATTTCTTCATCATCCAGGAACTGGCTGCATGCTCTCGCCACATGAGGCTGGGCATTGTCATGCACCAGGAGGAACCCAGGACCCACTGCACCAGCGTAGGGTCTGACAATGGGTCCAAGGATTTCATCCCGATACCTAATGGCAGTCAGGGTGCCATTGTGTAGTCTGTAGAGGTCTGTGCGTCCTTCCATGGATATGCCTCCCCAGACCATCACTGACCCACCACCAAACCGGTCATGCTGAACGATGTTACAGGCAGCATAAAGTTCTCCGCGGCTTCTCCAGACCCTTTTCACGTCTGTCACATATGCTCAGGGTGAACCTGCTCTCATCTGTGAAAAGCATGGGGCACCAGTGGCGGACCTGCCAATTCTGGTGTTCAATGGAAAATGCCAATCAAGCTCCACAGTGTCCGGCAGTGAGCACAGAGCACACTAGAGGACGTCGGGCCCTCAGGCCACCCCCATGAAGTCTGTTTCTGATTGTTTGATCAGAGACATTCACACCAGTGGCATGCTGGAGGTCATTTTGTAGGGCTCTGGCAGTGCTCATCCTGTTCCTCCTTGCACAAAGGAGCAGATACCGGTCCTACTGATGGGTTACGGACCTTCTACAGCCCTGTCCAGCTTTCCTAGAGTAACTGCCTGTCTCTTGGAATCTCCTCCATGCTCTTGAGACTGTGCTGGGAGACACGGCAAACCTTCTGGCAATGACACGTATTGATGTGCCATCCTGGAGGAGTTGGACTGCCTGTGCAACCTTTATATGGTCCAAGTATCGCCTCGTGCTACCAGTAATGACACTGACCCTAGCCAAATGCAGAACTAGTGAAAAGCAGTCAGAAAAGATGAGTAGGGATAAAAAATGTCAGACACCTCCACCTGAAAAAACATTCCTGTTTTGGAGGTCATCTCATTGTTGCCCATCTAGTGCACCTGTTGTTAATTTCAATTAACAGCAAAGCAGCTGAAACTGATTAACAACCCCCTCTGTATACACCCCTCCCCCTCTGCTACTTAACCACTTCCCGCCCAGTCAATAGTGAATTGACGTCCGGGAAGTGGTTGCATTATTGATACTGGACGTCATATGACGTCCTGCAGGATAATGCCTTGCGCGCGCCCGCGGGGGCGCGTCGGGGGCGGCATGTGTCCCTCGGACACAGCGCTTCCCCGATCACGGTAAACAGCCAATTTCATTGGCTGTTTACCATGTGATCGGCTGTGTCAAAGTCACAGCCGATCACCTGTCAAAACAAACTCGGCGGCGCGCTCCGTGCGCGCCGCCACAGGCTTGCAGAGCGGGGATCGGGGAAGGCGAGTGTCCCTTGGACACAGCGCGTCCCCGATCAGAGTAAACAGCCAATGAATTGGCCGTTTACCACGTGACCGGCTGTGTCCAATCACAGCCGGTCACAAATGTAAACAAACTCCACAGGAGTTACTACCTGATCCCTGCTCTCTCCTCACACACCGATCTGTGAGGAGAGAGAAGAGATCAGTAAGTTAGCTCAGTGTAGTTTGTCTACATAAGTTTACAGTGCACAACACGCCCCCCCCCATAAAGAGGACCTGTCACACAGCCCAGCACATCAATCAGCCCAGCCAATCAGCCCATCTGTCAATCAGCCCATCTGTCAATCAATCAGCCGATCTGTCAATCAATCACCCCACCTGTCAATCAATCACCCCACCTGTCAATCAATCACCCCATCTGTCAATCAATCAGCCCATCTGTCAATCAATCAGCCCATCTGTCAATCATCTGTCACAGGCCCACCTCCATCGGTACCGCCATTGGCACCGCCACACAGGCTACCAGTACCGCCATCGGTACCAGTACCACCACCAGTACCGCCACCAGGCCCAGCATCTATACTGCCACACAGGCCCGCTACCAGTATCACCACTAGTGCCGCCATCGGTACCACCACCAGTACCACCACCCGTACCACCATCGGTAGTGCCACCACCACCTGTACCACCACCTGTACCGCCATCGGTACCATCACCACCCGTACCGCCATTGGTACCACCACCACCTGTACCGCCATCGGTACCACCACCACCTGTACCGCCATCGGTACCACCACCACCCATACCGCCATCGCTACCACCACCACCCGTACCGCCACCTGTACCGCCATCGGTACCGCCGCCACCACCACCACCCGTACCACCATCGGTACCACCACCACCCATACCGCCATCGGTACCACCACACAGGCCCACCACTAATACCTCCATCGGTACTACCACACAGACCGCCACCACTACCACCAGCAGTACCATTACACAGGCCCACCAATAAGCACTGCCATAATGTCCAAAAGGGTTTACACACCTGAGGAGGCATATGCCATTCTTGCCATTTCGGATGATGAGAGCAGCGGGGAGCTCCCATTATCCGATTCTGGTTCGGAATACGAGCCAGTGGAGGATAGTGGCTCAGAGTCCGAGTCCCCGGAGGAAACCGTCCCTCCCAAAAGAATACGATCGGCACCAAGATTAGCACCAAGATCAGCACCAAGACCAGGAGAACTGCCCACCACCAGCAGCGCCATACCCCAGGAAGAGGAGCCCAGTACAAGCAATGGAAATGCACGCCCAACCCGAAGAATCCAGCCCCAATCCTACCTTCCCGATGCCCTGGCAAACCCCTTATGGTTGCCTGCCAACTCAGGATCCGCTATCATCCCCCCTTTCACCGCACAGCCAGGTGTGCAGCCCGACACTACAAATTTTTCTAAATTTGATTATTTTTGTTTATTTTTCCCACAAGATTTGCTGCAGAATATAGTGGATCAAACGAATCTGTATGCATCCCAATTTATTGCTGCCAACCCCGATTCTTCCTACGCCCGCATGTTCCAGTGGCGGCGTCTAACATTGGAGGAATTTAAATTATTTTTGGGCCTTATGTTCAATATGGGGCTTACAAAAAAGAACGAAGTCCATTCATATTGGTCCAAACGCCCCATCCAACACATGCCCATATATTCCGCTGTCATGTCCAGGAAAAGATACGACATGATTATGCGCTTTCTCCACTTCAATGACAATTCACAGTGCCCTCCCCAAGATCATCCCAACTACGACAAATTGTACAAGATACGCCCCCTAATCAATGCCTTTTCCCAGCGATTTGAAGAAGTTTTCATCCCAGACCAAAAAATTTGTGTGGACGAGTCCCTCGTACATTTCACCGGCCGACTGCAGTTCAAGCAGTACATACCAAGCAAGAGAGCCAGGTATGGGTTAAAATTAAATAAATTATGTGATCGAGCCACTGGATACGTCTGCAAATTCAGGATCTACGAAGGCAAAGACTCCCAGCTCCAGCCCCGTGATTGCCCCACATATATTGGAACCAGTGGGAAAATTGTCTGGGAGTTGGCATACCCCCTGTTCGGAAAAGGTTACCATTTATATGTTGATAATTATTATACCAGCCTGCCCCTTTTTTGCCACCTTTACAGTAAACAAACCCCGGCCTGCGGTACCTTAAAAAAAAACCGGAAGGGATTCCCACAAAATTTATTGACAAAAAAATTGCGACCTGGAGAATCGGCATCCATGAGGAACGAGGAGGTGTTGGCCATGAAGTGGAGGGACAAGAAAGATGTCCACATCCTCTCTACGATCCACAATGACACCATGGTGGAGATCCCAAGAAGACGCGGCTCCATTGTAAAGCCCGAATGTGTCCACGACTACAATTTGTACATGGGGGGGGGGTGGATTTAAACGACCAGATGCTACAGCCCTACTTATCAACCAGAAAGTCCCGTTATTGGCACAAAAAAGTTGCGTTTCACCTGTTTCACATGGCCCTTTTTAATTCGTTTGTTTGCTACCAAAAAGCAACTCAAAATCACCGACTCCACTACCTCCAATATATCGAAGATATCATCGATGCCCTCATTTACCAACAAGATCCTGCCCCAGGAAGCATTCGCTCTGATAGTGTGAGTCGGCTTCACGAGCGACACTATCCCTTTAGCATCCCCCCCACAGAATCTGGAAGAAGACGCCAAAAGAAATGCCGTGTATGCAGCAGAGGAGGAGTAAGAAGAGACACCAGCTATTATTGTCCCGATTGTCCCTCCCAACCTGGCCTGTGCATCGGAAATTGCTTCAAAAATTATCATACATCCATTAGTTCCCCTTATTATTAACAGACTGCCATTTCCCTATTTGCCTGCTACCATGTTACTAACTACCTTCCATGTTAATTAACTGACCCTGGCCTGTTTACCGACGATGTCTTTGCTTGCCGATTTAAACCACGTTTCTGACCTCTACGTGCACCAACCTCAGCCTGTTTATCGACGATGCCTCTGCCTGCCGATTTAAACCACGTTTCTGACTTCCACGTGTACCGACCTTGGCCTGTTAATCGACCATGTTTTTGCCTGCCACTTGGACTGATCTTTTGGCCATCTACTTTTAGTACACAGGGGTCTCACATATGTGAGGGGCTTCAGAATAGCGTTCTGAGTAGAGAAAACCAGTTTTTCGTTTTCTGTGCTCCAAGAACAGGGTCTGGTTGCCCGGAGGCTTCAAAGCGATTTGGGTGGGAGAAGCCTCTACCCCTGTCCCCCTGGCCCTAAGCTTGATGGTCCTTCCTGCTGCCTGGACCAATAATTTGGCTGTGCTGACCATATTACTGCCTGTAATGACCCATGACATTATGGACCATGTTTCTTCCTGCTGCTTGGACCAATACTTTGGCTGTGTTGACCATATATCTGCCTGCTGCCTATACTGACTTTGGACAGCATTTCTGCCGGGACACCTCTGCCTGCTACCTGGACCTGTGCTTTGGCTGTGCTCTGGCTGTGCTGACAGTATCTCTGCCTGTGCGAACTATGGACAGTATTCCTGCCTGCTGCCTGGATGATTGCTTTTGCTGTCGCTGACCTCATCCCTGCCTGCTGCCTGGACCGATGCTCTCCTCTGTGGACCACTGCACTTCTAAAACCACAGGTAATCTTTTGTTATTTGGTATGTACCTGCTATGTGTTAGATATATGAAGGGCCTTCAAAAATGTGATCGGTAGTCAGAAAATGATATGTGCAATTAATGCTGCTAGAATGCCTGGAGGTGCTACTTGGATGTTGGGCCTCTGTATGTGGCCAGGCTGTGTAAAAGTCTCAAACATGTGGTATCGCCATACTCAGGAGGAGTAGCAGAATGCAGTTTGGGGTGTAATTTTTGCTATGTACATATTATGTGTTAGAAATATCTTATAAATTGACAACTTTGTGTAAAAAAAAATGCATTTTAATTTTTTCTCCACATTTTCGAAAACCTTCTGGAAAAAAATGAACCGTTCAAAAGACTCATAATGCCTCATAGATTATACGTTGGGGTGTGTGCTTTCCAAAATGGGGTCATTTTGTGGAAAATTCTATTGTCCTGGTGCTCCAGGGCCTTCAAAATTGTAATAGGTGGTTGAGAAAGGATATGTGCGATTTATGCTTGTAGAACGCCTGAAAGTGCTACTTCAATGTTGGGCCTCTGTATATGGCCAGGCTGTGTAAAAGTCTCACACATGTGGTATCGCTATACTCAGGAGGAGTAGCAGAATGCATTTTGGGGTGTTATTTTTGCTATGTATATGCTATGCGTTAGAAATATCTTATAAATGGACAACTTTGTGTAAAAAAAATGCATTTTCATTTTTTCTCCACATTTTCCAAAACCTTCTGGAAAAAAATGAACCGTTCAAAAGACTCATAATGCTTCATAGATTATACGTTGGGGTGTGTGCTTTCCAAAATGGGGTCATTTTGTGGAAAATTCTATTGTCCTGGTGCTCCAGGGCCTTCAAAATTGTAATAGGTGGTTGAGAAAGGATATGTGTGATTTATGCTTGTAGAACGCCTGAAAGTGCTACTTCAATGTTGGGCCTCTGTATATGGCCAGGCTGTGTAAAAGTCTCACACATGTGGTATCGCTATACTCAGGAGGAGTAGCAGAATGCATTTTGGGGTGTTATTTTTCCTATGTATATGCTATGCGTTAGAAATATCTTATAAATGGACAACTTTGTGTAAAAAAAATGCATTTTCATTTTTTTTCCACATTTTCCAAAACCTTCTGGAAAAAAATGAACCGTTCAAAAGACTCATAATGCTTCATAGATTATACGTTGGGGTGTGTGCTTTCCAAAATGGGGTCATTTTGTGGAAAATTCTATTGTCCTGGTGCTCCAGGGCCTTCAAAATTGTAATAGGTGGTTGAGAAAGGATATGTGCGATTTATGCTTGTAAAACGCCTGAAAGTGCTACTTCAATGTTGGGCCTCTGTATATGGCCAGGCTGTGTAAAAGTCTCACACATGTGGTATCGCTATACTCAGGAGGAGTAGCAGAATGCATTTTGGGGTGTCATTTTTGCTATGTATATGCTATGCGTTAGAAATATCTTATAAATGGACAACTTTGTGTAAAAAAAAATGCATTTTCATTTTTTCTCCACATTTTCCAAAACCTTCTGGAAAAAAATGAACCGTTCAAAAGACTCATAATGCTTCATAGATTATACATTGGGGTGTGTGCTTTCCAAAATGGGGTCATTTTGTGGAAAATTCCATTGTCCTGGTGCTCCAGGGCCTTCAAAAGTGTAATAGGTGGTTGAGAAAGGATATGTGCGATTTATGCTTGTAGAACGCCTGAAAGTGCTACTTCAATGTTGGGCCTCTGTATGTGGCCAGGCTGTGTAAAAGTCTCACACATGTGGTATCGCTACGCTCAGGAGGAGTAGCAGAATGTATTTTGGGGTGTAGTTGCAATTATGCATATGCTGTGTGAGAGAAAAAAACTGTTAATATGACCAGTTTGTGTAAAAAAAAATAAAAATAAATTACATTTTCCCAAGAATTGTGGGAAAAAAATACAACTTCAAAAAACTCACCACGCCTCTTAGTAAATACCTTGGACTGTCTACTTTCCAAAAAGGGGTAATTTTGGGGTATTTGTACTTTCCTGGCTTGTTAGTGTCTCAAGAAATGAGATAGGCCTTCAGTACATCAGGCGTGATCAGATGTGATAAATTTTCAGTGATTGCCACCATAGGTTGTAGACTCTATAACTTTCACAAAGACCAAATAATATACACTAATTTGGATTCATTTTACCAAAGATATGTAGCAGTATACATTTTGGCACAAATTTATGAAGAAAAATTACTTATTTGCAAAATTTTACAATAGAAACTAAAAAAAAGTGTTTTTTTTAAAAAAAAATTGCTGTTTTTTTGCTTATATCGCAAAAAAATAAAAAACCCAGTGGCGATTAAATACCACCAAAAGAAAGCTCTATTTGTGAGAAGAAAATGATAAAAAATTTGTTTGGATACAGTGTAGCATGACTAAGTAATTGTCATTCAAAGTGTGAGAGTACTGAAAGCTGAAAATTGGTCTGGGCGGGAAGGTGCATAAGTGCATGGTATTGAAGTGGTTAAAGTGGAAGTAAACCCTCCTATTATTTTCAGCCAAGGAAGCTGCCATCTTGGCCTCTGTTTAATCTTCAACTGCCACGATGCTGCACATGTGATCAGTTATGACACCAGCCATTGGATGTTGTGACAGTTTGGTTGAGAGCACAACCTATGTGACAGTTAGCATTCCCGGCATGCCGGGAATGTAACTGTTTTTTTTAAACTATTAAATCCATTGGGTTTACTTCCGCTTTAACTGACCAGATCAATATCCCAGGAGTTCTGATTCAAAAGTGTTCCTTACATTTTTTTGAGCAGTGCATTTTTCAGTTTGTACCCAAGTTCTTTTTTAACTTGTTGGAGCCCCGGCCATAGTCGAATGACGGGCTCAAGGTGGCTCTTAAAATCCGGGAGGATGTCAATAGACGTCCTCGGCTCCCCCGGCCACTGGGGGGCGCGCGAGCGCCGCCGGCGGCGCGCGCCCGGCGCGTCACTGACATGCCGATGCGCGTGCCTGGCGGCCGCGATGTCCGCCAGGCACCCCCGATCGGCCGGTACACAGACAAGGACATGGATATGTGTGTGTAAACACACAGATCCATGTCCTGTCAGGGAGAGGAGACCGATGCTGTGTCCCTTGGGGACACAGATCGGTCACCTCCCCCAGTCACTCCCCTCCCCCCACAATAGTAATCACTCCCAGGGCACACATTTAACCCCTTCCTCACCCCTTAGTGTTAACCCCTTCCCTGCCAGTGTCATTTTTACAGTAACCAGTGCATTTTTATAGCACTGATCGCTGTATCAATGACAATGGTCCCAAAATGGTGTCAAAAGTGTCCGATGTGTCCGCCATAATGTCGCAGTCACAATAAAAATCGCTGATCGCCGCCATTACTAGTAAAAAAAAAATATTAATAAAAATGCTATAAAACTATCCCCTATTTTGTAGACGCTATAACTTTTGCGCAAACCAATCAATAAACGCTTATTGCGATTTTTTTTGACCAAAAATATGTAGAAGAATACGTATCGGACTAAACTGGAAAAAAAAAAATTTATTTTTTTAAATTGGGATATTTATTATAGCAAAAAGTAATAAATATTGTGTTTTTTTTTTCAAAATCGTCGCTCTTTTTCTGTTTATAGCGCAAAAAATTAAAACCGCAGAGGTGATCAAATACCACCAAAAGAAAGCTCTATTTGTGGGGAAAAAAGAACGTCAATTTTGTTTGGGAGCCGCGTCGCACAACCGCGCAATTGTCATTCAAAGCGACGCAGTGCCGAAAGCTGAAATTTCGCCCGGGCAGGAAGGGGGTTTATGTGCCCAGTAAGCAAGTGGTTAATAAATACATCTTTGTATGTATTCAATGCAATAATATTGAAGTTGGATTTGTTGAAAATAAAAATAAAAATGTCAGCTTAGTAAATTTCCTTTATAAGCTTTCATTTAATTATAATTCTCTTTCGTTGTGAAAGCAGTGGCTTGGGGCAATGTGTTTTTCGATTTTGTATACACTTAGAAATGCTGCAAAAAAGGCTGTTAGTGACTGAACCATCAGTAAATAGATGTCTCTATTCCCAGTCAAATTACTGCCAATATCAGATATTCTCTCTTTGGAAAAAAAAGTCTTGATGTGAATGGATAACTGCGTGGCAATGCCCACCTGGCAGATACATAGAATTCTTGGACATATTGGACATACAGTGCTATCTCAAATAAAACAACAATTTTCCTTTTCAGCTGAAGGCTACATTGAATAAATCCTTTCTGTGCTGTAGATGATGTGTATCTTGGCTAGCCTGCAAATTTGTCAGTTTAATGTTGACTAAAAATGAATGGGGAATTGAAAGCATCGGTCTGAATGTCTGTGAGAACTCAGTATTCATATGCCAGGGAAGTTAGTAGACGTATGTGAAGGATTATGTGTGTGTGTTATGTTGAATTTTGACAGTGTGTCTCTATTTCTGCAACAGAGCTATGCATTTTGCACTACATCAGACCACTTTTCAGTAAGAGAAGAAATATGAATGAACTAAGATGATTATCCAGTCAAATATCACCAACAGCTACTTATTGGTATCCGGAACATTCCAATCTTAGAGCAACTTTTTTCTTTTTTTTTTCAAATAGTTGAAAATATTCCTAATATTAAAGGGGAATGGAAGTAAAGTAGTTGTTACCATATTTATATTATATTGGGTTATGTGCACGTGTTTAAAGTGGTAGTGAAATCACACACAAAAAAGTACAGACCCTGTGCAAAATAACGGCATAATGTGCTAGTATGCACAGCATACTAGCACATTATGAAAAACTCACCTGTAAAACAGTTCCCTCCAGCGGTGCCCTGTCACCGCTACCAGGGCTTCCATCTTCACCCGGTCTTCCTCCTGGGTACATGGGCTGTGGCCGTTTGAATCGCCAAGCCGTGATGACGTCACTCCTGCGCATGCACACAGGAGTCACGATCGAGCTCTGGATTGACGACACATTCAGTGTGCCCTCAATTCAAAGCGCAATGCGCATGCACCGGTGACATCAGCTGCTGCAGAACTTGTGAATATCTCCTAAACCGTGCACATTTAGGAGATTCCTTGTACGTACAGGAAAGCTTTATTACAAGCTCATCTGTAGGTACAAGTGACCAAGCAGAGTTTACTACTGCTTTAATCTGCTGCCCATATTGTTTATATGTGCACCAGTAATTTTACAACAAAACTATATTTTTGTTATTTTGTTTTAATTTATAATGGATTAGTCTAATAAAAAATTATGTTTTAGCAATAGATGGAGTCCGGTTCAGTTAGACCCTGTCTTATTTTCAGTTCTGAAAACTGAGTGAATCTTTAGTGTGTTCTAGTATGAAATAAATTATAATCCAACAGAAACAATCTTTATTGTTAGGTGTGCAGGCCCAGGAATTCAAGGGCTAAGATCTCACTAACAGAGTCCCCAAGAAATATAAGAATCTATCTGGTGGTATAGCTCTTCGGCATCTACTAATAAATATAATATCAACCTATGGCGGACTAACTCTTCATTTAGTCATTATTAGAGCACTTTAGAGAGGAGATATTAACCCATTCACCTATACATATTAAGTTCTACATCTTAACCACTTCAATACAGGGCTTTTTGTACCTATTCAATACCGGGCCTATTCTAGCACTTCTCTCCTCCATGTACAAATCATCATTCTTTTGCTAGAAAATTACTCAGAACCCCCAAACATTATATATGTTTTTTTAGCAGACACCCTAGGGAATAAAATGACGGTCATTGAAACTTTTTTTCTTGCACGATATTTGCGCAATAATTTTTCAAACGCCTTTTAAAAAAAATAAAAAATGGTTTCATGAATTAAAAAATAACAAAACAGTAAAGTTAGCCCAATTTTTGGGGAAAATATGAAAGATGATGTTACGCCGAGTAAATAGATACCTAACATGTCACGCTTTAAAATTGCGCACACTCATGGAATGGCGCCAAACTTCGGTACTTAAAAATCTCCATAGGCGACGCTTTAATTTTTTTTACAGGTTACCAGGTTAGAATTACAGAGGAGGTCTAGTGCTAGAATTGTTGCACGCGCTCTAACGCACGCGGCGATACCTCACATGTGTGGTTTGAACAGCGTTTACATATGTGGGCGACTTACGTGTGCATTCGCTTCTGATCGCGAGCTACCGGGGACAGGGGCGTTTTAATATTTTTTTTTTATTATTTTTTTTTACTTATTTATTTATTTTTTTACAATTATTTTACTTTTTTTTTTTTTTGATCACTTTTATTCCTATTACAAGGAATGTAAACATCCCTTGTAATAGGAATGTGTATGACAGGTCCTCTTTATTGAGAGATCCGGGGTCAATAAGACCCCACATCTCTCCTCCAGGCTGGAAAGCATGAGATCAGTGAAACATTTTTCACTGATCTCATACTTACAGCCGCAATGGCGGCTTTGTTTACATTTGAGGACCCGGGCGTGACGTCATCACATCGCGCCCGGGCCTCCGACGATCATAGAGATGACTGGTGACCATCTGGTCACCAGTCATCTCTATGCTCATCACGTGACCCACCAACGGCGCCGGAAGATTCGCTCCGGGTCCCCGATCGCACGAGAGAGCCCGGAGAAGCACCGGATGGCGGCGGGAGGGGGGGATGTCCCCTCCCGCCGCCTATAAGAACGATCAAGCGGTGGAACCGCCGCTATGATCATTCTTATGGTGCACAGAATCGCCGGCACTTTAAAAGGATATCTGAATGATGCCTCTAGCTGCAGGCATCATTCAGATATCTCCCTACAAACCCGAGGACGTCATATGACGTCCACCCAGGATGGGAGATCCCATCTGTGGACGTCATTTAACTATGGCTGGGTAGGGAAGTGGTTAAGGTACAGAAAAGAGAAACACAAAAAGCACCACTGACTAAGTGTAGTAATTGTATTAAAAATAAAGAGTAAAAAAAATATATATACATTTACAAGAGATGTATTCCAAGCAGCTCCTAAATATCAAGCCAGTAGATGACAGCCTCTCAACAGCCAAGGCAGATGCAAGTAGCCTCTGTAAAGGAACAGTATCCAGCTAAGCACTGTATGGGAACTTAGACATAAGCCAGGTGTCTGGAGGTCGTGATGATGTCACAAGGGGGCATAACTATGCATTTCAGGGTGGAGCTGCCCCTTTGGGTTGGGGGTGTTTTTGGTGGTGCAGCCTGTCACCTCGTGGAGGAGTGGGGGTGCAGCCTGTCACCTGAAGTTAGTTTACGGGCCTTACCAGTGCTCTATGATGATGGTGATCCTGTCTCCAAACCAACTCTCCTTCCTCCCCTTCTCCTTCTTCTCCCCTTCTCCTCATCTCTATTCCTCATCTTCCCAATGTGACCACAGAGAGGGAAGAAAGTAGTGGTGCTGAGAGAAGGGGAACGGGCACCTCTGGTGCTTAGAAGTGTGGAACTTCAAGGACAGATGGATTCCAGAAAGTAAATGCTACATGAATCATCTGCCCTTACTCAAGCTGGCTACAGGCAGAAATGCTGGGGACATGTTTTTCAAAGTGATTTCTGAGCAAAATATAGCATGAAGACATGGATGGGTGGATGAGTTTGCTGTGAATATTAAAAAATGAACGAACTAGCGTTTTCGGTTTGTGGTGCGCAGATTGCAATGTAGTTCCGCTTTAACTTGGACAGCTGGTGCAGGCTTATGGCTTTTTAATAATAATCGGTGTGCTGCAATGGTATAAAAATAACCAGCAACCAGGGTGGAATTATTTATATTTTAAAGTGCTGTATATGGGGCGATGCACTCCCTTTTCATGTTAACCACTTCCTTACTGGGCACTTAAACCCCCTTCGTACCCAGACCAATTTCCAGCTTTCAGCGCTGACGCACTTTGAATGACAATTGCGCGGTCATACAACACTGTACCCAAATGATATTTTTATAATTTCTTTCCCACAAATAGAGCTTTCTTTTGGTGGTATTTGATCACCTCTGCGGTTTTTATTTTTTGCGCTATAAACAAAAAAATACAGAAAATTTTGAAAAAAAACTCAATATTTTTTTACTTTTTGTTATAATAATATCCCAATTTTTTTTTCTCAGTTTAGGCCGATACGTATTCTTCTATTTATTTTTGGTAAAAAAAAATAAAATAAGCGTATAGTGATTGGTTTGCGCAAAAGTTATAGTGCCTACAAAATAGGGGATAGAATTATGACATTTTTATTATATATTTTTTTTTTACTAGTAATGGCGGCGATCTGCGATTTTTGTCAGGCCTGCGATATTGCGGCGGACACATCGGACACTTTTGACACTATTTTGGGACCATTAACATTTATACAGCGAACAGTGCTATAAAAATGCACTGATTACTGTATAAAAGTGACTGGCAGGGAAGGGGTTAACACTAGGGGGCGATCAAGGGGTAAAATATGTTCCCTATTAGTGTTTCTTACTGTGTGGGGGAGGGGACTGACTGGGGGAGGTGACCGATCTGTGTCCCTATGTACAAGGGACACAGCATCGGTCCCCTCTCTCCCTGACAGGACATGGATCTCTGTGTTTACACGTCCTGCCTCTGTAAAAGCTGATCGCATGTACCTGGCGGACATCGCGGCCGCCAGGCATGCGCATCGGCATCACGTGATGCGGCGCGCACAGCTGTCCCCCGCAGCGCACCCTCGGAGGCGCGCGGCGGGATGTAAACAAACCAGGACGTCGACGTCCACCCGGCACTTGAGAGCCGCGCTGCAGCCGTCTTTCGGCTATAGCGCGGGTCTCAAGTAGTTAATGTCCAGGAAATGTCTACAATGTTTACATCCCTACCTCAATGTGTCCTCAGCCCTATGCATAAAGCATTCACACAGTTGTGGATGCTGATGCTGCTCCACCTATTTTATTTTGCTGCTTAAATGTCAAAGACTTCCCACTCATCTCAAATCCTATTTATGGAATTCATTATGAAATAAATGCTTCTTCCATCACAACATGAGATTCAAACTGTGAAGAGCACAATTAATAACTTCAAATGTACAGCATATGTTGTTTTGGTTACTGGCAGGCTATTGTGTTTACCTCAGGAAAACTATTGCAGCTTTCATTTTCTCTGACCATAAGTAATTTTTAATATAAATTTGAACCACATTACTAATACAAAATAGTGAATACGAAATAAAGCATAAAAGTGTACAGATATTAGTGACAAGAGGAAAATAAGTAGTGAGTAAATTACATGACATCAGTTGATTGTTATGTAAATGTACTAGTTGTACCATCCACAGAGAAAGCAAAGTGCTTTGGACAGTAATTGACCATTTATTTTTTACTATTTCTATTCATTGTATGCCATTTCATTTGCGTCATCTGACTGAACTTTCTGTTGGCACATGCTGAGAGCAAATGAACTCCTAATAGTGGCAGAATGTATTCAAAGTCTGATCTGGTGACTGATTTCATTATGGACAAACCTAGAGAATAGAGAAGCTTGTACTTCTGTTTATCCATAAAAAGATCTCCTAATATTAAAACTCTGTTTGTTTATTATTTTTGTCAATGTCAGAAAATTGTTCCTCAGATTTGGATTTATTTCTCCAAACTAAATATATCAAAAAATATAGTAAAATATTTTCTCCTGTTTCTCCTAATGTACAAAGGATTAGAGAGCAGAAAACATTTCTGTAGCTTCCAATTATGTTTAGGCCCCTTATGATCCCAGTAAACCCGATACAGTTCTCCTTATTTCAGGCACAAATGAGATATGAGTGATATAGTTAGACTCGGTTCACACTGGGGCGACTCCGGACGCGACTTCAGGTCGCCCCGAGTTGCCCCAAGTCGCGCTATTTTTAAAACGAATTGAAGTCAATGGAGATGTTTTAATGTACACGACTGCGGTCGCTCCGACTTCAAAAAAGGTCCCTGTACTACTTCAATCCGACTCCTAGGCGACTGCTAGGCGACCTGTACCCATTGATTTCAATGGAAGTCGCTCAGAAGTCGTATTCCCTGTCTTAACAGGAGCAACTCTCCAGGAAGAGAACACATATTATTCAGGCAAACCCCTCACTCCCCCCTCCCTCCCACAGAGCTGATTCTTGTTTTATTGGCCACTGGAATGTCTCCTGTCCTGGAAGCGACTTCAAGTCGTGTTGTAAATCACCACAAGTCGTGCTGAGGTCGCCCTGTGATTCATGCTCAAGTTGTGTCTGAGCTGCCTCTCAAAGTCGTGCTGGAAGTCGTGTTGCCCCTGTGTGAACCGAGCCTTAATAGAGGGCGCTAATTAAGTGATATATTCATAATGTGATAAATACAAATTAATCAACAGTAAGTAATAAATATTTGTTCTGTGCTCACAATGCCGTGAAGTGAACTGCAAAACACAAACAGGATATGTGTTTTAATGCTGAACTGAATATAAAAGACACACCTTAATACAGCTCTGTAACCAGTACAAAATCAATAAATGCAAGTAATGTAGGTACCTAAATTTGACTTAGTACTAGTCTCTTGCTGTCCCTTTGTAGCAGAGCTCAGAATAATGAGGGAGAGGCAGTACAATTAGCCAGTCAGTTGGGGTACAGTGCAAGGGGCATGTTGATTGAAGGGGAGAGCAGAATGACAGAAAAATAGCTTGTCAGTTTTCTGCTTCTCTTTTCACTGTCCAGTCACAGGGTGGAGGTAGGGAAGGAGACCTGGAAAAATGAAACTGTCCCAGAGAAATGTCAGGTTCCTTCTCCCGCCAGGCAAGCCTGTGATGTGTGACAAAGATGTATACAATCCCAGAACTTGATGGACAGAAATACAAATCATTTAATAGGTAAAACAGCTCACATGCTGTATATGTATTTTGTTTCTGTATTTATCTATTTGCCTGGAGTTCAGCTTTTTGGTGAACAGCACAACACTTAGATGGCAAGAATTTTGGTGAGTCCTAATTCGGGTACAATGCTAGTAACCAGAAAGGGTATTTGATTTCCCCTTTCTGAAACTGAAAATCATTTTTATATCTTATATATAATGTCATATGCTTTGCAAAATATTGCTTTTGTAAAATAACTTATAATGTTACATTATTGTTCTGTATTAATATGATGCTTTCTATGTTTCAGATGAAGTTGGGAAATTTCATGGAGGACCTGCAAAAAAGGCTTACATGGAACAGAGTTTCCAGGGACTGAACCCAGTATTAAATATACCAATTAATTCCATGCAAGTGGAGCAAGCAAAAAAGAATGCTGGACTTATAGGTTCTAAACTAGAAAGCTGGGTTGACAGTTTGGCAAGCAACATCTGGTCAGCAGTGGACATCTGCACCACAGGACCATCCTCCTGTCCAGTCATGCAGTCCTGCTCCCAGACTGCATGGAGCTCACTTAGTCCTGACCCCAAATCAGAACTTGGCCTTGTCAAACCTGATGGGAGATTGAGGTAGCATCTGGTGCACCCTTCAGTGGCATGGGATTTAAAAGGGAAAATAAACCATAGATTCACAAATCCACAGAAATGAAAAGTCTGAGCAAATGAATAGGGTTTATGGCTTTGTGGAAGCAAAGAATCATCCATTGGCACAGGTGTTTTGAAAGGTCCTTCTTGGATGTAATTGTGGGTTTTTCCTTACATTTGGATTGATAGCACTTCCCTACAATTGGCAGGGCGCTGACAACAGACGCTGATTAAGGGCTCACATGCGCAAAAGTTTCACATATTGTATAATTATGAGAAGCCCCTTTGCACAAATGTCTTCTATATTTTTCTACTTCCATGTGTTTGTGTGTTTGTCATTGGTATTAAGAAATATACTAACAAGGAGTTTATCATATGCCATTTAAGGAACATGGTTTCTTTATTGCATTGTAAGGAAAAAGTAACAGATAGCCTTTTAATGACTCCTGTGTTGCCAAAGAAATACAAAAAGGCATTGCAGACAGCCCTGGCAGCCAAAGGGTTATATAATATAAATATTCTCTTTTTTAGCTTCTTGCTACCTGTAAAGCGTATAATGTAGTTGCACATGTCCATTGGCAATTAAGCAGACATCAGCTTTTATTCATCTAATACTATTTTAATGAAAGCTAAGATATGATTGGTTAACATGGCTTGGAAGACTTGTTGGTTATACATCATATGCAATGATGTAGGAGACCTTTTCCCAGGATAGCATATAACCTCCCAAGGTAGTAGTGATCAATGTCAACCCAGTGCAGAGGCATCTTTTTCATAGGTTGGACCAATATTCAGAAAACTACATTTGTTTAGAGACTATGATCTATAAATGTTGGTCCCTCTTATTACATTCTACAAGGTACCTAAGTGATGTTCACTCTTGAAAAATGGTTGTATCACAATTGATATTGGTTCAGTGCATTAGATGGCAGCCTGCAAGACTTGTAGAGGACTAACATTTGTTTTTTGATATTACTATTTTAAAGGGAGACCACATAGTGTGTATTCATTATTTTCATTATTCATCTGGATTTATTTGGTAAAGTTGGTGTTGTGATTTCACAAGACTTTAAAATTATGCAGTCCCAATTTACAGGAGCAGAGGTCACACTGGGGTAGATTAACTAAAACTGGTTCACACAGAGTCTGGCGCAGATGTGAATATTAACCAATTAGCTTCTAAGTTTTCACCCCGTTCACATCGGGCTGATTTGATATTCTGTGCGACGGCGACTTTGTGGTGCCACACGGATTCCCAAAAGTGGTTCCTGCACTACTTTTGGCGACTTCGGGGGCGATTTCAATAGACATCTGTGCAGGAACCCGCACAGATGTCTCTGAAATTGCTCCTAAAGTAAGACTGAAATGCGGGTTTAAAAACATGCAAGTTCAGCTTATTTTACACTATTTAAAACCCCCCTTTAGTGTGAACCAAGGCTTATTGTCGAAGCTTAATTGAACAAGCTAAAGTTAGAAGCTGGTTACTATGCACAGCATCACCAGATTCCTTGTGCAACAGTTTTAGTAATCCCCCCCCCCTACTGTGTGGCCACCAGGCACATACAAATCTGTCTATAGTTTCTCAGTGGTTAAAATATTTTCACTGGAAGCTCTTTGTATATTACCCTGGCTGGTTGTAAAATTGGGCAAACTGAAAATTGCAGTGTACAAACCGTGGGTTTCCTTATCACATGAATTAAAAGATACTAAAGCGGCGTTAGACATTTTTTTTTTTTAAGACATCTTTCACTGTTTTCAAAGGAAACCACATTAAAACTGCAATATTCAATAGTTGTTATTGTTCCATAGAACATATGCTATTCACATGCTATTCTGTGAACTGAATTCATTTAAGAAATTGGTTTTTGATTGTAACATGTTTCCATACATTCAGAGCGCATAGGAGCAGGTAAACTGGCCAGATGAACTGAACCTGATGGTAGAAAATGTATTTCTAAAATTCATATTCCAATAATGGGTTTACTGTATTAGCAAGGACCAAAGAGAGAAATGTCTTCCTTTTCCCTGTGTGAAATTTCCTCCTCTGTGGACACAGCTTCTCCAATCAGAAAGAGCTTCCAGCACTTAAACACTAACACTTCACCACCAGAAAAACACTGTACTTTGTCCAGTAGCTTTTTGGCAGCCATTGTTTCCTTGTGTCTATAGACTCCTTGTGCAGAATCTATACATTCTTCTCTCCGCATTAACAAAAATCCAGCAGAAAACCCTTTTATCACTACCACATTATTAAATTTACCATCATATGCTGTTAAACAGGTTTAATTCCCTTCTTCAACATAGCAATGTTGTAATCATATTTAATCAAAGATCATGACCATATGACTCCTACAAATGATCCTGAGAATTCTATAGTGTTAGCTGTGCTAGCACCTAAAAACCAGAGAGTTTAAGCAGTGCAATGCTGCCACTTCTGGCAAAATAGTAACATATAAGTAGTAATGTATGTAATTCTAGATATTTATTATTTATATTTTTAGTCAGTGACTAATTAGCAAATGCTGCTTTTGCAGCCTAATGTTTATCTTACTAACTTCAGCTGCCTTTCTTCAGTGAAGGCGGGGCGCTTTGCATTTAATGTTTTACCCTCTAGTATAGAATAATATTTGGTTTTGCTTTGATGTAATGTAGTCATTGAATCAAATTTTTCATAGCACCATGGAAAGACTGTACCCTTAATTGTATTTAATGATTTGTTCTTACCCTAATTTTCCTGTTATAAATGATTAGGGGGCAGGCCATCAGTAAATACCCCCAAATTTCCTTGGGTTCCCTTTGGTGATTAGTTTCAACCCTGACAATTAATCATTTGCATAGGTCATGTAGGATAAGACTTCATATAAAACATGGCTTCAATCTATGTACGCCTGTATATATTCCTTGTCAAGCTTATTTAATACACTAGGGCAGTAGCCTCCAGATTGTAGTTAATTGAAATTTGTCCAGCTAAAAAAGAATAAATATGCTAATGTAATAAGTGTCTATTGTAAAGTATAAAGAACTGTCCGGGTTCAGCTTGGGGCTTCACTTTTATAGGGAGGCTTTAACTAATATAGGAAAAACAAGTACAAGTGTCAGGACAAAACTACCCCCTCCTCCCCATCCTAAACTGAACGCATCGCAGGGGATGCGGGTAACATCCAAGGCAGGCGCGGACATGCTACCTCCACTGAATAGTTGATGGGTCAAACGTATGATGAAAATCATTCTTTCTTTTACATGAAAAGTCTAGGGACATGGATGAAAGACCAAACTATAGAACAGAAATTTCAGAAGTTTTGTAGGTGATACTAGGGCATTTGCCCAATGCCAATGAAAAGTTAAATGGGAAGACATGGCACAGACTAAAAATAAGGTGCAGAGTTGCACCTAGGAAAAGCATGCAGATACAGAGCAGATTTCAAACAAGCATGCAATAGAAAAGTTAAATTGAGCAAGAGAAATTTTGCTAAAAGCCAACAGTTTGACAGTTAGTTGATCACACAATAGGATGCACTGTGAGTCTGCCACAATTCCTACATATCAAGGTTGGCTCCCCTTGGTGTAACTAATTGTAGAGGGCCTCTAAAAACAGCCATGAGTGTGAGCATTTAGGGCAGGGATATGCAATTAGCGGACCTCCAGCTGTTGCCAAACTACAAGTCCCATGAGGCATAGCGAGACTCTGACAGCATCAAGCATGACACCCAGAGGCAGAGGCATGATGGGACTTGTAGTTTGGCAACAGCTGGAGGTCCGCTAATTGCATATCCCTGATTTAGGAGGTGAAAGACATTTTCATTTCGGAACAATAATATAGTGTCATAGATAAGTAAGAAGGGAGTTTGTTTTGCTTTTCCCTTTCAGACCCTCTTTGTAATTTGAGCCAACCAACTTTTTTTGCTAGGCAAATATATTTCAGTTAATACACATCTGTTAATAACAATATTCAGCAATTTTAAGGCCCTGTTCATACTTCGTGTATCGGAAATTGCAGACAGAATTACGTGATTCTGCCAATGATTCCAGATTGTCCTAAGATCACGGCAAAATGCACTTGGGATTCTATTCATTCTTAATTGCACCCCAAATGTGGCTAGCAGACGTTCCACTCCCAAAAGGTGTGGAAGCTTCTTTGGTGTACTTGTCAGATATAGGGCAGCCCATTCAAGTGAATGGGGCCTAACACTTTAAGAATCTAAAATAATTGAGCTTGGAGCTCTAATAGAACTAGATGGGTCAAACATCTGATGAAGAGCATTCTCCCTTTTGTCATGAGTGAAAGAATTGTATCTATTGGCTCAATGTGTAAAATGCCATTGTTTAAGTAGGTAACACAGGTAGGTTAATGCAGTCATTGCAGTGCAAACTTCTAACCCATTGGATTCACCAGTGGGTTACCCCACACTAAAGTAAATTTTGGACATATCGTCCCAGTTTTATTAGAACTGTCTAGGAACGAGCAGTAGGGACCTATCGATTTAAATATGCAGTGGGCTGGGAAAAACGTGATATCCCATTCTGCTAGGCAACTGTTTTTTTTGTCTTTCTAGTGACTAGGGACATCAGTATAGGGCACCTTAATGTATCTAAATTGGCCAATAATAAAGGATGGTAAAGTGAGATACATGACAATGTGATGTAATGTGTACAGCGTTGAACTGTTAACAGTTAAAATTCATTTGTGAACATATGATATGGTTTCAGCTCGTGCTGTAAGTGTGGTCACTCAGTTTCAATACAGTATTTTTCCTAATTATAAATAGGAGTTCATTCTGATGTAGAGCACAAGCTACATTGATTTGCCCAAGGGTGCTACCACCAGTGCTACCTCTCAACATTCTCACAGAAGGAGTCCTGCATTAACTTACATTGATTTGAATGTATAAACTATGCAAACTGTGTCCTGTTTTTTCACCTTGATCACCTTTATCATGAAAATGCTTCGAAGAGTTAAAAGTTAACTTGCCTTATAAACAGCAAGATCCTGTACAGGCTTCTCTGATAACAGAGTGAATATGTCTGGCGCTGTTCAGAGTGCTATATTTGTACATTGTAATAATGTAATTTTTTTAAAGCTTGATCATCCAGTGGTTGTTATATTACTATGCCATTGACCATCTCAAACCTTTTTTCATATGGGAGGTAAAGCAGAATTCCAGCTAAACAGGTTTATACACAGTTGAAATACATATAAACCAACTGTTTTATCTATCTAAACATTCTGTTCAGGCACTTTTCTAGTCAATTCTGTCACACTATATAGCCATGAGAGTGACACTACTACTCAAAGTCTGCATTAATGCAGCTTCCTGGGGAAGTCTGGTCTGTGCTCCCCATTCTGTAAGTATGCATAAATGCCACTACTATCATCCCCTATTACATGAGACATGATAGAATGACAACACTTTGTAGCGCAATAGATTTTAATGGGCCAACAGATCTGGCGTTCCCACTATAAGCCTGATATTTCAAACAGAATCTTGGAATTCTAAAATAGAAACCAATTTAAAGATTTATATCTAGATAAAGAACTAGATTTAGATAATTATACAAGCAGTATTAAAGATACAATTTATTTTACAAGGAATACATAACTGGACTAAAGATTTTTTTTTTTTACAATTGGCTGGAGTTCTGCTTTAAACCAAACAATTGAACTATATAAAAAAAAAAAATGCAAAATATGTGCTGGGAAAAGCAAATGTTAGTGTTGATTGCCATAGCAACCAATCAGAAAGCATTCTTTATGACTGTTGTGACTATACATCAGAGCTGAAAGCTGAATGGATGGGGTTGCTGTGAGTTACTGCCTTACTAAATAGGCAGAAGGTGCCATCCTTTGTAGATTTTTTTTTAAACAAAAATCTGCACTTCTATGGCTAAATTCAATAAGGCAAGAAGAAAAATACAGTAAAATATAGCAGATAGATTTTATCTTCCTTTAGTTTAAATTCATTAAGCTGTTTGCTATGGGTTACTACTTTCTGCACCTAATTTTTGTTCTTTGTACTGCTTTGCTGGATAAGCCAGGAAATATACAACAAATTGTGTCAGAGTATTTTAGAATACTTCTGAATACTGAATTACATTACTAAATAGTTGGCAGATCATCTAACACAAATTTCCCTAGAGTAAAATGTAATTGTTTTTTTTTTTTTTTTTTGCACCTACCAGTTATAATATAAATCTTGTGCATTTATCATAAGTGTTTGGTTTAACTGAATAGTTGCTAAATAATACATTTTGGATTGGGCAAAATTGTGATCCGAAGTATTCCTCATAATTACTTGTCTCAGAGATGTAAGAGTTTATTTGGCACAATATTTAGTTACTCTGGCAGTGGCTGGTCAGAAAATGTGCCTTTTAATTTTCAGAGTCTCAAAAGGTTTAAAAGAGTTGTCTCGTTTTTAACAGCTTTGCTTCTGGTTTTTTTTCACCTAGCCCTGTAAATCTGCATTTGTTTCAAATATTTTAAGGGAATAAATGGTGATTCTGTATATATTATCTGAATTTATTATGGTTAGGACTAAATAACATTTTAAAGATATATATTAAATCAGGTAAATATAAACTATTACATAAGAATACTTTGTAGTTTTTTTATCCAACCTGCAGATTTAACACTAGGATCCCTATTACAGTATTTGCTGAGTATTCTTAGCTGTTCTGTTGAAGAAAAAAAAAGCCTGTTTACAGAACATAGTAGTTCAAGTTCCAGTTTAGACACACAAATAAATGAGTCTCATTTCCTCCTCCCTGCTCTGTTCAGATAAGGCCTTATGAAAATGTAGTTCCCACATTTTAATTCAATATTGAATTCCTAGATTCTGAAAGTAAACAGCTGTTGTCACTGGTACACCCTGTAGAAGACATGTATTCGTATTCGTTAAACAAAGTTTTAATAACATATAAAACATAGTAAAACATTTAGAACTTCAGTTTTAAAATGCGCGCACTTAGCATGCTGTAAAATAAAATTCACTCCAAATTATTGGCTTCCCATTAATTCTGCACAGGGCAATTAACCAACAAATGTTTTCTGAGCTAAGTGAAAAAAAAATACTTTTTCTTCTGTATTTTAGGAATCAGTTCTGTAATAGACACTTCGGTAGAATTTGCAGCCAGGATTGTGGAGATGCTATTTACTGTGGATAGCTTCTTCTTTTTTTTGTTACATAGCAAGATCGTGTCTATGGTCATCCCTAATGCCCTGTACACACGATCGGATTTCCGATGGAATAAAATCCGATGGATTTTTTCATCGGGAATCCGATGAAGCTGACTTCCATCAGTCTTGCCTACACACCATCAGTCAAAAATCCGACCGTCCCAAACGCCGTGACGTAAAACACTCCAACGAGCCGAGAAAAATGAAGTTCAAGGCTTCTAAACATGCGTCGACTTGATTCTGCGCATGCGTGGGTTTTTTCTCCGATGGAGTTCCCCACAGACGATCAGAATTTGCTATCGTTTTTTTTTTTCCATCAGTAAAATTTAAAACATGTTCTATTTTTTTACACCGATGGAAAAAAGACAGATGGGGCCCACACACGATCGGTTTGTCCGATGAAAAAAGTCCATCGGCATTAGTCTATGTACTACAATGGTGTTTCTGTAGTTAAAGGATTAAGTTGCCTTTACCAGAAAACTGCCTATGCAGATACTGTAAGGGTCGTCTATAGATAAAAAAAAAAAAACTGGGCAGCTTTGATTAAAGTTGAATAATGCCCTTACTATAGGTGTAGGCCACTTACATACCTCATAAAGCCTAACCTGAAAATTCACAGGGTGTTGTTAGGACATTGCTAAGTGAGGCCCAATTATTACTGTTTGTCTTCACCATCACTCTCAAGCTCTGAACTCAGAGCTACTTCATCAGGGGAGAAAAGGTGCATGTGAGGGGGTTTGAATCGGAGAAAGAGCTCACTCCTGTGATGGTGAAGGTGAACAATAATAACTGGGCTTCACTTAGCAATGTCCTAGCAACACCCATGAGTTTTCAGCTCAGACTTCATGAGGTACATAAGGGGCCTATACTTATAGCAAGGACATTATTCAATCTTGGTCAAAGTTTCACAGTTTGTTTTCATCAACAGGCATCTCTTTCCTGCATAGGCAGTTTTTTTGGTAAAGATGAACTAATCCTTTAAGCTTGGAAAGAAATAGCCTTATTTTGAAACAGACTGACTTAGGGCTTGTGCTTGTGCTGACAGGCATTTGTTTGCTTCAAACATGTTTTGCATTCCCATACAAGTCTATAAGAGTGCAAAACCCATTGAACACTGGTCAAATGCAAGTCAGAAGAAGGTCGACTGCAGGTCAAATGCTATTGACATTGAATTCTGAATGATCTCAGAAGCGTCTCAAACTGATGCCATCAATACGGGCCTAAAAGGATTTGTTGTGCTGTTCACCTGCTAGGTAACCACACATGCTGGGATCCTGGTGAGTTGAGGTTGCTTTAATACATAAATTAGACAGCATCCATGGAAGGAGATTGAAAATAAAGGTTGTTTTTGTAAATTACTGACTCTGTGGCATTGTCCCTTTGTTCAAGAAGTCATTAGCAGTGTCATGGGAAATACTAAAACTGACAACACTTTAGTCTTCACTCAAACGGGTGCTAAGGCCTTTACACCATGAATTGGTCATTTCTTTATGCGTCTGGAGCTTCAGCTGCTGCATCCAAGCAGTCCATGTAAGTATATAGGGATGCAGATATTGCAAGGACACAGCAGTTCTCCTAAGTTGACACCCTCCTGCACCAGCACACCTGTCAGATTAGGAAGATTGGTTGTGTCCCTGCAGCCTCTGCATCCTGATAGACTTACATGGACTGCCTGCACATGGCTCCAACTGCATACACAAACTACAAATTCACAGGGCACAGGCTTATAAATGAGGCCTAAGTTTGTTGTTAGGAGAAATAATCAATAATAATAATAATTTATTTCCATTCATCTGATGATTTAGCCAGTAACACACCTCCTGCCTCCATTCTCAATGAAAGAGCACAGGGGGCCCCTTTGGAGAGTAGCATTGTCAGTCTGGAGGGAGGGAAGTGTTAGATGTGCTAGCAGATTTAAATACGCTAACAAATGAAAGCCAAACTACAGCTAATACCTTATAAGCAGTTACAGTAAACAGTTTTCTTTCTTTTGGAATAAAGGTTTTACATAAATAAAATAAGATCATTGTAAGCACCCCTGTCAGTGTTAAACGGTTTGTCACGTCCCTGTAACTGCCACATCTGCAGGAGAACTTGTTATTTTGAAAACAACAGACTTACTGGCCAAATCATCAGGTGAAAATAGAAGAAAGAAAGCCTAAAAGAGAAAACTAATGCAGCCATCACATTTAAGAATGGGTAAGCTGCAAAGTATTAAATGTTTGATTTTGGGTTTTATACTGCTTTAAATAAACAAAAAGATGTATCTTTTTCATAAAATGTGTACAATAGGTTAACATAGTGAAAATCTATTGTGTGTTGAATTACCAACACTTGCAAAGTGTCAGTGGTCTTTTTAAAATAAAATCAACATAAGAGAAACATAGGGACTGCCATTGATGCAATCTCCTTCCTATAGTATTTATGAACTCTAAAGGTTTATTTCATATTATATGGCGGTAAACATCACTGTGTGCTTACTTGTTAAGTAAGTCATTTTTAATAACAGTTTTCCTATTCATATCTGAATCTCCTGCCAATATTGTTAGCGCTACTCAATGTTCTTCCTGTTGCAGGCTGACACTGCTGAGATTCACCCTTTCACGTTCCTGCCGCCCTCCAGTGCCTCTCGGGGCTCGCTCATGCGATCGGGGAGCCGGAGAATGAATCCACTGCTGGCGGCGGTTTATCATAGAGCTGACCAGATGGTCCCCGGTCATCTCTATGACCCTTGGAGGCCAGAAGCGACGTCAGATGTAAAGACTGCCGTTTTTTTGCTGTAAATCCTGACATTCCTTGCAATAGGAATAAAAGTGATCAAAACATTTAAGACAAAGTGTAAAAAAAATAAAATAAAAAAAGTAAATTGCCCACATTCCCTTGTGCTCGCACGCAGAAGCGAACGCATACTTAGGTCACGCCTGCATATGTAAACGGTGTTTAAACCCCACATGTGAGGTATCGCCGCAAACATAGAGTGAGAGCAATAATTCTAGCACAATACCTCCTCTGTAACTCTAAACTGGTGACTTGTAAAAAAATTTAAAGCATAGCCTATAGAGATTTTGAAGTACCGAAGTTTGGCACCATTCCACGAGTGTGCACAATTTTAACCACTTCAGCCCCGAGTCTCTTTCTGAGATTTGATGTTTACAAGTTAAAAACTGTTTTTTTTTGCTAGAAAATTACTTAGAACCCCCAAACATTATAAAAAAAATTCTAATACCCTAGAGAATAAAATGACGGTCGTTGCAATACTTTCTGTCACACCGTATTTGCGCAGCGGGCTTACAAGCGCACTTTTTTGGGGAAAAATACACTTTTTTGAATTATAAAATAAGACATCAGTAAAGTTAGCCCAATTTTTTTTTATATTGTGAAAGATAATGTTACACCCAGTAAATTGATACCCAACATGTCACGCTTCAAAATTGCACCCGCTCATGGAATAGCGACAAACTTTTACCCCTAAAAATCTCCATAGGCGATGTTTAAAAAAATCTACAGGTTGCATGTTTTGAGTTGCAGAGTTGCAAAATGTATCCCTTGGAATAGAAAAAAAGCATGACAGGACCTCTTGAGATCTGAGGTTAAAAAGCCTCAGATCTCATATTTACACAAAAATGCAATAATAAAATGAAATTAAAAAAAATGTTGTTTGGAGAAAAAAAAAAAATTCTCTTTATAAGATATGGGCGGAAATGACGTTTTGACGTCACTTACGCCCTGCAATGGTATGGAGATGGGTGGGGGCCATCTTCCCTTCACTCATTTCCATACCTAACAGGAGACAGGACACGATTGCTCCGCCACTGCCGGCGGCTCCGGTAAGTGGCGGGAGGAGGGCCCTCTCCCGCCACTGATAAAAGTGATCTTGCAGCGAATCCGCCACAAAGACCACTTTTATCTGAAAGCAGACCGCGCGCTGAAGAAGAGGATACTGGGGTTATGGTAGCTAGCTGCTGCCATAACAACGATATCTCTATCTTCAAAGTACCGACGTATAACGATGGCGGGTGGTCCGTTAGTGGTTAAAGCGTGACGTGTTAGGTATCCAATTAACTTGACGTGCATCATCGCTCATATTATACAACAAAAATGGGGTAAATATTGTGTTTTTTTATTTATTTTATTAATGAAAGTGTTCTTTCTCCCAAAAAATTGCGCTTGAAAAATTGCTAAGCAAGTACCGTATGACATTAAATAATTTTTTTCCCTAGGGTCTCTGTTAAAAATATATATACTGTTTGGGGGGGGGGGGGGGATTTTCTAGCAAAAAAAACTACATGTAGGAGAGAAATTTCAGAATTGGCAAGTGGTTTAAGAGCATTTAAAGTGGAACTAAATCCATTGATTTGTTTCCCAAACAGTTACTTTCAAGGCAAGCCATGAATGATAACTGTCACAGCAACGTTTATACCGTACTGTAAAGCCATCTAATGGCTGGTGTTGTGTCATAAATGATCACATGTGCAGCACCTTGGGGGCAACTGAAAATCAGAGACTAAAGATTGCAGCTTCCCTGTCTGTAAATAATAGGAGGGTTTAAAAAAAAAACAGTTTTCCTCCGGGCATTTATGTACAGTACATTTTGCACATAGATGATATTTTGTGAGAACGTTTACGTATGCTTTAAGATTCTAGCGGACCCAAAATGACCTTCATACTTACTGAAGTATGCCCGACTTAGAGTCGATATTTCAGAACATGCATGCAGATAAGAATGTGTGACCTTCCTCCAACTTTACTGATCTGCATTCTTGTTCCAGATCATTGACTAAAGCCCTGTACACACGGCCGGGTATCCCGTCAGGAAAAAAACTTCGGTTTTCTTGACGAGATTCCTGGCAAGCTTTTCTTGCAAAGCCGTGCATATAGACGGCCATTCAAAAGAACCGCCGTTCTTTTGAATGGCAAGAACGCGGTGACGCTCGTCACATTTGATGCCATCACCACCATCTTGCTTCACCCTACACTACCCTTGTAAGCTACCGCCCATGCGTCAAAGTCTCATCGAGCATGCGCGGGCTTACCTGGGGACAGGTAAGCATACAAGCCTCGTACACACGCACGGTTTTCTCGTCGGGAAACAGGCCGACGAGAATCCCGACGAGAAAATAGAGAGCAGGTTCTCTATTTTTCTCGTCGAGATTCCCGGCAGTTTTCCCGACGAGAAACCATACACACGACCGGTTTTCTCAGCAGAAAGCTCTCCCAGCAGTTTTCTTGCCGAGAAAACCGGCCGTGTGTACGAGGCTTAAGAACGTATTGGTGCCAAGTGGTCAGCATAACAGCCAATCAACTATCATTTTAAAAGGGAGGTCAGAAATGTCAGTCCCCATATTTCACTCATGACAGGTTGACCTTAAGACTGCTTTAACACTTTGTACATTTTATTAAATCTAGGTGAATCTGCCAACTGCTGTCTCTGGTGAAACGTTCAACAAAGTATTTACAAAGGAAATACAGTCCTTAAATTATCGGTTAGCTATATATATTTCAATGCCCATTTTGTTTTTACAAATTATGTTATGTTGTCTCCAGTTATTAAAGGTGTTCATGTAATCGGATTAAAATTCTATTTTGTTACAAGTCATATTGTGCATTAAACTGTACAGTAATATTTTGTATTTCTATTGACTAAACTGTAAATATAAGTGTTGTCAAAAACAGAAAAAAGATTCAAAATGGACACACTGAAAGATGTAGATATTTTGCTATTTATTGAAAGGAGTATTTTATGAATCAAAGAAAAAAAAATGTCTTAAATCTGACCAGTCTTATGAACTTTGAGAAGTCTGACTTATTTCCTTGTAGTAGAATGTGATTTTTAACACTTATTGCACTACCCTAATGTTTTTTTCTTTTAGCCTAACAAATTGTGCCTTAGCTGTTTTTTTTGTCCAGGATTTTTTTTTTTTTTGTCAAAAATAAGGTATTTTTCAGAAAAATGGATGTACGGTAAACTTGTATCATACCAAAAAGCAGAAAAAAATACCCAGCTGCAGTTGTATATAAGTGCTTTATGTCATATTGTGTTTTCAAATGCAAAGTTTCTCAAAATAAAAAAATAAAAAATCTTGGTCCTTAACTGTGCCTTGTTTTTTGAGCTTTAGGTGTTCTGAGCTTGGATTTGTGCCGTTTTAAATGGCAAGAAGGGAGCCTAATGCCAAATGAGATTGATGTGACATTTTACAAATAATTCAGTTGTGTTTTTTGTTTATTTTAAATGTTGGAAAAACACATTTGAAAAAGAAATGCTACCTTTTGATATTATGCTCAAGGCTTTCTTTCTTAATTCCTTAATAAGAGCTATTTCATATGAAGGATAGTGAAAAAATAGGAATACTTTCAAATGATTTTACTGATTGGAAAGCTAAGCTAAGCTGTTGCTGCCTGCAACAATAGTTGAAATAAAAGAGGAGGTGGAGAGCAATGGAGCATTATGCAAGGTGTTATGTTTATGGAATCTGTGACAGTCTTGTATTTAAAAAGGACTTCTGTGAAATCTGTGCCCAAAAAGTCAAGCAGAGAGCAAAGGACTAGTCTCCAGTAGGGATGAGCTTCGAGTTCGAGTCGAACTCATGTTCGACTCGAACATTGCCTGTTCGCCCGTTCGCCGAACAGCGAACAAATTGGGGTGTTTGCGGCAAATTCGAAGAATCTATGGGAGAAATCTAAAGTGCTAATTATAAAGGCTTATATGCAAGTTATTGTCCTAAAAATTGTTTGGGGACCGGGGTCCTGCCCCAGGGGACATGTATCAATGCAAAAAGAAGTTTTAAAAACGGCCGTTTTTTCGGGAGCAGTGATTTTAATAATGCTTAAAATGAAAAAATAAAAGTGAAATATTCCTTTAAATTTTGTACCTGGGGGTGTGTATGATATGCATGTAAAGTGGAGCATGTTTCCCGTGCTTAGAACTGTCCCTGCAAAAAATGTCATTTTTGAAAGAAAAAAATGCATTTAAAACTGACTCGCGGCTATTAATGAATTATCGGCTCCCGGCAATACATACAAAAGTCATTGATAAAAAAAAAAAAAAGCGTGGGGGTTCCCCAGAATTCAATTACCAGGCCCTTCAGGTCTGGAATTGATATTAAGGGGAACCCCGCCGCAAATTTAAAAAAAAATTGACGTGGGGTTCCCCCAAATATCCATTCCAGGCCCTTCAGATCTGGCATGGATTTTAAGGGGAACTCCACCCCAAATTAAAAAAAAAAATGGCGTGGAGTCCCCCTAAAAATCCATACCAGACCCCTTATCCGAGCACGCAACCTGGCCGGCCGCAGGGGAAAAGGGGGGGACGAGAGAGCGGCCCCCCTCCCTCCTGAACCGTACCAAGCCACATGCCCTCAACATGGGGAGGATGTCCCCATGTTGATGGGGACAAGGGCCTCATCCCCACAACCCTTGCCCGGTGGTTGTGGGGGTCTGCGGGCGGGGGGCTTATCGGAATCTGGAAGACCCCTTTAACAAAGGGGACCCCCAGATTCCGCCCCCCCTATGTGAATTGGTAAGGGGTACATTGTACCCCTACCATTTCACGAAGAAAGCGTAAAAAAATGTTTAAAAAAACACACAAACACCTTGAAAAAGTCCTTTATTTAAAAAAAAAAAATGCGGAACATGAGAAGGGGCGGGTCTATACATGTATTACCACAGTGAGAGAAGTTCCCCATCAGGTCCGCCCCCTCGGTATGTCGGACCCGCCTACGTCATTGGCTTGAGCGGGGAACTTCCTTCACTGTGTAATTTAAATTTACATAGTGAAGTTAGTTCCCCGCTCAAGCCAATGACGTAGGCGGGTCCGACATACCGAGGGGGCGGACCTGATGGGGAACTGCTCTCACTTTGGCAATGCATGTATAGACCCGCCCCTTCTCATGTTCCGCATCTGGTCCGCTGAGCGGACCTGATGGGGAACTTTAGAAGGGGCGGGTCTATACATTTAAAATACTGAGAGGGAGTTCCCCATCAGGTCCGCTCAGGCACAACCAATGACGGACAGCGCTGGACATCGGGATCGCCGCGGGACACTGGATTTCACCGCTGGATTTTTTTTTTTTTTAAATAAAGGACTTTTTCAAGGTGTTTGTGTGTTTTTTTTAAATATTTTTTTACGCTTTCTTCGTGAAATGGTAGGGGTACAATGTACCCCTTACCAATTCACATAGGGGGGGCCGGGATCTGGGGGTCCCCTTTGTTAAAGGGGTCTTCCAGATTCCGATAAGCCCCCCGCCCGCAGACCCCCACAACCACCGGGCAAGGGTTGTGGGGATGAGGCCCTTGTCCCCATCAACATGGGGACATCCTCCCCATGTTGAGGGCATGTGGCTTGGTACGGTTCAGGAGGGAGGGGGGCCACTCTCTCGTCCCCCCCTTTTCCCCTGCGGCCGGCCAGGTTGCGTGCTCGGATAAGGGGTCTGGTATGGATTTTTAGGGGGACTCCACGCCAATTTTTTTTTAAATTTGGGGTGGAGTTCCCCTTAAAATCCATGCCAGATCTGAAGGGCCTGGTATGGATATTTGGGGGAACCCCACGTCAATTTTTTTTTAAATTTGCGGCGGGGTTCCCCTTAATATCCATTCCAGACCTGAAGGGCCTGGTAATTGAATTCTGGGGAACCCCCACGCTTTTTTTTTTTTTTTATCAATGACTTTTGTATGTATTGCCGGGAGCCGACAATTCATTAATAGCCGCGAGTCAGTTTTAAATGCATTTTTTTCTTTCAAAAATGACATTTTTTGCAGGGACAGTTCTAAGCACGGGAAACAAGCGCCACTTTACATGCATATTATACACACCCCCCAGGTACGAAATTTAAAGGAATATTTCACTTTTATTTTTCCATTTTAAGCATTATTAAAATCACTGCTCCCGAAAAAACTGCCGTTTTTAAAACTTATTTTTGCATTGATACATGTCCCCTGGGGCAGGACCCGGGTCCCCAAACACTTTTTAGGACAATAACTTGCATATTAGCCTTTATAATTAACACTTTAGATTTCGAACGTTCGAGTCCATTGTATTTAATAGGGTTCTAAAGTTTACACGAACATTTTGTCTGTTCGCAGGTTCTGGTGCGAACCGAACAGGGGGGTGTTCGGCTCATCCTTGGTCTCCAGTATGACCTGTGGTTTCCCTGCAGCTGGCTTTTTCAAAATGATTGACTTACCATGCCTTGTTCTGCACAGTGTCTTTGTGTGGAGAAGGCCATTTTGGTAGAGACAGACATGCTTTCTGACAGTTTGATGACTCGTGGATGAAATCTTCACAAAGAAGCATGAGGGGTGGATAAAGCACAGATCCACGGAATGAATAAAACAAAAGAAAGAAAATCCTTATACTGCAGGTTCACAGGTACAGCTTTCTCCCCAGCAAGGAGAAAAGTGAGCAGCACAGAAGTGGCAAATCTCATTGAAAATGTAAAGAGACTAGCAGTAAAACGTACAGTGCCTTATATGATCTGACAGGAGAGATTCCCGCTGTGTATATGCAAGGGAATACTAATGATAATCATCCCCGCTCTGCACAGAGATAGCAGGTGGGCGGCGGCAGGGGGATAGAGCGGAGGTGGAGTGGGGGCGGTGACTGGCAGGAGCAGAGGAGAAGGACACCTCCTCCATGGGCGGCACAGACCACGGATCGGCTTTACAGAGGACTACAAGGGGGCGTGCCAGACCGCTGGCTGAGCTGAGGAGAGGGATAGCAGCCAGCGGTCTTACGAACAGGAAATCCCCAGGCAATAATGTTTTTTCAGCAAGTTCAGCTGCTAATTACAGAGGAACTACAGAGCTCAGAAGAACATGGATGGCAAAGTTGGTGAAGGTAGGAGATCAGCAACAAAGACATGAAAAAAAATTGGGCTGGAGTTCTGCTTTAAGGAACCAGAAGTTGCTGCAATCTTTCTGGGATGAATTTTAAAAATCTCACTTTTTAAGGATACTGCTTAGGCACTATTAATTTTTTACAATGCTCCTAATAAAAAGGCAAATCTTCTCTTTTTGAGTTTATTTTAAGAATGATGGGGGTTGGCTGGGTGCGAAGGCAGTAAAATATGGGGCTGGATGTGAAGCCACTATGGGTGAGCCACTATGGGTGAAATACAGTAAAGTGAAGTGAAGGAAACCTGTTTTTGACATCCTGTCATGTGCAGAGGAACGTCAGTTAAATTTAATCTCCAGTCAACTACTAAAAAGTCTAATTTTGATGCCCCTCACCCAAATAGTAATAATAATTATTTAGTCTAGGGGGCATGCAACATAATCTCTTTGTTCCTTATTCCTCTGTCCTGCAGGCTTCCTACTTGCTGGTTTACTTAAGCTGCTCCTTTTTGCCAACCATGCAGCTGCCCCCTTACTGACGTCACTACATACAATGCATAACTAACGGTCCTGTATTGTCTATGAGAATGTTGAAGGGTTCGAATAGGGTTGTAGAAGATCACCATTGGTCATGAGAGGAAGAAACAAGTGTTAGTATTCCTCTCTGTTATATCCACCTAGATTAATTGTGCATTAGAGCCTTACTATATAGGAAGAGGGACTATTAAAGTAATCAGTTGACCAGAGTTCAGCTTTAACTGCACTTCAGTTTGCTTGACACTGAAGTAAAGTGATGCTGTGTCTATGTTGGGAAATGGCCATCTTGGTCGGGAAGCAGGGCTTTGCTTCCAGATGTCAGACCCGCCCCTCTGATGATGAAGCAGCAGGAGAAGTGTAGAAAGTACAAATACACAGAATGAAAAAACAGGAAGATGCTTGCGTTTCAGGTACTTCTTTTGGATGATCTAGTGTAGGATCTCATCCACTCGGATTATGTAGTCAGACAACTTCCCCCTCTGTATTGAGGTGTGTTCAAACTTATACATTAACCACTTGCCTACTGGGCACTTAAACCCCCCTCCTGCTCAGACCAATTTTCAGCTTTCAGCACTGCCACACTTTAAATGACAATTGCGTGGTCATGCAATCCTGTACCCAAATGACATTTTCATCATTTTTTTCACACAAATAGAGCTTTCTTTTGATGGTATTTAATTACTACTGGGTTTTTATTTTTTGATAAACAAACAAAAAAACATGGAAATTTTGAAAAAAACATGTTTCATAGTTTGTTATAAGATTTTGCAAACAGGTAATTTTTCTCCTTCATTTATATGTGCTGATGAGGCTGCACTGATGTGCACTGATAGGCTGCACTGATGGGCACTGATAGGCACAGATAAGGCAGCACTGATAGGCACAGATAAGGTGGCACTGATGGGTGGCCCTGATGGGCACTGAAGGGCACTGGTAGGTGGCACGATGGGCAGCACTGGTGATGAGACACTGGTGACATTGATAGGTGGCACTGTGGGCACTCATAGGTGGCACTGGTAAGTGGCGCTGGTGGGCACTGGTAGGCGGCACAGTTATGCACTGGTAGGTGGCACTGGCAGGTGGCACTGGTGGGCACAGATGATTCCGCGGCTGCTCTCCTCTATCGGGACCGATGTCCCTCTGACAGCCGCCAGTGATCGGCTTTTTTTTTCTCCTCACACTATCAGCGTGAGGAGAAAAAATAGCTACTCTGTTTACATCACATGATCAGCTGTCATTAGCTGACAGCTGATCACATGGTAAGGGGTCAGGATTGACCCCTTACTCCGATCTGTGATCAGGCAAGTCTAATAGACTCGCTGATCACAGAGCTTGCCGTGTCATAGAAATGATTTAAGTGCATAAAAAAAGTGCATAAACTCAATATCAATGCAATGCAAGAATTATGGCAAACATCTTAAGGAGATTGAAACATAAGTATCATCCCTATTAGGGGCAGCACAGTGGTGTAGTGATTAGCACTTTCACCTAGCAGCAAAAGGGTCACTGGTTCAAATCCCGACCATGACACCATCTGCCTGGAGTTTGCATGTTCTCCCTGTGTCTGCGTGGGTTTCACATGCCATGGTTATATGTGGAATTGCACCCCAAAATACATTCTTCTGCTTCTCCTGAGTACGGGGATACCACATGTGTGGGACTTTTTAGGAGCCTAGCCACGTACGGGACCCCGGAAACCAAGCACCGCCTCCAGGATTTCTAAGGGCGCAAATTTTTGATTTCACTCCTCACTACCTATCACAGTTTTGAAGGCCATAAAATGCCAAAATAGCACAAAACCCCCCCAAATGACCCCATTTTGGAAAGTAGACACCCCAAGCTGTTTGCTGAGAGGCATGGTGAGTATTTTACAGCTCTCATTTGTTTTTGAAAATGAAGAAAGAACATTTTTTTTTTCTTTTTTTTTTCAATTTTCAAAACTTTGTGACAAAAAGCGAGATCTGCAAAATACTCACAATACCTCTCAGCAAATAGCTTGGGGTGTCTACTTTCCAAAATGGGGTCATTTGGGGGGGTTTTGTGCCATCTGGGCATTCCATGGCCTCCGAAACTGTGATAGGCAGTGAGAAGTGAAATCAAAAATTGACACCCTTAGAAAGCCTGAAGGCGGTGCTTGGTTTTTGGGGTCCCGTACGCGGCTAGGCTCCCAAAAAGTCTCACACATGTGGTATCCCCGTACTCAGGAGAAGCAACAGAATGTATTTTGGGGTGTAATTCCACATATGCCCATGGCATGTTTGAGCAATATATCATTTAGTGACAACTTTGTGCAAAAAAAAAAAATATATATATATTTTTTCCGCAACTTGTGTCAACATATAAAATATTCCATGGACTCGACATGCCTCTCAGTATATAGCTTGGGGTGTCTACTTTCCAAAATGGGGTCATTTGGGGGGTTTTGAACTGTTCTGGCATTTTATACACAACATTAGGAAGCTTACATCCACTCTTCTAACCACTTGAAGACAAAGCCCTTTTTGACACTTTTTGTTTACATGAAAACATATTTTTTTTTGCAAGAAAATTACGTTGAACCCCCAAACATTATATATATTTTTAAAGCAAAGGCCCTACAGAATAAAATGGTGGGTGTTGCATTTTTTTTTCTACACAGTATTTGCGCAGCGATTTTTCAAACGCATTTTTTTGGGAAAAAATACACTTTTTTTTTATTTTAATGCACTAAAACACACTATATTGCCCAAATGTTTGATGAAATTAAAAAGATGATCTTAGGCCGAGTACATAGATACCAAACACGACATGCTTTAAAATTTCGCACAAACGCGCATTGGCGACAAACTACATACATTTTTAAAAGCCTTTAAAAGCATTTACAGGTTACCCCGTTAGATTTACAGAGGAGGTCTACTGCTAAAATTACTGCCCTCGATCTGACCTTCGCGGTGATACCTCACATGCATGGTGCAATTGCTGTTTACATATGACGCCAGACCGACGCTTGCGTTCGCCATTGGGCAAGAGCAGGGCAGGACAGGGGTGCTTTTTTTTTTTTTTTTTTTATTATTAATTTTGCTTTTTTTTTTTTTTTTTAAACTGTTGCTTCCATATTTATTTATTTTTATCACTTTTATTGTTATCTCAGGGAATGTAAATATCCCCTATGATAGCAATAGGTAATGACAGGTACTCTTTTTTGAAAAAACTGGGGTCTATTGGACCCTAGATCTTTCCTCTGCCCTCAAAGCATCTGACCACACCAAGATCGGTGTGATAAAATGCTTTCCCAATTTCCCAATGGCGCTTTTTATATCCGGGGGGGGACATTCCCTCCCACTGCTTGTAAAAGCAGTCCAGAGGCTAATTAGCCACTAGGATTGCTTTTACATGAAAGCCGGCCGCTGGCTGAAAAGAATGATACCAAGATGATACCTAAACCCGCAGGCATCATTCTGGTATAAACATTCAAAGTCCAGCAACATACCAGTACGTTGCTGGTCCTTGTTGGACATGTATTATAATCTTTTTTTTCATGCAGCCTGTTGGCTGAACGAAAAAAAAAGATTGATCGGTGGGTATGCCCACCATTAGAATACCGCCCTTCATCCACCCACTTCTAATGATGGGCATACATGCACCATTTATATATGCCGAAGCATGGGGGCATCTTCTCGCAAAAGTTATGCCGCGTACACATGGTCAGACTTTTCCACTGGCAAGCCTCCGTCGGAATTTCGACCGTATATACGCGGCATTAGGAGCAAAATCGCTCCTCCGCTCCTGCTGCCCCAATGCTTCGGCATATATGCTTTTTTTTTTTAACTGTGGTGGTGAAATTACCTCCTACAGCACTGGAGTCACAGGGATCAGGCCTGTCTCTGCGAACGCTGCAGTTATGTGTGTTGTGTTTTGCAAGTGACAGTGATCGATCGATACTGCACTTCGGTGGCCTGGGCTGGACGGAGGGGCAAAACGCAGGTGCTAGCAGGTATCTGGGCTGATCCCGCTAACACTGCATTTTTGGGAACCCTAAACTGCTGGGGACGCTAGTATAGATCTGATCAGATCAGATATTGAGCTGATCAGATACTATACCACTAAGGGGGGTGTATGCTTCACGTGTGGGTGTTAGCGCTACTGGCACTAACCTGACGCTGCCTGGGGTGTGACGCAGACCCTCTCTGACGCTAAAACCTAACTGATATCACCCGCCGGGCGATCAGGGGGTTAAACCTTTATTGGGTTATATACGGCGGGTGCCCTGACACTATAAAAAGCAAACTAACTAACCAGCGTCACCCGTAACACTTATATGATGATCACTGGTGAAAGGGTTAACTAGGGGCAATTAGGGGGTTAAAACCTTTATTAGGTAATATATGGGGGTACCTGACGCTATATAAAAACCTGCCGGCGAACCTAAAAAAAAATTACTGGCTACCTATCGGCATCACCGACACTAAGACAACGATCATAAAAACGATTGCTTAGCGACAGTGGTGATAGGGGGTGAAAGGGTTACCTGGGGGGCGATCAGGGGGTTAAACCTTTATTAGATAATATATGGGGGTACCTGACGCTATAAAAACCTGCGGCGAACCTAAAAAAAATTACTGGCTACCGATCAGCATCACCGACGCTAAGACATCGATCAGAAAAATGATCGCATAGTGACGGCAGTGCTAGGGGGTGAAAGGGTTACCTGGGGGGTGATCAAGGGGGTTACACCTTTATTAGGTAATATATGGGGGTACCCGACGCTATAAAAACCTGCGGCGAACCTAAAAAAAATTACTGGCTACCGATCAGCATCGCCGACGCTAAGACATCGATCAGAAAAATTATCGCTTAGTGACAGTGGTGATAGGGGGTGAAAGGGTTACCTGGGGGGCAATCAAGGGGGTTAAACCTTTATTAGGTAATATATGGGGGTACCCGACGCTATAAAAACCTGCGGCGAACCTAAAAAAAATTACTGGCTACCGATCAGCATCACCGACGCTAAGACATCGATCAGAAAAATGATCGCATAGCCACGGCGGTGCTAGGGGGTGAAAGGGTTACCTGGGGGGTGATCAAGGGGGATAAACCTTTATTAGGTAATATATGGGGGTACCCGACGCTATAAAAACCTGCGGCGAACCTAAAAAAAATTACTGGCTACCGATCAGCATCGCCGACGCTAAGACATCGATCAGAAAAATTATAACTTAGTGACAGTGGTGATAGGGGGTGAAAGGGTTACCTGGGGGCGATCAAGGGGGTTAAACCTTCATTAGGTAATATATGGGGGTACCCGACGCTATAAAAACCTGCGGCAAACCTAAAAAAAATTACTGGCTACCGATCAGCATCACCGACGCTAAGACATCGATCAGAAAAATGATTGCTTAGTGACAGTGGTGATAGGGGTTGAAAGGGTTATCTGGGGGGTGATCAGGGGGTTAAACCTTTATTAGGGGGGGTTAGGGGGCTACACTGGACCTAAAACTAAATGTAGTGACACTTTTACAGTCACAAATGTCACTGATTGCAGTGATCACTAAATAAATGGTCACTGCAATCAGTGACACTGTGACTGGGGGCTGGGGGGTGATCGGGGGGTGTCTGGGGGGGGCGATTTATGTGCCTATGTGTCCTGGTGTCAGTGTGCTGTTTTGTGTACTAACCTGGCATCTTCTCCTGTACGGCGCTCGGTATATGTGAGCGCCCCAGGAGAGATGACATCACTTCCTCCTTCCTGGCAGGCAGGGGAAGCTCTCTCATTCGCCGGGAGCGATCGAGAGGGGGTGGCCGGAATCGAACGGCCGTCCCCTCATGCCAGATCGCTCCCGAAGGTAAAACGACCGCTCACTGTAAAGAAGGGGGGTCCGATCGGACCCCCCAACTATACAAAGGCAATCACGTACATATACGTGATTCTGCCTGTCGGTGCCATTCTGCTGACGTATATTAACAGTGGGCGGTCGTTAAGTGGTTAAAGGGTACTACCGTTGCAAAGCATGCCAGGTCTGCTCTCTTAACAGGTGTAGGGACAGAAAGATATGCAACTTTGTGTCCACTAGTACGGGGCGTACTTCTGAAGTTGACCCCTTCATCACCTGTTCCTCGGAGGGAGTCACTTACCTCATTCAGTGCCCCTGCGGGTTACTATACGTTGGGAAGACGAAGAGGGCCCTGAGAGTAAGACTAAACGAACATATTGGCAATATTAGAAGGGGTTTTAGCAAACATTCAGTCTCAAGACATTACGATGAGGTACATCATAGGGATCCATCAAACACCCTGTACATGGGGATAGATAAATACAAACCCCATTGGAGGGGGATTTCGTTAGTCCGGGAGATTTCCAAACAAGAAATGTCTTGGATATATAGATTAAAAACATATGTACCTTTCGGCTTAAACGTCGATATAAATGCGTTCATAAACAATGCATAGAGTATTTTCATCAGAGAGGTATATGTAGTTACATTGTGTTTCTTTCTTTTTGTCTTTGTTGAAATTATTGGTTTGGTATTTTGTGTTTTTTTGTATTCACATTTTTCATTATCACATTTGCACTATATTTCACATATTTGCAAATTGCATACGTATGAACCACTTTTTCGATTCCGTGGATATGTTGACCGGAGCCTAGTTTACAGGGTCTGATTTGTGTCATCACCTACCCACGGCACACAAGCTTGGAATATTGGGTGTTTTAAAAGTAAGACCCCCAGTTATTTTATTTAATTACACAGGAAGCATTTCCTCACATTAGGTTTTCACTAATGTTATGATTTAGCCCATTGATTTGGGCATACTACATATAATATGCCTAACATTAGACTACCAATGCTCACATTTGCGTCTGAGCATCACGTGTCCCAATTGACATAATTGTGTGAGTACCTTTAGGGTATAGCGGTGTGTTACTGTTAAGACAGTGATTAAATAGGAAGGCATAGGTTAGGCCCAAGCTGCCTGGCCCTTGCTCAATAAAGAGGAGAATAGGTTTAAGAAATTTTTCTAGGTCTCTCCACTGTCCAGATGACATCTGCGGCCTATCAGTTAACATTGGTTTATATACTAATGGATAGGGGGTAATATAAAACTATCATTTAAGTTGTAATTTATTTTACACATTTATACATTTTATATTAGTGTGTGATGTTTAAACATCACTATTACTCACATTTAAATTATTTAGTTAGGTTATTTAATACCTAACCTGTGAGTTAAGTTCATATTGGTTGAACATAGTAGTAGCTAGGGCTTTTCTTGGTTTTTGCTTTGGGGGTGCGGGCATTTTGGAGGGGACACCCCCCTATTGCCAAAATTGCCACCCATTCAACCAATTTATATTCATTTAATTTTTTACATTTTTTTTTTTTTTTAAATAAGGAGTGGGTTTGGTTAGAATGCTTTGGTAGCTGAGATATAGACCATAAGCTATTTTAGCCCGGGGAGACGGTATTTTATTGTTTATTAGGTATCACCTCTGCTTTCATGGCTGTAGCTGTTTTCCAAAATATTTTTTAAAAGTATTCTGGTGCATATATGTTGATTTAGGAAAGCAATATCTTTATTGCCCACTAGGTGCCGCCCTAGCCTTTACGGCTGAGGATGTCCCCTATACCATCAATTAGGAAATTCCGGTGTATATGTATATTTAGACATTAAACCCGATAGACAAAATTGCATCCGAGGAACATCCTTTTTGCATCTTTTTCACATTGCAGCCAGGCGATGGGGACAGAGATGCATATTTGCCAACACTCGGAAAACTGTCATACAACTCACGTGCCTGTGAGTTGTCACAGGAATGTGGCTTGAAGTTTAAACTGGAGCGGCATTGTATGATACCGCGCATGTTCGTGGGTTGGTGATGACCCAGAACGAGGCTTAGTTTTTAACCACTATAAATAGAGGTGACGCAGTGCGCCGCCCGTGCCCCTGGAAGAAGTAAGCTTTTACGAAACAGACGTAGGGCGGAGCGACGCGCTGACTTCACCTCGTGCTCCATACGATCTCATAGGGATGGGTATCTGAATGTGTACCGGCCAGCACACCAGATTCAAAGGCTGTTCTTTTATCAACTTAACTAACTGTAAGTGCAACATGTTAGAATTTTAATAAAGGTTTTAAAACGTTAATGCACTATGTGGAGCGTCTCATATCTTTTCCATATTGGATGTCTGCTGATGACCTGTTGATCGGGTATTACCTAATACAACGTATCTGCGTCTGCTGATTGGTGGGGAGAGTGGATCTGTTACATGCGGTTTTTGATTCTCTGTCATGGGGGATCAACACCAGCTGGTAAGAGGCAACTTCTACCAAATGGTGGTGGATCTACACGTTTATTTTGGATGCAGTCACTATATGGACAATTTTTTCTTCACAGATCACTGGTGTTTGGATCAGAATTTGAGTTACGGATATTTATTGCTGTTTCTTTTTGGACACTGTTTTGTTGCTCACCAATGGACTTTATAAAAGTTTTTTTAATTATATGTTAACCACTGATTACCAATGGTATGTTTTCACATGTTCACAATCTGTGGCAAATACCAACACAAGGCATCTAGAGTTAATCAAGAACATTTTTTGGTTTACTCACTGGTGTTACAATTTCTCTATCAATTTCTATGTTTAAACACCATTGTAGAGGTTTATGGGATAGCGCAATTGTTTTTTCTTTCCACAACTGTTTCTTGTATTTTTGTTTACATGTCAGTCGCAGCTCCCCTTCCACAACAGTGATGCTATTCACGGCTATACAACCAATTTCTGAATTAGCGCAGTTTTTCTTCTTTTTTCCTGATCACTAACCATACCTGCTATCACCTTTAACCTGAAACCTTCACACGCTTAGGTGAAGTTAGTCCTGGCCAAAGAGGTAAAACTCCATTGTGGAAAATGTAATAGCTAATCAGCTTTTTTTCTTTACAAAATGACTTTTCATTGTGAAAAACAAATGATTGATAAGACATATTTACAGAGTACCGGCTGTACACTCCTGTGGCCAGAATGGCCTTCTCGCTTAATTGTTGACATGCTGACTTATCAGCATATGTAAACACAGACAATTCTACATAAAATGGAAGAAGTACAAAAGACAAATATGACTTCAACATGGCTAAACTACTTTTCAAATCACATTTTATATATATCCCTTACAATTAAAGTATTTGAATAAATACCCACTGTAGTACCCTGGACTATGATTCCAAGAGGGAAATCAAAATGAGAGATTTCTTTAATTTAGTAATTTTTGCAGTGTCTGGTGTGGATCCAGGTGACTTTCCCTTCAAGTTTTGCACAACTGTATATGAAATAGTTGCTGTATTGAGTCTCCAAACATTTCCTTATATATAAATGTCTCTTAACAATCCACAAGTCATCTGGCTTTAGTTTTAGATCCTTCCAAACTATTAGGATCTGGAATTGGGGAGAAAGCACATAAATTAGTTTGTCAAAACCCTTAAAAGATCAGCAACATTCTCTGTGAGAGCCAAATGGAGGACTTCAGCTGCTGAGACAAAAAATATAAGCAAGTGAGTAACACACTCCCAAACCAAATCCCATAGGGATCCAACATCCCCTTAGGGGCTTGATATATAAGAAAACATTCAGGCACATTTTCTAGTTTATTACTATACTTTTTCTGCTACATTGCAGACAGTATGGGGGGGGTGTAAAAATAAAACCTCAGAACTTCTAGTAAGGACTCTCCTATAAAAATTATTTCATCTGTTACTCTCTGTAGATTCTGGCACTCTGTACTTACAAACTACTTCGGCTAACACTTTTTACTGTGGCCTTTGCAGTAGCATTTGCCACTGGACATCCACAAAACATGTTTAATACAGACAAAATGCATACTCATAAGATCCTGACTTGGGCTTCTGGATATATCTTTTTGTAATCTCTGGAAGGGATGTTCAGCTTTTGGTAACACCTTTGGTAACAGGTAAAACAAGAAGTGGTATATTATAAAAACAACTGTCTCTATCCCATGTTCATTTAGTAGAGCAGCCATAACTGCTTGTGACTGAAGACACTTTCCATGTGTCAAGCTGGAGGGGAAAAGAGTGTCTGGCAGACATAAAAGATCAAATTTTTCCAAAGTCCTGTTTCATAAGAAGTTGCGCCCTGTGGACCACTTGTTCTTCTCGTTCTGGGGTCCTTAAAGTTGAATTATTAATCCCAGCTATACTGGGCCAGAACTAGGGTGGAATCTGTGAGTTGCACAGACCCATCAAGTGTCCGGGGCTGTAATGCAGCATCCTTAGTCGCCTGGTCTGTTTCCATATGTGAGTTTTAATGTTAGTATGGCTACCTCAGCAACAACCTGGAAGACAGAAAACAGCCAATCAGTTTAACTTAGCATGCTTGATTGGTTTACCTGCTGAAGTAAAAACAAACTTCTGGCCCTTCCAATGGAACCAAAAGCCCTCTATATCTCGACTATCTATATAAATATATACTCTTTTTATAGCTTACAGGCTTGCCAAAACATGGAGCTCTGCTTCTTGAGCTGGGGAAAAAGGATCCAATGACTCTGAATACAGAGTGTCCTTCTGTGTGATAAACTGCATACTCGGTATAAAACCAGGATCAAATCTATAAAAAATGCAATATCTGGGAGTGTGTCCTGCACTGGGCTCACAGCAGCTGATTCCTACGTCATCAATTTAACACATGTGGTTTTTCTTTGTCTCCAGCCTCCTCCACTAGAGGCAATAAGGTGGCTGGATTCAAATGTACGCATTTTTCATTCTTAGATTTGTACCAAAACAAAAACAAATTCATATTTTGAACCTTTAATTAGACAAACATTTAGTTAGCTCTATATTTGCTGCACAGAATGTAGGACCATTAAAATTGTTATATTTGACCAAAAATAATGTCTGTAAATTTGCACCTTTGCATGAAGCTACAGCTCTGATATATCGGGGTGAACCCTTCATTACTGGGTCCAGCTTAAATAAATATATTACAATGGCTTGTTTTCTATCATGCTGTTTGTGTAAGAACTTCATATTTATGTTTCAAAAAGACAACTTTTTCCTGGCAATATTATAATTTCTCTTTGCTTGCTCTGTTGTTAGTTTTAACAAAGATAAACTAGAAAAAATTGACTTTTGGCAGCACATGGATAAATGTTTGTAAAAAACTAGGGGTATTTATTTTTAAACAGAGTAATGAAAAAATACATATAAACATTTAGACAATACCAATTTGTTTATACTTGGATACAGAGCTATAGAAACAATAGTTATTTGAAGCAAGTTAAGGAGCTGACTGCTGGGACTGCTCCGGACGAGTGTAGACTTCTCTCATAGGCATAGGTTTACAGCGTGGCCATCGTATTCAAGGCTCTGTGGAGTGAGATATTCCCTACCCACACCAGGATCCATACTGGTGTGTGTTAAAGCCTTTCCTTTCCACCGTGATAGTTCCAACTCTAAAAGTACCGGAGGACATTACCTGTCGCTGTATACAATCAGCCTTTGCCCAGCAGTATACCCAGTTGTTGTTTATTGTGATTCTTACTCTGGCTGGCTGTCTGTTACCGACAGATAGCCAATCAAATCCTATATAGGTGTGTGTTGCCATTGGCAGCACATTATCTGGCCTATTACTGTGGTCCTGAAGAAGCGGTAACCCGCGAAACTAGTAGAGCAAGTCAAGACCACACATGATACATTGGACCTATGGCTCTCGTTAACTTGCTTCACATAACTATTGTTTCTATAGCCTCTGGTTTGCCGGATCTGCATTCCAAAGAAGGTGGAATGCCTACATGTTACATACTGTGAAGTATTGTTAAAGCGTGAACCCAAGCTCTGTATCCAAGTATAAACAAATTGGTATTGTTTATATGTATTTTTTCATTACTCTGTAAAAAACTAGGGGTATTTATTTTTAAACAAACATTTATCCATGTGCCGCCAAAAGTAAATTTTTTCTAGTTTATCTTTGTTTCTTCTATGATATTGGGACGTTGGCACATTTGTATACAGTAGGTGCCGCCGATATTGTGTCAATCTCGACGCTTCTAGCGGCGAGATTGACACCCTATGAGCTCCGTCGCGAGAGCCAGCGCCGAGCTGTCTCGTCACCGGGAAAGGGAAAAAATTTCCTTTCACGATGAGCGACACGCATTGCCGATAGACGGGGATCCGACTTGGATTCCCGCCAATACCAGGCACTGCGTTTGGTATGAATCCTGAGCGGGAACTCCACGCCAATTTTTAAAGAAAAAAACGGTGTGGGTTCCCCCTCCAGGAGCATACCCAGGCCCTTGGGTCTGGTCTGGATTTGAAGGGGAACCCTACGCAGAAAAAACGGCGTGGGGGTCCCCCTCAAGATCCAAACCAGACCCTTATCCGAGCACGCAACCTGGCAGGCCGCAGGGGAAGAGGGGGGGACGAGAGAGCGGCCCCCCCTCCCTCCTGAACCGTACCAGGCCACATGCCCTCAACATGGGGTGTTTGGTGCTCTGGGGCAGGGGGGCGACCTGCGGCCCGCCCACCCCAGAGCACCCTGCCCCCATGTTGATGAGACAGGGCTTCTTCCCGACAACCCTGGCCGTTGGTTGTTGGGGTCTGCGGGCGGGAGGGCTTATCAGAATCCGGGAGCCCCCACCCTATGTGAATGAGTATGGGGTACATCGTACCCCTACCCATTCACCTGGTGGAAAAAATGGCAATAAAAACACAACACAGTTTTTAAAAGTATTTTATTGCACAGCTCCGGGGGTCTTCTTCCGACTTCGGGGGTCTCCGGTGTCGTCGCCGTGCTCTCCGGTTCTTTCTTCTGCCGGGCCACCGCTATCTTCTTCCAACTCTTTTGCTAGCGGGGCCCGGTCTTCTCCGTCGCCTTCTCCCTTCTTCTTCTCTCCGGTTCTTTCTTTCTTCCGCCGGGCCTCCGCTAACTTCTTTTAGCTCTTTTGCTAGCGGAGGCCCGGTCTTCTCCGTCGCCGCCTTCTTCTCCCGCTCTCCGGTTCTTCTCCCGCTCTCCGGTTTTTTCTTCTGCCGGGCCTCCGCTAACTTCTTTTAGCTCTTTTGCTAGCGGAGGCCCGGTCTTCTCCGTCATCTCGTCCGGCTCTCCGTTGTCCTTCTGCCGGCCCCTCCACTAACTTCTTGTAGCTCTTTTGCTAGTGGAGGGGCCGGTCTTCCCGTCGTCGCCGTCTGCGTCTTCTTCCCTCTTCTCCTCCTCGATGTTGACTCGTCGCTTCCTCTCGCAGTAATGCTAAATCTTCAGTCCGCAGAGATTAATATAGGCTTCTCATGACGTCACAGTCACATGTTCCCATGACGTCACAGTCACATGCTCCGGGGCCATGTGCCCCGGAGCATGTGACTGTGACGTCATGAGAAGCCGTCATGATAAGCCCCCCCGCCCGCAGACCCCGACAACCAACGGCCAGGGTTGTCGGGAAGAGGCCCTGCCCCAGAGCACCAAACCCAACATGTTGAGGGCATGTGGCCTGGTACGGTTCAGGAGGGAGGGGGGGCGCTCTCTCGTCCCCCCCTCTTCCCCTGCGGCCTGCCAGATTGCGTGCTCGGATAAGGGTCTGGTTTGGATCTTGAGGGGGACCCCCACGCCGTTTTTTCGGCGTAGGGTTCCCCTTCAAATCCAGACCAGACCCAAGGGCCTGGTATGCTCCTGGAGGGGGAACCCACGCCGTTTTTTTCTTTAAAAATTGGCGTGGAGTTCCCGCTCAGGATTCATACCAAACGCAGTGCCTGGTAGCGGGTGCTAAATTTCCTCCTCCTCTGCCTTCGCCTTGTGCTTCCACCGTACGCCCGCTGTCAGGTGGGAATGCCACCAGCAGCGCGTCTACCAGCGTGCGCTTGTACTCGCGCATCTTACGATCCCGCTCCAGTGAGGGAATTAAGGACGGTACGTTGTCCTTGTAACGGGGATCCAGCAGGGTGGCCACCCAGTAATCAGCACCAGTTAAAATGTGGGCAACTCAGCGGTCATTGCGGAAACACTGCAGCATGTAATCGCTCATGTTTGCCAGGCTGCCCAGAGGCAAAGAAAAGCTGTCCTCTGTGGGAGGTGTATCGTCTGTGTCCTCTGTATCCCCCCAGCCACGCACCAGTGATGGCCACGAGCTGGTCTGGGTGCCACCCTGCTGTGAAAATGGCTCCTCCTCCTCCTCCATCTCCTCCTCCACCTCGTCATCCTCCAGAACTGTGCCCTTTCTGCCGGACAATTGTGTACCTGGCGTTTGTTGGTGCAGGAACCCACCCTCGTAGCCACTTGTGAAAGACTGCCCTGAAAGCCTTTGAAATGATCCCGCTTCCTCCTCCTCATCCTCCTGTGCCACATCCTCTTCCATCATCGCCCGAAGCGTTTTTTCAAGGAGGCATAGAACTGGGATAGTAACGCTGAGAACGGCATCATTGGCACTGGACATGTTGGTGGAGTACTCGAAACAGCGCAACAAGGCACACAGGTCTCGCATGGAGGCCCAGTTATTGGTGGTGAAGTGGTGCTGTTCCGCAGAGCGACTCACGCGTGATTGCTGCAGCTGAAACTCCACTATCGCCTGCTGCTGCTCGCACAGTCTGGCCAGCATGTGCAAGGTGGAGTTCCACCTTGTGGGCACGTCACATATGAGGCGGTGAGCGGGAAGGCCGAAGTTACGCTGCAGCGCTGACAGGCGAGCAGCAGCAGGGTGAGAACGCCGAAAGTGCGCACACACAGCCCGCACTTTCTGCAGCAGCTCTGGCATATTGGGGTAATTTTTAAGGAACCTCTGGACCACCAAGTTCAGCACATGCGCCAGGCAAGGGATGTGGGTCAAACCGGCTAGGCCCAGAGCTGCTACGAGATTTCGCCCATTATCGCACACCACCAGGCCGGGCTTGAGGCTCACTGACAGCAACCACTCATTGGTCTGTTGTTCCATGTCCCTCCACAACTCCTGCGCGGTGTGGGGTTTTTCCCCCAAACAGGAAAGTTTTAAAACTGCCTGCTGTCGTTTACCCCTGGCTGTGCTGAAGTTGGTGGTGAAGGTGTTACGCTGACCGGATGAGGAGGCGGTAGAGGATGAGGAAGCGGAGTAGGAGGAGTTAGCAACAGGAGGCAAACTGAAGCGCCCTGCAATCCTCGGTGGTGGAAGGACATGCGCCAAACTGCTATCTGCCTCAGGCCCAGCCGCCACTGCATTTACCCAGTGTGCTGTTAGGGAGATATAACGTCCCTGACCGTGCTTACTGGTCCACGCATCCGTAGTTAGGTGGACCTTGCCACAGATGGCGTTGCACAGTGCACACCTGATTTTGTCCCCCACTTGGTAGTGCAGGGAAGGGATGGCTCGCCTGGAAAAGTAGTGGCGGCTGGGTACGACGTACTGTGGGACAGCCAATGCCATCAGGCTTTTAAAACTCTGCGTCTCCACCAGACGGAATGACAGCATTTCAAAGGCCAGGAGTTTTGACATGCTGGCATTCAGGGCCAGGGATCATGGGTGGCTAGGGGGGTACTTCCTCTTCCGCTCCAATGTTTGGGAGATAGAGAGCTGAACGCTTCCATGGGACATTGTGGAGATGATTGGTGACCCAGGTGGTAGTGTTGCTGGCAGATCCTCTGTTTGCGGGGTGGCAGGTGCCACTGTCACTACAGAGGTGGATGAAGAGGCCGAGACTGCAGCAGAAGAGGAAGCAGGAGGAGCCAGAGACCTTTCTTGGTTTTTGAGGTGTCTACTCCACTGCAGCTCGTGCTTTGCACTTAGATGCCTGGTCATGCAGGTTGTGCTCAGGTTGAGAACGTTTATGCCTCGCTTCAGGCTCTGATTGCACAGCGTGCAAACCACTCGTGTCTTGTCATCAGCACATTGTGTGAAGAACTGCCACGCTAGGGAACTCCTTGGATCTGGCTTTGGTGTGCTCGGTCCCTTGCTGCGTTGGGCAGTAGCAGACATACTGTCTAGGGGACGGAAAGCTCCGCTTTTGCACCCTGCTCCCTCTTCTGCTGTGCTGGTGGCTCTGTGCGACCACCGCCTCTTCCTCCAAACTACACTGGTCACCTGCATAACGTTGATTCCATGTGGGGTCGGGGACCTCATCGTCCTCCACATCATCTTCCACCCAGTCTTTACCCCTGCCCTCCTTGTCTGTCTGCACAATTGCGAAAGCAGCAGCAGTTGGCACCTGTGTTTCGTCATCATCCGAGACGTGCTGCGATGGTCCTCCCATGTACTCATCATGAAACATAAGTGGTTGGGCATCGGTGCACTCAATCTCTTCCACTTCTGGGCAGGGCTAGGTGGATGGCCCTGGGAAACCCTGCTAACAGAGTCATCGAAAAGCAGAAGAGACTGCTGCATGATTTGGGGCTCAGACTGCTTGGCTGATTTGCAAGGGGGTGAGGTGAAAGACTGATGGACATGGGTTTCAGGTGCCAACTCTGATCTTTCATCAGAAGAGTGGGTGGGAGACAATGTGAAGGAATCCGAGGCACTGTCAGCAACCCAATCTACTATCGCCTGTACTTGTCCTGGCCTAAACATTCGTACAGCCTCATTAGGCGCGACAAAATACCGCCGCAGGCTCGGTCGCCTACTCGCACCTGAGGAAGGTGTTTCACTTGTGCGTGTATCTGGCACAGATCCACCACGTCCTCTCCCTGCAACAGGAGCTCCACCAGCAGCACCACGACCGGGGCCACCACGTCCCTTTGACCTTCTCCTCATATTTTCCAAATTTAGGATGTTGCCCTAAATGGGTGCTTTTGGAAGAGCAGAACACACCCACAGTACGTAACCTCTGAATCGCACAGCTACAGAACTGCAGAAAATGCTATTCAAAAAAATTTTTTTTTTTAGTATAGCACAGTAGAAGAAAACTATATATAAATTGTTTATTTCACACACCTCCACATATGTATTCACCATTTTTTAAAATATACTTTCGGTTTAGCGCAGGTTTTTCCAAACTATATATATCTGTACACAAATACACTTTAACCTTGCTGCTTCCGAGTTTTTTTCACTATATATGCACATATTTGTATAGTTATTGTCATTGGATATAATTATATTATCACCCTTATTGCTATAGAATATTTTTTTAAATATCAATTTTCACAATTTTTTCTTTTTTCACATTTATACTAAATTTTTCTTTGTTTTGATATGGATATCTTTGAATATCACAAAAATAGGAAAATTAACCCAGAGGAGGTCTTTGACCAGACCACTCTGGAAACGGATAATATAAGAGGGATCTTTATGAGGCTGAAAAATGTCCTGATTGCTGAATTACATGCCACCTGGGACATTATCTTCCTGGAGAGGTATTTAAAAGAAAAAATGGTCCCGAGAAGTTTACGGTGGCATATATACCCTGATAAAGCAGATAAAGATCTGAAAGATTGGTTCATTTATTTCAATGATGCAGGCCTGGCTTTTATTAATTTCCTAATAACTAGGAAGCAAAGTAAGGCTGCTAAATTGCAACAAGAAATAAATGAAATTAAGGATAAACTTATACCATTCAATAAAGAAGGTCTATATCAGGTGTACACCAAAGAATTAAGAGACATTATGATAGAGGAGGAGGAAGAACAACGGGTAAAAAAGAGAAAGAAATACTTAAGAGACGTGGAAGATTATAAAACCCATAACGTCTTTAAATGGCAGGAATTATATAAGGATATTAATGTTACTAGTATGGAGAACACAGGGGTTGAAAATATGGACGCCATAAGTGGAGTTCAACCTCACCCTCTCTCAGATGACAATAGAGTGAGGCCAGACCCGCAGACTCCACAGTATCGTGATATGAATTTGAAGGGAAGTGGGGGACGTCCTATACAACAACCAAAGAAAAAAGGGGCGAATGTCCCCCAGAAAAATAACTATCCCCCTAGGACCCAATATCCCTCAGCTATTAACTATCCGAAAAATCCGGGGAAGCAACAACATGGTTATTATAATAGAGGAAATAGACCTCCTCACACCCCTCAAAATTATGGGAATCAACAATTCTATCCCCCAGGCAGATCATCGCAAATGGACTACATGGGGAGATATGAGGATCCTATGCAAAGAAGACCCCATTGGAATGAACAGTATGAAGGACCATACGGTTCACCTACAGTCCCCTGGAAGTATGATGTGAGGGTGGATAATCGCTATAGTTTGCTACAGGACTCCGAAAATGAATATGAGGGAGAATATGCAAAAAATAGGCAAGGATTTCCACGAGAGGATTATCAAAGATCACATGAGGAATCGAGTAATCCAGCCCCTCTCAGGAACAAATCGGATAGTTTTTTAGGGAAAGGACAGAACAGAAAAGTAAGACTAAGAGAGGATGCAGAGGAAAACGGAACTCCAAGAAAAAAGAGGAGATAAATAATGAAGGAATTTTTAATCTGAGTGGGATAATGCTGACAGAAACAGAACAAAGGACTCTTAACAAAGGTTTAAAATTTGCACCCAGACAAGAACTTAATAAATTCCAAACGTTCATTGATTTACAAAAATACACGAGGAAGTTGAGTATTAAAAGATATTTCCTCTCTGATCCTATAATAAGGAACTTTGTTCCTCAAAGTAAATCTGATAACAGCAGTACAGCGTCCCTTTTTAACCCCCCTGGAAAACCTGCTGCTAGTATCTCTGTTTTTAAAGAAATGGTTTTACAAGATCTTCGTAAAGCACATTTTAAGAATGAAAACCAAAAAGATATTCAGGAAGGAATTGAATCTTTATGTCAGAAAAAAGAATTAATCATACGTCCCGCGGATAAAGGGGGGGGGCATTGTGCTCCTTAAAAAGCAGGACTATCTGGATGAGATGAATCGTTTACTGTCAGATAGAGATACATATACTATTCTGAAACGTGACCCCACTCTAGGGTATAAGAAACAGTTGGATGGGTTGGTACAGGATGGCTTCAGAAAGGGTATTCTAAATAAAAATGAAAAGGAATTCCTGATACCACTGGCACCTAAAATGCCGATTGTCTACTACTTACCCAAAATACACAAAGATCTAACTCAACCACCCGGTAGACCAATTGTGAGTGGTATTGAGTCCCTCACGTCCAGAATAGGAAAGTATGTGGATTTTTTTCTACAGCCGGTGGTTACAAAAACCCCCGCTTTCTTGAAGGACTCCATGCAGCTGATGAATGAGATGTCTGCACTTCACATTGAAGATGATGTATTACTTGTCACGGCAGACGTCTCTTCTTTGTACACCAATATTCCCCACATACTAGGGTTTCAAGCAGCTAGGTACTTCTTGAATAAAGAAAAATCACTAGAAAAGCCTACAATAGAATTTGTTTTGAAACTCCTTAAGTTTGCGATGGAGCATAACTATTTTTACTATGATGGACAATATTTTCTGCAACGAACGGGCGTGGCAATGGGAGCTAAATTTGCTCCCAGCCTCGCCAACCTTTTCATGGCCCTGTGGGAAAATGATCATATTTTCTCATGGAGATGCCCCCACTTACTATACTGGCGAAGATATATTGATGACGCCTTTTTCCTTTGGAAAGGGGACCCCGAATCCCTAAAATCGTTTATGGAAATGGTTAACACCAACCAATGGGGCATTAGGTTCACCTATGAAGCAAATATCTCCTCTGTAAATTTCCTGGATCTGGTAATTATGAAAGAAGAAGGGAGACTAATTACTAAAACTTTTTTCAAATTTACCGATAAAAATGGGTATATACCAATGGGTAGTTGTCATCATCCCAGTTGGTTGAAAGCAATACCCAAGAGCCAGTTCCATAGGATAAGGAGGAATTGTTCTCGTACGGAAGACTTCAAGATACAAACAGATATTATAAAAAATCGCTTCATTGATAAAGGATATGACCGTAATGCTTTGGAAAAGGATATTGTCAAAGTTAATAACATGGAGAGAGAAATACTGTTGAAACCCAAAGTTAGGGATATAGAAGATAATAGGGGTTTTGAATGGGCTTTCATTACGAATTTCTCCTCCCACCATTGGTGGGTTAACAAGGTTATGAGGAAACATTGGAATATCCTTAAGGGGGATAGGGTCCTGGGACCAGTTATACCTACTAAACCCAATATTGTTTATAGGAGAACTTTAAACCTCAAGGATAAACTGGCACTTAGTGCTATTGATATACCTCCCAGGATTAGTATGTTTGGGGACATGAAGGGATTTTTTCCTTGTAAGAGGTGTAAGGTGTGCAAAACATCTCAGACTGTTAGAACCACCTCCTTTACCTCTCAGGTGACGTCAAAAGTATATAAGATAAAAGATTTTATTACCTGTGGGACGGTGGGAGTTATTTATCTCCTAACCTGCCCTTGCAATTTACAATACGTTGGCAGAACAACAAGAGCCCTAAATGTGAGAATAGGAGAACATCTTGGGAATATTAGACGAGGATGTGTGGGACACAGTGTATCTAAACATTTTCGTACACACCATAATAGGGACACCTCCTTGGTAAAAGTAGTGGCTATAGAAAAATACACTGCCCATTGGAGGGGTGATAACTTGAAAAGACATGTGTCCCGACGTGAAACCAGATGGATACATGACCTCCAATGTTATAATCCCCTGGGTTTAAACGTCGAATGGGATATTAACTGCTTTATTGACAATAAATAGCATTAATTCCCATTCTGATGTGCTCTACTGAAGATCTGACTGAATACCTTTTTATTAATTTTTAGAATAATTTTTTATTAATTTTTATGACATTTTTTAATTGCTAAATTGTTATATATTTTTACATATTATATACAATTTTTTTCTGAGGTAATATATAATATACACCTCATTTTATCCGCATCCATATTTCTACATTAATTAATTAAATTTATACATTTATATGCATATTCTTTGATGTTAGAGGTATAATTAGTATTCGTTCTGACATATATATATATATTTTTTTTTATGTATTTATGTGTTTATAATATGTTTCCCATTTATTTCTATTGAGCTGAGGATATGTTAAAAGATTTTTTTTGGTATAATCTAATATGCAAAATACCAATTTTTATCCTTTTTTTGGTGACCCCAGAGATATATCTCTAAATGTTACTTCCGGTGTCACGGCTGCCCTATGAGTATATATACGTGAAGTGATGACGCTGGTAATTAGCCTCCGTTCCCAGTTGATGCCATTTTTGGGGAAACGCGTCGGGTGGAGCCAAGATTCCTAACGTCATCACGTATTGGATATTGATGTATTGATGCAGTCTATGTTTGCTCTCTGACTAGCATACGGAAACATTAGAAACCTTTTTTACCCTTGTTACGTTGCTGTTTCCTTGCCTATTTTGCCCATTTTACTATTTGTGGATTGGATGTGGACTTTTTGATTTTGGCTTTTTTGCTGTGTGTTTTTACAATAAATCCTTTTGAATTTTTGGAAAATACTGCACCATGAAGTCCTTTTTTTACTCCTTCCTTGCTGAGTTGAACAAGCTCTTAGGAGTACACTTGGAAGCTGGAGCGTTTCTATTCCCGCCTACCTTTTTCGTTTTGGATACTGTGTGTCAAGATATCTGATTACCTGGTGGAGTGAGGACAGGCCACCTGGGATAAAGGAACAGGTGAATACCATCGCTGCCGGCAGGCTGATGCACACGCCTTTGTGACCTCTATGATCTGAGGTCCCGTCCATCTGGTAAGCGGCTTTAAGATTATCTGTTATCACTGAACATCTATAGAGTAAGGCTCCTTTTGGATATCCCTTATCCATATGAAGCAAGTGGATTTCACCTTTGGAATTTAAATGTGTTGTGGATATTTTTTTCAATCTCACCTTTATAATTTTAATTTTTAAATTAATATTTGCCTTTGGAGAACAATTTCACTTTCACTATTGAGATTCAGTATATATTCTCTTGTGTTTTTTTTCACTATTGAGATTCAGTATATATTCTCTTGTGTTTTTTTTTCACATAGTGTGTTATTAGTAATATATTCATCATTTTTTATTTAATCAATGTCAGTGGTTGCGCGCTTGTCCTTTTACACATGTCTTTTGAGTTTTAGTATTTTTAACTTTTTACTTGCAGCAGCACCACATTTTTTGGATCATTTATTTATTCACCATTTTTTAAAATATACTTTCGGTTTAGCGCAGGTTTTTCCAAACTATATATATCTGTACACAAATACACTTTAACCTTGCTGCTTCCGAGTTTTTTTCACTATATATGCACATATTTGTATAGTTATTGTCGTTGGATATAATTATATTATCACCCGTATTGCTATAGAATATTTTTTTAAATATCAATTTTTACAATTTTTTCTTTTTTCACATTTATACTAAATTTTTCTTTGTTTTGATATGGATATCTTTGAATATCACAAAAATAGGAAAATTAACCCAGAGGAGGTCTTTGACCAGACCACTCTGGAAACGGATAATATAAGAGGGATCTTTATGAGGCTGAAAAATGTCCTGATTGCTGAATTACATGCCACCTGGGACATTATCTTCCTGGAGAGGTATTTAAAAGAAAAAATGGTCCCGAGAAGTTTACGGTGGCATATATACCCTGATAAAGCAGATAAAGATCTGAAAGATTGGTTCATTTATTTCAATGATGCAGGCCTGGCTTTTATTAATTTCCTAATAACTAGGAAGCAAAGTAAGGCTGCTAAATTGCAACAAGAAATAAATGAAATTAAGGATAAACTTATACCATTCAATAAAGAAGGTCTATATCAGGTGTACACCAAAGAATTAAGAGACATTATGATAGAGGAGGAGGAAGAACAACGGGTAAAAAAGAGAAAGAAATACTTAAGAGACGTGGAAGATTATAAAACCCATAACGTCTTTAAATGGCAGGAATTATATAAGGATATTAATGTTACTAGTATGGAGAACACAGGGGTTGAAAATATAGACGCCATAAGTGGAGTTCAACCTCACCCTCTCTCAGATGACAATAGAGTGAGGCCAGACCCGCAGACTCCACAGTATCGTGATATGGGTCAATTGAAGGGAAGTGGGGGACGTCCTATACAACAACCAAAGAAAAAAGGGGCGAATGTCCCCCAGAAAAATAACTATCCCCCTAGGACCCAATATCCCTCAGCTAATAACTATCCGAAAAATCCGGGGAAGCAACAACATGGTTATTATAATAGAGGAAATAGACCTCCTCACACAGCTCAAAATTATGGGAATCAACAATTCTATCCCCCAGGCAGATCATCGCAAATGGACTACATGGGGAGATATGAGGATCCTATGCAAAGAAGACCCCATTGGAATGAACAGTATGAAGGACCATACGGTTCACCTACAGTCCCCTGGAAGTATGATGTGAGGGTGGATAATCGCTATAGTTTGCTACAGGACTCCGAAAATGAATATGAGGGAGAATATGCAAAAAATAGGCAAGGATTTCCACGAGAGGATTATCAAAGATCACATGAGGAATCGAGTAATCCAGCCCCTCTCAGGAACAAATCGGATAGTTTTTTAGGGAAAGGACAGAACAGAAAAGTAAGACTAAGAGAGGATGCAGAGGAAAACGGAACTCCAAGAAAAAAGAGGAGATAAATAATGAAGGAATTTTTAATCTGAGTGGGATAATGCTGACAGAAACAGAACAAAGGACTCTTAACAAAGGTTTAAAATTTGCACCCAGACAAGGACTTAATAAATTCCAAACGTTCATTGATTTACAAAAATACACGAGGAAGTTGAGTATTAAAAGATATTTCCTCTCTGATCCTATAATAAGGAACTTTGTTCCTCAAAGTAAATCTGATAACAGCAGTACAGGGAAGTCTAAGGGAACGGGCCTCAGAAATGCATCCCTTTTTAACCCCCCTGGAAAACCTGCTGCTAGTATCTCTGTTTTTAAAGAAATGGTTTTACAAGATCTTCGTAAAGCACATTTTAAGAATGAAAACCAAAAAGATATTCAGGAAGGAATTGAATCTTTATGTCAGAAAAAAGAATTAATCATACGTCCCGCGGATAAAGGGGGGGCATTGTGCTCCTTAAAAAGCAGGACTATCTGGACGAGATGAATCGCTTACTGTCAGATAGGTATACATATACTATTCTGAAACGTGACCCCACTCTAGGGTATAAGAAACAGTTGGATGGGTTGGTACAGGATGGCTTCAGAAAGGGTATTCTAAATAAAAATGAAAAGGAATTCCTGATACCACTGGCACCTAAAATGCCGATTGTCTACTACTTACCCAAAATACACAAAGATCTAACTCAACCACCCGGTAGACCAATTGTGAGTGGTATTGAGTCCCTCACGTCCAGAATAGGAAAGTATGTGGATTTTTTTCTACAGCCGGTGGTTACAAAAACCCCCGCTTTCTTGAAGGACTCCATGCAGCTGATGAATGAGATGTCTGCACTTCACATTGAAGATGATGTATTACTTGTCACGGCAGACGTCTCTTCTTTGTACACCAATATTCCCCACATACTAGGGTTTCAAGCAGCTAGGTACTTCTTGAATAAAGAAAAATCACTAGAAAAGCCTACAATAGAATTTGTTTTGAAACTCCTTAAGTTTGCGATGGAGCATAACTATTTTTACTATGATGGACAATATTTTCTGCAACGAACGGGCGTGGCAATGGGAGCTAAATTTGCTCCCAGCCTCGCCAACCTTTTCATGGCCCTGTGGGAAAATGATCATATTTTCTCATGGAGATGCCCCCACTTACTATACTGGCGAAGATATATTGATGACGCCTTTTTCCTTTGGAAAGGGGACCCCGAATCCCTAAAATCATTTATGGAAATGGTTAACACCAACCAATGGGGCATTAGGTTCACCTATGAAGCAAATATCTCCTCTGTAAATTTCCTGGATCTGGTAATTATGAAAGAAGAAGGGAGACTAATTACTAAAACTTTTTTCAAATCTACCAATAAAAATGGGTATATACCAATGGGTAGTTGTCATCATCCCAGTTGGTTGAAAGCAATACCCAAGAGCCAGTTCCAGAGGATAAGGAGGAATTGTTCTCGTACGGAAGACTTCAAGATACAAACAGATATTATAAAAAATCGCTTCATTGATAAAGGATATGACCGTAATGCTTTGGAAAAGGATATTGTCAAAGTTAATAACATGGAGAGAGAAATACTGTTGAAACCCAAAGTTAGGGATATAGAAGATAATAGGGGTTTTGAATGGGCTTTCATTACGAATTTCTCCTCCCACCATTGGTGGGTTAACAAGGTTATGAGGAAACATTGGAATATCCTTAAGGGGGATAGGGTCCTGGGACCAGTTATACCTACTAAACCCAATATTGTTTATAGGAGAACTTTAAACCTCAAGGATAAACTGGCACCTAGTGCTATTGATATACCTCCCAGGATTAGTATGTTTGGGGACATGAAGGGATTTTTTCCTTGTAAGAGGTGTAAGGTGTGCAAAACATCTCAGACTGTTAGAACCACCTCCTTTACCTCTCAGGTGACGTCAAAAGTATATTGGATTAAAAGATTTTATTACCTGTGGGACGGTGGGAGTTATTTATCTTCTAACCTGCCCTTGCAATTTACAATACGTTGGCAGAACAACAAGAGCCCTAAATGTGAGAATAGGAGAAAATCTTGGGAATATTAGACGAGGATTTGTGGGACACAGTGTATCTAAACATTTCCGTACACACCATAATAGGAACACCTCCTTGGTAAAAGTAGTGGCTATAGAAAAATACACTGCCCATTGGAGGGGTGATAACTTGAAAAGACATGTGTCCCGACGTGAAACCAGATGGATATATGACCTCCAATGTTATAATCCCCTGGGTTTAAACGTCAAATGGGATATTAACTGCTTTATTGACAATAAATAGCATTAATTCCCATTCTGATGTGCTCTACTGAAGATCTGGCTGAATACCTTTTTATTAATTTTTAGAATAATTTTTTATTAATTTTTATGACATTTTTTAATTGCTAAATTGTTATATATTTTTACATATTATATACAATTTTTTTCTGAGGTAATATATAATATACACCTCATTTTATCCACATCCATATTTCTACATTAATTAATTAAATTTATACATTTATATGCATATTCTTTGATGTTAGAGGTATAATTAGTATTCGTTCTGACATATATATATATATATATATTTTTTATGTATTTATGTGTTTATAATATGTTTCCCATTTATTTCTATTGAGCTGAGGATATGTTAAAAGATTTTTTTTGGTATAATCTAATATGCAAAATACCAATTTTTATCCTTTTTTTTGGTGACCCCAGAGATATATCTCTAAATGTTACTTCCGGTGTCACGGCTGCCCTATGAGTATATATACGTGAAGTGATGACGCTGGTAATTAGCCTCCGTTCCCAGTTGATGTCATTTTTGGGGAAACGCGTCGGGTGGAGCCAAGATTCCTAACGTCATCACGTATTGGATATTGATGTATTGATGCAGTCTATGTTTGCTCTCTGACTAGCATACGGAAACATTAGAAACCTTTTTTACCCTTGTTACGTTGCTGTTTCCTTGCCTGTTTTGCCTATTTTACTATTTGTGGATTAGATGTGGACTTTTTGATTTTGGCTTTTTTGCTGTGTGTTTTTACAATAAATCCTTTTGAATTTTTGGAAAATACTGCACCATGAAGTCCTTTTTTTAATCCTTCCTTGCTGAGTTGAACAAGCTCTTAGGAGTACACTTGGAAGCTGGAGCGTTTCTATTCCCGCCTACCTTTTTCGTTTTGGATACTGTGTGTCAAGATATCTGATTACCTGGTGGAGTGAGGACAGGCCACCTGGGATAAAGGAACAGGTGAACACCATCGCTGCCGGCAGGCTGATGCACACGCCTTTGTGACCTCTATGATCTGAGGTCCCGTCCATCTGGTAAGCGGCTTTAAGATTATCTGTTATCACTGAACATCTATAGAGTAAGGCTCCTTTTGGATATCCCTTATCCATATGAAGCAAGTGGATTTCACCTTTGGAATTTAAATGTGTTGTGGATATTTTTTTCAATCTCACCTTTATAATTTTAATTTTTAAATTAATATTTGCCTTTGGAGAACAATTTCACTTTCACTATTGAGATTCAGTATATATTCTCTTGTGTTTTTTTTCACTATTGAGATTCAGTATATATTCTCTTGTGGTTTTTTTCACATAGTGTGTTATTAGTAATATATTCATCATTTTTTATTTAATCAATGTCAGTGGTTGCGCGCTTGTCCTTTTACACATATGTATAACACACTGCAAAATATTTTTTGTGGCCCTAAATGGCGTTTTTTGGAAGACCACAACACACCCACAGTACGTAACCGCTGAATCGCACAGCTACAGAACTGCAGAAAATGCTATAAAAAATATTTGTTTTTTTAGTATAGCACAGTAGAAGACAAATATATAGAAATGGATTATTTCACACGCCTCCACATATGTATAACACACTGCAAAATATTTTTTGTGGCCCTAAATGGCATTTTTTGGAAGACCACAACACACCCACAGTACGTAACCGCTAAATCGCACAGCTACAGAACTGCAGAAAATGCTATTCAAAAAAATGTTTTTTTAGTATAGCACAGTAGAATACAAATATATAGAAATGGTTTATTTCACATGCCTCCACATATGTATAACACACTGCAAAATATTTTTTGTGGCCCTAAATGGGTCTTTTTGCAAGCGTACATTAAAGTGCAAATTTTTTTTTATTTTTTTTTTGCACAAGCAAAATAAAATGGAAATTTTTTATTTTTTTTGCCCTTAATGGGTCTTTTGGAAAAGAGCACAATAAAGTGCCTTTTTTTTGTCCTAAATGGATCTTTTTCCAAGAGCAGAATACACCCACAGTATGGAAACGGTGTATCTCTCAACGTAATATATGCAGTGCTGGTGCACTGAGCTTGCAGATAAAAGGTAGATTTTCTCTGACACTGGGCTCATAGCAGTGTAAAAAGACTGCACTGCAACACAAACAGGTAAACCTATGCAGATCGCTGAGTTATATCTCTGAATCTGGACTCCTATTCCTATATAATATATCTCTCTCCCTAAAAGCAAAAAACAGGAACCTGGCCCTACACTACACTGTCTCTCTATCTTTTCCCTCAGATTCCAGAATCAGGACTAACTCATGTATTTTTCTATCTCTCCCTAAAAGCAGCAGCAGCAGACAAGATCCTCTCCCTATCTATTCTGAAGCAGAGTGACGTGTGTGCTGTGTGCCTCTAGCTTATATAGAAGCTGGGTCACATGTTGCACTGACCAATCACAGCCAAGCCATTAGTAGGCATGGCTATGATGGCTTCTAAGGGCACACCAGCTAATCAAAAGGTGATTGGCTGGCCCCTGAAGCATTTCTAACTGCGTAATTAGATTCCCGAACCCGAACCCGGACTTTTGCGCAAAGTCCAGGTTCGGGTTCGGGAAAAAGCTAAAGTTCGGTACGGACCCGAACTTTACAGTTCGGGTTCGCTCAACACTAGTCATAATATAATAAATGATAACAATACCCTGCGGTCATGCAGAGATGTCCAATGAATCCAAAGTGTTCTTTTGCTTATAGCACGGCACTTACAAGGAAAAGGGGCACATCATTTCACAACCCACACATTCTGCTTTGGATTTCAAAAATATAAATAAATAAAAAACAAAAGGACCAACAATCTGTATATGACAGAAAAGAAAGCTCTCAGCCAGATCAAAAACTATAAAGCAACTGGCTGCAGATGGCATCTATCCTAACAGGGTGCGTGAACTTGATGTGATGGGTCTGTTATATTAACATTTTATTTATTATTACTCTCACAACATGGACCGCACATCAAGTTATTATCAGACCTTTAAATTTCATCTTTGTAGAAAAACTTCTTATGTATCCCATCCATCTTGGCTTTGTTAAATATTATGGCAGCTGTATTCCAATTAACAACCTCATCTTAATCTTTTTTTCTCTCAATAAGGGTTATTGTAGAATTGTAAAATTACAAAATTGTTATCTTACTCTAAACTAATCCCATTTTACAAATTTCCCCAATAATCTGGATTTAATTTCCAACCAAAGGTTGTCTAAACCAATTACAAAATCTATATTATTAAAATTGTTAAACTCATATCAGAAATTGATACTCAAGTGATAATCTCAATCAATATCACATACTTATTCTAATATATATATATATATATATATATATATATATATATTGTGACAGCAGGAAGGTAAAGTCACCTGGTTGCATCCAGGGGGGTAGGTATATTTCTCCCAGATTCAGGCTTTATGCCGACTTATACAACTAGGGAGAGAGTTGATGAAGCCCAGCTGAGGCTAGTGGGCTCATGGATGATTCATACCTCTAGGGAGAGTGCAGGGCGTCGTGCAGGCAGGGAGTTGATGAGACCAGCTGAAGCTTGTCAGCTCGTTTAAGGTCTCTATAAAAACTCCCAGCTTCATTAGGTGTTTGCTCATGCCTGGAACCAGACCTGTGTGGACTGTCTAGGGAGAGTGAACCCCTGTGCGGTGAGACAAAGCCTGTGTGGCTATTTGTTTGGACATTTACTAAACCAGGGACTTAGGGACTAGGACAGCACCAGGCTGATCCCAGTTGTTAGTTAGGGAAACCTGCATGTTTAGTCAGAGGTCAAGCTGACCAGGATTTATTTTGTTTATGTTTCTTTTTGCTTTGCTGTGTTTTTGTCACTGTAAATAGAGAAATAAACCGCACCTTTTGATCTTGAAAACCACAACCTCCGTCTGCTGGGCCTGTTTTTGTGTGGGGAGCCCATCCAGGGGGTCACACACACCCGCTACCGAGCTAACCCCCTCACAGTTGGTGGAGAACCAGTGGCAGTTTTTTTAAGCCAGCATGGAGGAGATACTGAAACAGCTGGCTCTAGCAAATGCCAATCAACAGCAGACAAATGCAGGTTTGCAAAAGAGCCTTGCAGCTCAGCAACAAGCCCAGCAGCAATCTGAGGCCCGCTTCATAGACCTGTTGCAGAAGCAAGAGCAGAGACTACAACAACAGATGGAAGCAGTAATGCAGCAACGTCCGCAGACCAGTGAGGAAAGCCGTCCCACTAATACCGCGTCCTTTGGGGTGAGTCGTTTATTGACAAAAATGACTGGAGAGGATGATCCAGAGGTATTTTTGACCACATTTGAAAGGACTGCTGAAAGAGAAAAGTGGCCTGAGGAGCAGTGGGCTGGACTGGTGGCTCCTCTGTTAACTGGTGAATCGCAGAAAGCTTACTATGACCTAGAGCCTGACCAAGCAAAAGACTATGTGATGCTAAAAGCTGAAATATTGGCAAGGCTGGGTGTCACCCTGGCTGTCCGGGCTCAGCGTGTGCATAACTGGACTTTCCAGCTTGGAAAACCCCCCAGGTCTCAAATGTATGATCTCATTCACCTGAGCAGGAAGTGGCTACAGCCAGAGACTTTGTCCGCACCGGAGATTGTGGAACGTGTTGTGATGGATCGTTTCTTGAGAGCTCTTCCTACCGCCATTCAAAAGTGGGTAAGCCATGGAGACCCAGAAACGGCCGGTAAACTTGTGGATCGTGTAGAGAGATACTTGGCTGCAGAGAACCTGACGGCCTCTTCCAGAGACTCTCGGACTTTCCACCCTAAGACCAGACCATCCCCAGGGGCGGATAAGATGATTCCAAGGGGTGAGGGTGGAGAGAGTGAGAGGGTGGGAGCTCTGCCCAGGGTTTGGCGAGAACAGCCTGGGAAGTCGGGGGCTCAAGAGGCAGCCAAAAGGATTGTTTGCTACCGCTGCCGGCAAGCGGGACATATTGCAGCAAATTGCCCGGTTGTGGAGGAACCCATGCAATGTGACTTTCTGACGGACAGACGTCAGTCGCTGTGTGCGACAGTCGCATGCACTGCCATTCGGGGAACTGAGAAACATTTATGCAAAATGTGTATTAATGGTAGAAATGTTGTGGTATTACTGGATTCAGGTAGCCTTGTGACCCTGATAAAGGCTGAATTAGTTAAAACAGAGGTCTCTGGGAATAGCAAGGTAGCTGTTATTTGTGTGCATGGGGACACCCGAGAGTATCCAGTGACTACAGTGTGTTTCAAGACCCCCAAAGGTACCCTCTCTCATCCAGTGGGGTTAGTATCTCAATTACCGCATGATGCCATTGTGGGAAGGGATTTTCCGAAGTTCTGGGAACTGTGGGATGATCCTGAGCCCCCCACTGGTGCCCCTATGTACCAGGAAGGTGATAGCCAGAACTCCTCTGAGAGTGGTGAGGACTCTCCAGAATTTCCCTTGTCAGTATTGGCAGGCGAGACTCAAGAAACTGGAGAGGAGCCCACCTCCTCAGACGAAAACCTACCGTCTGTGGAGTTTTCTGATCTTGAGGTTCACAGGGAAAATTTTGCCACAGAACAGTTAAAAGACCCCGCCCTAATAAAGGCACGGGAAAACGTAGTGGAAATAGATGGCGAGTTAGTGAACCCAGATAATACCTGCACTTACCCATACTTCAGCGTAGAGAAGGACCTACTGTATCGGGTGGCAAAAAGGGCAGAAGAAACCGTTGAGCAGCTTGTGGTGCCCAAACCTTACAGGAAGTTGGTGTTGGAGTTGGCCCATGGGCACATTCTTGGAGGTCATCTGGGGACAGAGAAAACCCGAGAGAGGGTATTACAGAGATTCTATTGGCCTGGGGTGATGAAGGACATAGAAAATTATTGTTCCTCCTGCCCTGTGTGTCAGAGGTCGGCCCCGATGCCACATTTCCGTAGCCCGCTGGTCCCTCTACCCATCATTGAGGTCCCGTTTGAGAGGATCGCAATGGATTTGGTAGGTCCTATAATCAAGTCCGCTAGGGGGCACCAGTACATATTAGTTATAATGGACTATGCCACCCGTTATCCAGAAGCGATCCCTCTCCGAAATACCTCGGCCAAAACCATAGCCAAAGAGCTATCTCTTGTTTTTAGCCGGGTGGGTATTTGTAAAGAACTGCTTACGGACCAAGGTACACCCTTTATGTCCCGGGTTATGAAAGAGCTGTGTAAATTGTTCAAAGTGACGCAATTGCGTACGTCTGTGTATCACCCCCAAACCGATGGGCTGGTTGAAAGATTCAACAAAACCCTAAAACAAATGTTGAAGAAAGTGGTGGATAGAGATGGAAAGGATTGGGACTGTCTACTTCCTTATTTGATGTTTGCTATTAGGGAGGTGCCCCAATCCTCTACGGGATTCTCCCCCTTTGAGTTACTGTATGGGAGACACCCAAGAGGGCTGTTGGATATTGCCAAGGAAACTTGGGAAAGTGAGAGTTCTCCCCACAGGAGTGTGATTGAGCATGTCGCCCTGATGCAAGATCGAATTGCACAGGTAATGCCCATCGTGAAGGAACATTTGGCCCAAGCGCAGTTGGCACAGCAGAGAGTGTACAACCGTGGAGCCAAGACCCGTACCTTTTCCCTGGGGGATAGGATATTGGTACTTGTCCCTACGGTTGAAAGTAAATTCCTTGCCAAATGGCAAGGCCCCTACGAGATACTGGAAAAAGTGAGCGAAGTGAATTACAAGGTCAGACAACCAGGAAGGCGAAAGCCCGAACAGATCTATCACGTTAATCTGTTGAAAGCCTGGAGGGATAGAGAGTCCCTAGTCGCAGAAACTTGGTCACCAGCTCAAACTGGTTGCGTGATTCCGGAGGTTGGAATAGCAGCCACCTTGTCACAACCCCAACAACAGGAGGTTAAGGAGTTTGTGCTTCGCAACAAGGAGGTGTTCTCTGAGCTGCCGGGACAAACATCTGGGGTAGAGCATGATATTATTACCCCGCCCGGTGAAAGGGTGAAGTTAAAACCCTATCGGATCCCAGAGGCCCGACGGGAGGCAATACGGGAGGAAGTACAGAAAATGCTGAACTTAGGGGTGATAGAGGAGTCCCAAAGTGATTGGTCTAGTCCCATTGTGTTGGTGCCTAAAGCGGATGGGAGCTGGCGATTTTGTAACGATTTTCATCAGTTGAACAAAGTTACAAAATTTGACACCTACCCCATGCCACGTATAGATGAGTTGATCGACCGGCTGGGAACAGCCCGATACATGACGACTCTTGACCTCACAAAAGGGTATTGGCAAATTCCCCTGGCCAAGTCGGCCAAAGAGAAAACCGCATTTGTAACCCCAGACGGGGCGTTCCAATATAAGAGAATGCCGTTCGGGTTACAGAATGCGCCGGCCACATTCCAGCGGAAAATGGACCAGATACTGAGGCCCCATCGGAAATATGCTGCGGCTTACCTGGATGACGTAATTGTCCATAGCACAGATTGGGCCTCACATCTGCCAAAAGTGCAAGCAGTCCTAGACTCTATCCAGGAAGCGGGGTTTACGGCTAACCCCAAGAAGTGTACCATTGGGCAGGAGGAGGCCAAATATCTTGGGTACACCATTGGCAGGGGAGTAATAAAACCCCAACTCAACAAAGTCGAGGCCATCCAGAGTTGGCCACGTCCCAACAGCAAGAAGCAGGTACGAGCCTTTCTGGGAATCGCGGGTTATTATCGGCGCTTCATTCCCCACTTTGCTTCTAAGGCTGTGCCCCTAACCAACCTGACGAAAGGGAAAGGGTCGGTCATGATTAAATGGACCCCCGAGGCTGAGGCAGCATTCCAATTCTTGAAACAAGCCTTATGTAGCCAGCCAGTGTTGTACTCACCCGACTTCTCTAAAGACTTTGTCGTACAAAGTGATGCGTCAGATGTGGGGTTAGGAGCAGTATTGTCCCAGGTCTGGAACGGGGAAGAGCACCCAGTCATTTACCTCAGCAGGAAGTTGAAGTCCCATGAGGTAAATTACGCCACGGTTGAAAAGGAGTGTTTAGCGGTGAAGTGGGCTCTAGATTCCCTTCGGTACTATCTGCTAGGTAGGCACTTTGACATGGTTACGGATCACGCTCCGTTAAAGTGGATGGCTCAAAACAAGGAGACAAATAGAAGAGTAAATAGGTGGTTCCTGGCCCTACAGGAATTCAACTTCACAGTAAAGCATCGCCCTGGCGTTCAAATGGGGAATGTGGATGCTTTGTCTCGAGTACATGAATGCCTGATTGCTGGTGTTCCAACCCCAAGGTTAAAACAAGAGGGGGGGGGTATGTGACAGCAGGAAGGTAAAGTCAACTGGTTGCATCCAGGGGGGTAGGTATATTTCTCCCAGATTCAGGCTTTATGCCGACTTATACAACTAGGGAGAGAGTTGATGAAGCCCAGCTGAGGCTAGTGGGCTCATGGATGATTCATACCTCTAGGGAGAGTGCTGGGCGTCGTGCAGGCAGGGAGTTGATGAGACCAGCTGAAGCTTGTCAGCTCGTTTAAGGCCTCTATAAAAACTCCCAGCTTCATTAGGTGTTTGCTCATGCCTGGAACCAGACCTGTGTGGACTGTCTAGGGAGAGTGAACCCCTGTGCGGTGAGACAAAGCCTGTGTGGCTATTTGTTTGGACATTTACTAAACCAGGGACTTAGGGACTAGGACAGCACCAGGCTGATCCCAGTTGTTAGTTAGGGAAACCTGCATGTTTAGTCAGAGGTCAAGCTGACCAGGATTTATTTTGTTTATGTTTCTTTTTGCTTTGCTGTGTTTTTGTCACTGTAAATAGAGAAATAAACCGCACCTTTTGATCTTGAAAACCACAACCTCCGTCTGCTGGGCCTGTTTTTGTGTGGGGAGCCCATCCAGGGGGTCACACACACCCGCTACCGAGCTAACCCCCTCACAATATACATACAGATATATTTCCTTAAATGAGGACATTTTTACTTAATTTCCCTTTTTTAAATACAGTTTCCACTATCAAAGGATACTCAATTTGTGTAACACACGGTTAAATGTAACCTTAATTTTACCATGTTTGGAAAAAAGATTCAAAAATATATATATTTTTTTTATTTATTGGAAAAAAAATTCAAATACAAAACTCACACACATTAGTGTAAACATACGAACATTCCTCTTTCCGTTTTCTCCTGCCTCCCTCCCCTTCCCCTCCCCCTCCCCTCCCTTTCCCATCTTCTATTTCCCGTTCCCCTATACCCCCTTTCCCGTTACTCTCTCCCCTCCCCCCCAACCCCTCCCCTGATCTGCCTACCTTTCTACCTCTTTTATCTTATCATCTGTCTAATTCATTCCCTGTACATATTTGTCTGACAGTTTGAAGACTCTCCATTTCTCCCATTTTGCTCTGTATCTTTCATCTCCTCCCTGCTCTCCACGGCCAAAGTATTCCATTTCAGCTACGTAGTCTATTCGACGTATCCACTCTTTTATTGTCAGTTTTGTTGTTTCTAGCCATTTTTTAGGGATTAGTCCCTTTGCCGCGTTAAGCAGCAACGGGACCAGGGTTCTTTCATATTGTTTCTTTTTCATGTTTGTTCCATGGAACAAACATGTCCAATGGTTTTGTGGGATCTTCTCGCCAGTTATGTCTTCTGTGTACTCTATAATTTCCTCCCAATACTCTTTTATTTTTGGGCACTCCCACCATATATGCATTGTTGTTCCCTTCTGATTGCAATTCCTCCAACATAGCGGGGAGTTGCTTAGGTGGATTTTATTCATTCTCTCTGGGGTCAAATGCCAACGTAACATACACTTATAGTTTGCTTCGATCGTCATTATGTCAGTTGCGGTATTAAATACAGCCCTAATCATTTGTGGTTCCTCCAGCTTTTTGCCCATATCCTGTCCCCATTTTTCTATACATACTAGTGTTCCCTGTGTTTCTAATTCTGTTAATATTTCATAGATTTGTGATATACCATGTTTCAAGGGCTTTTCTATACTACAAAGTTTTTCCATGGGATTTAGTGCCTTTTCATCTCTGATTGGTTGTGGAAGGGTGCTTACTAAATGTGTTAATTGAAGATATTCCCATTCGCTAAGCTGCTGATCCCCGTGTAACATTTTTATCTCTTGTCTTGTATTTATTTTGCCCAGTGCCATTATATCTTTTAATTGTGTAGATCCCAGTTGCTTACCTAACGGTGTCCCATTTCCTGGAATAAAAAAATTTGTGCGTGCTAGTGGAGTTAATGGTGAATTATATTTCCATTTTTCACGCCGATGAATTGTATCCCATACTTTAAATACGTTTTTGGTTATGCTATGTGTTTCTGTGTATAGTGTTCTTAGTTTTGGAGGTATCCAGATGTTTTTATGTAGGAATTTCGTACTTAATATATCTTCCATTTGTACCCACTTCTTTTTGGTGTATGGATTTGCGCATTCTGCAAGCCTAGCTAATATAACCGCTTTATAGTATCTCTGTTTATCTGGAAGTGCCAACCCCCCCGTTTTATTTTTCCCGACTTAAAAGTGCGTAGTTTACTCTGGCCTTTTTACCCTGCCAAATATATTTCGAAATTATAGTTTTAATCACCTTAAAAAAACTTTGTGGTATTTCTATTGGGAGCATTTGGAATTTGTAGGTTATTTTTGGTAGGATCGTCATTTTTAGGACGTTGACCCTTCCTATCCAAGAGATAGGTCTCCTCACCATATTTTTCATTTCTAGTCTAATCTCGTTAATTAAGGGGATGAAGTTGACCGAGTATAAATTATCTAGTGTTGGTGTTATTTTTATCCCTAGATATGTTAATGCTTTTGTCTCCAAGGTAAATGGGAATTCTTTCTGTAATACTTTTTCCTCGTTTTTGTCTACTCCTAAGTTTAAGATTATGGTTTTTATAGGGTTAATTTTAAAGTTCAAAAGTTCTCCATATTTTTTTATTTCTCTAATTACGTTAGGCAATGATATCCTAGGTTTAGTTAGGTATAGGAGTATGTCGTCTGCATACGCAACCACTCTTCCTCTCCCACGCTCACCCCCCCTATATCAGGGTTGTTCCGTATTTTTGCCAATAATGGTTCTAATGATATTAAATATAGGAGAGGTGAGAGCGGGCATCCCTTTCTTGTTCCGTTGAACATCTCGAACACAGGCGATACACTCCCATTTACCTTTACCCTAGCTGTAGGATGGCTGTATAAGTTATTTACCCATCTCATAAACCTAGACCCCATACCTATACTCCAGAATGTATCCATCATAAACCCCCAGTCGACTCGGTCAAATGCCTTTTCGGCATCAATTGACATGAGTACGACTGGGGGTTTTCTCTCTTTGCCTTTCCACATCAACAACACCGTCCTTATACTATTATCTCTTCCCTCCCTTCCTGATACGAAGCCCGCTTGGTCCGCGTTTATCAGTTCCGGCATTAGGTTTTTTTGTCTCATTGCCAATATTTTTGCGTATAGTTTTATGTCTGCATTTAGCAGAGCTATAGGTCGATAATTGGAACAAATAGTCCCATCCTTTCCTGCTTTTGGTATCACTGAAATATTGGCAAGGAGTGACTCTTTTCTTATTTCTTCGTCTTCTCCTATTTTATTCAAATAATTACATAACTCCGGAACTAAAATGTATTTAAATCTCTTATAGTACTTAATCAAGAATCCGTCCGGACCTGGGCTTTCTCCCCCTGACGTTTCTCCAGGAGCTTTTTTTATTTCTTCCTGGGTTATTGGATCTTCTAGGGACTCAGCACTATCTAAGGGGATCTTTGGTAGGTTAGCTTCCTCTAGATATTTTTGTATTTTAATTTTTCTACTTTTCTCTTCCTGTCTTGTCTCATTAGTTCTGATAGAGTATAGCGTGCTGTAGTATGTCTTAAAAATGTTGGCAATTTCGGATGTTTTACTTTTCATCTCTCCTATCTGGTTCTTTATCTTTTCTATGTAATTAGATGTTTTTTTTACTTTCGATAGTCTTGCCAAATATTTCCCCGGTTTATTTCCCCATTTATATCTTTCTTTTGCTACGTTGTTGAATATTTTTCTTGTTTCCTGTTCCATCAGGTCTCTAAGTTGGCCTCTCTTGATTACTATCTTTTGGTGCGTTTCCCTTTCTTGATATGTTTTATGTTTTTTTCCAGATCCTGCAATTCCTTTATTTTATTTTTCATCAATAATTCTCTTTCCTTCTTTTTTCCCGCCCCAATGGAGATCAATTTGTCCCTAATGTAAGCCTTGTGGGCTTCCCATATTGTTGCTGAACTCACTTCTGGTGTATTATTTGTCCTGAAATATTATTCGATTTCCCTCGTTATTATTTTACCTACTTCTAAGTCTTCTATGAGGTCTTCATTTAGATTCCATGTCCCCATTCTTTGTTCTATTTCTTTAAATCGTATTTTAACTATTACCGGGGCATGGTCTGAGATTGATGTTATACCGATTGAGGTTTCAACTACATATTCCAGGACCCCATGATCCACCAGCATATAGTCGAGTCTCGAATACGTGTTGTGCACCGATGAATGAATCCTTTGTACCTGGATGTGTTATTCTCCATGGATCAACCAGTTGCTGGTTGTATAATTTTTTCTTAACCAATTTTAGCTGTTTTATATCTCGCATCGGTGCGCCAGACGTGTTATCGAGCTCGTGTTCCATTGAGGAATTAAAGTCTCCGGCCAGAATCACATAGCCTTGTTTAAAATCCATCAGGGCATTCAGGATCCCCTTTAAGTATTTTTTAGGATGTCTATTAGGACAGTATACATTTGCTAGGGTGTATTTTTTCCCCTGAAGTATCCCTTTCAAGAACAGGTAACGACCTTCTGGGTCTACTCTCCTATCTTCCACAGTGAAACTAATGTTTTTCCCCACCCCTATGGCTACTCCCTTTGCTCTTTTATTTGGTGAATCTCTGTAGTACCAGGTTGGGATCGCCCGTGAATATAATTTTGTGTTAGAGTCCAACGCTATGTGAGTCTCCTGTAAAAAAAAATAATCTGCTGAGTACCTTTCCATCTCTCTTAATACCATGTGTCTTTTTTTCTGGAGAGTTGAGTCCTCTAACGTTATATGTAATAAAATTTACGTCAGTCATATGATTTCTTTTTACTTGTTCTCCCGCTTCTTACTCCTACAGATGTTTTTTGTTCTGAGGTGTGCAGATCATACTACCCTTCTCTTTCCCCCCCTCTGCCCTCTCTCCCGGCCCACCTCCCCCTCCTCCGCTCTCCCCTTCCATCCCCCCTCCCTTGTTGAAACCTTGACCTCATGGTCTTAGTGCAGGATTTTCTCCCTTCAGGCCACTTTTGGCACTCTGCACTCCTAGGCCCGAAGTGGAGTTCTGTTTGGCACACTTAGTCCCCTCTCCCCTAATACTAGGGAGATGGTGCCAAAGCAGTCGATGAGTCAGAGTCTCCATGTCCCCCTCCATGTCTCTTTATTTCCATTTAGTTCACCCCCCGCCCCCGCTCCCGTCCCCCCGCCATCCCCCCTGCCAAGGAGAACAAAACACAGAAGAAAATAAAATAAAACAGAAGATAGGGGAAGAGGGGGGAGAAGAGAGAGAGAGAGAGAGAGTGAGTGAGAAAAAGAGGGAGAGAGGGGAAAGAAAAAAAAAAGGGGGGGTACAGGGATGAGAATTCATCCCATCCCTCATTTCCCTTCCCCTCTCCCCCACTCATCGCCTCTCACGATGTCCCCTACTACTACTCTCTCTATTTGGATGTCTGGTGTTGGTATTTCCAGTTTTTTGCAGAATTCCGGGATCTCTTCGATAAACCTCAGTCTTGCCAAGATGCAGTTTTTTCTCCCGATCAGGCATGCTGGGAAACCCTAGTTGTACTGGATCTCGTGTTCCTGGAGGACCTTCAATAAAGGTTTTAAGTTTCTTCTTCTTTTCAGCGTTTCTTGAGACAGATTCTGAAAAATTTGAATGTAGTTTTCTTCCAATTTTATTGGTTACTTTCCCCTCAGGTTTCTCCATAGTTGATTTTTTTCTTCCCAGCTTTCAAATCGCACAATGATGTCTCTCGGGTTTTCCTGCGGTATTTCTTTTGGTCTTCTTATTCTGTGCGCTCTCTAGATTTTTAAAGGAGATGATATTTCTCTGTCAAGCAATGGGTTACATATTTTCATTATTATTTCTGACAGGTTCTCGGGCTGAGATGTATCGGGTACCCCCCGAATTCTTATATTCTTCCTTCTGTCTCTGTTTTCCTGATCTTCTATTTTGTATGCTTGTTCCTGTTCTTTTTTCAAGGATTTTAGTTCTTCTAGTTTTTTTTATAGTTATTGTATTACAGTCTGTTTTTTTCCACTTCCTCCACTCTCTCCCGCATGTACCCCATATTTTCTTGTATTATCTCCATTTGTGCTTTTAGCGCTTTTTCAAGGGCCGCAAACATGCCTTCTATTTCTATTTTTGTTGGTAGTGACGCCTTATTTGGTTGATCCTCCTCTTTTCTCTGCTCCCACTCCTCCTCTCCCTTGTGTTCTGTTCTCGACTCTGATAATACTTCGGTCTCAGTAGTTGTTTTGTTCTGGCTTTTCTTTTCCTTTTCCTTCTTCCTCTCCTTGTTGTCTGTTTGATTGCCTTTGACTCCCTGCTGTTTTCTGCTGCCTCTTTATCTCCATTTCCCCCGTGGGTTACATACTTGTTCATTGGGCCCGAGCTGGGGCTGGGGGTCAAACTTAGGTGGGGGGATTTTGGGGTCGCCCCTCCCCTTGCTCCTTTTCCCCTTGTACTCATATTTTTTCCTCTTCTCCTCTATTTCTCTCTTTCTTTTCCTTATTTCTGTGTTTTTATACTACTCAGTGTCTGCACGTAGTTCCACACCAGCACCGCTCAACAAGGTAGGTACCGACCGGGGTAGTAAGTTGTCTGTACTATTTGTAATATTCCCCACGGCACCCTATTCCACTTCCTTATTATACAGCAGAGGAAGGGCCGACGATAGTAACAATTTATCTGTACTTTTGTGGTAATCCCAACTAGCTCACAGGTCTATTCTAGTACCGCTCCGGCAGGTAGGGGCAGGCAAGGATAGAGTTATCTGTGTCTTTTATAGCCCTCAGTTCTGCTTCTGCTGGTCCCGGCAGTATGGAGACAAACAAGGGAACGGTTTTTATAGTACTTACTAATGGCGCGCACAGTAGCTCTCGGTTCCACCCCAAAACAGTTCAAGTAAGGGAGGGAGTGTGAACGAAATTCACTAGTTCTCTGTACTGTCCATAGTACTCCTGGGTAGCACGCAATCACGCTCTAGCATGGCCCCTACATGTACAAGTGAGTGATGATAGCAGATTTTCTATACTTTTTTTTTCATTCTCACCGCTAGCATACGGTTCCTCTCCGGCGTGATTCAGGGAAGGGTAGCAGATTATCTGTGCAGTTTTTTTGGGACTCTCAACTGATGCGGCAATTAAGGCAAAGCAAGTAATAATAATAACAGTTTTTCTGTGCTTTTTAAGTACTCATTGCTACCACGTAATGCAACATCTATACCGCTCAAGACTACAGATGCAGGACAATTTAGCGGATTATCGGTGCTATTTATTGGTGCTCCCCCGCTAATGCACTGTTTTTGCTTCAGCCTGTCGCCGTGGTGTGGAGGGGAGCAGTAGTTTACAGTTTTACAATTTTATCAGTGTTTTTATAGAACACAGTGCCTGCACTTGATTCCACTCCAACCATGCTTGTAAACAATGAGAAAAAAGAGAAGCAACTAGTCCTCTGCGCTATTTCTAGGGCTCGCTGCCTGTACAGGTTCAGGTCGAGTCCCCCTCCCTGCAAAGCTATGGCAGGTTATCCATTCCTTTATTTTACTCACTGTACATGGTCTAACTTCAATGACTCCCTAGTGAGTGTGAAGAGAAGAAGAAACATCGGGGGGGGGGGGGGTATTCCTCCCTCCTTTTTAGGGCTCGCTGTCAACCCGCTCCTCTACTTCAAAACTTGGCCAGAGGTGATAACAATCAGTTTTTAGCAAATTTCCAGTGCTTTTGCTCTGTTCACAGTTCTCAATTCACAGTTCATAGTTCATATGCAGTTCAAACAGTTCATATGCATATACATGTCCCCGGGCATAAAGGCAGGTATTTGTCAACCATACAATTGCAGTGCTTTGCTTTACTCACCGCTGTCGTCTTCGGGAGAGGGGGAGGGAGATTGCCTCAGTCTGATGACTAGGGGGGCTGGCAAAAGCCAGCAACAATGTCGGGGGGGGGCGCAGTTCTCTTCTTTATTATAATGTCCTTTTTCCTCCTGGGTTGCAGGCCCCGGGCTATAGCTCCCCCTGGTGCCCGCTGATGTCGGCGGTCACTAACCTCTGGGCTCCCTCTAGGTCCTCCACGGTCCCATGCGGCTTTGTCACTCACTCGGTCCGCGAGCTTCAACGAGCGTCTCTCCCACAGCGTCCTCCTCTGCTGGAGGGACTCGTCACACCGCAGGGCTCCGTAGAGCTGCAGACTCGGCAGTCCTGCCTATCGTCTGGTTTGTTTCTCCCTTAGAGCAGGCATAACGCGGGCTATTCGGTGAGCGCAGCTGTCCTCGGCAAGGGGGGAAGGCGTGACGTGGGGCGGGGGCGTTCAGGCTCGGCTGCCCATTCTCCTGGAGCATGGACGGGGACCAGGTATCTCACCTACACGCTCCGGCGCGATACCAGCGCCATTACTAGACTCCTCCCTCGAGGATGAGCACCATCCTCACACTTATCAGTTCAAAAATAATTGTGATCACATGGTTTATCATTAGATTAATTAACCCGGCACATTTTTTTATAAAAACTGAAATTGTCAGGGTGCCGTTCCAGCTTATCACTCATATCTCATCCCAGCTACATTCTTTCATGAGAGCACAAAGGAGGGGGTCACATCTGCACACATGACACACACAGGAGATGTAGAACTAAAGGTTCCAGCATTCAAACAGGTACATAAATATCTCTCTAAAATCACTTACATTTTTCCCATATGTACACAACACATGCATATCATTCTTTTTTTTAACTCTCTTTAATATTTCTCTGCTTTAAATTCCTTATATCCTTTGCATCCCATGTATTGTAATCCCATACTTTACATACTGTACCTTCTATGATCAGACGGGCAGCCATAGTGCTCATCCCATCTTCCCTCTCTGACAACATATAAGTATTTCTGTTTTTAACTCTCATTTATCTGTTTACTTTACAAGTTGTGTAGTGCCTGACCCCAAATTCATCCCACAACTTAACATCAAAATGTCCCTTTCTGTCCAGTGTTAATTGTCACCCTTGATCCATTCTGCTCACATTGATAGCTGTTTCTCTAGCTGTTTACTCTGCATTATTCGTAGTCCCTGCGGACTTTGGTGGTAACTAAGTTACTCATTGTGGATTCCTGACCACTTTAACCATTAATCTAGGGGCTCAGAATAGGCGGAACCGCACCTTCGGTTCATATATTTTATAGGAAAGGGAGTAACCGCTCAGGTGTAGCTGATAAATGCTTCACAGAGTCCTAGAGCCGTGGGTGCAGGCAGTGCATATCACAATGCAGAGAACAGGAAAAAATGCTTGGACAGCCGCACTCCAAAAATGGTTGTTTATTAAAACAAAAATGTGAAAAACATATCACAGCATGGAAAGCAGCAAACAGGAGCTGACGCGTTTCGCACTGTGACTCAGTGCTTAATCATAGCTATTCATATATTTTATAGCGCTCCTCTTGCGCTGGGCATTTTTGAGAGTCCCTTACCCTTCATTCCCTTACTTAATTTAATGCCCATAACGACTGGCCAGTCTTCTCTACTTGTGCCTATACACTCTTGCCTCTAAACTACTTTATCTAGCAGATGTGTACTACATACCTGTGAACAGCACTATTCTTCCCTTTCTCATCTATAACACTCCGATGGACAGTAGACAGTGACAACATAACATATAACCACCAATCAATACAGTTCAATTAAGGGGAGTAAAATAGGTACCCTTTGTCCCGAAAATGCCTTACCGATCAAGGAAGTCTGATAACTCAAATGTAAGCAAAAGGCTTACCTCAGCCAGCTGATTATCAGAAATTCCCGGATCGTCTCAAGCTCCTCGTTTCGGATCCTTAGGGTCACCTGTAAATCACCTCCTAGGCAAAGCTCGCAACATGACCCCGAAATTTTATAGATAGGCAACTCCTATCTGCATATTGATTAGTGGTTCCAATTTAAGAATAACTACTGCAGTAGGGAACAGACACAAAAGATACACTCAGCATCTTTCCAAATAACCATTCGACTTTATTATGACACAATTGTAGGTTTTTATACACATGATTACGTAGGTATCACATTAATATTACAATTGTACTTTTATGGTAACAAGGGGCGTAACATAGGCAGACTAATTCTAATCAACACTCGAAAGAATGCAAACATGTACTGAAAACATTATTAGTGCCCTGTGCACAGTGAGGGCAGTGTGCAAAACATACAAAAAAGAATACAATTATATACAGAACTTACAAATTTCCTTAACATGCGGTTTCATCTCTTTGCGTTTAATTAGCATGAATTGAGATAAATCTTGAAAATTTTTATATTTGTGTCCTTGAAAAATCAGGGATTCCTTATGTCTTGCTGCTTCCATTAGTTTTTCTTTAGTGCGAAAATAGTGCATCTTCAGTATAATATCTCTAGACGGGCCCTCTTCTTTACGTGAGGTTAAGGCCCTGTGGATTCTGTCCATTTCTAGACGTTCAATTGGGATAGATGGAGCTAGTTCTTGGAAAAGTGCTGTTAGGCTCCATGTACACTGAAGCTGATAAACTGCAGTTTATTGGCGTTTTGGCGTTTTTTTTAAAAAGCCCATTAACTACACTCTATGTTAGCCTATGTGTTCATGTACACATAGCGTTTTTTAGCGTTAATGAGCAGTGGAGTAAATGGGCTTTTTTCTGAACGCAAGAAATTTGCGTTCAAAGTGCAGTTTTTCGGCAGTAAAAAACGCAAAAACACGCAAAACGCTGAAAAACGCAAATAAACGCTCAAAAACGCTGGGCGCCAGCGTTTTTCAGTGTTTTTTGATCCATTGAAAAAAAAAAAAGCTAAAAAACGCTACACTGAAAAACGCTAATAAACGCTAGTAAAAAATGCTGATAAAAGCTATATTTTAAAGCAGCTTTTTCTTCCAGAAATCTGGCGTTCAAAACTACCGTTTTTGAGCTTCTGTGTGCATGGAGCCTTATGGTTGACTGTAAGTCTTCAATTTCTTCAGGAATACCACGTATTCGTAAATTCGATCGTCCAGCCCTATTTTCAAAATCTTCCAGTCGGTTTTGCAGAATAAAATAATCATCTTCAAGGGTTTCCAATTCTACTGTATGTGTTGCTGTAGTTATGTCAATTTCATCCACCCTCTGCTCCAAATAGATGTGCGTCTGCCTACCTCACGAATCTCATGAGTAAGTTTGTCAGTAATGGCATCTGAGGTATTCTGCAGTGCCTTATGTAATACCCTTTCAACTGGGTAAGCAAGTCAGGGCCAATTGCAGAGTGTTGTAGGGCTATAGAGGTCATACCTGTATCTATAACAGGTTCTCTGTTTTGTGCTGATGAGGGAGACTTGTGCTGCTTCTGTGTGCCCAGCTGTGAGGTGAGATGAGGCTGTGCTGCCACCATTTTAGATGCAGTTTTTGTCAGTGATACCTGTGGCTTTACCACTTTAAGTTTAGATTTTCGTGCAGTATACATGCCCTCAAAATATGCTCCTGTACTTCAGGGATAATGTAGACGCTGTGTGGATAATTTTTACCTGGTACGGCTCGTTACATCAGGCTGTCATGTCCCGGTCGGTGCGGAGCTCTAGGTAAACATGTCTTACCCAGACAGCTTTGCACATGCGCCCCCATGTATATTTTTCTATACCTATAGTTGATCCATAGTTGATTGAGAGGCTGTAGGAGATTCCCTGTAGAGGAGGACATTGGTAAATCACCATTGTCCTCACTTGACCCAATCACATTTGATATACATCATCAATGGAGTGGCCCTCACAGTGGCTTAGTGGTTAACACTTCTACCTTGAAACACTGGGGTCTTTGATTTGAATCTCAGCTAGGACACTAATTGCATGGAGTTATCATGATCTCTCTGTGTTTGCATGGGTTTCCTCCAGGTTAACATGCTGGTAGGCTATTTGGCTCCTGACTAATTAACTCTAGAATGTGTGTACAAATTGGCTATGCACATGTTATCACATCCTGCGTCCCAAGCCAAGCAATTGTGAAGGATTGAGGAAAGAGCTGCATTGTGCAAAATTTACCAAGACAGTTCCAAGGCAGATGGCTTTCAAGCAAGTCAGATATGGTTTTCTGAAAGCTTTCCCATAGAATCGCCGAAAATTTGGTAAAACTTAGGGGATATATAAACACTTGAATGGTGTCACACTTATCTCCTCCACGATACAGTGCCAGTTTTCCTTTCCATCACATGGCTGCAAGTACTACTGGTTTCACCAGAATTGCTGTCACTGCATCCAGTCAGCAAACAGGTCTTAAACAGCTAGGTGACATATTGCCTGGCATCCAAGCATCACTTACACCTGTGCCCTTGGTTACTTACAATCACAATGTGTTTTAAACACCTACATGCACCCTGAGATCTAATATCACCCTTGTGTCTAATATCACCGCTGTGTCTCCAATGATCCCTGCTCTCCAGTGTCTCTAGTAACTCCAACTTCTTTGCGCTCTTGTGTCTCCAGATTCCTTTGTCTCCAGTGACTCCTGCATTCCTATGTCTCCAGTGACCCCAGTGCCTTCAATAAGTCCTGCGCTCCTGTGTCTCAATTGATCCCAGTGTCTCCAGTGATCCCTGCAATCCTATGTCACCCAGTTACTCCAGAGCGTCCTGTGTTCAACCAGTGCCCTCTAAGCTCACTGTGACATATAGCGACTCCACAGGTTTCTTTGTTACCCAGTGATCCCAGAGCATCCTGTGTCAACCTGTGACTCTAGTGCAGTGTTTCTCAACAATTTTCCAGTCACGGTAGCCTTGAATAGTATTTTCAGTCTTGAGGCACCCCAGTGGCTTGGCACACATTACTGCGTGCAATCATGTGCATTGACGAAATGGAGAAAAATGCGCTGCTCTTTAGCAGACATGCAGAGGTGCCATTAATTCTTAATAATACCCCCACGCATGGCAAACACAGTGCGATTTTAAAAAAGGGTCAGGGACTTCTTTCCCTGCCTTTCTGCATGTAGAGCAGTTCATTGAAATTAATATGCTTCCCTACACACAACATGCAACCACACAGATGTTAGCCAAGGGTTTGTTCACATACATAAACACACACTTACATTCATGCATACATACTTATACAAGCCACACACAAACACACACACACACACACACATATACATACACATATACAGTGCATATATACATACATACAGATGCATACATATACACATACACACATACATATACACATATAGACACATACACACAGCTTTTTTTTTAAAGACTGTAATATTGTACCTTTACTCACACTGCTGGGTTCTGCGCTATAGGGGGAGGTGGAGAAGACTCCTCTTCCACTGCTCTGAATTTTACGGTCTTGATTGAGCTCCCATGTGCTGATGCACAGTATGGCAGAGCAATGGGAGCTTTGTCTGACCCGAATGCCTTTCTCAAGCAGAATGCCAAGGCACCCCTGGCAACCTCAGACAGCACCCCAGGGTGTCGCGGCAACCCAATCGAGAAAATGCCTGAGTGCCTCTGTCTCTCCATGCAGCCTCAGGTACACTTCTAGACTAGATATTGACCTCTGTCCATGACAAATGGTTTCCAGATAAGCAGTTCTATTCATATCACTCTGAGAAGTTAAGGTAAGGATGAAAAAGTATATTTTTATCATTTTTTGAGATGCTTCTTCAAATGTTATATCCCTTTTTTTTAGCGATCAGGAGCTGTAATTCCCAGACCCCACCACATGACTTGATAGATTTTTTCTTTGCCCGGAGTCCCTCTTTAACATGGCTGAAGTTAGCTTAGAATATGCATGACTTGGGAATCTTTTGTTTCTTCCTTTGTCAGTGACTTAGCGCCTATGGGAAAAAAAAACAGATGAGACTTTCATATCCAGAGATAAATAGATTCTTGAAAAACATAAAATGTAATAACTTTCAGAACTGCCATATGGTTTGAATTTCTTTTAAGAAAACTTGTATAAACTGCATAATCAGCTCTTCTATAATGATAAGACAAAGTGCTAACTGTGGAATCCTATGTGGAATAAGTCTATTACCATCACTGGCTGTTTATAAGAGTGCTTCACTTGTTTTATTCACAGAAGAGAAAATGCTGCAGACTAGATCTCAGTGTCTTCTAAAAAAAATTATCATATTTAGTCAACATTTCAATTAGCTGTAGACTAATCTCAACTCATTTACATTATTTCAGTATGCAAAATTAAACATTTTACTGCACAGTTTGAAACCTTAATATGAAAGGTCTGCCTGGAAAATAGATCTGCTAATTATTTTCTTTGAATTGATTATGAAACATTTATTGCAATGCTAGAATGTATACATTTTGCATTAAGTATTTGCACACAAGCAAGTGTAGATTACCTGTGAACAAGTTTTCACAAATATCGTCTAGGATTGGCTTGCCAGACTGAGTATATTTGAAAGAAAATCTCTGTTCACAATAAAGCAACCTAAATGAACGTAATGCAAGAAGAATTACCTCATACACCCTTTTTCCCTGCTGGAGAGGTATACATTTAGTTTCTTCTTTGATAGAATGCTTCTGTTTTTATTTTTTTATTTTTTAAACAAGCCACAGGATCTCTTTTAAATTTTATCTGTGCTCCTCTGTATAGGAACATGAAGAAATACCACCTCGCAAAGCCTCATAGCAAACGGCTTTTCTGCTCTTATCTGAAGACCAACTTACAAAAATGCAGTCATTTCTATAGAAAAATCATTGTAGCTTCAAACCATGGTATAACACCAGATTTCACCAGCACATAAAATATACAGCTGCAGATGAAATTACATTGTTACTGATAATGCCCTTTTAACCATGTAGGCAATACAGAGGCCCATTTTATACAAATATTATTCTTCCATATTTTAAATGAACTTAAAGTGATATTGTAGGTTATTTTTTTAATTTTTTTTCAAATAAAAATAAAAATAACAAACATGTTATACTTACCTGCTCTGTGCAATGGTTTTGCACAGAGAATCCCCGATCCTCTTCTTCTTGGGTCCACCGCCGGCACTCCTTGCTCCTCCCCCTTGGCTGGTTGCTCTGGGGGCACTAGTGCTTGCTCGCTCCCTAGCCTCGCTCTATGCGTCCATAAGACAAAAAGTGCTGTGGCTTGGGCCCTGCTCCTTCCTCATTGGCTTACTTTCATAAAAGAGTGCTTTTTTTTGAAAACACAGTGAAATCTCCCCTGCTATTGTATTGTATTCATATAATGGAGACTCCCCTCGTCAGAATATACTGATGAGCACTACAGCCCATTGGCTGCATTTATTGATGGTTTTCCAGCAGGACTGTTTGATTAAAGCCAGTCTAACGACCGGCTTCTGTTGAACAGGGAAAGATACACACACATTAAAAATTGTCTGGTCCCTGCTGATTGGGATGAATTTTGATTCATGTATACCCTGCTTAAGGTAGATAGCAGCTTTGCTTACCATCTCATCCCCCCTCCCTTTAATTGACTTTGTTAATGATTGCAACCATAAAATTTGAATAGTCTATACTGCCATATCCCAAGCTCGCCCCATCAGAAACCAACTACCATTTTTTTCTATTAAAGTGAAAGGCTGGTGCACCATTTCCAATCCCTGGTTTACCTGAAGGAGCATAAAAGTTACAACTGGGAATCCACTGGGCCCTATGCTCCTACTAGGTTTGCCTTGTTGACAATTGAACCTACTGCAGTGATTACAGCAGAATGTGCCACAATATTTTGGCATGGCTGCTTTTGGCCCAGCTTGTGAGTGTGCAGGAAAGGGAATCAAGGCTGAAGCAAAGGATGTCAGCATTGTTGCAGGAAAAGAAGTACCTGAGGATACACTTTGTTGGTAGAATAACCAGGTTTGATTTAGACATAAGCAGCAAATCCTAAAGAAAAATGTAAGTTTTAATAATACAAGAACATGGGCAACACCATAGCTGATTTAAATGTTTAGGTTTAGGTAAGCAATCTTCTTTACTAAGGTGAATCTAAATTAAGCGTCATTGGTCCTCCGAAGGGAATTTCAGGAGAGTAGCATTAAGAAACATTTCAACTAGCGATGCTAGTAAACTAGTAAACTGTAAATAAAACAGAGAGCTATAGTGTAAGATTCTCAAAAAATCCCTGCGGTCCAAGGAATCACATGTGATTTGGACAGGAATCACACCACATTCCTGTTCAAATCACACTGCAAAGAATTTCAAGTGATTTGAGCGGATTAATTTTGTATGACTCAAATCACACTGCATCCACACTAAAATGGTGCAGGACCCTTTTTTTTGCCACACTGGAATCGTATTGCATGGGTATTCACACCCATACAATCTGATTCAGGCAATCGCACTGCATTTTGCAAGCTGTTTCGGGGTGTCGTTAATTTAACATTGAAACGCGCAACAGATCGAATGAATGCTGTGCAATTTCAATGCTGTGCGTGAAACGCACAGGATTGGCTTCTTTTCCCGCCCCGCATATATGTGAACCGAGACTTAATGATGTGTAGCCATGATCAGTCTAGTAGTGTCTGATTAAGTTAGCATTTGCTGAGGGTAATCCACAAAAAACACAAGGCAATTTTTCCAAATGCACACAACACACCAGGCAACTAATGCCACTTTTTTTTCAGTTTTTTCTCCACAATTCAGTCAGGTGAAAGGCCCTCCCAGAAAATTTCACTTTCGAAACCAAACAACATTTTAAGGGTGATGGAACAATAACAAAAAAAAACATCTGGTTTCTTCAAATGTGCCAGTCACTCAATCTACGTGGTGATCTGCACTCTTCCTATCCACCAGGGTATGTACAAGGTGAGGTGGTGAGTGACTCTGATTCTTCTTTCTCTGACACTTCTAGCATTATCACTTTAGACACCTTCAGGCCCTCTGTTTTTTTTACCAACATGCCAGGGAGGGACTCCCACTCCCCCAAAAAACAGGACGGGGGATAGAACCATACATTGGGAGGGGACAGATGGAAATAACCAATTCAATGTAGTTAATCTGTCATCCCATCTATTAACTGAGGCTGAAGAGTCAGTGTTGGCTCTCGACCTCAGTTTCTGTCCCCTACAAAATGTGAATAAGTTTGAGTTAGCGAAAGACATTCTTTATGGTTATTTATCAGAAAGCTATTGTTCAAGAGTACGTATCAAAAAAGTGAGAGAATAAATGACCTGCAAAACTCCCCTAGTGGGGAATTTGTATCCAATTCCCAACTACCACCTCCATTTAGTGATGATTCAACAATCAATCTGATCAGTTTGATCTAGAGTCTATTCCCTGTGAAGTTGATAATGCAATTCCGTACATCTCCTCAAATTCAAAAGTACATCTAACAAATTTTCCCCTCCCAGCACTAACCCTAATTCTTCCATTTTCCTGAAACATACAACCCAGGATATAAGACAGACTTCCAATTAAAACCCTGCCCGGACTAATTTGTTGAATGCTCAAAAGTAGGCCCTATTTTCATTGCAGAACAACAACTCCATCACCATAAAGCCCATAGATAAGGGGGGTGATTTGGTATTAATAGATAACACAATACAAGTGTGTCTGAGCATCCTTCAAAATAAAGAATGGTACCGTCCAATAACCCCTTCAGTAGTAGAACAATACGATAGTAAATTTTATACACTGGTGGATGCTTTCTTTGAAGCTAAAGTAATTTCAAAGGAAACATGGGAGTTTATATGTACACTACACCTAAAGATTTCCACTTTCTATAGCCTACCGAAACAACATAAAAATCCCACTAACCCGACCCAAGTCATTGGCCCCTTTTGTGAAAGACACAATTATTTATTTTTAATTAATTGAGAATCTTACAGTTTCTACAGAGGCCTAATTTGTAACAATAGAAGTCGAAGCTCTTTACAGCTCTAAAGTCTTATCACAAAGAGGCACATGGGATTGGCCCCTCAACGAGTTTATACTCGCAAGTTTAGATTTTATTTTATATCACAATTTCTTTCTAATTGACGGCTCCCACTACCTCCAGGTACAAGGCATAGCGATGGGGACTTGTTGTGCCCCATCCTATGCCAATATGTATCTGGGGGAGTGGGAGCAGTCATACCTTTCAGATGAGGGTCTTTCTATGTATACCTGCCATATCTCCACTTAGCAGCATTACATCAATGATGTATTCCTCATCTGGGAGGGACCTGATAATTTACTCTGTCACTGTCTCGAGGCAATGAATACCAACACCCTAAATTTTAAATTCACCATGTCATATAATCGGAGTTCTGTTACCTTTCCTTATACGAGAATTACCAAGGAAGCAAATGGCCATCTTGTCAGTAGTTTATTCCGAAAAAGTATTGCAGGGAGCACTTAACTTCATGCAGACAGCTTTCATCCGAAACCCCTTATTAATTCCATCCCTTACAGCCAAAACTTAGGATTGAGACGAAACTGTTCAGCAGAGTCCACATTTAAAATAGAAGCCAATAACCTTAGAAATAGATTCCTAGAAAGGGGATACAGTAAAACTTGTCTCCGTAAGGCCTTTAACAGGACCATTAGACTTTCATGTGATCCTTCTTTAACATATATTATTTTACGCCACACAAATCAACAGTCTGAGAAAAACAAAATTCTGAACAGACACTGGTCAATTCTAGCCGAGGACAATCTATTGAAACACTTTCTTAACAACAAACCAGCTATCACATTTAAGAGAGCATTCTGTTGAAAGATAAATTGGTATCCAGTGGAAGGCGCATGCGCGAAGCTGACTGAGCAGAACATGTCTGCTTAGCGCTCCGCAACGACCGGGACCCGACGGCCAGATATTAACTAATTTTATCAGTCCTCAACTCCCCTACAGTGCCTGTCACATACCTGAGACTCCCGGGCACATTCTGACAGGATGTACAGTGTGAGGAAAGCGAAGCTGAAACCACAGAAGGCTCAGGAAGCGCTCACTAAAACAGCAGCTAAAATGGCAGCCTCAGCATCCCCTCATACAGTAAGCTCACACTCACAGCTGCAGCTCCGGTCTCCTACTTCCCTGTCAAAAGGTGAGCTCCTCTCTGACCTTGGGGTGACCCTAACAGATATATAGAATGTTATAAATAGCTCTGACATATTAAATCCATTTGAAAGTATTCTCCATAGAGCCTTACAGAATACCTCAGATAATATCACAGACAAACTGACAAGGAAGATTTGTGAGGTGGGCCGCCGCACCACTATCCTTCAACAAAGGATGGATGAAGTGGATGTCATTAACCAGACGGAAGAACTAGACTCCCTCAAAGATGAATATTCTCTTCTTCAAAACCACATTGAAGATTTTAAAAACAGGGCCAGGAGGTCCAACCTACGAATATGCGGTATCCTTGAGGTAATTGAGGATCTTCAATCAACAGTTACAGAACTTTTTCAAGAACTTGCCTCATTTATTCCTATAGAACGCTTAGAAATGGATAGAATACATAGATCCCTGGTCCCTCGCTAGGATTCAGGACCACCCAGAGACATAATCATAAAGTTTAATTATTTCCGCACTAAGGATCAATTATTGGAAACTGCTCGCAATAAAGAATCCCTTACATTCCAGGGTCATAAATACCAAATATTCCAAGATCTGTCTCAACAAACACTCATTAAACATAAAGCAATGAAACCACATCTACAAGTGCTCCAGCATCATCGCATATCTTATAGATGGTGGTTTCCTTTTGTTGTCCATTTTTTTATTCATATGCCTGCAAAACAACTGATGACCTAATAAGCTCCATACAAGATCTTCGCCTGTCAATACCTGGAGCACCAATAGAAGACCCCAGACGCCGAGAACCCTATGGTCTTCCTCAGAATTTACAAGACTCCCCTGATCATCAATCCCCCTCCAAGAGAAGTCGCATTGCTTCACTGTCCATTGTGGAAGCAGATCTAATGGACTGAAATACCGATAAACTGATGAATCCTGTATAGGTGATATATTGTATTAAGGTAAAAATGCAAATAATTATTGCGCTAACCAAAAGGTGAAAAGAAAAAGGAGGGAGCTGCTACATAAGAATGTGACAAAAATTCAAAAGCAAATGGGTGTGTGAAATGTAGCGCTAAGGGTGATGTACAATGGAAATGTACAAAAGTGATAATTAGCCTAATAGAAATCAATCTCAAAACCTGCTGAGTGAATATATGAAAAACAAAACAAGTCCAATGAGGTGAATCAATCCTTGTAAATAACAGGCAAAGTCCACCACAGACAAGTGGTTGTTCTCAAGTGGATAATGATGATAGAAGTAGGTGTGAGGAACATCCAGAGTAATATGTTATCCAATAAATTATAAGAATATATACTCTTACCAGAACGGTTGGACCCGAGTGTCAGCGACAACGAATCAGTAAAGCATGGGTGTCCAGATCAGTAAGTCGACCAAACGATCAAAGAGGTCCAGAAAACTCCGAAAGCGACTCAGAAGGATCTTGTAGGTGACAGCAAAACTGGAAGGCTGATGACCAAATTGGATAGCCAAAAAGCTCACATCCGGGGGGTATGCAAAGAAAAAAATGCCTCCAATGGCGTAGGTAAATAAAAATGGTTTTTATTTAAAAAAAACAACATACATGGATAAAATGTGATCACAGGATAAAAGCAATGTGGGGAGCAATGAGCCAAGCCCAACGCGTTTCGTCCTAATAGGACTTCTACTGGGGCATTCTATTAAGGGCTTACCCTTTTCACAGCGAATACACTATATCCTCTTGATAACATCCTCAAGATTCAGACTTAATACGTTCTCTATTAGGAAGTTTAACAATAACTACAATTATAGTTTAGGTTCTCTATTTAGTTAGCTTATCTCATAGTTATTTGGTTCATTCTGTTATATAGTTTTCCTCTAATAAAATGTAAGAGATATATCGAATTTAATTTATAAAACCTCTGACTTACCACTTTAGTTATGACTAGGGATGAGCCGAACACCCCCCGGTTCGGTTCGCACCAGAACCTGCGAACGGACCGAAAGTTTGCGCAAACTTTAGAACCCTATTAAGGTCTATGGGACTCGAACGAAATCAAAAGTGCTAATTTTAAAGGCTAATATGCAAGTTATTGTCCAAAAAAGGGTTTGGGGACCCGGGTCCTGCCCCAGGGGACATGTATTAATGCAAAAAGAAGTTTTAAAAACGGCCGTTTTTTTGGGAGCAGTGATTTTAATGATGCAGAAAGTGAAAAAAAAAAGTTAAATATTCCTTTAAATATCGTACCTGGGGGGTGTCTATAGTATGCCTGTGAAGTGGCACGTGTTTCCCGTGTTTAGAACTGTCCCTGCACAAAATTTAACTTCTAAAGGAAAAAAAGTCATTTTAAACTGCTTGCGGCTTTAATGTAATGTCTGGTCCCGGCAATATGGATGAAAATCATTGAGAAAAATGGCATGGGTACCCCCCCCCCAGCCCATTACCAGCCCCTTTGGGTCTTGTATGGATTTAGGTGCACACTGTGCAAAGGACACTAAAGCAAAATACTGCAGCTCCCTGCCTGTATTTGTATCAGAACACCAGCAATTGTATTGAGGTAAGCTTTAGGTGCACACTGTGCAAAGGACACTAATGCAAAATACTGCAGCTCCCTGCCTGTATTTGTATCAGAACACCAGCAATTGTATTCAGGTAAGCTTTTGGTGCACACTGTGCAAAGGACACGAAAGCAAAATACTGCAGCTCCATGCCTGTATTTATATCAGAACACCAGCAATTGTATTGAGGTAAGCTTTAGGTGCACACTGTGCAAAGGACACTAATGCAAAATACTGCAGCTCCCTGCCTGTATTTGTATCAGAACACCAGCAATTGTATTGAGGTAAGCTTTTGGTGCACACTGTGCAAAGGACACGAAAGCAAAATACTGCAGCTCCCTGCCTGAATTTGTATCAGAACACCAGCAATTGTATTGAGGTAAGCTTTTGGTGCACACTGTGCAAAGGACACTAAAGCAAAATACTGCAGCTCCCTGCCTGTATTTGTATCAGAACACCAGCAATTGTATTGAGGTAAGCTTTAGGTGCACACTGTGCAAAGGACACTAATGCAAAATACTGCAGCTCCCTGCCTGTATTTGTATCAGAACACCAGCAATTGTATTCAGGTAAGCTTTTGGTGCACACTGTGCAAAGGACACAAAAGCAAAATACTGCAGCTCCATGCCTGTATTTATATCAGAACACCAGCAATTGTATTGAGGTAAGCTTTAGGTGCACACTGTGCAAAGGACACTAATGCAAAATACTGCAGCTCCCTGCCTGTATTTGTATCAGAACACCAGCAATTGTATTGAGGTAAGCTTTTGGTGCACACTGTGCAAAGGACACGAAAGCAAAATACTGCAGCTCCCTGCCTGAATTTGTATCAGAACACCAGCAATTGTATTGAGGTAAGCTTTTGGTGCACACTGTGCAAAGGACACTAACGCAAAATACTGCAGCTCCCTGCCTGTATATGTATCAGAACAGCAGCAATTGTATTCAGGTAAGCTTTTGGTGCACACTGTGCAAAGGACACTAAAGCAAAATACTGCAGCTCCCTGCCTGTATTTGTATCAGAACACCAGCAATTGTATTGAGGTAAGCTTTAGGTGCACACTGTGCAAAGGACACTAAAGCAAAATACTGCAGCTCCCTGCCTGTATTTGTATCAGAACACCAGCAATTGTATTGAGGTAAGCTTTTGGTGCACACTGTGCAAAGGACACTAAAGCAAAATACTACAGCTCCCTGCCTGTATTTGTATCAGAACACCAGCAATTGTATTTAGGTAAGCTTTTGGTGCACACTGTGCAAAGGACACAGTACACTAAGTGAAACACTGCAGCTAGAAAATCACCTGCCTGCCTGTCAGTATAGAGAATAACAGGAACGGATCTAGCTAAACTGAATACAGTGTGTAAATATATATACACACAACACCTAAGATGAATATATATCCTCTACACACTGTAACTGCAGCTAACTGACTCACCTGCCTGCTCTATCTAACTCAAATCAAATTACACTGTCTCTCTCTCTCTCTCTCTCTGTCTCTTTCCTTTAACCAACGCCGCAACACACTACACAAGGCCGCCAAGCCGGTGGCCTTATATAGTGTGGGGCGTGTACCTACTCCTCTGAGCCATGATTGGCCAAAGCCACCCTGGCTTTGGCCAATTACGGCTCTCTGTACTTACTGCGCTGTGATTGGCCAAGCATGCGGGTCATAGTGCATGCTTGGCCAATCATCAGCCAGCAATGCACTGCGATGCTGCAGTGAATTATGGGCCGTGAGGCGCCACTCGAATTTGGCGCGAACGGCCTATAATGTTAGAAATTCGCCGAACAGGCGATGTTCGAGTCGAACATGGGTTCGACTCGAACTCGAAGCTCATCCCTAGTTATGACAATCTTACTCTACATTATAACTTTCTTCCTGAAAGTTATTTCAAAGTTTATTAAATTTGAGATTCGTTAGACTTCTAATCTCTTATATGTATAATTTATTTGTTGGCTGTCGTAGTCCCGGAGACAGCCACTGCACCTCCACAGTTTTCTCGAATGCCCAACTCAGGTGTTTGGACACTCCTTGGACTTTTTTGTATCCTCTGATTAGCATTCTTACACTACCCTTTGGATACTTCCTCCGCTTAGGAGCTTAATCCCCCCCCTTTTTTTTATTATATATGTATGTGTGTATGTATATACACACATATATATGTATATATATATATATATATATATATATACACATATGTGTGGATGTATCAATATATATATATAGAATAACCCTACTATTTGCTACCCAATAATCAGACTCTCTGTCCTTACTTAATTTTGAAATGACTTCCCTAAAACTTTTGACTCTCATTGTTCAGGGTTTCAACTCTCCTCCTAAACGTACCAAAGCTTTCCGATCCTTTTCTAAACTCTCAGCTCATGTTGTTTGTTTACAAGAAACACATTTCACAACACAGTCCTCTCCTAAATATTTTGGTCGAAAATACCCACAGGTTTTCACCGCATCAGCAAACACTAAGCAAAGGGGAGTATTGATTGCTTTCCATCATACTACTCCGTTTACCCTACGGAAAGAACTTAAAGATCCTGAAGGTCGATACCTTATACTCTTTGGTCTCTTGTTAGATGATGAAGTCAATATAGTTTCTTACTATGCTCCCAATAAGAACCCCTTATCTTTCCTCTCATATTTATTATCAGTAGTAGAAACACATAAAAGTGGCACACTCATTCTTGGTGGTGATACAAATCTAAATTTACCCATTTCTGGACAAATTCCCAACCCCAACTACAGCCCCTCGACTCTCTTATTAAAGATTCCTTAACCAATACCCTCTCTTAGACACATGGAGAGAACACAATCCAGCCAGAAGACAATATACGTATTATTCCCATCCCCACAAACAGTTTTCCAGAATAGACCACCTTTTGGTGAATATTAGTACCTCAGCACTTATTCCTAACTCAATTATTATGCCTTGTACCTGGTCAGATCATAATGCAGTTATAACAACTCCTTCTTCTTTGGTTCCCAAATCCAACCTCCACGTTTGGTTCATAAACAATAGTTTATTGACAAAACCCATATATCAATTATAAATAGAAACAGCCATACAAGAATATCTTATGAATACCAGTACTACTGATACAGACCAAAAAAGGGGGTGTAGATTGCCCAATTCACTGTAGGGTAACAATATTAGATACAACCAAAAGATGATTCGTTTGTGAAAACGGGATCCTCCTAACCATAAATTCTGTTTTATAGGAAATAGGGAAAATAAAGGGAAAAGGGAACTGGGCTGGGGGGGGGAAGGGAAATGTTGGGAAAATTCCCAGCTAAGGTTAAATGGAGATTCAGCTACCATTCTAATGGGTAATAATGAAAAAAGACTTTATTGGTTGGATGCTACAAAAATAGAGAGTACACATTTCATCCTATCTAAATGACCTAGGTCATAGAGGAGAAAGGAGTTTCTCCCGTGGCTACACAATAATATATTAAAACTTTACATAATACATATACACCGTGCACTGTAAGAAAACAATTATCTAAAAAAGATGGCAGAGAGGACTATTACCCCCCACTTAACCTATCTAAGCTCTCTAAGAGCTGTTAACATCATATGCCCGGGCATAAATTTATGACAGAACCTGGAAAACCTGCTAGATGTATAGAAGAGAACCAAGAAGGATGTATGCGGAACTAATATTAGAAAGATCCTAGATGAGATGTCAGCATGACAGTTCCTGCATCATCATGGAAATCATGGAGATCTCTATGCAGGTTTCCCGGCCATTGTAACGGGGATGTTTACTGGAAGATAGGAGAGGACATGGGGGAACAAGTCCTAGCTCTGGACCACTGCGTCGGACATGACGCGTTTCGTGACCGTGATGTCACTTCTTCCTGATGTGTCAGTGGTCAGTTAATACCCTTATTAAATAGCATAATTCAGCCAATCAAAAGCCTGATCCCACTGGTGGACGTAGTAGCGCCATCTTGTGGTGAATAACAGAAAGTGCTAAAAAATCATGTAAAGAGTGCTTTCACATTGTGTCATGAAAGAATAGGACTAAGATTACTATATTCTGTTTTAATTTTTGATGATTTGTAGAGACAGAAATAGGTAAAGATTCAAGACTGAAATATAAATCCAAATTTAAATTCAAATTCATATTTTTAAATCCAAATTTAAACCTAAATTTAAATCCAAAATTTAAAATTTATAGGTATAGCAGAGTACCAGCCAAAATACCCCACCTGTTTATATGTTGCTAAATAACCCCTATTGATGTGGAGTATATATTACACAATACTCAAAGAAATCGCACACTTGGTTTGTACTGAGTGGGACCCCGATCAAAAGTCAGACAGCAAATGTCACTAGTCAGGGACAGAATGACTTCAGGGTTCTAGAAATATTTTCAGGCTCATTTCTGTATTTAACCCTTTAGGTTGGAGTGTTTGTAGTCTAAAAATCCACGATTTTTCGTATCTAATCAGAACCGTGTCAAAATCCCCACGTCTTTCTGATAGATTCAGGGCATAAAAGCCCTTGACTCGTAGACCTTGTGTTTTTCCCTCGTGGAATTTTAAAAAATGTTGAGCTACTGGAGTTTCCTCCTTGAGACGAATGCTCTTTAAATGTTCTGCGAACCGCACTCTGAGTTGGCGCTTGGTTTTGCCAACATACAAAAGATGGCATGGGCATTCCAGGATATACAGTACACGTGCTGTACTGCAGTTAATTAAAGACTTGATTGGGTATGTATTGCTAGAGAGTGAATTTCTAAAGTTTTTGGTTTTATCCACATACTTGCAAGTGCCACAATGGCCACATGCATACATGCCCACTGTGCGTGGCATGTCTGTTAGCCAATTCCTATCCACTGGGCGTATGTATTCGCTACTGACTAATTCATCCCTGAGGTTCCTAGCTCTTTTGGCTGTAATTAGGGGTCTGTCTCCTACTATTTCTTTGAGTAGTTTACTACCTGTCAGGATGTGCCAGTGTTCTGATAGTACTACACGTAACTGGTGCCACTGGGAACCAAACGGTGTGATGAACCTGACTGGCTGAGCTTGATTAAACTGCTGTTTGGATTTGGGTTGAAGTAATTCTTCACGCGAGCGTTGGCTCGCTATGCTTTTAGCCCTACGAAGGGTCCTATGTGCATATCCTCTTTCTCTAAATCTTTGATAGAGGGATTCTGACTCTTTACGGTAGCTTTCTTCACTGGAGCAGTTTCTGCGGATTCTAAGAAATTGTCCCACCAGGATACCTCGTTTGAGGGAAACTGGGTGGTGGCTATCTGCCCTCAGTAAGGTGTTAGCTGCTGATGCCTTTCTGAATGTCTCCGTGATTAGATGTCCCTCATGGATACTTATTTTTAAATCCAGAAAGGAAATCTCTAAGGGACTGGAGACAAACGTAAAGCGTAGATTCCGCATATTTTGGTTCAGCTCATCAATGAATTGGTTCAGCTGTGTGGGGGTCCCCTTCCACACCATGAACACGTCATCGATGTACCTCAGCCAGGCGAATGCGTAGCTGAGGTACAACGAGGAGGTGAACACCGTGTCTTCCTCCCACCAGCCGAGATGGAGGCATGCATATGATGGGGCCCATGGGGCTCCCATCGAGGTACCCTGGAGCTGCTGGAAAAATTTTGTGGCAAATTGAAAATAATTGTTCTTTAGTGCCATTTCCAGCAGCTCCAGGATAAATTCATTTTGTGCTGCCATGTGAGGAAAGGTGAGTTCCAGAAAGTGGTAGACTGCCAAAATACCCCATTCATGGGGGATAGATGTATATAAGGACTCGACATCCACACTGACCAATAGGGCTCCCTCTGGGATGGGCATATCCTTTATATGTTTTAGGACATCACCTGTATCACGTACATAGGACGGGAGTTGTTTAACTAAGTCCTTGATAAGGGTGTCCACATATTTGCCTATCCTCTCCATGGGGCCTCTGATGGCCGACACAATTGGTCTACCTGGTGGGTTGTCCCTGTTCTTATGGATCTTAGGTATAATATAAAACGTAGGGACATTGTAGTCATCCACCTTGAGGTACTCTAATTCCCGTCTAGTCAGAAGACCCTCATCTGCTGCCCATTTGAGTTTATCATTGATGAGTGGTACCAAATCTACAAAGGGATTATAGGTAAGTTTTTTATATGTGAGTTGATCTGAGAGGAGGCGAAGTGCTTCCTTCTCATAGGAAGCTGCGGACATAAGGACCACATTCCCACCTTTATCACTGGGTTTTATGATTACTTTATCCGCCTTGCGCAGCTCTTCCAAACCCTTGCGTTCTGCTTTAGATAAATTACCTATGGGTTTTGTATGCCAGTTAAGTTTTTGTAAGTCTTCCTGGACCAGGTCCAGGAAGACTCCTATACGTTTATTGGTTTTAAATTGAGGCATGTTTGTTGACTTAATGTTCAACATGGCTTTGCGTTTGGCGGAAAGAGAATCATCATTATCTTCATCACTGTAGGTAGATGTTTCTTCCTGCAGTAATGATTCCAGACAGCTAAGTGCTTGTTTTTCCTCTGCACTTAGTTGTTCTTGGGGTATTTCCTGCTTGTTTCTCTCTAAATAGAGTGACCTATAAAAAACTCTCCTGAGGAAGAGATTGAGATCTTTAACTGTCTCAAACTGGTCCATATCCGAGGAGGGGGAAAAGGAGAGGCCCTTTCCTAGAAGATCTATATGATTTTGTTCCAACTTAAATTCTGACAGGTTTATTATTCGCAGATCCTCTGTTTGTATAGGGGTCAGGGCGGCTATCTCTGTTTTCGCTTGCTTCTCCTTATTGTTTGATCGTTTTTTAGCCTGTTTCCCTTTCCTAGATTTCTGCCGTCTCCTGTTCCCCCTACTTTGTCTCCTTTGAGGATCCCCTTGTTTAGTGGTGGTCCCTCCTGTGCCAGAAGATCCCTCTCTAAAAAAGACACGGATCTTGGATTTTCGTCTTCACTTCCTGATGAGTGTGCACTTGCTTCTGTACCTGACTGTGACTGGGGTCTCCTTTGGCGGGATCGACCTCGCTGGCTTTTGGGGGTTAGATCAAATATTTCCCCCTTGGCCCAGTCTTCTAAATCCCGCCTAAACTTCCCTTGTTTGGTAGATTTAAGATTTTTTTGTATTTTCTCTACCTCCCTCCTCAAAGAGTCATTGAGTCTTTCAAAGTCCAAACTATCCTTGAAAGGCTCAAGTTTCTGACCACTTTCAATGATAGCACTCTGTAATGTCACTAGTTGTTCCCTCTCCTCTTCTATAATTAATTTCATCACCTCAATGCCATGGGTGATGCATTGTTTCTGCCATTTATCCAAAAAGTTTTTTGTATGTAGATGCACTGCGGGCACAACTCGTTCCCGTAAGCCCCTGGGGATAATACCTTTCTCCACATATGATTCTAGGGATAGAATATCCCATTTACGATTAAGGGAGCGTATAATTAGTTTCTTATGTTCCCTGAACAGAAGTTTTATATCATCTTTAATTGTGGGGTCAGGAACTGCTGTATCCTCATTGAAGATGGCCCTGATTTCACTGTCAAGGTCCTCACTCAGTACAAATGCCATTCTTAATTAACTACAAAAATCCTAAACTACTGACATATAGACAATGTGAAAGGTAATAATGTATATGCCACAGGAAATGAAACTACATTCAACCAACAGAGTCCAAAACCCTCGGATCCAGACAAAAAAAAGGGGATTATAAGGTAATCCTGTATTGTATGCAAAAAAGGGGGTGTAGATTGCCCAATTCACTGTAGGGTAATACTGATACAGACCCTCTAACCCACTGGGAAGCCCTTAAACCATATATTAGAGGGGTCTGCATTAGCCAAGCCTCTCACCACCGTAAGATAAAACGTCAACTCCATAAACAATTAGAAAAGGCTTTCTATAAAGCTTCTGAGGATTTCCAAACAACACCCTCTCCATCAAACAAATTAAACAATGACAAAGAACATTTAGAACTGGATCTTTTATTGACAGAATCAGCATAAAATATTCTTTGCAAATCCAAACATTCCTTTTATATGAAGGCAAACAAGCCAGACACATTTTTAGCCTTAGCACTCCGAAAACTTGATCATACTCCAAAACCTATTCGATTAAAACTAACTGACTATACCAGCAACCCACTTAAAATTTTGAACAAATTTCAAAGAAAACTTATCACTCTATACAAAAGTACAAATACATTTGCTCAATCTCATTTGACCACGCTGTTCATTTGACCATCCTCTATTAGTCTTCCTTCTCTCTCCCTAACACATCAGGAAAATATAGACAAACCTATCACGCTAACAGAAATTCAGACCGCAATAAAAACATTGAAACCCCGTAAATGCCCTGGTGTAGATGGCTTTTCATCTGCCTATTATAAGCGGTTTTTCGCAATTTTATCACCACTTATGGTTGAGGCCTTCAACTCTCAGCTTAATGGACAATCTTTTTGTACTGAATCTCTTACAGCTTCCATCTCCATGATACCTAAACCAAATACTGATGATACCTCATGGTCAAATTACAGACCGATTTCCATTCTTAACCTAGATATAAAGATATTGGCCAAAATTCTTACAACCCGACTTAATCTGATAATAGGTACTTTGATCCACAAGGATCAAACTGGCTTTATCCCTTTCAGACAAACTGGTGACAATATTTGCCGAGCTACACTTCTGGCACATACAGCTCGCTCTCGTCGTATCCCTACCTCTTGCCTCTTGTTAGATATACGAAAAGCTTTTGACTCGCTATCTTGGCCTTATATTCATACAATTCTCCAGAGTTGGGGATTCGGAGCGAATTTCTTGCGTTGGATTGATACCTTATATCAAAACCCAAGAGCTTATAATTCTTATTCAGGATACCGTTCCGACCCTTTTAATATCGAGAGAGGTACCAGGCTGGGATGCCCATTATCCCCTCTCCTCTTTGCCCTAGCCATTGAACCCCTAGCACAACTCATTTGATCTAACTTAAACATCAAAAGATTGGAACTTGGGTGTCATCACCACAAATTATGCCTATTTGCAGATGATGTCCTGATATTTCTTACTTCACCCGTTATTAGCACTGCCTCTCATGGACATTCTTTCCAAATTTGGACAATTAGCAGGCCTAACAATAAACTTCCACCAAATCCACAGCCCTAAACATTTCTTTATCACCTACTCTCTAAACTCAATTTCATGATTCTCTCCCGTTTGTCTGGTCAACCTCACATATTTCTTATCTAGGCATAAATTTTACAGCAAATCCATCTAACCTCTACACAGTCAACTACCCACCTATGCTTACACAACTTACTAAACTCCTAGCTAATTGGTCTTCTCTACCGTTAGCATGGATGGGTAGAATAACAGTGATCAAAATGTCTATCCTTCCTAAACTTTCATACCTCTTTAGAGTAATACCCATAACAATCACTTCATATTTTCTACGTATTTTACAACGAAAAACCAATCAATTAATTTGGGGCTCACTCAAACCTCGTTTACCCAAATTAACCTTATATTCCCCCCGGTAATAGAGACGGTCTTAGTGCGACAGATTTCACTAAATATTAATACGCAGCACAACTAGCACAATTACTCAAATATCACGCTACAAAGGAAATTCCATTATGGGCATCATTGGAGTCAATCGACTGTGACCCTCTTTCTATTGCAAATTTACTAGGGTTAACTTCTACACAGTGGAAGAAAATCACAAATCCTATTACCAAACACAGCCTTTCCATTTGGGACAGATTTAAAACCAGATTTGGACTCATATCCAAACATAATCCCCTCCTTTCATTCTTACGTAACCCTTCCTTCTACCTAGCATGGTCCTTCCCAAATTCTTTTTCAGCATGGTCAAATGTAGGTTTAATTTAGAGTTCATAATTTCTTTAATTCTCAAAATATCATACCATTTCCAGACTTATGCAAAACATATTTCCTCCCATCCACAGAAACCTTTCGATATTTAATTTTTTTTTTGGAACACAACAAATTCACTGACACACAAACTCCTGACTTCGCGGTCTTTGAAAATACTTGCAAATCTGCCCCCCATAGACGTGGACTTATTTTTGCCATATATGAACAATTACACTCTCATGTAACCGCTTCTTCTCCAACATACACAACCAAATGGGAAACTGATCTTCATCTTCAAGCAAATGAACTAGACTGGTCTCAAATTTGGCAAACCACTAAATCAGCCACACCAAATATAGTGGCTCTCGAAACAAATTATAAGGTGCTAACTAGATGGTATCTGGTCACATCCAGAATATCCAAATTTCCCCCCCAATATCCCTCTCACTGTTTTCGAGGCTGTACTACTCTAGGTTCACATGTACATATATGGTGGGAATATCCCATAGTAAGCTCCTTTTGGTCAGAAATCTTCAAATTTCTTTCTAATATGATCAATTTAACTCTTAAACCAGATCCCCCGGTAGCACTTCTGAACAGAAAACCACAAATCATAACACACCGCCAATTCAAATTACTTAACCACGGCAGCTAAACAAACTGTAGCAAAAGCGTGGAAATCGAACTCTCTCTGCATAGAGTCAGTCAAACAAAGAGTCACACAATCTATGATACATGCTAAAACTGAAACTATACTACTAGATAAAGTTTCTAATTTTGAATCCTTATGGAGACCTTGGATCAAACACTGTTTACCCCCTGATTTAACTTTATTTTTCTTTATAGGTTCATTCTATTCTATTCTCTTCATAGATGACATTATTATATTATATTATTTCAATCAACTTAATTTCTCAATTACTTGTCATTAAATAGCTGCCATGAAGCTATGATTATGACTGTAACGAGCCCCTTTGCTCGCTCGGTTCCACTCTCCCGACACTCCTCTGCTTCTATCGGATCATACTACAGATCGCAACGTCTGATGGTTTGGTCATCCGATGCTCCAGGATTCAAACTACAGCTATGTGACATTCTAATCCATTTGTGGGAGTTCAGAACAAACACCAGGCAGGCTGTATGTAAGTTCAACAGGAGACTTCTTTATTAGAACCAAAATCAAGTCTTATATACAGTAACAGAGGAGGTAACCAGAACATAAATTAACATGAGCTAATTAACTAAATCCTTTAGACAGCCAAGGTGACTCATAGATATGACCTTTCAGGGTAGACATCCCGTCTCCTCGCTCACCTGCTATACAATACACATTATCATATGTGTAAACATCACACACTTAGCAGGGTCAATTAGCACAGAGGACAGACAGATGGCTGGAGGTGATGTCTTTAGCATATCCTTAGAGTGAACGTGTGAACGTCCCAACAGTATGAATCAGTCACTCTAATATGGCATATACAGGGTCCCCAGAGTCTGTGTGTCTTGGGGGGGACATGGACCTGAATCCAAAGTAACACCCCCTCAAGGGTCCCCAGGCATACAGCTCACAAAGAGCACCGTTCCCCCAAATGCCAGGGCCCATGGTCGCAAGGCAAGAGGCTTGCATTCAGTCCCCTCCAAAAGCCTCTGTCCCGGCTAGGTCTGTCACACATCTCCCCTTTCGGCAGGAAACTAACATAGGAGGAGACCCCAAACGGGTTGACTCCGAAGTTAGTCCATAGTTCTATTCCCCCAATGCCGGTATCCACACAGTACCCCAAATAAATTGCTCCAAACAGAGCATTACTTACCCAGCCAACCTCTGCCTCTCTCAGAGAACATACCCGCCACTGGGGAGAGGCCTGGACTGGCCCTTCTCCCTGGAGTCCTTTCCGCCGCTGGAGAGAAGACAGGGTGACTGGGCTCAGTCCGTCATGCTGTTGGGGATCTGGGTTGACTGCCCGGCATCCCTGGGGTATACGAGTGGAGACTGAAGTCCCATCCACTTGTGGTAGGTGAACATCCCCCAGTGCTTGCAAAGCAAGGCTGACATCCTCCTGTCTCCGTGTCCCACCATTTTCTGGGGTTGTGTCAGTGAGGACTAAAGTCCCATCCAATACCACAGGACCTCCCTCTTCTGTTAGTTGAGAGCAGAGGCCCGTGGCACTCTGCTCTGTTGCCAGCTCTTCTGCTGGGTTGCTGTGAGTGGGAACCGCAGTCCCATCCACCGATATCCGCTCATGTGGCAGTTGTGTGCCGATGCCAGTAGCATTCTGCCCTGCTGCTAGTGATTCAGCTGGGAGTAAGAGCTTTACTGCCTCAGCTTGTTGCTGGGGAGAGGGGCCAACTGCCCCGGCTCCCTGAAACTCCACAGTGGTTTCCGGTGCTGGGCAGAGGTGGGTATCACTCTGCCCTGTTGCCAGCACTTCTGCTGGGGACTCCACACCATCTGCTCTGGTTAACTGTTGGGGGGGGGAGATGGCCTGCTTCTCCTCCCTGCATCTCTGAAATCCACTGTGAAAGAGGAACCATCGCCTTCTCACCTCGGGCCTCCAAAACTGCCACGGGTGTAGAGCAGGGGTCTGTAGTACTCTGTCCTGCTGCCAGTACTTGGGCAGGCGATGCATAATCCCTAACATCCTCTGAACAGTCCCTTAAGTCCATACCTTCTGTAATCTGTGGCTGGGGAGATGAGCCAACTTCCCTAGCTCCCTGGAACTCCACATCATCCACTTCGGCTTTAAGGGTGGCAATCTTCAGATTTTCCACTGCTGATTCTTCAGCCAGGATTTCAGAGTTGTCAACTGGTATTTCCTGATAGTCCCAGGCAAAGGGAGCCCCACCCTGCTGCTGAGCAGAGTCTAGCAGCTGTTTGTAGGCAATCTCCAGCTCCCATTCCTGAACGGCCAGAAGCTCCAAATCTTCCTGTGCCCAGTGCCCTTCCGAGACATTCAGTCTTTGTTCTCTGTGCTCCATTATTTCCTCCAAACGCCACTCCCGATCACTCCCAAAGTCAGGGTCCTCGGACAGCCTCCAATACAACAATCCCAGGCCATTATAGTCAAAGCCTTCCGTGGGGCTGTCATCCGCTGACCACTGGCACTCTTGGGCTACATACCACCGGAGGGCTCTGTAGCTCTCATCCAACCGCATCTCTGCCCGGATCAGCCTGCTTAACTCAGCTGTCCTCTCCTGCTTTGGTTGTTCCCCTAATAACAGCATTCATACTTCATACTGCGACCAGTACCTTACATAGATGGAGGGGAGAATCTTTGCCTGGTGTTGCTGCTCGAGGCCTAGCACTTTCTTCCAGAGTTCGCAGCGGATCGAATCCGACCATCCCAGCAGGACCTCCTCTGATACTGGTCCTCTATGTTGTATCTGCATCTCTCGCAACCTCCTTCCGAATTCCTCTTCCATGGCGGCTGGTTCTTTAGGCGTTGTCTCCGATTGCCGTATTTCCGCCATTCTCCGCTCATGTTGCCGTTCTAGTTCTCTCTTTTGTCGCTCTCGTTCTCTCTTTTGTCGCTCTCGTTCTCTCTCTTGTCGGGCATCCTGCAGCTGAATGCCTTCAATGGCTTCCTGTATGGCGGTCTCTGATGGGTTAGCCCCATATAATGCCAACCGCTGCCGCACCCGTTGCTGAAACAAATCTTCAACTGACCGGGGTCCTGCATCACCCTTCTTCTGGTCCATCTCGGCTCTCAAGTAGGTCTTTCAGCGTGACTTTCCTGCAGGCTGCATAGCTGGTCATTCACTGTGGTGGTTTGGCGTGTCCCAGGAACTGGAGAGCAAATCCCACCGCTGCCAACCAATGTAACGAGCCCCTTTGCTCGCTCGGTTCCACTCTCCCGACACTCCTCTGCTTCTATCGGATCATACTACAGATCGCAACGTCTGATGGTTTGGTCATCCGATGCTCCAGGATTCAAACTACAGCTACAGTAGGTGCCGCCGATATTGTGTTTCTATCGCGCTCCCATCGCCGAGATTCTCGGCGACAGGAGTACCGAGATGTTGGCAGCAGGGTGGCGACACGTGTCGCGCTCGCTGCAATGGCGAGGAGACGCGACACTGTATTGAGCGGGGATCCGACGCGGATTCCCGCCTATACCAGGCACTGCGTTTGGTATGAATCCTGAGCGGGAACTCCACGCCAATTTTTAAAGAAAAAAACGGCGTGGGTTCCCCCTCCAGGAGCATACCAGGCCCTTGGGTCTGGTCTGGATTTGAAGGGGAACCCTACGCCGAAAAAACGGCGTGGGGGTCCCCCTCAAGATCCAAACCAGACCCTTATCCGAGCACGCAACCTGGCAGGCCGCAGGGGAAGAGGGGGGACGAGAGCGCCCCCCCCTCCCTCCTGAACCGTACCAGGCCACATGCCCTCAACATGGGGGGTTTGGTGCTCTGGGGCAGGGGAGCGACCTGCGGCCCCCCCACCCCAGAGCACCCTGCCCCCATGTTGATGAGGACAGGGCCTCTTCCCGACAACCCTGGCCATTGGTTGTCGGGGTCTGCGGGCGGGGGGCTTATCGGAATCCGGGAACCCCCTTTAATAAGGGGGCCCCCAGATCCCAGCCCCCCACCCTATGTGAATGAGTATGGGGTACATCGTACCCCTAACCATTCACCTGGTGGAAAATAAATGGAAATAAAAACACAACACAGTTTTTAAAAGTATTTTATTGCACCGCTCCGGAGGTCTTCTTCCGACTTCGGGGGTCTCCGGTGTCGTCGCCGCGTTCTCCAGGTCTTTCTTCTGCCGGGCCTCCGCTAACTTCTTTTTAGCTCTTTTGCTAACGGAGGCCCGGTCTTCTCCATCGTCTTCTTCTTCTCCCGCTCTCCGGTTCTTCTCCCGCTCTCCGGTTCTTCTCACGCTCTCCGGTTCTTTCTTCCGCCGGGCCTCCGCTAACTTCTTTTTAGCTCTTTTGCTAGCAGAGGCCCGGTCTTCTCCGTCGCCTCGTCCGGCTCTCCGTTGTCCTTCTGCCGGCCCCTCCACTAACTTCTTGGTAGCTCTTTTGCTAGTGGAGGAGCCGGTCTTCTCCGTCGTCGCCGTCGGCGTCTTCTTCCCTCTTCTCCTCCTCGATGTTGACTCGTCGCTTCCTCTCGCAGTAATGGTAAATCTTCGGTCCGCAGAGATTAATATAGGCTTCACATGACGTCACAGTCACATGGTCCCATGATGTCACAGTCACATGCTCCGGGGCACATGTGCCCTGGAGCATGTGACTGTGACGTCATGTGCACATGTGCCCCGGAGCATGTGACTGTGACGTCATGTGAAGCCTATATTAATCTCTGCGGACCGAAGATTTACCATTACTGCGAGAGGAAGCGACAAGTCAACATCGAGGAGGAGAAGAGGGAAGAAGACGCAGGCGGCGACGACGGAGAAGACCGGCTCCTCCACTAGCAAAAGAGCTACAAGAAGTTAGTGGAGGGGCCGGCAGAAGGACAACGGAGAGCCGGACGAGGCGACGGAGAAGACCGGGCCTCTGCTAGCAAAAGAGCTAAAAAGAAGTTAGCGGAGGCCCGGCGGAAGAAAGAACCGGAGAGCGTGAGAAGAACCGGAGAGCGGGAGAAGAACCGGAGTGAGGGAGAAGAAGAAGACGACGGAGAAGACCGGGCCTCCGTTAGCAAAAGAGCTAAAAAGAAGTTAGCGGAGGCCCGGCAGAAGAAAGAACCGGAGAACGCGGCGACGACACCGGAGACCACCGAAGTCGGAAGAAGACCTCCGGAGCGGTGCAATAAAATACTTTTAAAAACTGTGTTGTGTTTTTATTTCCATTTATTTTCCACCAGGTGAATGGTTAGGGGTAAGATGTACCCCATACTCATTCACATAGGGTGGGGGGGCCGGGATCTGGGGGCCCCCTTATTAAGGGGGGTTCCCGGATTCCGATAAGCCCCCCGCCCGCAGACCCCGACAACCAACGGCCAGGGTTGTCGGGAAGAGGCCCTGTCCTCATCAACATGGGGGCAGGGTGCTCTTGGGTGGGGGGGCCGCAGGTCACCCCCCTGCCCCAGAGCACCAAACCCCCCATGTTGAGGGCATGTGGCCTGGTACGGTTCAGGAGGGAGGGGGGCCGCTCTCGTCCCCCCTCTTCCCCTGCGGCCTGCCAGGTTGCGTGCTCGGATAAGGGTCTGGTTTGGATCTTGAGGGGGACCCTCACGCCGTTTTTTCAGCGTAGGGTTCCCCTTCAAATCCAGACCAGACCCAAGGGCCTGGTATGCCCCTGGATAAGGAACCCACGCCATTTTTTTCTTTAAAAATTGCCGTGGAGTTCCCGCTCAGGATTCATACCAAACGCAGTGCCTGGTATTGGCGGGAATCCGCGTCGGATCCCCGCCTATCGGCAATGCGTGTCACTCATCGTGAAAGGAACATTTTTTCCTTTCCCGATGACGAGACAGCTCGGCGCTGGCTCTCACGACGGAGCTCCTAGGGTGTCAATATCGCCGCTAGAAGCGGCGAGATTGACACAATATCGGCGGCACCTACTGTATGTGACATTCTAATCCATTTGTGGGAGTTCAGAACAAACACCAGGCAGGCTGTATGTAAGTTCAACAGGAGACTTCTTTATTAGAACCAAAATCAAGTCTTATATACAGTAACAGAGGAGGTAACCAGAACATAAATTAACATGAGCTAATTAACTAAATCCTTTAGACAGCCAAGGTGACTCATAGATATGACCTTTCAGGGTAGACATCCCGTCTCCTCGTTCACCTGCTATACAATACACATTATCATAAGTGTAAACATCACACACTTAGCAGGGTCAATTAGCACAGAGGACAGACAGATGGCTGGAGGTGATATCTTTAGCATATCCTTAGAGTGAACGTGTGAACGTCCCAACAGTATGAATCAGTCACTCTAATATGGCAAATACAGTGTCCCCAGAGTCTGTGTGTCTTGGGGGGGGGAAATGGACCTGAATCCAAAGTAACACCCCCTCAAGGGTCCCCAGGCATACAGCTCACAAAGAGCACCGTTCTCCCAAATGCCAGGGCCCATGGTCGCAAGGCAAGAGGCTTGCATTCAGTCCCCTCCAAAAGCCTCTGTCCCAGCTAGGTCTGTCACAATGACAATTAATGTTACATAATCTTATCCTACAATCCGCTAGGGTATCTATTTTCATTTACATTTATAAGAGTCACTTTCCTGAATGATTATGCCTTTTTCTATTATACTATTGTACATGTTCTGTTAATGGAATATCAATTTCTATTATATTATTATACATGCTCTGTTAATGAAATTTTGTTGATATTTATAAAATTCAATAAAATATTTGAAACAGAAATTGTCCCTGCTGACAATTGGGTACTTTTCCCTGCTGTGGATGTTCCTACTGCTCCTATATGCTGGGGAAGAGTATTGTAAAGCTCCCAAATGAGGAAAATTTTAACTACTTCCCACCCGGCCACTGTATATATACGGCCGGGTGGGCGCTCTCTCCTTCTGAGTGGATGTTCAGGAACGTTCCTCAGAAGGAGGGGGATCGCACGCTCGTGTTCCCGCGCGGCGGCGCGATCCCGATGCATGCGTGTCACCCGGACACAGTGCATCTCGATTCGGCAGGAGGGCTCTGTGATTGGCCCTCCTGATCACATGACGGCCGTGTCCAATCACAGCCGTCATGTGATGTAAACAGAGAGCCGGTTGCTAGGCAATCAGCTCTCCTCTCCTCACACAGAAGTCGTCGGTGAGGAGAGGAGAGCGGATCCCTGCAGCTGGCTGGTGATCAGTTAGTATGAGCTGTTTTTTTTCAGCTTTTTACTCACTGATCACCAGCCTAGTGTCCCCACATAGTGTAAAACACAAACATGTCCCCAAAATACATGTCCCCAAAATACATGTCCCCAAAATACATGCCCCCACACACACACATGTCCCCACATAGTAAAAACACCTGTCCCTCACATATGTGACAGTAAAATCATATGTCCCAATGATCATTTGCACACATATGTCCGTGATCACCTGCGCACATCTGTACATGATCATTTGCGTACATATGTCCGTGATCACACAAACCAATTATTATACACTTAACGGATTTTTTTTTACCAAAAACATGTAGTAGAATACATTTTGGCTTACATTTATAACAAAATTCGATTTTATTGGATTTTTAAAAAAATAGAAAGACGAAAATATATTTTTTTTCAAATTTTCGCTCTTTTTTCGCGTATATCGCAAAAAAGAAAAAACGTAGTCGTGAATAAATAGCACCAATAGAAAGTTCTATTTGTGTGAACAAAATGATAAAAATGTCATTTGGGTACAGTGTAGCATGACCGCGCAATTGTCATTGAAAATGCGAGAGCGCTGAAAGCTGAAAATTGGTCTGGGAAGGAAGGGGGCTAAAGTGCCCAGTATTGATGTGGTTAATCTCAAACATTTTGCAAATTGTCGTACCAAGGGTGTAGTGTACATGCTTACATGCGAATGTGGGTCATTTTAAAACAAAGCAAAAATGTTGGCAATTAATTTACAGCCAAAGAAGGAGAATCCACGACTATGGAGTCTGGTGTTTGCCTGCCAGCATCCCCAGTTTAGTAGAACAAAACAGATATAATGATTTTACAGGCATATCCACTGCATGCAGACATGTAACCCTGACTTACAATTGGGTAGACATGTAATTCGGGCCCATAATCCTGGATTTCCCAAGATCACATTTACAGCGATTGACAGAATTTATATACCTTTAAGGAAAGGGGATTGGAACAAAAGTCTGCTGCAATTAGAGCAGAAATGGATCTACAAGCTAAAAGTTTCTCCTGGATTGATTTACTTTATAACCTTTAAACCCTTCCTAAAGGGTTTTACGTCAGGAAAAACTGATTACGGTAATTTAAACTCACACTTCTCCCTTTTTTTTTGGTGTGTTATCCTATTATTACTTTATTATGTTACATTTATATCTCAAGGTTTGCTAATATTATCAATTATTTGTTATGTTCTTTTGTTATCTGATGTATTTCTGTTTTATGTTTAAGTGGCTGCATTGTCAGCATTATTGGGTATATGTGCTGCAGTTCTATCCCCGGGACCTTTGATCAAGACAAATGGGCCAGGGAAACTCCTGGCCATCCCGGTGCTCCCCTTCCATTGGCTTTTCCCCATGTTGCTGCCCCCTTGTGGATATCCAGGCAGCCTCTAACCATGCTGGCGGTGTCCCCACATCAACGCAGTCAGTAAGGGGATCTGCACATATGCAATATTTGCACAAGTGCCCAGTACTTGCGATCGGCAATGATTCCATCTGACGCCCTGAGTGGCTCAGCTGCACAGGTGCATGACGTTCACGTCTGCGGCCAGTGGAGGTCCACTGCCCAGTAGCGTGACATCATCTATTGGCACCCGCACACCATTGAGTGTACGGTCCATGTGTTGGGGACAGTGGAGGGGTATCTATGGGGGAGGGGGTGTGTGCCCTAGCAGGGAGTAATTAAGAATAAGAAGCCCTATATATATCCAACCCAGCCACGCAGGCAATCTCAGCTATACAGATAAGCATTTATATTTATAAATTATTCAGAGAGGGGGATACTACAATAGGAGGCAGTGCTGATGGTATGTACAGGTTAGTGTCATGAGAGCAGCAGGAGGGGGGAGGGGCAGCTCACACACAGATAGAGAGGGGAGGGGGAGGAGGACACAAGAGCAGAGAGGAGAGCAGATAGCAGGCTGACATGGGCACGTAAACTGACCACGGTGTCTGGTCTCAGCAGCCATGATACACCGTGGTCATTTTACAGAGGGGTGGGGAGAAACTGGCAGGATCAGCCATGTTTTTAGGTGTTACAGGTGGCCAAATGACACAGGACACGCTTTAACCACTTGCCGACGGCTGGCCATAATATGACGTCCTGGTCTTTGTGGGGGTATATCTGAATGATGCCTGAAGCTAGGAATGTTTACATTCCTTGTAATAGGAATAAAAGTGATTAAAAAAAAATTGTTTTTTGAAAAAGTGTCAAACGAAAAAAATGTGAGTAGAATTAACAATAAAAAATAAAAAAAATCTTTTAAAGTGCCCCTGTCCCTGTGTGCTCGCACGCAGAAGTGAACGCATACGTACGTCCCACCCACATATGAAAACGATGTTTAAACCACACATGTGAGGTGTCGCCGTGAAAGTTAGAGCGAGAGCAATAATTTTAGCCCTAGACCTCCTCTGTAACTCAAAACATGTAACCAGTAAAAAAAATTAAAGCGTCAGGATTTTTAAGTACCGAAGTTTGGCGCCATTCCACGAGCGTTTGTAATGACCGCCATTGTATTCTCTAGGGTCTCTGCTAAAAAAACATATATAATGTTTGGGGGTTCCATGTAATTTTCTAGCAAAAAAAATATGATTTTTTACATTTAGGAGAGAAATGTCAGAATTGGCCTGGTTGGCATGTGGTAAGCATAGATTCACATTACTAAAAAAATAAAGGGAGATTTTTTTACTTTTATTAACTGAAGGCTGCAGCACAGAATAAATGGGTAAATATATTTGTTCAATTGTGCCTATTGTGAGTGTTGTATGACATACTTTGTGTAGCGCTACCCCCAGTTAAGAGAGCCGATGATATTGATTTGGGCCCTGTAGTGCACTGCTGTCAACCCCTGGCAATCGGCTCTAACCTCCCGTGGCACAGCTGGTGACAGAGGGATAGGACCGCGTGACCGCAACTGTTGGTGACGCAGTCCTATAACAAACATACACAGAATATACTTTAGAACTCCTATTAAAGTAAGCGGAACTGACACCAAATGTACTTTACCCAGATATTTTACTGAGGCTAATGGGCAAGTAATAAACAACAGTATAACAAGTTGCAGATCCCTGCAATAAACAGTAATAAAGATAAACAGAGTAATCAGAATAATAAAGTATTGCTATGCAACTCTAGCGCTGCCCTTTTACAGCTACTTCCCCTCATGGGTAGACTAACACCCAGCAATGTCTACCTATGCAGTCAGGCCTGACTGATCTAAATGGAAGTTCAGTGAAACAATATTCGCTAGCAATCTTTTCGGTGGTGCACTTGAAGAACAACTTTGTAATCCCAACGAATAGTAAAGATAAAGTATCTGTCTTTAAACAGCTCTCACCACCCGGGCAAGTCCAAGTCCGTTTCCTCCATCGATTCGTCTGGGAACAGGAATCCACCGACATCCAAGTCTTCAATCCTTCTGGTGTACTGCAGCAAGGAGGATTAGATGTCTCTAAGGCTCTGCTAGGCTGGCAGAGGGCTCTTTGGAAAGGAGCACATGGCCCAGGCTTCAGGCCTTGTGCACACAGCAGTTCAGCACAGAGATCCTCTTGCTAGGAGAGGGGTGTCCAAAGAGGCCGACCAAAACTCCGCCTCCCCTTTATAAAGTCTGCCCCAGCAGTCTCTGTTCTGGAGCAATGCACCCTGGGTGCTGCAAGATGTACTGGGAGATGTAGTCTCTCTCTCCTCTGCTTTCACTTCCATAATGTCTCTTTACTTCCTCCCGACTCACCTCTCACCTGGAACTTCTTGTCTCTCTGCATTAAAGGGGAACACCCCGCTACACACTCCCCCCCACTTGAACTCTTTGGTCCCCAAAGATAAACTTCAACAAATACTGTTTACCATTTTGGACAATGTCGAGCATGATGTTGGCATAGGGAATTCCCACTAAAACTTTGGGATGGAACTCTCTTGCCCACAGGTCACACTACCATGAGTGGCCTGCCTAACTGTGCCAGAGAGTGAACTGGGGTTGCCCTCCACCAAATGGACGGTGGAAGGATCAGGTTGTTCAACACTTCTCCTAGCCGTTACAACAGAGTCCTCTGAGCTCGTCCCCATTTGGGGGTAAGTTAGTTTCTTGGGAGGCCTGATGACTCTGCGAGCCCTCTGCTCTCTTGGTGCTTCTGACTCTGGCACCACAGGCTCTTCTTCAGGAGTAAGTTCAGGTAACATTGCTGGTTCTGGAACCTCTGATTCAGAAGTCGACTGATGTATGGAATCTCTAGAGTCCTCCTCTGCGCAAGTGTCAGGAACATCTTCCCAGTAATCAGCTGAGGGACTGAAGGGTATGAATTCAGTAGCCTCCGGATTCAGCGTTGCATCTGGGGTATCCCCTCCATTTGGGAGATTTATGGTGGACGTTCCCAGAGTCGAGGGAGGCCACAGCCAGTCCAGTTCTCCACCTTCATCTGTACTCAATTGGGAGGCCTCCCCATCTTTGGCTCGAGAGGTCTGGGACCGAGTGTTCGGCCTAGGAATATCCAGGATAGAGGCCGGTTCAGGGGAGTCTCCCACGGGAGGTATTCTGACTGCCTCAGCAAGTGGGAGCAGGTGGTTCCGATGCCACGTCTTCAGTGGACCCACCTTTCCTTCTGGCTTTAGTTTGTAGACAGGCAAACCGGGCAACTTCCTACAGACAACATAGGGCTCAGATCTCCACCTGTCAGCAAGCTTGTGTTTTCCAGGGACCCCCAGATTGCGTAGCAGTACTCGGTCCCCGGGCTGCAGATCTTGCACTCGAACCTTCAGATCGAAATTTCTCTTGTTGCGGGCCCCCCTTTGATCCGAAGCCGCCTGGGCTTGTTCATAGGCCACCTGCAAGCTACGTCTAAGTCTGTCCACGTATCCCTTGTGGGATGTAGCTGAGGTATTGTCTATAGAAGTGCCAAAGGCCAGGTCCACAGGTAGCCTTGCTTCTCTCCCAAACATAAGTCGATAAGGGGAGTAGCCAGTGGCGTCACTTGTGGTACAGTTATAGGCATGTACTAGGGCTGATATGTGCTGACTCCAGTGTTGCTTCTTCTCTGTTTCTAAGGTTCCCAACATGTTGAGCAGGGTCCGGTTAAATCTCTCCGGCTGAGCATCTCCTTGTGGGTGGTAAGGCGTGGTTCTGGTCTTCTTTATTCCTAATGAATCCAAAAGCCTTCGGATCAACCGACTCTCAAAGTCCCTTCCTTGATCTGAGTGGAGTCTCTGTGGTAGTCCGTAATGGACAAAATACTTCTCCATAAGTATCTTGGCCACGGTGGATGCCTTCTGGTCTTTGGTTGGGAAAGCTTGAGCATAGCGGGTGAAATGGTCGGTTATTACCAGAACATTCCCCAATCCACTCAGGTCGGGTTCGAGGCAGAGAAAGTCAATGCATACCAGATCCATTGGGCCTTGACTCTGTAAGTGGCCCATTGGGGCAGCTTGATGGGGTAGGGTCTTTCTCTGAATGCATCGTGCACAGGAATGGCAATACTCCTCTACTTCTGCCCTCATGCAGGGCCAATAGAACCGATTTCTGACAAGCTGGAAGGTCCTTTCTGCCCCTAGGTGACCATGATGGTCATGCAGGGCAATTAGTACAGTCTCTCGGTGCTTCTCTGGAAGAAATAACTGCCACTTATCTTCTGAGTCATCAGAGGGGCCCCTTCGGTAGACCACTCCCTGATGTACCTGTAGCCTGTCCAATTCCTTCCTCAACAGGCGAGCCTCCTTTGAGGGGTGATGTAGGAGTTTGTTGGGATCCTGATTCTCCAGGGCTTCGAGGACCAATCTCCCCATGGGGTCTTCCAATTGGTCACACCTCAACTCCTTCTTGGACAGTCTCGGTAGGTTGTCTTCCTCCAGTTGAGTTACCCCACAATAGTGTTTGGGGACTCCTACCATGGTAACCCCTATTTCTTCTGCTCTGGAGCCTCCTCTGGCTTGGAATTCAGCCCCTTGACAAAGGGCCCGCACCCCGTCCGGTGCCACTTGTGTCCAATCTTCCCAGTCATTTGTCGTGGCATGAGACCTCCGGGACAGGGCATCTGCATCCCTATTTCCGGCTCCTGGTCTGTACTTCAGACTGAAGTTGAATCCAGACAATGCGGCCAACCACCTGTGTCCGGTGGCATCTAGTTTCGCTGTGGTGAAGAGGTAGGTCAGGGGGTTGTTGTCTGTCTTCACAGTAAACTCTGCCCCATACAAGTAGTCTTTTAGCTTGTCTACTACCGCCCATTTGAGGGCCAGGAATTCCAGCTTATGAGTGGGGTAATTCTTTTCTGAGGGAGTCAGGCTCCTGCTCACATAGGCCACTGGTCGCAGTTGTCCTTCATGTTCTTGGTAGAGTACACCACCTAGACCCTCATGGCTGGCATCCACATGTAATTCATAAGGTCTGGTAGGGTCGGCGTAGGCCAGGACTGGGGCAGTGGTTAAGCTCCTCTTCAGAGCATGAAAGGCCTCTTCACACCTTGGGTTCCACTGATCTTGAACTGACTCACCAGGCCTCCTGGGCCATGAGTCATCCTCTTCCCCTTCTGCCTTTAGCAATTCATTCAACGGGCGGGCAATCCGAGCAAACCCCTCCACAAACCTCCTATAATAGGAGCAGAACCCCAGGAAGGATCTGAGCTCTGTTACTGTGGTGGGTCGTGGCCAGGAAGTGACTGCTTCCAACTTCTCAGGATCTGTGGCCACCCCTTCTTCAGACACTATGTGCCCCAGATAGTTCACAGAAGACTGGTAGAACCGACACTTCTCGGGGAAAAGCTTAAGTCCCTCTTCGCTGAGTCTTCTCAATACTTTCTCCAACCTGGCTTCATGTTCTTCCAAGGTTCTCCCAAAGACAATGACATCGTCCAAGTACACAAGGACTTCTATAAGATTCATGTCTCCAACAGTCTTCTCCATAAGGCGTTGAAAGGTAGCAGGAGCTCCAGACAGACCCTGAGGCATCCTATTGAATTCGAAGAATCCCACCGGGGTTATGAAGGCTGTCTTCTCCCTGTCTTCTGGGTGCATAGGGATTTGATAGTACCCACTCTTGAGGTCCATCACACTGAACCATTTGGCTCCAGACAAACTTTGTAGGGCATCTTCTATCCTTGGCGTGGTGTATTGGTCAGGGATGGTTCTCCTGTTGAGAGTCCTGTAATCGATACAAAGCCTCAACGAACCATTCTTCTTTCTGACCACCACGATTGGGGAGGCATAGGGACTTCTAGACTCCTGGATCACACCAGTCTTCTTTAGTTCTACAAGTTGTTCCCTCAGATCCTCCAGATCTGCCAGGGGGACCCGCCTGACCCTCTCTCGGAAGGGCTTATCTTCTTGGAGGCGGATCCGATGGGTGGCACTTCTTGCACACCCCACATCGAATTCATCTTCGGAAAAGATCTTCTCCCACCTGGTCAGCTGGGCCTTGGCTCTTTCTTTCCAAGCCCTGGGTAGGTTCAGGTTTTCCACGGACAGTTTCTCCCAAACATCTCCTCCGTCACCCGTCCCCTTGACTTCGGACCAAGTGACCGGGGCAGCAGGGCTCACCTGACCAAGCAACACTCTGGCAGGGATCTCCATGGGTCCTCCCGTAGTGTTCCTAACACTCACCGGAACTCTGCCATGGGCCTTCTTCAGGGCCTTGAACGGAATCACTTCTGGTATCACTTCCAGGCCTGAGGACTCTTCCCTTGGGTCTGATTCCAGCATGACAAAGGGGCCAGGTTGTTCCCATGAAAGCTTCACAGTGGCCCTTAAACAGGTTACTTCTCCGGGCTGTAGCACTACTCCTTCTCTGCCAAGTCTCCACACCTTCCCTATCCCCTCTCCCGGGGTCTTCTGCTCTAAGACCAGTCGTTGGTAGGCCGTCTTCAGCATGGGATGGATTTTGGTGGCTGAATGGTTTCTCTCGTCTTCTCTGATCTTTCTCCATCAAAGAGGTCAGCATCTCCAACACTTGGGCCATTTGCGATTTCAGAGTGTCAACCTCCGCATCTCTTTCCGGGCTCTTGACTGAATGGACCAACACTGGTACAGGTGTGACATTCGCCTTGGCCACCTGCTGATCTTCCTGCAGCGCCTCTTCGTCCCTAATAATTTTTATTAGATCAGAGTAGGTTAGTGACATTCCTCCTCCTGAGGTTTTCAGGTGCAGCCAGACCGGGTCTGAGCGCCGCGCTCCCCTCATGATCTGCTTCATGCGTGCTTCATCTGCATCTTTGGGCAGCATTCCCTTCTTCAGTACAATCTTGCATAACTGCCTGTTCAGCCTTCTAACATATTCTGACAGTTTCTCATTCGGCTGCTGGAGAGTGTGTTCAATTTGATAAATCATCTCTGACACCTTCTCCAGCTGACCAAACTCTTCCTGCAGCATGGCCAGGCAATCTTGAGCTGTACAGTTTTCATTTTCAAACCGGAAGCTCTTCACCGCTTCGGCCGCGGCACCTTTCAGACTTTCTAAGACTCGCTGTCTCTTCTGTGCCTCAGGCACCTCCCATGCTTCTACTGCCTGCAATGCCTGTTCCACCCAAGTGTCAAAATCTTCCTCCCCCGCAGGGACGGGGAGCTTCCCTGAGAAGGTGCTAAGCTTCCGGTAACCGGCCTCCACATGCACCGTACTGCTTTTCTGGCACTTAATTACAAGGTTTCCTAGAGCATTCAACAATTCAGGCCCTATAGGGGCCAGCGGTGATCCCGGGCTTAATAGTTCCTTAAGCTTTTCTGCTTTAGGGGATAGTGGTGGAGATAATTGTGGGAGTGATGGCTTTGGTGTCTGAAACCATTCTTCCTTCACTGGCAGCGTATGTATCAAGTGATAGATCTGATTATCTATGGCTTGTATACTCTGACTTTTAAAATGCTCTGGGATTTCGTTTTTCCATTCTACCAGTGCGTATGTAAACGAGATCACTGGATCTGGCCTAAAATCCATCACCCATGCTTTGTGGCTCGGAGACAGTAACAATACGAGCTGTTTTATCTCCTCTTCCTTCCATCTTTCCCCCGGGAGTACAATGACTACCGCCGCGGTTGGATCGGCGCCAATCGCTGCGCACCACTGTGACATTGCCAGCGGGTCCATGCTGGTACTTCTGACCGGCTTGATTGCAGCGTGCAACGTACAAGGATCCCGGACTCGAGCCCCCACGTGTAGCGCTACCCCCAGTTAAGAGAGCCGATGATATTGATTTGGGCCCTGTAGTGCACTGCTGTCAACCCCTGGCAATCGGCTCTAACCTCCCGTGGCACAGCTGGTGATAGAGGGATAGGACCGCGTGACCGCAACTGTTGGTGACGCAGTCCTATAACAAACATACACAGAATATACTTTAGAACTCCTATTAAAGTAAGCGGAACTGACACCAAATGTACTTTACCCAGATATTTTACTGAGGCTAATGGGCAAGTAATAAACAACAGTATAACAAGTTGCAGATCCCTGCAATAAACAGTAATAAAGATAAACAGAGTAATCAGAATAATAAAGTATTGCTATGCAACTCTAGCGCTGCCCTTTTACAGCTACTTCCCCTCATGGGTAGACTAACACCCAGCAATGTCTACCTATGCAGTCAGGCCTGACTGATCTAAATGGAAGTTCAGTGAAACAATATTCGCTAGCAATCATTTCGGTGGTGCACTTGAAGAACAACTTTGTAATCCCAACGAATAGTAAAGATAAAGTATCTGTCTTTAAACAGCTCTCACCACCCGGGCAAGTCCAAGTCCGTTTCCTCCACCGATTCGTCTGGGAACAGGAATCCACCGACATCAAAGTCTTCAATCCTTCTGGTGTACTGCAGCAAGAAGGATTAGATGTCTCTAAGGCTCTGCTAGGCTGGCAGAGGGCTCTTTGGAAAGGAGCACATGGCCCAGGCTTCAGGCCTTGTGCACACAGCAGTTCAGCACAGAGATCCTCTTGCTAGGAGAGGGGTGTCCAAAGAGGCCGACCAAAACTCCGCCTCCCCTTTATAAAGTCTGCCCCAGCAGTCTCTGTTCTGGAGCAATGCACCCTGGGTGCTGCAAGATGTACTGGGAGATGTAGTCTCTCTCTCCTCTGCTTTCACTTCCATAATGTCTCTTTACTTCCTCCCGACTCACCTCTCACCTGGAACTTCTTGTCTCTCTGCATTAAAGGGGAACACCCCGCTACATTTGCTTCTAGCTAAATAAGTACTCTCACTAAAGGTTTTAAAAATGTTGGCCATACCTTCTGTTTACATGAAAGTGGAGGTTCTGCGGCAAATACATTTATTTTTTCTGGTATTCAATAGGTTTTGGCATTATAAATAAATACTCACTGGTTTGATGTCATGAAATATCCCATGTCCGTTTTCCAGTAAAAGAAGAACTTTGAAAATGCGAGCACGGCAGTTCCCATTTTGCTTGTGGGCATGTTGAAGCCCACAAGCAATGATTTCCTGTATGCTGATGGTTGCCATCACAACGGGCGGCGTCATTGAATGTTCACGCCCCGTTGTGATGGAAATCCTAGTACGGCGTTCCGCAATGAAGCATGACACCAAGCTCCCAAGAGGCATTGCGGCCCCGGGGAATACAGTAGCAACGCCTACTCCCGCAGGAGTCAAGTCCCGGAAGTCAATCTGGAAACGCCAATAATAAGGTATTTACAGAGAGAAAAAAAAAAAAAGATTTGTCATGTGAACATGTCGGCAGTGTGCTGAAGGGGATAAGATAAAGTTGTTAATCTGGGTGGAACGCTGCTTTAAAGTACCTACAATTTACCATATACTGTATGTATACATATTGCAAATGCATGTATTTAAGATGGAGCAGTTGACGAAGAATCAATTCTAGCACTGGCAATGTCACCTGTCTGCTATGTGCATCCTTTATAACAAAGCGATAAATTACACTCTGAATATACAGTGTTTTTCTAAGAAACATGCAATCCAAAACTATGCATTATCAAAGTCTTTCTTATTACAACTGTCTTCTTGCATTTGAGCTTGTTTCATAAAAGGGACACTGAAATTACCTCAAGAATAGCTGTATATCATTAGATGTGATTGCATGAAAGATATAAACACCCAAAATGTTCTAAATGTTCTAGAATGCTTAGTAAATAGCCACATTTACTGATGCACATGATTGAGATTATTGTTCATATTTAAAGTGTATCTAAAGCCTTTTTTTTTGGATAGCATAAGCAAGTGTTAGAAATTCTGTTCCATAGCTGTCTATGTCTCCACTGGGGAAATTCACCCTGTTCATCCTGGTGACCATTGTCACTGGGACCGAAAGTGAGGGAAGATCTAAAATTTCGGGTTGTCATCGGAAAAGCAATAGATCGAAAGTCCTCCGAAGAAAACTGTTTTTCTGGTTAATGTGTAAGAATTATTTTTAGGGAAATCTCAAGACAGAAAATAAAGGAAAATCTCTCAAAATGAACACAGGCAACAATATGTCATACTCTCTCCAAAACTAAGAAAAAAAAAACATTTTGGATAAGGATATCCAGTACTTTAACTATAATTTACAACAAATGCTGTGCAAATTATGGAAGGGCAATCATTCAGGGGTCTAACTACGTGGGACCTCATAGCAAAATTCTGATAGAGCTTCCCCACTAGCTCAATCTGAAGCAGCTGGCAGTGTCCACTGTGATAATTTGTGTCATTGATTAAAAAAAATGGTATGCCTATATGAGGAGTAAACGACCTGGGAGAAGGGGAGATTTACTTTAACAGCATACACTATATTACCAAAAGTATTGGGATGCCTGCCTTTACACGCACATGAACTTTAACCCCCCTGGCGGTATTCCCGAGTCTGGCTCGGGGTTAAATTTCAGCACCAAAAGCGGTAACCCCGAGCCAGACTCGGGATTGCATCGCAGTAATCCAGGCAGAGTTACTTACCTTCTCCCCTGGATCCTGTGATGCCTCCCCGCTGTGTGATCGAGCTGTCTCCTCGCTCGATTCACACAGTGCCCGAGTGCCGCCGAGCTCCGTTCCCTGCAACGTTACGACGCACGGGGGCGGAGATCGGCGCCAAATTCAAAAAAGTTAAAACACAATACACTTACAGATTACAGTACTGTATAAAAAAATTACACACCTCCTTTGTCCCTAGTGGTCTGCCCAGTGTCCTGCATGCACTTTTATATAATAAAAACTGTTCTTTCTGCCTGGAATTTGGAGATTGTCCATAGCAACCAAAAAGTGTCCCTTTATGTCAAAAGTGGTTTTAGACCAGCTAGAAAACAGCGATAATAAATTAGAATCACTCGCAGAATTGATAGCGATTTGTGGGGAAATTCATCATCAAACACTGAAAAACACTTTTATTATTATTACGGTATATTATTATTTGTTATAATTATTTTATAGTTATTTATTATATTATAATTTATGATTTTTTTTTTAACTTTATCACACCCGGGATGTCTACTAGACTCTTGTTTGGACAGATTTAAGTTAGTTATTCCTAAGAATTACAGGCCTACAATATAAAACGCCAAATTTCCATGCAGAATAATGGTACCGCTTTCAGCACCTAAAATCTGACAGAATCATACCGCCAGGCAGGTTAATGAGATCCCAAGTCTTAGTCTGTAGGGTTCAATATTGAGTTGGCCCACCCTTTGCAGCTATAAGAGTCTCAACTCTTCTGGGAAGGCTGTACACAAGGTTTAGGAGTGTGTCTGTGTGGGAATGTTTGAACATTCTTCCAGAAGTGCATTTGTGAGGTCAGGTACTGAAGTTGGAACGAGAAGGTCTGGCTCACAATCTCCACTCTAATTCATCCCAAAGGTGTTTTATCGATTTGAGGTCAGGACTCTGTGCAGGCCAGTCAAGTTCCTCCAACCCAAACTTTCTTATCCAATGTCTTTATTGACCTTAATTTGATGGAGGAGGGATTATGGTGTGGGGTTGTTTTTCAGGGGTTGGGCTTGGCCCCTAAGTTCCAGTGAAGGGAACTCTTAAGGTGTCAGCATACCAAGACATTTTGGGCAATTTTATGCTCCCAAATTTGTGGGAACAGTTTGGGGATGGCCCCCTCCTGTTCTAACATGACTGCACATCAGTGTACAAAGCAAGGTCCATAAAGACATGAATGAGCGAGTTTGAAGTGGAGAAACCTAACTGGCCTGCACAGAGTGCAGTAAAGACAGGCATCCTAATACTTTTGGTAATATAGTGTATAAGAGATTAAAGAGCACCAGGGTGCAGCACCCTTTTTTTCCCAGGATATAACCTAGCAAGGCCACATTAAAAAAGGAAGGTAAAAATAAATACATATCCTACTTTTTTCTTTAGCTTGGCCTGACTGACTGGGTTATCTTTTGACCTGGCTGACTTGGTTAAGTTCTGGTCTGGCTGGCTGGGTTGAGTTCTGGCCTGGCTGGCTGCATTGAGTTCTGGCCTGGCGGGCTACATGGAGTTCTGACCTAAGAGGCTGCATTTAGGCTTGGTTCTGGCCTGACTGGTTAGCTGTGCTGAGTTCTGGCCTGACTGACTTGGCTAAGTTCTGGCCTTGCCGGGTGGGCTGAGTTCTGGCTTGGTTGGCTGGGCAGGGGTCAGGAGCAAGTAATACATAATGGAGCAATCAGTAGGTTTATAGTAAACAATGCTGAGTGCAGAGGTCAGTAGGCCAGTAGAAAGTAATGCAGAGTTCAATAGTAAGTAATGCAGAGTGCAGAGGTCAGTAGGAAGTAATGCAAAGTGTAGGGAACAGTAATAATTAATGCAGATTGCAAAGGGCAAAGGGAGTAATGCAGAGTGCAAGGTGAGTAGGTTAATAACACATAATGCAGTGTGCATAAAAACACACACCTTTTATCCTGACAAACCTGCCGTGCCCATTCTCATCAGAAGTGATTCCTCCCATTATATTCAGAGCGGTGCAGGGAAGTGGCTGTGAAGCCTCGTACACACGGCCGATTTTCTCGTCGTTAGAAACACGTCATTTTTTTCGATGAGATTGTTGTTAACCTTGACGATTTTCTCGTCAAGCTTTCCATGCGTACACACTGACATTTCCCAATTTCCTCGTTGTTCTCCGCGGTCACGTCCAGCACGTACGACAGCACTATAAAAGGGGAAGATCGATTTCCCTGGCGACACCCCTTGGGCTGCTTTTGCTGATCTCGTGTTACCGCGTGTGAAGTAAAAGTTTGGGAAGAGACGATTCGCGCTTTTCAGTCTTTGTGCTTTTCAGTTCGTTTTCTGAGGTTCAGTTTGTGCTTGTGGGTTCGTATCTTGTCTTTCAGGGCATCTAGGCAGGTCGTATCTGTTTTACAGTGCGTTCTTGCCCGTTCGTTTCTGATTTTCAGTTCGTTATTCATAGGCCTTGCTGTTCTAAAGTGCGTTCTGTTCTGTACGTTCTGATCAGACCGTTTCCTAGCCATGTCGCCTGGACGTTTTCGTCGTCGAGTTCGTGCTGTGCGTGCGCTTGGTGTTGGTCTGCTTGTTTTGGACCAGGGCCAATCCATGAACGGTGTGAGGAGGAGTTCATGGACCAAGAATTGGTTGCTCCAGCGGGACCAATTCTGCCATATGCCTCTGCTGCGGGAGATCGTTGAGAATAATCCTGAGGACTACAGGAATTTTCTGCGGATGTCTGACCCCGTTTTTCAGGAACTGTTGGCTTTGGTGTCCCCCTATATTACCAGGCAGGACACCGTTATGCGGGAAGCCATCAGTGCTGAGCAGAGGCTCATCACCACGTTACGTTACCTGGCGACAGGGAGAAGTCTTCAGGACTTGAAGTTCACGACAGGCATCTCCCCCCAGGCTCTGGGCCTCATAATCCCAGACACCTGTTCTGCCATTATACAAGTCCTGCAGGAGGACTATATTAGGGTAAGTTTTCTCCATTAACATCACATTTTATGTATTTCATGTATGATAATGTATTGTATTTCTTTCATCCTTCCCTAATTACTATGATTGTAATATGCTGAGAATGTCCCCTTTGCCCCCATGCATGTTGGAAGCTTTTAAATGCCCCTTTTTTTCTCCTCCATGCATATTTCCCTTCACTAAGCTTTCCAGCAGGGGCGTCTGTTGCTCCAAATGTTTGGGGGTCCACCCCCAATTTTAGGAACTAAACTTCCTCCTTTTTAGCGACTGTGCCTATTAAACGCCACCAGTTGCCCCTTCCAATGCAGCCATTTTGTCCCCTCCAATGCAGCCAGTTTGCCCCCTCCAATGCAGCCATTTTGTCCCCTCCAATGCAGCCAGTTTGCCCCCTCCAATGCAGCCATTTTGTCCCCTCCAATGCAGCCATTTTGTCCCCTCCAATGCAGCCTTTTTGTCCCCTCCAATGCAGCTAGTTTGCCCCCAGCCCTGCACTTACCTTCTTCTGGTCAGCGCCATCCTTCTTCTGTCCTTGATGTCTTTTCCTGTCCTCGATGTTGCATCAGCCAATCATGTAACCGTAAAACAGACTTGGTGAACATGATTGGCAGAGCAGCCTGTCAGTGTTTACCCAAGGAATGTCCCCCCCCCCTGCGTCCCCAATTTTACTTTTATCAAGCCAATTACATCCCTCAGGCTGGATTTTGCAAGCCTATTTGCCCCCTGTTTCTGATATGCAATTTTCACCCCATAAATGCCGCAGTTCTTCATATGTCGGTCGCTTAACAGGGGGCCACCCACCTTAATATTGTGCGGCATTGACAATACATAGGTTACTGCAACGCATGAACCTATGTATTGTTCTGAGTGACGGGCGCAGGATAGAGGGGGCAGTGCTCCAGCGCCCACTCTGGACGCACCGCTACTGCAATGCTATCCTGTGGCCAAACACATCTACCCCCCCCCAAAAAATATTGTAAGAATGGACCATCAGAGGGGGTGATGAATATGAAACATGAGCCTTCCATTATACTTCTTAAAAACACCTTAAACTGAGATTTTTATTGATGTTGGCCTCTAATGTATTTTCTTATAATCTGCTTGTAATGTTCTATTTTTAAATTCAATTTTTTTTTCATCTTGTTTGATTCCCCAGCTTCCTTCCACGCCACAGGAATGGCAGACTGTGGCATCGGAGTTTGCCACGCGGTGGGACTTCCCCAACTGCGGTGGTGCCATAGACGGGAAGCATGTCCGCATCATGCCGCCACCCCGTTCTGGGTCCTACTACTTCAACTACAAGAGGTTTCATAGCATTGTGCTGATGGCGGTGGTGTCAGCACGGTATGAATTCCTCTATGTTGATGTAGGGAAGAATGTCCGGATGTCCGATGGGGGATCCTTCATCCAGACGGAGTTTGCCCTCCGTCTCCAGAGTTGCCACCGGATGCAGGGAATGTTGAAGGACTCCCCTTTGTTTTTTTGGCTGATGAAGCCTTCGGACTTGGACCGCACCTCATGAGGCCATTTCCACAGAGGACCCTGACCCCAGAGAAGAGGGTGTTCAACTACCGGCTGGCCAGGGCACGAAGAGTCGTTGAAAATGCCTTCGGGATAATGGCCAGCCGGTTCCGCCTTTTTATGACTCCCATCCACTTGGCGGACTACAAAATAAACTATGTCGTTTTATGCTGCTGTGTGCTCCATAACTTTCTCAGCAGAAAATCAACTTCTTATATGGCCTCAGTATTGCCGGAGGCAGGACTTTCCTCTGGCAATCTGCTGCCGGGCCTCGAATCTGCCCGTCCTGGCTTGCCCCCTCAAAATGCCCGTGAGGTTCATGAGAAGTATCTGGAATATTTCACGGGTAGGGGGGCAATTCTTATGCCAGGCCATGTGTAAAGATGCATGGAGAACGAACTCAATAAAAATCTAATATAATCTTTTAACTTTTGTTTTTTCATGTCTCCTAGTTTGTCTTAGAGCATTTGTAGTGCCAAGTGTATTTTCCTTTAGTAAATACCAACCATTTCACTATGTAACCCCACAAAAAAAATAAAATAAGGTTAGAGCGTATTTGAAAAAGAAGCTACATGTTGTTTGTGTTCAAACATTTTACTCTGTGCACATTCACACACATGGTAATATTTTTTTTTTTGGGGATTTTGGCTGGCCACAAACGGGCAATTTTTTTATTATGAAAATAGAAAACCATCAGTTGCATTGCAAAAAGTACAACATTGGATACCTCTGAGCAATATGAGGCATTCACGTACACAAACTATGTCTCTATGTGCCCGTCCTAATATGGGGTCTTGCCACCCCTTGCCCAGCCAAAAATTGAATATGCACACATTTAGTAGTATTTTCCAATAGGGAATTTAAACTCCTGATCCCTATTGTCAACATGTGCTATCTGCCATCAGGGGTAATCAATGGACGTGTTTTGTGGGTGCAACCCCTTCTTCAGTTCACCTACTTGAGATACGAGGAAGGGGTTGCACCCACAAAAGCCGTACATGGATATCCCCTGATGGCAGATGGCACATGTTGACACACTGTGTGCATATTACATTTTTGGCTGGTTTGATTGTCAAAAAGATAATAAAAAGGGGGAAGAACAATCATTAAACAAAAATTGGGGTTTTGATGCCTTATTCAATTCTCCCCAAAACATCGAGAATGTCTTTAAATGTTTGATCCATCACATGAATTCTTTGTTTAACTCTGTCCAGTTCTGTGCTACATTCCATCACTTGCTGTATGATTCGGAGGGCACTGTCAGCAGAGAAACGTGTACTATCCTTCACCACAACATTTACATCCCCTAAAAACAAAATACAAAAGGTATTATAACTCTGCAGGCCTACATCTCTTACCTGAAGCTGTGGTGACAGATACTGACCTGTTGTGGTGACCAGTTCCACCACGTCATCCACCTCTCTTTCCTGCACTTCTCCTTCCTCCACCTCTTCAACTTCCTCAACACCCTCAGGTTGTGGGTCTTTGGGAGTTTGGGGTTGTTTCGAAGCTATGGGTTTCATGTGCTCCCTGGAGTGTTCTCCTCCCAGTCTTCTCTCCCCTATGAGAAGCAAACCAAAGGTCTATTTATCACACAGAAATTCTCTATGAAAAATGAAAACAGGCTAAATTGCTTGAAAGTGGGGTACAAGTGTGTGTTTGTGCGGAATTTAAACATGAATGCATTATATATGTCCAAGAATCGGTTTAGTATTCACCTGTGGCTGTCAATTTTCAGACATGGAGGCAGCACAAAAATTCACTGATGCACCTGTGTGGGACACCCCAAAAAGGCGGTTTTAGTGGCCCACACTATAGTGCTCAAAAGTACAGATGTGGAAGCAGCTGCTGAGTGTCCTCTCCTTTACACTGATTAAAGTTTGCATTTCATTCTCTTTACAAACACATCATCTAGCCAACAATTTAAAGAAATCCGGCAGATGTCTAATTACATTTGAGGCTGAAAAATAACCCAAAAAAGAGGAGAGTGGCCGAACAATGTGTCTGTAACGAACGATTACTGTGCCAAACCAAGTTCAAACTATGACATTTTGGAAGGGAGTACAATAGGAAATAAAAAAAAATGGAGCAACATGGAAGTTGAGAAATAAATTAATAGCATAAAAGTGAAAAATGTACTTACTTTTTGCTAGCATTCTCTTAATGCTCCTTAACCTCCCTGGCGGTATGATTCTTTCTGGAATTATGTACCAAAAGCGGTACAATTATTTTGCATGAAAATTTGGTGTTATGTATTATAGGCCTGCGATTCTTAGTAATTACTTACTTAAACCTGACCAAACCAGAGTCTAGTAAACATCCCGGGTATGATAAATATAAAACACAAAATTATAAATTATAATATAATAAATAACTATAAATAATTATAAAAAATAGTAATCTAATTATAATAAAAATTATTCAATAATGTAATCAAATCAAAAACACTGAAATTTGCTCAGTTGCAGAATTGTCGCTGTCATTAGATTTAGTGTTTGATGACGAATTTCCCCACAAATCGCTATCGCTCAATTCTGCGAGTGATTCTAATTTATTATCGCTGCTTTCTAGCTGGTCTAAAACCACTTTTGACATAAAGGGACACTTTTTGGTTGCTATGGACAATCTCCAGTTTACAGGCAGAAAGAACGATTTTTATTATATAAAAGTGCATGCAGGACACTGGGCAGACCACTAGGGACAAAGGGGGTGTGTAATTATTACATACAGTACTGTAATCAGTAAGATTACAGTATACTGTATGTATACTATGTGTTTACCTTTTTGAATTTGCCGCCCAGTTCCGCTCCCATGCGCCGCTGCGGCTCGCAGGGAACGGAACTAGGAAGTCAGATGGGGTCGAAAGTGCCGACACTCGCCGGAGATCTCGCTGGCGATCACAGCAGAGGACATCATCGCTGGATCGCCAGGAGAAGGTAGGGAAACTCCGCTGCGAGCTCTGCAATGTCTACCCCGAGCGTGACTCGGGGTTACCGATCCTAGCAGAAAAAAACAACCCCGAGTCACGCTCGGGATTACCGCTAGGGAGGTTAACTGCTCTGGCTCCCTCAGTTTGAGGTCTGACCACCTCTTTCTGAGCTGCTCATTTGAGCGTTTCACCCCAAAATTCTTCTTCAGACTCTTCACGACTTTCTTCATGATTTTGGCCTTCCTTCTATTTGGTTTGCTATACGGCCCATGCTTTGCGTCATTATCCGACTTTAGCAATATGTCCACCATCTCCGCCATCTCCGCATAAGACATATTCGATGCCTTGAATCTCCTCCTTGATCGTGACGTTTCCTCAGTCTCCGGGCTTGTCTCCTCCTCATTATTTGAGGAATTATCAGACACCTGCTGTAAATCCGCCATATCTGTCTGCGCGCCGAAAGAGAAGGGGCGGGGAAAAGATGTTAGTTAGAACGTCATGGGCGGGCGACGTGTGCGGAGCGACGTGTGCGGAGTTTCACGCATGCGTGGTGTATATATAGCAAACACACATGTGACTATACTATGTTCGGTGTGCGGAGAGAGGAGTTCAAGTAACGGACGTGTGAACGAAGGTATGTGATTTTGTGACTTTGAACAATTGTTGGCCTATACTGTCTTGAGAATGTTGGAGGATATATATGGTGAATAAGATTTTAAGGAGGTTAGACTGTGTGCCTCACATTAGTTATTTTTTTTTTTTAACTTGCAGAGACAATATGAATGTCTTTATTAGCGACAAAGAATTCCTGGCGGAATTTATAGACCGGGTAAGGGAGCTGCCCGCTCTGTGGGAGACCAAAAACCCCATCCATAAAAAAAAGGGGTACGAAAAGCAGCGCTGGAGAGCCTGCTCCCATTTGTGCAGACCAAGGTGCCCACAGCCACAGCAAAACAGGTGGACACTAAAATTTGGAGCTTGAGAGGCACATACAGGACTGAACGCTCTAAGGTCCTGGCTTCTCAGAGGTCAGGAGCAGCAGCAGATGATGTTTATGTCCCGAATTTGTGGTACTACAGCAGGATGTCCTTTCTGGATGACCACATTGAGGCAAGGCCATCACTCTCCACTCTTCCCCCCAGACTTCCCTGCAGCCAACCTGAGCCTTCTCTGGAGCAAGAGGAGGCAGCCATCCTGGATGAACCTGATTTGGCCATCTGGAGCCAGGTATAGTATTTATAGAAAATGTATTTATAGAACACTCCAAATGTATTGTGATAAACCTAATGTTTGACAAATATGTCAAGATGACAAACATAAACTATTTTGGGTTCCACAAGTGAAATCAAGATCTCTAGACATTAGTCTGGCCTAAATTGGGTGCAAAATAGTCAATATGATGTAGTTGTAAATTGGTAAAAAAAAAATCTGGATTTACATTCTAATTGCTTCAAACATGAACTGAAAGTTGGATGAAAACAATAAAACAAAAAATTTAACTATGTCCCTTTTTCATACACAGGATGAAATCAGCCAGGAGGAGGGTCAGGAAACTGTCAGGCAGGAGGAGGCAGGGCCCAGTGGCAGCCAGGAGGTGGCAGGGCCCAGTGGCAGGCAGGAGGTGGCAGGGCCCAGTGGCAGGCAGGAGGTGGCCGGCCAAAGGAGAACAACATCACAGGTGCCTCCCATCCAACTTCCCAAAAGAAGCAGGAGGGACAGGACCACCAGTGAGGCAGCAATGGCCCTTATTCGAGAGGCCCATGCCACCCTCAAGGAGCCCACACCCCCTGAAGAGGCCATTGCCAGCCTAGTGGAGGCAAAGTTCAAGGTGATGAGCATGGAGCAACGCCTCCTATGCGAGCCCCTGCTCATCACCTTGCTGAACAAGGGGGTGATGGAGAAAATTACCCCCAATACCGCAATTTGTGAGGTGGCACAACTCTCACAACCTCAACCTCCTCCTCCACCTCCACCTTGTTCTTCTGCCCCACCCCCTTCTCCTCCACCTTGTTCTTCTGCCCCACCCCCTTCTCCTCCACCTCCACCTTGTTCTTCTGCGCCACCCCCTTCTCCTCCACCTCCTCCTCCACCTCCACCTTGTTCTTCTGCCCCACCCCCTTCTCCTCCATCTCCTCCTCCTCCTGACAGGAGTACCCCTCCAGTGGCCCAGCCTCCAGCCACACGAAGAAGGAAGGCTGCAGGGAAGGCTTCAGGGAAGGCAGCAGGGAAGGCTGCCAAGAAGATGAGGAAGTGATGGCCTTGCTTCATTGTGGTCGAACAGAAGGCAGCCTGTTGTAGTACCACACACTTGGGACATATATATCACCTGCTCCTGTTCCTGACCTCTGGGAGGCCAGGATCAGATTGTGCTCAGAACTGTTGGCCTTCTCAAGCTCCCAATTTTAGTGTCCACACAGGGTTGATGTGTGGTCTGGGGTCCCTGGGATGCACAAATGGCAGCAGGTTCTCCAGCGCTGCCTTCTCTTTATTTTGTTTCAAACATGAATAAATGTCATTTTTGTTTAAGTTCATACTTGACTATGTTTATTTTTACAATTTTTTAATTTAGCTTTGGAGTAAGCAGATACATTTGACAGCCAAAAAAAGGGACAGATAACAACCCCCAAAAATATATTAAAATATTCAATGGGCGATCACTATCAAAACATTGGCAAATTACTATTAACATCTGTTTGAAAAATATAAAACAGTAAAATATTCAGAAGATCTTGCACAATATAATACACATATATCTTCTGAAGAGCAGCATGAAAAAGGTTAAAAAAAGATAGTCATAACTCTGTGTGAATATCAGCAGAAAAAGAAGTTCATTCGTTTTGATTAATGTAACATTCTAAAGAAGATTTCAATGCACAAAATTTAAACACACGAACCATTTTCTCGTCACAAAACAGGCCGACGAGAAACACGACGAGGAAATCTTGAATCCTGATGAGAAAATAGAGAGCAGGTTCTCTATTTTCTCGTCGAGATTCACGGCAGTTTTCTCGTCGTAAAACCATACACACGAACGGTTTTCTCGAGAAAAAAGCTCTTGCGGCACTTTTCTTGCCGGTTTTGGACGAGAAACTCGGTCGTGTGTACGAGGCTTAAGACACTGATACTTGCTCTGATATTGCTCCAGAATAAGTAGTGATGTCTTGCAGCTTCTTTCCTGTGCCACACTGCATACAAGGGTAAAGCACTTCTGACAAGGGTCAGCATGGCAGGGATGCAATCTACTTATTCAATGGGTTGCTGACACCCAGCATAATAGTTTTATTCGTAATAATAATAACCATAATTGAAATTCTACATTATGATAAAATTAATAATGGACTTACACACTCTATAACTCTAATACAAACATTTTAAAAACTACAGCTTATTTAACCACTTCCATACAGGGCACTTATACACCTTCCTGCCCAGACCAATTTTCAGCTTTCAGCGCTGTTGCATTTTGAATGACAATTGCGCAGTCATGCTACACTGTACCCAAACTAAATTTTTATCATTTTGTTCCCACAAATAGAGCTTTCTTTTGATGGTATTTGATCACCTCTGGGATTTTTATTTTCTGCAAAAAAAAATAAAAAAAGACCGAAAATTTTGAAAAAAAAAGTTTTTTTTGTTTCAGTTACAAAACTTTGTAAATAAGTACGTTTTCTCCTTCACTAATGGGGCTGCACTGACGGGCATTGATGAGGTGGCACCAATGAGGTGGCACTGATGAGGTGGCATTGATGGGCACTGATGATGGGCACTAATATGCGGCACTGATGGGCACTGATAGGTGGCACTGATATGCAGCATGGATGGGCACGGATAGGCGACATAGATGGGCACGGATAGGCGGCACGGATGGGCACAGATAGGCAGCACAGATGGGCATGGATAGGCGGCACGGATAGGCGGAACGGATGGGCACGGATAGGCGGCACGGATGGGTGGCACGGATGGGCATGGATGGGCATGGATGGGCACTGATACGTGGCACGGATGGGCACTGATAGGCGGCACGGATGTACTGTAATGATGGATGCCAATCAGTGCCAAACAATAATGCCTGCCAATCAGTGATGCCCATTGTGGGCACTGATTGGCATCCATTAGGGGCACTGATTAGCATCCCTGGTGGTCTAGGGTGGCATACCTGGTGGTGGGCATCCCTGGTGGTCTGGTGGCATCCCTGGTGGTCCAGTGTGGGAATCCTCGGGGGGGCTGCGCTGATAATCGATCAGCACAAACCCCCCCTGTCAGAGGAGCAGCCGATCGTCTCTCCTCTACTCGCGTCTGACAGACGCGAGTGAGGAAAAGCCGATCACCAGCTCTTCTTGTTTACATTGTGATCAGCCGTGATTGGACACGGCTGATCACGTGGTAAAGAGTCTCCGTCAGAGACTCTTTACCTAGATCGGTGTTGTGGGGTGTCAGACGGGGGCGCGCAGCAGCTTGTTATCCTGCCGACGTCATATGACGTCCGGTCAGGATATTGAAACCACTTTGCCGCCGTCAATCTGTAATAGGGCGGGCAGCAAGTGGTTAAAAAAATTATTCCAGTACTACAAACCTCAGCTATCCTTTAGGTCTTGTTGATGCTAGCAATGTGTGCAACCACACATCCATTGGTGTGCGATGTGAAGGCCACAGTGCAATATGATGCAGTGGATTGTGTCGCACCATGATGTACTGAAAAAAAGTACTAAATGCCATAATTTTTTAGTGCACACCACTACTGTACCACAGTGATGTGAAATGCCATTATAAGGAACTATACTTTTTGCTTTGTCTATGCATTGGAACTATGTTGGGCAAGGCTGCTCAGTACCGCCCAATGCATCTGGTGGAAACAGGCTCTTAAGATTTAAGCAGAGGAGAAACGGAGTGATTTTTAACTGCTTTACGCATTAGAAGGTTAATTTCAGTGTGTGGCAGATATTCGGAGGTCAAAAAATCTACACTGCTCAAACATAAAATACTGTAAATGCTTCTTACTACACAAAGGGCGATCTGTGACTAGCAACAATCCGCAGGGTCTGACTTCAGTCATTCAGTCCTTCTGTATGGTAAGTCTTATGCCCTCTACACACGATCGGATTTCCGATGGAATAAAATCCGATGGATTTTTTCATCAGAAATCCGATGAAGCTTACTTCCATCAGTCTTGCCTACACACCATCAGTCAAAAATCCGACCGTCCCAAACGCAGTGACGTAAAACACTCAGACGAGCCGAGAAAAAGGAAGTTCAATGCTTCTGAGCATGCGTTGACTTGATTCTGAGCATGCGTCGGTTTTTCCTCCAGTGGAGTTCCCCACAGACGATCGGAATTTGCTATCGTTTTTTTTTCCATTGGTAAAATGTAAAACATGTTCTATTTTTTTATACCGATGGAAAAACCGATCGTGTGTACGCGGCATAAGAGTTTAGTGTTTCTTAACAAATAAATAAGTTAATCCATGATCAAATTAAAGCAACTAAAAATTTTATTCAGGCTTCCTCCCTGTCAGACAACCAGCCCCCACAAAGCCAATCTTCTTTGCAGGTTGTGGGGCTGCCCCCTCACTGACACCAATTCTTACTGTGAAGGGCCGTCCTACAATGCACATGAGAACATCTAGTGCCCTCTTCCGGTGGCATAGGAGAGTTTAGAAGAGTTTGAGTTGTCAAAATAGAGGAGTTAGGTAAGTATTCCTTTACTTTACAACCCAGCCAAAAATAATTTAATGTTAGCTAAGCAAGTGGAGAGGGGGGGGGGGGGTTGATGGTTGGGCATTCAGTGTGTCTTTAAAGGTGCATGGTCCTTAGATCTCCTTTTTATACTGCTTGGTCATCTTGGAACATACATTCCAAGCACATCCTTTCTCATGGTAAGTGGCAAACTAAGTTGTTAACCACTTGCCGACCGCCGCACAAACATATACGTCGAAAGAATGGTACGGACAGGCAAATGGCAGTACAGGTACGTCCCTTTAAATTTGCCGCCGCGTGGTCGCGCGCGCATGCACGACCCTGCCGTGAGCTCCGTGACCGTGCTCGCGGGACCCGCGGGCTCGATGTCCGCCGGTGTCCCACGATCGTGTCATGGAGCTGAAGAACGGGGAGATGTCAGTGTAAACACAACATCTCCCCATTCTTCCTAGTGACAGGTCACTGATCGTCTGCTCCCTCTCATCGGGAGCAGCGATCAGTGACGTGTCACTCGTAGCCACGCCCCTAACAGTTATACCACATCCCTAGGACACACTTAACCCCTTCCTAGCCTCCTAGTGGTTAACCCCTTCACTGCCAGTCACATATACACAGTAATCAGTGCATTTTTATAGCACTGATCGCTGTATAAATGTGAATGGTCCCAAAATAGCGCCAAAAGTGTCCAATTGTGTCTGCCATAATGTCACAGTCACAATAAAAATCGCTGATTGCTGCCATTACTAGTAAAAAAAAAATATTTAAAAAATGCCATAAAACTATCCCCTATTTTGTAGACACTATAACTTTTGCGCAAACCAATCAATAAATGCTTAATGCAATTTTTTTTTTACCAAAAATATGTAGAAGAATACGTATCGGGCTAAACTGAGGATTTTTTTTTATATATATATTTTGGGGATATTTATCATAGCAAAAAGTAAAAAATATTGTTGTTTTTTTTCAAAATTGTCGCTCAAAAAATAAAAACCGCAGAGGTGATCAAATACCACCAAAAGAAAGCGCTATTTGTGGGAAAAAAAGAAAGTAAATTTTGATTGGGAGCCACGTCGCATGACCATGCAATTGTCAGTTAAAGCGATGCAGTGCTGAATCGCAAACAGTGCTCTGGTCTTTGGCCAGCTAAATGTTCCGAGGCTGAAGTGGTTAAACATGAACAAGGATGAGGGGGCGTGGCCTGGCGGTGAATGGAGTAGGACGTGTGTGACACGAGCTCCGGCCATTAATCCTTCTAATTACTAATCCTCTTGCCCTTGGACCTTCTAATTACTCCTGAACAGTGAGGAATAGAACTGGGCATACTTCCAGCCATGTCACAGGCGAGAAACAGCGCGGCACTTGCTAAATTGAACCAGTACCGCCGACAGGACAAGGACGCCGAGGGGGAAGATGGCGGCGCCACGAGTTCAGAACAGGCCGCGCCGGGAGGAGATACTGAGAAGCTGCTGGACGCTATCACGTTCTGCCGCACATCCCTTGCCACCCAGATTGAGGAGGTCAAGATTGATCTATCCCTCATGCGGCAGGACTTTCAAAAGCTACGGGAGCGGGTTACGGAGACGGAGACACGCATCAGTGACATAGAAGATGCCATACCTCCTTTACAGACGAGCTCCGACCGCATGCAGCGGCAAATCCTTCAACTGATGGGGAAGCAGGACGAAATGGAGAATAGGCAGAGGAGATCTAATCTCCGTTTCATTGGATTACCTGAGGGGGCAGAGGGGAAAGATCCGACCACCTTCCTGGAACAAATCCTGATCTCCAAATATGGTCGTGAGGCCTTCTCCCCGACCCTGGCGGTAGAGAGAGCACACCGCATTCCGGCCAAGGCCCCACCACAGGGAGCCCCCCCTCGCACGTTTATAGCCAAGCTACTGAACTTTAAGGATAGAGATGCAGCACTACGGATGGCGAGGGAGAAGGGCAACATGGAGATTGGGAACAGCAGAGTTGCCATTTTCCCAGATTTCTCCGCTGATGTACAACGTCGCCGCCAGGGCTTTACTGAGGCGAAACGCAGACTCCGGATCAAACACCTCAAATACTCCATGCTGTTTCCGGCGCGCCTGCGAGTGGAGAGAAACGGCCGGGCCTACTTTTTTGAGGATCCGGAAGAAGTTCTTTCCTGGATGGAGCGGCCTGAGCCCGACCGACAGGCGGACGACAAGTAGCCCACATCTGAGCGGGGTCTTGACTGCCCCCCCCATCCTGATTGAGTCCTCCTAATCACCCGGAGTATGGGTATGTCTATCTGGGGTGTTTTTTTTTTTTTCTTTTCTTCTCCCCCGCTGGGGAATGTCAGGTTCTCCTTATGACTGTCGTCCCTTCTCCCACCTGCCATGTCCGCGGTCTCCGGAGACCCTCAATCCCCATCAGAATGTCCCCTCCTCCTTCCCTAATGGTAGTTTTTCACATTATGTTCCCCAGTCCTTCACTTCTACTGCCCGGTTCGAGATAATTTTCCTCTCATCCTAGTTTACAGTCTACTGGGGCCCTAGCATGGGAGCACACCCCGTCCTACCTTCTAAAAACTCTGAGCAGCGATTTTTTCGCCCCCCTGTGCAACCAGGATCTCCGTTGGACCCTCTACGGTCCGGACTGCCAGCGAGTGCCTTGGGTCATGCCTCTGGTTTACGGCATGGTTGGGGATGATCACTCATGCTGGGACTGTGACTATTCGATACACCTATTGTCTGCTTTTTTGCTTTGTTATAGCACAGTCTGAACAAATGTCACGCGGCCATGAGCCCTTCCTGGTTGCTAGTTTGTTTTCTGTTTTGGGTCATACCCGCATCAGTTGGGGAAGGTGCAGGGTGGGGAGGGGGGGGGGGGTTAGTTGTAGTTCGATATCTAAACGGCAATGTACATGACTACTGGTTGTATGTTACTCTATCCAAGGTGTATGGGTTATGCTTATTTCCAATGAATACTTTATTGCTTAAATACTTTAAATGTGCGGTTGATATTGCACTTATTGTCACACTCCTGTGGTTCCTGGGATGCGTGGGCCCGGGTGCGCCGCATCTCTCCCCCCCTCTCGGATGGCTAGCCTGAAGTTCCTTACCTGGAATGTCCGGGGCCTTGGGGATAGGGTGAAGAGATCCGCCGTATTTACTTTCCTGAAAAAACAAAGGGCTGATGTGGTGGTTTTGACCGAAACCCATGTGGACGGCCGACTTCAGTTGGCACTCAAAAAGCCATGGATAGGCTGGGTGTATCATTCCACTCACTCTACCCAGGCCCGAGGCGTCTCTATACTTGTTGCTAAGACAGTCCATTTTGAAATTTGTAGTGTGGAGTCTGATCCACATGGTAGATATGTGTTTCTCTCTGTAAGGCTGTATGGGGAGTCATTTCTTATCCTGGCATTTTATGTACCTCCTCCGTTTAACGCCACCGTCATTACCACAGGTCTGCTGTTCATGGCCCGTCATCCTTCGGTTCAGGCGATCTGGCTGGGGGACTTTAATGCAACCCTCAACCCAGCCCTAGATAGACCCCAGACGACCCAACCTACGGGTCCAGTCCCGTCGAGTTCCCGATTCGGCAGACTTATTTCCACCTTTAACCTCATTGATACCTGGAGACACAAATTTCCCCTCTCTAGAGCCTATTCCTGTTTTTCAGCCTCCCACAATACAATGTCACGTATTGACTATATACTGTTAACTAAAGCACTTATTCCGCGCCTACTAGAAGTAAAATTCTCTCCTAGACTGCTTTCGGACCACTGCCCTTACTGGATCACCCTTTCCTTCACTATTGATAGACCCCAGCGGACGTGGCGACTGAACCCGTTTTGGCTGTCCCTGTTACCGGAGGATGGCGAGCTACTGAATGAATGGACTACCTTTTTCGCTGACAATGCCAAATCGGCCTCCCCGGCTGTGGTATGGGAAACCTTTAAGCTACACGTCCGCGGGGTTCTGACTTCCAGGATCAACAGATTTAGGGCAGACTCGGCTGCTACCTTTGATAGAGCTCTAAGGGTATTGTCAGACACTGAACAGTCCTACCTGACGGATCCCTCCCCAGCTAATGCAGACTTGCTGAAGTTACACACTAGGGTGGTAGAACAACTGCAATACGAGGCAGCCAGACGTAAGTTATTTTTTACAAAACAAAAATTCTTTGAACAGGGGGAAAAGGCAGGCAAATTACTTGCTTATCTAGCTCACAGCGAAGACAGGCCCCCGACTGTCATTTCCCTTACTAGCCCAAGTGGGGACGTGATTTCGGATCCTCGGGAGGTCTCTGACCGATTAAGAGGGTTTTTCTCACAGTTCTATACTTCCCAGTTGACTGACCCTGATGGACATTTAGAGAACCTGCTAGCGGGGATTGCCTTCCCGAAGTTAACAGACGAACAGGTTGAGGCCCTGGACGCGCCCCTCACGACCGACGAAGTATCCGCAGCTCTCACTAGCTTCCACAAATCTAAGGCCCCAGGTTCAGATGGACTGCCTATTGAATTCTACCTGCAATATGGAGAGATGCTTTCTCCCAAGTTGCTAGAATTATACAATGACCTTTTTGACACGTTTTCTCTCCCTCCGTCTATGAGGGACGCAACCATTGTTCTTATACCTAAGCCTGGTAAGGACCCGGGTCAGCCGGAGTCATACAGGCCCATTTCACTCTTGCAGGTGGATGTTAAGATTCTGGCCAAGATTTTGGCACTTCGATTGAATCAGGTGATACTGAGTCTTGTACATACTGACCAGGCAGGCTTTATGCCGGGCCGCAACACCTCATTCAACCTTAGAAGACTTTATATTAACCTGCAAGCGATACATGACGAAGTTGGATCACGAGTGGTGGTGGCCCTGGATACGGCCAAAGCATTCGACTCAGTCGAATGGCAGTATCTTTGGGGATGCCTTAGAGGGTTTGGGTTTGGCCCAAGATTTATTAAATGGGTCCAACTACTATACCAGGCCCCAAGAGCTAGAGTTGTGTCCAATGGTTACGCCTCTAAACCCTTCGATCTCACTAGGGGCACTAGGCAGGGCTGTCCTCTGTCCCCACTATTGTACGCCCTTGCGGCGGAACCTCTTGCAATATCCATTAGGGAAAATCCCAAGATTCGTGGCCTCCAGGTGGGTGCAATTGTGGAGAAAATCAGCCTGTATGCTGATGACACGTTGCTATATCTGGCAGACCCGGATGCCTCTCTTCAAACGGCATTGCAGACGATAGAATACTTCGGATCGTTTTCTGGCCTCAAAATTAACTGGGGTAAATCCCAAATCCTGCCCATTGACAGCTTCCCCTTCCCCAGACCATGGGAACACTTCCCCTTACAGAGGGTCGACTGCATTAAATATTTGGGCGTCTCTGTGTCCAGGTCCCCGTCGGATTATATCCCCCCGAACGTTGAACCTCTCTTTGCCCTGATTAAATCTAGGACTCAGGTCTGGGCCAAGTTACCGCTTGGGGTCTGGGGCCGAATCAACATCATAAAAATGATACTGCTACCTAAGATTCTTTACACTCTCTGGCACACACCAGTATACATCCCCCTCAAATACTTCAAAATCATAGACACCCTGCTGAACTCGTTTATATGGGGGAAGAATAGACATAAACTGACCTGGAAAGCCCTCAAAAACCCCACTGATTTAGGGGGTACAGCCCTGCCTGATTTTAATTCCTATTATTTGGCGTCCCAGTTATCCCAGCTGTATCACATCGATAAGGCAGATAGGTGGCGATTCCTTGTCCTCCTCTGTCCGCACTGGGCCCAGTGCACTGCCGACCCCATAACGGCGGTGGCAGTTGGACTGGGAGGCAACGAGTCTGAGGGTAACCGCAAATCACTTTTATATCAATATAGACGGATCTGGGACATAGCTGCTGGGCTGATTGGGACCCCTGTATTTAATGATTACACCCCTTTGTGGCATAACAAATCCCTGCCTGAGCTTAGGTTGCTCCCGGACACGGAGCTATAGAGTGGGAGGGGAGTGTTTTATCTACACCACATCTTTTCTGGTGGGTCCCTCAGGTCTTTCCTTGAACTTCAGGAACAATACTCATTGCCTGACTTCATGCAGTTCAGGTTTCTTCAGCTGGTCCATGCGGTCCGCTCCCAGTTTCCAGCAGATATTCCACAGCCAGCCCCAAATGCACTGATCGCAGTGATCAAGGGATCAGATCCCCGTAGGCTCATATCCGATTTCTATAACATGCTCATCACCCCGACGGCCACCACACTAGCATATAACTTGAAGCCGAGGTGGGAGAGAGATGTGGGACCGCTGGAGGATGAGGAGTGGAGCGAGGCTTTAGATACATGTAGACTGGTGTCACCCAGGCTCTCTGATCGGCTATCGCAACTGTTTATTTTGCACCGATCGTACCTCACCCCTCTTAGGTTGGCGCGCTTTAAACCTGATGCCCCGACGGTCTGCCCAATGTGCAGACGTGATCCGGGCACGTTCTTCCACTTGATTTGGTCATGTCCCAAACTCCAGGTACTCTGGAAGCAGGTTGTGGACTTCCTACACGATGATATGGGCTCCCCTCTGTCCTTGGACCCTAAACAGTGCCTGCTGGGTATTTTCCCTGACTCCGAGCTTAATAAATTTACGAAAACATTTTTGCATGAGACACTCTTCTCAGCTCGGAGGATCATAGCCAGGCACTGGATGAGGCCCATACCGCCCTGTTCGTCTGAGTGGAAAGCCGACATTAATGCTGCCCTCCCGTATAAAAAAATCATATATATTATCCGTGGTTGCCCCGATAAATATAATAAAATCTGGGATAGATGGCTCGAATCCGCTGACACTTGTGTGAACTGGCCCTGAGAACACACCAACATATTTTCTTAAAAAAAAGGGGGGATCTGCTGTGTTGTCCTTCTTATTGTTATTGACTGGCCCGGAAGCCCGGTTGCTCACTCCCTTCTGACCTAAATAATACCTCTATGTTGTACTATGTATTCAGTGGAATAATATGGAGTTGATTGCATTGTCTGTGTACTATTTTTGATGGCTTGACATGCTAAGCTTACTGTCATGTGCGTTGCATTGTCATGTTTCACCTGAACATTGTTCAATAAAAACCGTTTAATATTAAAAACATGAACAAGGATGACACAACTGTTGCCCTAAATAAGGAACTGTTAGAGAGCTTTTAGCATCAAATGACCTGGAAATGTAAATATGTTTCTATTTACCTATTCAGGCCTACATTTTCAATAATGACACTAGTAGTCCGGTGCCCAGGGCAGCATGTTAACAGGGAAAAGCAACAAACCTCAACATTACAAACTGTTATCATTGTCTTCTTATAATGTTCCTGGTCACCTGTGGAAATAACTAATATCAGCAAAATGACCTAGAGAGAAAGTGTGTGAATTTGGAAAAAAAAGTCAGGAGACTCTCTATAGTTCTGCTGAACCCCTCCCGCACATCCCGCCAGCCGCCGCTGCCACAGGATACAGGCAGCGGTGCTAATACTGACAGGCTGGGGAGAGACAAAGCCTACCACAGCTCTGGAGGATTTCTCCACCCCTCCTCTCCGTGCTGTTACACAGGGGAGAGTGGCGTTCACCCAGACAGTCTGGCTTGCCGATACCTGCTCCTATTGGCCATGCTACTAGCTGAGGGGGTTTTGGCAGACGTAGTCCCGAAGATGAGGTGGCCAATGGTAATCCTAAAGGGGCAGACTACAGCGCCCAGCATGCCCAGGGGGATCTGAAACAGGAAGAGGGGAGACACACACCATAAGGTTGACAAAGAAAACCGGGAGGGCAGTGGAGAGCCCGAGGCAGAGGGACTAAATGCAGGCGTAGGAGGCTCTTCCTCCAGCTGATCCATGGTAACCGTTTACCACCAGCTGATCCAGGGTTGGATGCAGATCCACCGCCTCAAGCACCATATCTGTCATGGGAAGCACCTGTAGAGACATCACTGGACCTGACAGTTGTCAGGTTGCCAGCCGGGCATCCCTAAAGAGCCTGTGCCAGGAAATCCTTTCCGTTTGGCCCTTGGTGTCCCAGGATTGGTGAGCGGGCAGTAGCCCATCTTGTGCAAACCCCTTCTAAGTAGGACACTGCATGCAGACACCTATACTTTACTCACTTATTCAAGCCCTATAAGGGAACCCCTTTGCACAAGTTTCATCCTGCTGAAAGGGTTACCGTTAACACATTTGACAGGACATATTGGGCCCCTTCTAAAGAGCTAGCTGAATTTTTAAAAAACGAATCTTCAAGGACTACTGAGTGAGTATTCTCCATTTCAAGGGATAAGAACTCTCAGTGCTAATTCAGGCCTACAGGGACAAAAATGTAAATTCGTTAGGGAGGAACTCTAATTTTTATCCTAAGGTTGATATCGTTCATTGACAAATATTGTGTCACACACATATATCCTGGGCCTGTGATTTCAGGGTTTAAGGGAAATAGACTGACTTACAACAAGTCATCCCCGTTTCCCTTTATGCCTGAACATATAGGTCACATTTAAGTCTCTTAAGTGTTTGAAACAGTGCTATTTATAATTTGCATCTATCTGTGCAATACTGTTAAATAACAGAGTTGACTATATTTAACTACTACTGGTTATATTATTGCTGTTGCTTTATGCTATAATGTTTCTTTTTGGTTAACTACAGCTTGTGTCCATTTGCTGTTGTGTTCACAATAACGTTTGCGCCAGAGGGACTGAAACTGTTCTTGGGATTGAGGGGCAGAGCATAAGACCTAAAATTCTCAAACGGTTCCTTCGGGGGTGGCGCTACACATGGGGGCTTGTCCAGAATACCTTTACTCTGCTATCAATTCTCCAAGATAGTACCCCTAAAAGCACCAAGATGGACCCTGCTACTGCAATCCAGTGGAGAAGAAGGTGACTACCGAGATTCAAGCGTGGTAATCAAGCTCACCTTGGAGGGCTAGATTGAAGAGCAGTGAAGAAATTGGCCCCAGACAGGAAGTTGGGGGATGATCCATGTGTAGCGCCCTCCTCACTCCCCTCTCTTTCTTCAGCTCGTCTGTCTCTTGTCTAGGGGTACCTTTCAGAGGGGAAGGGAGCGGGGACACCACGCCTGGCTTTCATCACAGGTGTCAGTGTGATATAAGCAAAGTTCTTTTACCTTCGGGTCAGTGTTGTGCACCTGGAGCCTCCACCAAGAGTTACTTTGAACAATGTCTGTCAGGAAATGAGCCCCACACCATTAAAGTTCAACACTCCTTTATTCTTCTTGAATGAACACAATCAGTTGAACTCCCTTGGTAGAAACAAAACAGAAAAGGAGGTGTGGATGCGAGCAGGCCCAGACACAATGTGTTCTCCACTTTCCTCCCTGAAAGTGGGTTGCGGTCTCCGAGCGAGGGGGAATTTCCTTCCAGGCGGTCTCCGATGAGAGGCTCACCCGTCACTGGCAATATGCTGCACCAGGTCTTCGAGTAAGGAGCTCCCCCCGGTCCATTACGCCTTCCGGATTCGGGTACCCACTCCCGGGGTTCCCTAGGATCTCCTTCCCTCGCAGAACTCAGTGTTGGGCACTGTCTCCAGACCTCCATCTGAGTACCTCACCCCAGGCTAAAGGTGCCTGGGATGGAACACAACCTCTGGCTGCCCTCTAGGCCTAGGCCCGCCTAGAGAACCGACATGAACCACCGTCCACAGGCTGAAGGTGCCTTGGACTCCCCCGTGACAAAGATGGCCGGCCCCTTTATACCCTCTCCCAGCAAGCACGGCGGGTTCCCCGCCCCACCATACCGCTGCAGAGGGAGGACAAAAAGGAGGCACGACACACAGCAATGATTCAACCCCAGCCCAGGGCGAAAGTGCCACCTGGTGGGCTGCAGGGAATTACACATCACCAATGTCTCTGTCAAGTTCAAATTTACACCCGGGAAAGTACATACCCGCTACACATGTTACACCCGACCATGGGATCTATCGCACATATACGCTACTAGAGTGGAAACAAGGAATCCCTGACAGTTTCAGAGGGACCCACGTGCAACTGGTTATATATGTGTCCAGCAAGTTACAGCCAAGTATAAGCAGCAGAGGGCCAGAGTTCTTCGCTGCTTTGGGAGACTTCATGTCAAAACACCAGAAGGACACTCCAGCATGTTCTGGGGCAGGATATCGGAAGCTGAGAATCTTCTCAGGGAAACAGCCAGTACCCAATAGGGAGGAATAGTATGAAGCTTGGATGGAGCAGGCTATGCAGGCCCTAGAAGAGTCGGACCTGCCAGAAGCCCAAAAGAAGCAACGCATCAGTGAAAGTTTGCGGGGAGCTGCTGCGGAAGCCCTTAGAAACTTTAAAATCAGCAACATGACCTGCACAGCCTATAATTACCTGGCTATGTTACAGGAAGAGTTTGAGTGGACAGAGAAAGCGGCCAACCTGATCAATTCAAGCATGCTCTCCAATGCCAAGGTGAACGCATGTCTGAATACATCAGACGTCTGAACAAGATGCTGTACCAGATCGTGTTGAAGAAGAGGATGGTACCATCTGCCATAGATTAAGCCAGGATGCAGCAAATCCTAAAGAGGACCCTATGCTCTTATCCAGTCTGGAGTCGTTATGTCATTAAAATACCCTAAGCTCATTAAAGTAGTGAGGGAGGAAGAAGCCATGTGTGATGACATACGAGTTGCAGTCCAGCCAGAATCTACACCTCTAGCTGAGGTTGGATCATTAGGGGCAATGGAACCAAACTCCAAGATAGCCACTTTCAAATGTCAGATGGTGCAGATGATGGAGATGATGAATTTGCTGCCTGATGAGAGTGTCACAGGTTCTAACATACCTCTGACTCCACCTGCTGCCTCTAGCAAGAAGCCAATTACAACTGCGGAGGAATGAGACATTATCGACGGGTTTGTCCGAGCCCGGTGAAGCCTGAAGCCCAGCGTCCAAAGCCGGCAGGAAATTTCAGATGGCCCTGGTGAAGGAGCCAACTGGGTGCCCATCTACAGTAGCTATCTCCAAAAGCAATGACTCAAGGAGGCCATGGCAGAAGTCCGAACCCGTCATCGGTGCACACCAAACCCCCAGAGCTCAATGGAGGCTCAAGGCGGATCAGAATCCCCACAAGAAAGGAGCGCAGATACAGGCCACATGACAGGATAAGGGTACCACTTTTTGCAAGTTCCCTGCCAAGCTCATGGGACCTTCTCCTGTCGTGCCCATCCAAGTAGAAGGAATATACACCAAAGCCCTCTTGGATATTGGGGCACAAGTGACCCTTCTCTACCGAGACTTCTACGATAAGCATCTTAAAAACCTGCTGTTGCAGAAGTTAGAGGAATTAGAGATATGGGGCATTGGGACCCAACATTTTTCCCCTACAACAGCTATCTGCCAGTTAAGCTCACCTTTGACCCCTCGGAGGCCGTAAAAACAGAGATGTTTGAGACACTGGCAGTGGTCTGTCGTCACCACCCTAGGGGCCAGCAAGAGTTCTCTGACCATAGGGACCAAATCCAGTGGCTGGATTTTTACACTGCATCGACCCTGCATCTGAATGGTGTCTTTTTGTTCAAACCTCCGCAACAATCGCCGGTCACGCTTGATAACACTTGAACTCTCTGGAGAGAGAACACATGACCAGACAATGGACGCTGCCCACGCTGAACTGCCTGGGAACTTCACAGACACCTGAAGCAGGACGTAAGTGTTTGGAGAGGAGTTGATTTACCGGACCACCTTCTCTGGTAATCTGTAGACTCCGGAACCACTAAACGGACCGAATGTGACTTGGCGAACGGACTGTTGAGTATAAACTCTGGACGGGTAAGCTTAATCTGAGCCAATAGCTCACCTTTCACGTCCATTTACCGCCTCACACTATATCCTTCTCCATAGATACTTCCAGCCCTGTTGAGCATACCTTTAATTGCAGTTCAACTTAGTAACTTCTGTTTGTTTGGAACCACTATTTCATCTGAAACAGTTTACATTGCATTTGGTTCACATTCTGTGGAAATAACCAAATTTAAACCTGCAATTCATGGACATTCGGCTGAAGTATTATTCATTTATACCTGAAGATGTTTTTTCTATGCTGGCCTTTGACACCTAGGTGTCGTCTAGACTACTTCTGCTTTGAAGCTGTCAGCATAGTCATATATATATATTTCTTTTCCAATTTTCTACACAGGTTTCAGCTATACTTTCAGATCTTAAAATCACAAGATTTGATTTGATTTGGATTATCATATGGAATATCAAGCACTTGGAGGATTCATAACACATGCAGAGTTTTTTGAATAAGACTATTCACCATTGTTGTGGGGATTTTTGTGTTTATATTTGGACTCTTTTGCACATTGTTCATTGTCTATTTTAAAAATTTTCAATTTTACCCAGAGTGTGGTTATTGGTTGGTTGCACTTATTTGTTTGGTAGGATTGAGTTCCACCACCTCACATACTATTGGGAATTACTTGGTTTGGTACACATACACCAATTAGTATTATTTGGTGCGGGTTTCTATATTATATCATCTCCCCCTAGTATATAGATTGCATTCATATTTTTGCCACCCAAATGCATTATTTAAAATTTTTCTACATTAAACCTCATTTGCCATGTAGTTGCCAACCCCATTAATTTGTTCAGATTTTCATGCAAGGTTTCCACATCCTGCGGAGAAGTTATTGCCCTGTTTAGCTTAGTATTGTCCGCAAATACAGAGATTGAACTGTTTACACCATCCTCCAGGTCGTTTATAAATAAATTAAATAGGATTGGTTCCAGCACAGAACCCTGTGGGACCCCAGTACCCACCCCCCGACCATTCAGAGTATTCCCCATTTATCACCACACTCTGAACTCGCCCTTGTAGCCAGGTTTAAATCCATGTACTCACCCTATGGTCCACGCCAATGGACCTTATTTTGTACAGTAAACATTTATGGGGTACTGTGTCAAATGCTTTTGCAAAATCCAGATACACCACGTCTACGGGCCTTTCTTTATCTTTTTTTTTTTTAATCAAAAAGGTTTTTATTGAACACCAGATAGATCACAACAGTTTCCATTGTACAAAAAATAGCAAAGGTTTCCCTCTGCTGGCGAACTGTAAAACAACATATAAGATCACATAAAAAACAGCACCACAATCTTGCATGTATAAGCATATTAATCCTCGGCCGCTTGGTTTCAAATTTACTGCAAAAGTCGGGACATCACCAGCTCCCTGGGGCTCAGGCCAGGGGTATCAAGCCATTGGGACCAAATTCTCTCAAACCTGCTCGGGCTTCCCCTGTGCTGGTATATGTACTTTTCCATTATAAGAGTATTCCCCATGTGTGCTACCCAAGAGGTGGTGGTAGGCGGTGAGACTGACTTCCAACCCATCAAAATAAGCTTCCTAGCCTGAAACAGGGCCCTAGAGACCGCGACCCTGGTCAACTCCCCAGGGATCGCTTCCTGCCTTTCTTTATCTAGATGGTAACTCACCTCCTCATAGAAGATCAATAGATTGGTTTGGCAAGAACGATTCTTCATGAATCCATGCTGATTACAGCTAATGATACCGTTTTCATTACTAACATTTTGTATATAGTCCCTTATCATCCCCTCAAGGGCTTGTATACTATTGATGTTAGGCTAACTGGTCTGTAATTCCCAGGGATGTATTTTTAAATATTGGTGCTACATTGGCTTTTCTCCAATCCGCTGGTACCATTCCAGTCAATAGACTGTCAGTAAAAATTAGGAACAATGGTCTGGCAATTACTTGACTGAGTTCCCTAAGTACCCTCGGGTGCAAGCCATCCGGTCCTGGTGATTTATTAATGTTAAGTTTCTCAAGTCTAATTCTAATTATGTCCTCTGTTAGCCATGAGGGTGCTTCCTGTGACGTGTCATGAGGACAAGCACTGCAGTTTTGGTTACTAAAGCCCCCCGATTCCCTCATGAAGGCTGAGCAGAAGAATAAATTCAATACCTTCGCCATCCCTCCATCCTTTGTAACCAGATGTCCTTCCTTATTCTTAATAGGGCGAATATGGTCTGTCCTCCATTTTTTACTGTTTACATACTTAAAGAATTTCTTGGGATTTTTTTTGCTCTCCTCCTCTGTGTCTTTCGTGTTCTATCTTAGCCGCCCTAATTGCACCCTTACATTTCTTGTTGCATTCTTTTATAAAATCTGAATGCTGATGATGATTCCTCAACTGTGTATTTTTTAAGCCTTTCTCCTTTGCTTTTATATGCATTTTTACATTGGAGTTAAGCCATCCAGGACTTTTGTTCGCTATTTTAAATCTATAACCCAATGGGATGCGCTGGCTAATGCCCTTATTTAATATGCTCTTAAAGCAAACCTATCTCTCCTCCATGTTTGTTGTTTCTAAGATTTTATCCCAATTTATGCCTTCTAGCAAGGTTCGTAGTTTATGGAAGTTGGCTCTTTTGAAATTCAGTGTCTTTGTATTCCCCTTATGCTTCCTATTTGTTTGATTTATACTGAAGCCAATTGACCTGTGATCGCTGTTTCCTAAATTGCCCCATATTTCCACATATGTGATCAAGTCTGTATTGTTGGTAATCAGTAGATCTAGTAACGCTATATTTCTAGTTGGTGTGTCTACCATCTGACCCATGAAATTGTCCTGCAAGACATTTAAGAATTGCCGAGCCTTAGACGAATGCGTGATTCCCTCCGCCCAGTCTATGTCTGGATAATTGGATAATTAAAATCCCCCATTATGATTACACTTCCCATCCTTGCTGCTAATCCATATTGTGATAGGAAAGCCACCTCCGCCTCCTCCCTCAGGTTAGGGGGCCTATAGCATACTCCCAGTATTATTTTCCCCTCAGTTTCATCCCTTTGGAGCTCTACCCATAAGGATTCCACCTCCTCCCTAGCTCGTACATTATTCTTGATATACAGGCATACCCCCCCTTTTTAACCTTCTATCCCTGCGATAAAGGGAATACCCTTGAATGGTTGCCAGCCAATCATGAGAGCTGTTGAACCAGGTCTTTGAAATTCCCACCAAATCCTCCTCGTACAACAGTATCTCTAGTTTACCCATCTTGTCCGCCAGTCTCCTGGTATTGGTGAACATGCCACGTAGTTTAGACTGGTCGCATATTATCCTCTTATTCCTGTTCTTTGGGACACTCCATCTGCTTCTGACTTTGTCATTGGGGCCAACGTGCACCATGACAGCCGGGTCTTCCCCAGCCCCTCCCAGTAATCTGTCCACCAGATCCGTGATGTGCTGAACCCGAGCGCCCAGTAGACAGTATACAGTTTGGCGCTTCAGGTCTTTGTGACAGATTGCCCTTTCTGTCTTTCTAAGAATTGAGTCCCCTACCACCAAAATCTGTCTATCCTTTCCCTTCGCTTCCCCCCCACTCTCACTGGAGGAGTTCTTCCCCTGGCAGCTAGGAGAGTCCCTCAGCTCCAGCAGTGCTGGTCACTGACTGGTTTCACCTATGTCACTGAATGGAGCATACATATTGGAATGCTCCAGCCAGCATACTTATTGTGATGCTCCAGCTTTACTTTACTCAAGTCATCAAGCCCTGTAAGGGAACCCCTTTGCATTAGTTGTTTCATCCTGCTGAAAAGATTACCTTTAACACATTTGCCAGGACATATTGGTCCCCTTCTAAAGAGCTAGCTGAAGATTCAATGCTTCATCTTCAAGGACTACTGAGTATTCCCCATTACAAGGGATAAGAACTCTCAGTGCCAATTCAGTTGTGCAGTGACACAGGGACAAACACTTAAACTCATTAAGGAGGAACTCAAACTTTCTTCCTAAGGTTGATTTTGTTCATTGTTGAATATTGTGTCATGCACATATACCCGGGGCCCCTGATTTCAGGGTTCAAGGGAAATAGACTGACCTACAACAAGTCATCCCTGTTTCCCTTTATGCCCGAACACAAAGGGTCACATTTAAGTCTTTCAAGTGTTTGAAACAGTGCTATTTATAATTTGCATGTGTCTTTGTGCTACACTGTTCAATAACAGAGTTGACTATATTTAACTACTACTGGTTATATTATCGCTGTTGCTTTTATGCTAAAAGATCTCTCAGTAAAAATACTTTTTGATTCACTACAGCATGTGTCCATTTGCTGTTGAGTTCACAATAACATTTATTTGCCAGGTGTGCCAGGGGGGCCTGAGACTGTCCTTGGGGTTGAGAGGCAGAGCATATGACCTAACATTCTCAAGCAGCTACTTTGGGGGTGGCGCTGCAGTTCAACAAATATGAAACCATCTCACTTTACTTTTGTTTTTTGGTCTGCACAATTAAACGTAGCTGTGAATTTGAAGACAGCCTGGCTGTAAAAGGTATTCTAACACAAGTTTTTATGAAAATAATTGCATGATATAAATGCTAGAACTCATACAAAAAAGCATCATGGTTAGGTGTATATAGAGCAACATGATTTTTTTAATGCATACTGTATGACTAAACAACTACCCCCTCCCACACAAAAAGAAAAAGGAAAATAAATCCACAGATATGAGCACAAGGCCAGGTTTAGTATAGTTAAATGCAACGTGTGAGCTTTACTTTACTGTCTTCAGAGGATGATCTTTTGTCTTTACTTATCTTCTGAAATGACAGTGTTTGTCATGTGTGAAACACACAAAATTAAAAACTAATAGACATTAAACCCTCTGTTTGGAAGGATTTCCCTTTTGACTCAGTCTGGTGACAATAAAGTAAATAAGCAAGAAAGGCAGAAGGGATAATGACTCTGAAATGGCTTTTTTTCAAGGTCATATAAGATATACCTTTATAATTCTGGAGACTGGAAGCTTAAAGTCATATTATACATAAATCCTTAATCCATTTAATAAAGACTTCTGGAAATACATATCTAGGCTGTGTTTGCTAAAGAAATTGTGGATTACATATTTTTTCTCGGCAGACAAGCAAGTTATTTTTCATGTGAGTTTTACCATGGCTTATATAAATGATCTCTATCATTGTTATCTGTCAGTCTAATTTAAAAAAGAACTACGGACAGGATCAACACCATCAGTACACCTACTGTACATAAAGTCAGGTTAGGCTGCTGTTTTTCATTGTGAGTTGCAGCGACATCTACTCACTTCTATAATTCACTTATCAGCGCTGTGCAGCTCGGGGTAAGATTCTAATTACTGATAGCAAACTGCAACTGGATGGGACTGCATTATGTATAATGTCTAGTTTGTTGTCTGATGTTCACCAAAACGGTGCATTGTCAGGACAGGTTTTATTTCCTACTACAGTATTGTTTCTTCTAAATAGTGAATTCAGTAAACAAGTAAGTAAAAATCAAAAACTCAGTAAAAAAGGAAGTAAACATCTTAAAAACCTCCTCAATTCCCCTCTCTCTACCAGTAGAGTTGAGAAAATGTTTCACACTTTGTACCATACAGTGCTTTACTATGAAAACAAAGTGGAACCCTTGGTTTGATAATTGTAACATGTTTGATTAAGTCATTCTTGAGATTTAGTATGGACTGATTATCTGATCACTGTTTGCAGTCGCTTTCCTTTTTTGTGAAATAGGAATTTTATTGTTTTATCAGCAGCTTCCCCTGTGACGATTTTACTTTTTTTGCTAGTCATATTCATCTGTTTCTATGAACACTGTAAACTCATACATTTTACTTTGCTCTGCATTCTATGCAGATGATGTCTGTCTCTGTTATAGGATGTACTCCTTTTTTGTACCACTTGTGATTATTCCTCAATTAAACAAAAAAAAGAATAATCTAAAACATGTAAGCAACTTTTTAGGAGTTCATGCTTAAAATTTACTACAAGGTGTATTTACAAAAAATATTTCAGAGCATACGCAAAAAATACTTTGGCTACAAACAGGTCCCTAAAAAGTTTGTTTTGTATATGTTAGCTTTTTTATTAGCAATTGGCTGATAAAACATGTCCAAATAGGAGCTATTCATCCTATCACACTGCATATTCTGTAGAAATGCCAGCAAAATTGAATGTTACCAGGATATTTTCTTTTCTTTTCAGGTCAGATGAACTTCATTCATAAGAATAGCACCAAGAAAAGACAAATTATGGCCACCAGATGGAGCTGACAATTATAGTAAATAATAATTTATATTCTATGATGATCAGCTCCATCTAGTGGCCAAAATAGTTTTTTCCATGATATATGCTATATTTATGAAAGAAGGACATCCAACCTGGGAAGAAAACAGTCTAGTAACATTTAATTTTGCCAGCATTCACATAGAATGAATGTACATGTAGTTTTACTGGACTAATTACTCCTATTTGAATGTGTTTTATGCTATGAGTTGCCAAAAAAAGCTAAAATATACAAATACTAATTACAAATACTATACAAATACTATACAATACTAATTACTACTAGCTTTCACCAATATTAGGCTGCTTTCAAACTGGGATGTCGGCGCTTTACCATCGTTTTTGCAGAGGTTTTCGGCCACTAGTGGGGCGTTTTTTAACCCCCTGCTAGCGACTGGAAAGGGTTAAAATCCCCCTTAAAGAGCCGCTGCAGCGGCGCTTTGCCGGCGGTTCAGCGGCGCTGCCCATTAATTTCAATGGGCAGGAGCACCCCTCCTCCACCGCTCCAAAGATGCTGCTTGCAGTAGTTTTTTTAATGTCCTGCCAGCGCATCGCCTCAGTGTGAAAGTCCTCGGGCTTTCACACTGAGACTGCAGGGGAGCTGTTTTTCAGGCGCTTTACATGCGCAATTTTTAGCCCAAAAGCATCTGAAAAACGCCTCAGTGTGAAAGGGGTCTAATATACACTGTTTTTGTGTAAGATTCTTTTATTAGAAATGTCATCTAACTGTAATAAATACATTTTTTGTGGGCGTGGCCTAGCACCGGAGCGAGATGGCAGCATAGTTGGAGAGCTCCGCCGCCCGGATTTCCTGAACCGGCATTTAATAAGCTAATACCTCAGTCTTGAACCGCCACAATGACCGGGAGAAGTTCCTCAGTCACCCGGGCGCAGTCGGATCCCTCGACTCAGCTGAGAAAGACTATCCCGGCGATGTTCCGCACTCAGCCGGCAGACGCACAGGCCGCATTTCAGGCCTCGGACTCGAGTTTGTTGCTCCCCGCGGTTTCCCCCTCTGCCTCCGCAAGCTTCCCAGGTATGTCTTCAGGATATCCCCCTCCTCCACTGAGTATGGCCGACCTGCAGCAGGTGGCCCAGGACATTAAGATCTCCCTACTCGCGGTGGTCTCCGACCTGAAAGGCGAGATTAGAGCAGTGGCTACCAGGCTGGAACACGTGGAGTCGACCGCCATGACGCACAGGGCGGCCATCCACCAAGTCCAACGGGCCTCCACCTCTCAGGCACAACACCTCATGGACATGCACCGTCACATGGAGGACTTAGACAATAGGGGTCGCAGGCGTAACCTGCGTATTAGGGGGATACCTGAATCCGTGGAGGGGCCCCAACTACAAATGGCAGTCTGGGCCATTTTTAATACCCTACTGGGCAGGCCGCCTGGCGCCCCAGTAGAGATGGAGAGGTGCCACAGAGCACTCAGGCCCAGGGGCAGAGATACGGACCCCCCTAGGGACATTGTGTGCTGCCTGGTGAATTTCATCCAGAAGGAGGACATACTGCGTTTAGCTCGTAATCAGGCAAATCTGAAGTATGAGGGGGCACACATACAGTTGTTCCAGGATCTCTCAGCTATTACTCTACAACATAGAAGAGACCTACACCCTCTGCTACAAGTCCTGCGGGACAGGCGTATCCCATATCGCTGGAAGTTCTCCTTCTGCCTTCAGGCGACAGCTGGGAACCGTACCGCCTTTCTGAGGATACCAGCTGACTTGCAGCAGTTTTGTGACACCCTAGGTATTCCTGAGGTCAGTGTTCCTGACTGGTATGGTTCCTTTCTGCAGCAAGAGCCCTGGATTTCCACCCGACCCAGCGAAACCCCACGGTCGCAAAGGCATCGGCAAAGGAGGCGCAGAGCTTCGGACGCCCCCTCACCACGGGAGCGAGGGGACATGGAGACGGATGAAAGCCCGCGAGCGTCGCCGTCATCTGCCCGGCGAAAAACGGATCACTGAAGATACTGAGAATGGTCCGCTGAGCTGGTTCCTGACTCCCCCCCCCCTTCTTTTTTGAACTCATTCTCCCCTGATGTTGATCAAACAGGCCTCATCACTATTACCTACATGGTTCCCCTTACATTCCCTTCCAGAAAGCTATGATCATCACTTTGCCCTGAAGAGAGTATAGCAGGTGTCCGCTACGCAGCCTGCATTATCTGTCATGTACTCTGTTTGTTTGCTTTTGACAGGTGGTTTAGCCCCAGGCTTTGGGGTCCCTGATTATGTGAGATATTGTTACTGTTACTCTGAGTTTCCCCTCCCCAGGCTCTGGAGCACTATGGAGAGGAGGTTGGCTTTTACCTCTTAGACTCGCTATTCCTCCTGGCTGTACCGTATGTCTGTCCACCTGCTTGGGGCATTTGTTCCATGGGGGGTCATAGCCTGCTTCTCACGTCATATGCCTTTACACCGTTTGTCCTCCTTGACGAAGATATGCTAGATTATGACACTCTGCTGGACGGACAATGCCTAGAGGCTGCGGGTTGGCTGTCAAATGTTCAGATGATGTTTGCTATACTCGCATTTGGAATGACAATTTACCTTGACCCATGTTATAGGAGTCCCATGTGCCCCTTCCCTTTCCCCCTCCCTTTCCCCTTCCCCCTCCCTACTCTCCTTCCACTTCCCCCTCCTCTCCTTTTTCCCTTCCCCCTTCCCCTCCATCCACATTTTTCCCCTCCCTTTCCCCCTATTTCCTTCCACCCTTCCCGTCCTTCCCCCTCTACCCCCCCTTTTTCTTTGTGTGTTATGTTATCTCTTTATTGTGATATCATCTTGCCTTATTATACTCAGTAGGGATGAGCTTCGAGTTCGAGTCGAACTCATGTTCGACTCGAACATTGCCTGTTCGCCCGTTCGCCGAACAGCGAACAAATTGGGGTGTTCGCGGCAAATTCGAAAAATCTATGGGAGAAATCTAAAGTGCTAATTATAAAGGCTTATATGCAAGTTATTGTCCTAAAAAGTGTTTGGGGACCCGGGTCCTGCCCCAGGGGACATGTATCAATGCAAAAAGAAGTTTTAAAAACGGCCGTTTTTTCGGGAGCAGTGATTTTAATAATGCTTAAAATGAAAAAATAAAAGTGAAATATTCCTTTAAATTTCGTACCTGGGGGGTGTGTATGATATGCATGTAAAGTGGCGCATGTTTCCCGTGCTTAGAACTGTCCCTGCAAAAAGTGTCATTTTTGAAAGAAAAAAATGCATTTAAAACTGACTCGCGGCTATTAATGAATTGTCGGCTCCCGGCAATACATACAAAAGTCATTGATAAAAAAAAAAAAAAAAGCGTGGGGGTTCCCCAGAATTCAATTACCAGGCCCTTCAGGTCTGGAATGGATATTAAGGGGAACCCCGCCGCAAATAAAAAAAAAATTGACGTGGGGTTCCCCCAAATATCCATTCCAGGCCCTTCAGATCTGGCATGGATTTTAAGGGGAACTCCACCCCAAATTAAAAAAAAAATGGCGTGGAGTCCCCCTAAAAATCCATACCAGACCCCTTATCCGAGCATGCAACCTGGCCGGCCGCAGGGGAAAAGGGGGGGACGAGAGAGCGGCCCCCCCTCCCTCCTGAACCGTACCAAGCCACATGCCCTCAACATGGGGAGGATGTCCCCATGTTGATGGGGACAAGGGCCTCATCCCCACAACCCTTGCCCGGTGGTTGTGGGGGTCTGCGGGCGGGGGGCTTATCGGAATCTGGAAGACCCCTTTAACAAAGAGGACCCCCAGATCCCGGCCCCCCCCTATGTGAATTGGTAAGGGGTACATTGTACCCCTACCATTTCACGAAGAAAGCGTAAAAAAATGTTTAAAAAAACACACAAACACCTTGAAAAAGTCCTTTATTTAAAAAAAAAAAAAAAAACATTCCAGCAGTGAAATCCAGTGTCCCGCGGCGATCCCGATGTCCAGCGCTGTCCGTCATTGGTTGTGCCTGAGCGGACCTGATGGGGAACTCCCTCTCAGTATTTTAAATGTATAGACCCGCCCCTTCTAAAGTTCCCCATCAGGTCCGCTCAGCGGACCAGATGCGGAACATGAGAAGGGGCGGGTCTATACATGTATTACCAAAGTGAGAGCAGTTCCCCATCAGGTCCGCCTCCTCGGTATGTCAGACCCGCCTACGTCATTGGCTTGAGCGGGGAACTTCCTTCACTATGTAAATTTAAATTTACATAGTGAAGGAAGTTCCCCGCTCAAGCCAATGACGTAGGCGGGTCCGACATACCGAGGGGGCGGACCTGATGGGGAACTGCTCTCACTTTGGTAATACATGTATAGACCCGCCCCTTCTCATGTTCCGCATCTCGTCCGCTGAGCGGACCTGATGGGGAACTTTAGAAGGGGCGGGTCTATACATTTAAAATACTGAGAGGGAGTTCCCCATCAGGTCCGCTCAGGCACAACCAATGAAGGACAGCGCTGGACATCGGGATCGCCGCGGGACACTGGATTTCACCGCTGGAATGTTTATTTATTTATTTTTTTAAATAAAGGACTTTTTCAAGGTGTTTGTGTGTTTTTTTAAACATTTTTTTTACGCTTTCTTCGTGAAATGGTAGGGGTACAATGTACCCCTTACCAATTCACATGGGGGGGGCGGGATCTGGGGGTCCCCTTTGTTAAAGGGGTCTTCCAGATTCCGATAAGCCCCCCGCCCGCAGACCCCCACAACCACCGGGCAAGGGTTGTGGGGATGAGGCCCTTGTCCCCATCAACATGGGGACATCCTCCCCATGTTGAGGGCATGTGGCTTGGTACGGTTCAGGAGGGAGGGGGGGCCACTCTCTCGTCCCCCCCTTTTCCCCTGCGGCCGGCCAGGTTGCGTGCTCGGATAAGGGGTCTGGTATGGATTTTTAGGGGGACTCCACGCCATTTTTTTTTTAAACTTGGGGTGGAGTTCCCCTTAAAATCCATGCCAGATCTGAAGGGCCTGGTAATTGAATTCTGGGGAACCCCCACGCTTTTTTTTTTTTTTTTTCTCAATGACTTTTGTATGTATTGCCGGGAGCCGACAATTCATTAATAGCCGCGAGTCAGTTTTAAATGCATTTTTTTTCTTTCAAAAATGACATTTTTTGCAGGGACAGTTCTAAGCACGGGAAACATGCGCCACTTCACATGCATATCATACACACCCCCCAGGTACGAAATTTAAAGGAATATTTCACTTTTATTTTTTCATTTTAAGCATTATTAAAATCACTGCTCCCGAAAAAACGGCCGTTTTTAAAACTTCTTTTTGCATTGATACATGTCCCCTGGGGCAGGACCCAGGTCCCCAAACACTTTTTAGGACAATAACTTGCATATTATCCTTTATAATTAACACTTTAGATTTCGAACGTTCGAGTCCATTGTATTTAATAGGGTTCTAAAGTTTACACGAACATTTTGTCTGTTCGCAGGTTCTGGTGCGAACCGAACAGGGGGGTGTTCGGCTCATCCCTGATACTCAGGGAGATTGCTTCATGCAGCAGTTGTGTTTATGTTTGTTTGGAACATGTAGTAGTAATGTTACGGGGGGTTTGCTTTGCTTTAAATCTGCTTTACAGCATGCTTGGGGGGTCTGGAGATTGGCTTATGACTACCCTTTGTTTACATGGATGTCATACACTCGGGACTTCCAGGCATGTCCTTAGTTCTTGGCCGCAGTATCTTGTCCCAGACGTGGGGGGGGTACAGAAATGCGACCCCCTCGTGGGACATGGGCCTGTCAGTTTGTGTGTGAGGGGTGGTGCCCCTGGGGCTGTCACCCTCGTGTTCCCGTTGAGGGTGGCCCCGGGTGTACCCTCCCTCTCTTCCTTGTTGGGTTTCCTTGTGGATTTGCTTATTGTTTATTAACATTTTACCTTTCAGTTGGTTTTTAGCAGCCCTGGGAACTTGATTTTTTTCCTCCTTGAGGATCTAGAGTTGTTGAAAAGGGCTCCGCGGCTTCCTCGCACTCCGGGGGTCCCATTATAGTGGATAACCCGGACTGCGAGAGACAGTGTGGAGTACTGCATTTTAGGCGTGAGATATTGAGTACTATGTGTGCGGAACAATCTTAAGATCCCAGTAGCTGTCAGAATTTTTGCTGGGACTTGAGCCCAGCTGTGGGTGGGGGGAGGGGGGGTGCTGCGGGGTGCCCGGTATCTTTGTTATGGATGGGCATGCCTCTGATCCCTGTCCTTTGACTGAGGTGTTTTACCCTGAGCTACCTTTAAGCCGGTGTGGGGGACCTGGGCGGTGGAGTAGGTTGGTTTGTTTAGGTTCTAGACTTCTTCCCCACCCCAAGGGAGGCGGGTTTCCCCTCTTGAACACTCCGGCATATTGTACCATAATCCTATCAATATCTTTCCCATCACTCCCTTATTAGGTAGCACAGCGGGACTACTGCTACCTCCGGTAGTACACGACCACACCCCTAGTTGGGGGTAGCTTCCCTATTGTGGAAGAGAGCCCGGGGTTTCTAAGGTCCGGATACCATCAGAACAGGGTCAAGATAGGTGCTTTTCCTACTTTCCCTATTATCTTCTCCTTGTTTTTCTTTTTCGTCCCTTTCCCTTCTGTATTTCCCCGCCATTTCCTCTCTCCATTTAAGGTTACTAGGAGTGGGTGTCACCACACCCGGAATACCCCTATAGCCTCCATCATGCAGTCTTCGGCTCCTCTATCTCTCAAGGTGTTCTCTTTGAATGCCAAAGGCCTCAATATTCCTGAGAAGCGTAGCAGCCTTATGGGAGAAGCCCACAGACATAGGGCCCAAGTCATCTTTTTCCAGGAAACCCACTTTAAATCTAGCTCTATTCAACGTCTTACCAATAAGAGATACCCTGACGTTTACCGCGCGACCTGTGCTGATTCCAAGACAAAAGGGGTAGCGATACTGATCACAAAGTCACTCGCATTTCACCTCACTGACCAGGTGGCTGACCCTGAAGGTCGGTTCATTTTCCTGAAAGGAACGTGGAAGGACAGGCCGGTGACGCTTGCGAACATATACTGCCCCAATTCTAGACAAGTCTCCTTCTTGAAGGACACGCTTCTGCGACTCACATCATTCAAGGATGGTCTTTTGATTTTAGGAGGGGACTTTAACATGGCCCTGGACCCAACCCTCGACACTTCCACCGGAACTTCGTCCCTTCCCTTTGCGGCCTTGAGGCAAGCGAGGTTAGGGTTGGCCTCTCTCACCCTCCATGACACATGGCGTACCCTTAACCCCCGGGGTAAGGACTACACGTTCTTCTCTCCCCTGCATAATCGTTACTCGTGACTTGATTACCTTTTTATTTCCCAGAAAGACCTGACATACCTATCCAACGATAGAAAACATGGTCCTTTCCGACCACCATCCGGTTACCGTGACCCTACAATTCCCTCAAAGAGAACTGTCCACTAGGATTTGGAGACTAGATGCTTCGCTTCTTACTGATCTTGCAGATGTAGCCACCCTCCAACAAGTCATTAGTGACTATTTTCGGCATAACGTCACCCCAGATGTCCCTCCCATGACTCAATGGGAGGCGCATAAGTGTGTAGTGAGGGGACACTTGATTTCAATTGCGGCCCGGAGGAAGAGGGAGCACCAAGCTTTGATTCAGTCCTTGACGGACACGATCCGGAGGCTAGAAGTACAGCATAAACATTCTCTGGCACTGCAGGTGGCGACCGAACTGGCAGACGCGAGGACTCTCTTACGCGATGAGTTATACAAGCGAGCGCGAAAAAGACAGATGTTGACGCAAAAGTTGTTTTATGAGCAAGGCAATAAGCCGGGTAGGTTGCTTGCTAGGCTCACGCAGAAGCACACTCTTGCTTCTACAATCCACCATATTCGAGATGGTCACGGTGCACTCCATTCCAGGAATGAGGATATTGTTCAGCAGTTTAGAGCCTTCTATGATAAACTATACAACATTTCGGTGAGCGAGGGGGGTACTTTTGCTGCGGTCGCACGGACAACCCTGATTCAGAATTTTCTGCACAAATTTAGCCCGAAGGCACTATCCGCGGAGGACCGGCTATCCCTAGAATCCCCTCTGACTTCTGAAGAATGGGTAGAAGCCTTGAAAGCCACTAAGCCGGGCAAATGTCCGGGACCTGACGGCTTCTCGACGCAATATTACAAGTCCTTTTCGGACCTTTTGGCGCCGGAATTTCTCAGAGCCTTCAACTCTCTTTCAAGCTCCCCCTGCCACTCCGCTACCCTGCTGGAAGCTTACATAGCGGTAATACCCAAGGCGAATAAAGACCCCGCAGATGTAGCGAACTATAGACCTATCTCGCTCTTGAATACAGATGTGAAACTATTCTCCAAAATCTTGGCGAACAGATTAGTTCACTTTGTGCCGGCCTGGGTGGGTCTTGATCAAGTGGGCTTTGTCCCGGGCAGAGAAGCCAGGGACAACACCATCAAGGCCCTTAATTTGCATCATTGGCTCTCCTCATCCAAAAAATAAGGTTTTTTCCTGTCCATGGATGAGGAGAAGGCCTTCGATCGAGTGGCCTGGGACTACATGGACTTGACATTGGAAGCCCTAGGATTGGGCTCTACAATGCGGGCTTATATCGGAGCTCTGTACACGAACCAGACTGCTAGAGTTCGAGTCAATGGCCACTTGTCGGAGGCCTTCTCCATCCACAACGGCACCAGGCAGGGCTGTCCTCTTTCCCCCATTCTGTATATCCTCACCCTGGAACCTCTTCTCCGTTGCATCCGGGAGAACCCCAATATCAGGGGCATTGAAATTCAGCAAAGAGAATACAAGCTTGCAGCTTTTGCGGATGACATTCTGCTCTTTCTCTCGTCCCCCTTAACATCCTTGCCTAACTTGATGCAAGCCCTTGACCTCTTCAGAACTATTTCGAATCTAAAGATTAATTATTCCAAATCATTCGCCCTCAATGTCTCGTTACCTTTGTCTCTTGCTGATCTGTGTCAAGAGAACTTTCCCTTTCGGTGGAAGACGGATGAAATTACCTACCTAGGCATCCGGATTACTGGCCGACTGACGGACCTTTATGGGAAAAACTTTTTGGCAGAGCTGAAAGCTATTGAACAAGATCTCCTTCGGTGGGATACTCCCACGATCTCTTGGTTCGGGCGGGCCGCCATCTTGAAAATGACGGTGCTTCCCCGCATGCTGTACAAGTTTCAAACAATTCCGATACACCTGCCACCCTCTTTCTTCGTGACCTATAAGAGAATCTGTAGGAAGTTCCTTTGGAGAGCCAGGGCACCGAGAATCGGATGGGCTAATTTGGTGCTGCCAAATTTGGGGGGAGGTATTGGTCTCCCGGACCTACAGAGGTATTACTGGGCTACTCATCTAGCGCGTATTGTGGACTGGCGGGTACATGCTCGCTGTAAGGGATGGGTTCTCTTGGAGAACCTGATTACGGGAGCAGAGCTGGGTAAGGTCCCATGGTTTACTAGGATGCACTGGACATCTGATACCCAATTCCACCCCCTTGTGGGTGCTACTCTTTTGGCTTGTAGGGCTCATGCGGTTTCGGCTACGGATTGCGGGTTGACTCCTATGAGGGGTAATCCAGACTTTGTGCCTGGAATGGATAGATCTTATCTGGCGAGGGAATGGTCACGTTCGGATTTGCAAGCCAGACATTGTTTTTCTGGGGACAGATTTATTAATTATAAAGAACTAGCTTCTTTATCCCCGACCCAGTCCTTCCCCTTTTTGGCTTACCTCCAGATAAAACACTTTCTTGATCATCCTTCTAAGAGAGGATGCTTTACAAAACCGCTTACGATTTTCTAGTCCTTATGCTCTGGCCCGCCTCCCCAGAGGCATGTGATCTCGCTGCTTTATGCCTCGTTGTTTAGAGAACCCTTTGTTTCCATGCGGAGCACGCCTTTTGGGAGGCGAGGTTAGACAGAACGATTGAGAAGAAAAGCTGGGAACGAGTTCATTGGTTTATCCATAAGGGCTCCCTGAATGTGAATACACAGGAGAATGGGTACAAGATCAGATCGCAGTGGTATAAGACACCTGACCTTCTCCATAATTTTTTTCCGAATGTAACAGACCGGTGCTGGAGATGTGGCAAGGACTTGGGCACTTTTCTCTATATTTGGTGGGAGTGCACACTGATTCAGCCATATTGGCGTGAGGTGCATAGTGCGACGACAGCGGTCTCCTCGCTCCCACTGGAGTTCTCCCCGGCACAGTATCTTCTTCACCTCTCCAAAATATCCAGGAAGAGTTACCGCAACTCAGTAGCGATTCACATGATAAACGCGGCCAGACTGTGTGTACCCGTCCATTGGAGGTCCACAGTGCCACCATCTATGAAGGAATGGGTGACACGTATTAATCACATTGCAGCGATAGAGGAGCTGATATACACTGCACAAGATAGGATCTCAAAATTTTCATTTACCTGGGATGATTGGTTCAAATTTAGAAAATCTGCTGAATATCAGGCGCTGCTGTCAAGGAGCGTTTGATTGGATCCTGTGTCAGAGACTCTCTTGGCTGACACATAGAAACTGCAAGATACAACCGTATTACTCCAGTGTCAGACTGGACGGAGAGGGTAGATGGTGGTTCCCCCACCCCCTCTCCTGGTAGTTTCCCTGGGACTTCTCCCTCCTACTCACCCCCCACCCCTCCCCTCTTTCATACCTTCTTTCTCTCGTTTTTTCTTAGGTTATTTTTTCCCTCCCTTTTCTTTTCTTTTTTTTTTCTTCTTTTCTTTCCCTTTTTTTTTCTGTCTATGCCCAATCTGATGATGTGCGGATTTTGGGGCGTCGGGGTTACTTACGGGTGGCCCCTATAATCATCAATCTCGAGATGGGCACCCCCTTAGGGATTGTTCTTGAAGTTATCAGATAGGCTCTGAACTACAGTTACTTAGGCCTCTACTTCCCAATACGCTGGATAGACCTGGTAGCACTGGGTCCTACCTCGAATGACATGGTTTCATCACCGGTTAACTCTTGAAAATCTTTCTGCTCCTAGGAGCGACTATGTCAATAGTGTTAGTGGGAAGTGTATCATGAGGTTTGTTAGACATGTACGTGAGGTTTCTGTCTTCCTTGTAGAGCCTAAGCTGTCCTGTGTATGTATTTTTTTGTGTTCATTGTCATGCTTGATATTGGCTGTTATGTTATTTTATTTTCTTAAATAAAATCTTTATGGATAAAAAAAAACATTTTTTGTTTATAACAAATGAATTTAAAGTACAATTACGGTTGTTTATTCATTTCTAGTGTTGCAGGCTATTAATGTAACTGTGCATGGGTTATATTTTTATATATATTTTTTCCTCTGTGCTTGAGTAAGCTTCCTGCAACTGAATATGTGAGATTGCTTAATCTCCTGAGAATAAATGACAGTGCCCATACAGTGCTCTATTCTCGACATGCTTCAAGTATCGCCCCTCTTACTGTAGAGTGCCATCTTAAAATGTTTTGTAATCCCCTGTCCGTACACAAGATTCAGCTGTGGACATAAGGCTTCCTCTGCCATAGTAAGGAACCGAAATCCAATGCAGCACAGTTTCTTTTTTTTTTAAATTTGTACTGGCCCACTGAAATTAATGCCATATATATGTATATATATATATATATTGTGACAGCAGGAAGGTAAAGTCACCTGGTTGCATCCAGGGGGGTAGATATATTTCTCCCAGATTCAGGCTTTATGCCGACTTATACAACTAGGGAGTTGATGAAGCCCAGCTGAGGCTAGTGGGCTCATGAATGACTCATACCTCTAGGGAGAGTGCTGGGCGTCGTGAGGCAGGGAGTTGATGAGACCAGCTGAAGCTTGTCAGCTCATTTAGGCCTCTATAAGAACTCCCAGATTCATTAGATGTTAGCTCATGCCTGGAACCAGACCTGTGTGGACTGTCTAGGGAGAGTGAACCCCTGTGCGGTGAGGCAAAGCCTGTGTGGCTATTTGTTTGGACTTTTACTAAACCAGGGACTTAGGGACTAGGACAGCACCAGGCTGATCCCAGTTGTTAGTTTAGGAAACCTGCATGTTTAGTCAGAGGTCAAACTGACCAGGATTTATTTTGTTTATGTTTCTTTTTGGCTTTGCTGTGTTTTTGTCACTGTACATAGAGAAATAAACCGCACCTTTTGATTTTGAAAACCACAACCTCCGTCTGCTGGCCCTGTTTTTGTGTGGGGAGCCCAACCAGGGGGTCACACACACCCGCTACCGAGTTAACCCCCTCACAGTTGGTGGAGAACCAGTGGCAGTTTTTTTTAAGCCAGCATGGAGGAGATACTGAAACAGCTGGCTCTAGCAAATGCCAATCAACAGCAGACAAATGCAGGTTTGCAAAGGAGCCTTGCAGCCCAGCAGCAAGCTCATCAACAAGCCCAGCAGCAATCTGAGGCCCGCTTCATAGACCTGTTACAGAAGCAAGAGCAGAGACTACAACAAATGGAAGCAGTAATGCAGCAACGTCCGCAGACCAGTGAGGAAAGCCGTCCCACTAATACCGCGTCCTTTGGGGTGAGTCGTTTATTGACAAAAATGACTGGAGAGGATGATCCAGAGGTATTTTTGACCACATTTGAAAGGACTGCTGAAAGAGAAAAGTGGCCTGAGGAGCAGTGGGCTGGACTGGTGGCTCCTCTGTTAACTGGTGAATCGCAGAAGGCTTACTATGACCTAGAGCCTGACCAAGCAAAAGACTATGTGATGCTAAAAGCTGAAATATTGGCAAGGCTGGGTGTCACCCTGGCTGTCCGGGCTCAGCGTGTGCATAACTGGACTTTCCAGCTTGGAAAACCCCCCAGGTCTCAAATGTATGATCTCATTCACCTGAGCAGGAAGTGGCTACAGCCAGAGACTTTGTCCGCACCAGAGATTGTGGAACGTGTTGTAATGGATCGGTTTTTGAGAGCTCTTCCTACTGCCATCCAAAAGTGGGTAAGCCATGGAGACCCAGAGACGGCCGGTGGTCTTGTGGATCGTGTAGAGAAATACTTGGCTACAGAGAACCTGACGTCCTCTTCCAGAGACTCTCGGACTTTCCACCCTAAGACCAGACCATCCCCAGGGGCGGATAAGAGGATTCCAAGGGGTGAGGGTGGAGAGAGTGAGAGGGTGGGAGCTCTACCCAAAGTTTGGCGAGAACAGCCTGGGAAGTCAGGGGCTCAAGAGGCAGCCAAATGGATTGTTTGCTACCGCTGCCGGCAAGCGGGACATATTGCAGCAAATTGCCCGGTTGTGGAGGAACCCATGCAATGTGACTTTCTGATGGACAGACGTCAGTCGCTGTGTGCGACAGTCGCATGCACTGCCATTCGGGGAACTGAGAAACATTTATGCAAAATGTGTATTAATGGTAGAAATGTTGTGGTATTACTGGATTCAGGTAGCCTTGTGACCCTGATAAAGGCTGAATTAGTTAAAACAGAGGTCTCTGGGAATAGCAAGGTAGCTGTTATTTGTGTGCATGGGGACACCCGAGAGTATCCAGTGACTACAGTGTGTTTCGAGACCCCCAAAGGTACCCTCTCTCATCCAGTGGGGTTAGTATCTCAATTACCGCATGATGCCATTGTGGGAAGGGATTTTCCGAAGTTCTGGGAACTGTGGGATGATCCTGAGCCCCCCACTGGTGCCCCTATGTACCAGGAATGTGATAGCCAGAACTCCTCTGAGAGTGGTGAGGACTCTCCAGAATTTCCCTTGTCAGTATTGGCAGGGGAGACTCAAGAAACTGGAGAGGAGCCCACCTCCTCAGACGAAAACCTACCGTCTGTGGAGTTTTCTGATCTGGAGGTTCACAGGGAAAATTTTGCCACAGAACAGTTAAAAGACCCCGCCCTAATAAAGGCACGGGAAAACGTAGTGGAAATAGATGGCGAGTTAGTGAACCCAGATAATACCTGCACTTACCCATACTTCAGCGTAGAGAAGGACCTACTGTATCGGGTGGCAAAAAGGGCAGAAGAAACCGTTGAGCAGCTTGTGGTGCCCAAACCTTACAGGAAGTTGGTGTTGGAGTTGGCCCATGGGCACATTCTTGGAGGTCATCTGGGGACAGAGAAAACCCGAGAGAGGGTATTACAGAGATTCTATTGGCCTGGGGTGATGAAGGACATAGAAAATTATTGTTCCTCCTGCCCTGTGTGTCAGAGGTCGGCCCCGATGCCACATTTCCGTAGCCCGCTGGTCCCTCTACCCATCATTGAGGTCCCGTTTGAGAGAATCGCAATGGATTTGGTAGGTCCTATAATCAAGTCCGCTAGGGGGCACCAGTACATATTGGTTATAATGGACTATGCCACCCGTTATCCAGAAGCGATCCCTCTCAGAAATACCTCGGCCAAAACCATAGCCAAAGAGCTATCTCTTGTTTTTAGCCGGGTGGGTATTTGTAAAGAACTGCTTACGGACCAAGGTACACCCTTTATGTCCCGGGTTATGAAAGAGCTGTGTAAATTGCTCAAAGTGACGCAATTGCGTACATCTGTGTATCACCCCCAAACCGATGGGCTGGTTGAAAGATTCAACAAAACCCTAAAACAAATGTTGAAGAAAGTGGTGGATAGAGATGGAAAGGATTGGGACTGTCTACTTCCTTATTTGATGTTTGCTATTAGGGAGGTGCCCCAATCCTCTACGGGATTCTCCCCCTTTGAGTTACTGTATGGGAGACACCCAAGAGGGCTGTTGGATATTGCCAAGGAAACTTAGGAAAGTGAGAGTTCTCCCCACAGGAGTGTGATTGAGCATGTCGCCCTGATGCAAGATCGAATTGCACAGGTAATGCCCATCGTGAAGGAACATTTGGCCCAAGCGCAGTTGGCACAGCAGAGAGTGTACAACCGTGGAGCAAAGACCCGTACCTTTTCCCCGGGGGATAGGATATTGGTACTTGTCCCTACGGTTGAAAGTAAATTCCTTGCCAAATGGCAAGGCCCCTACGAGATAATGGAAAAAGTGAGCAAAGTGAATTACAAGGTCAGACAACCAGGAAGGCGAAAGCCCGAACAGATATATCACGTTAATCTGTTGAAAGCCTGGAGGGATAGAGAGTCCCTAGTCGCAGAAACTTGGTCACCAGCTCAAACTGCTTGCGTGATTACGGAGGTTGGAATAGCAGCCACCTTGTCACAACCCCAACAACAGGAGGTTAAGGAGTTTGTGCTTCGCAACAAGGAGGTGTTCTCTGAGCTGCCGGGACAAACATCTGGGGTAGAGCATGATATTATTACCCCGCCCGGTGAAAGGGTGAAGTTAAAACCCTATCGGATCCCAGAGGCCCGACGGGAGGCAATACGGGAGGAAGTACAGAAAATGCTGAACTTAGGGGTGATAGAGGAGTCCCAAAGTGATTGGTCTAGTCCCATTGTGTTGGTGCCTAAACCGGATGGGAGCTGGCGATTTTGTAACGATTTTCGTCAGTTGAACAAAGTTACAAAATTTGACACCTACCCCATGCCACGTATAGATGAGTTGATCGACCGGCTGGGAACAGCCCGATACATGACGACTCTTGACCTCACAAAAGGGTATTGGCAAATTCCCCTGGCCAAGTCGGCCAAAGAGAAAACCGCATTTGTAACCCCAGACGGGGCGTTCCAATATAAGAGAATGCCGTTCGGGTTACAGAATGCGCCGGCCACATTCCAGCGGAAAATGGACCAGATACTGAGGCCCCATCGGAAGTATGCTGCGGCTTACCTGGATGACGTAATTGTCCATAGCACAGATTGGGCCTCACATCTGCCAAAAGTGCAAGCAGTCCTAGACTCTATCCGGGAAGCGGGGTTTACGGCTAACCCCAAGAAGTGTACCATTGGGCAGGAGGAGGCCAAATATCTTGGGTACACCATTGGGAGGGGAGTTATAAAACCCCAACTCAACAAAGTCGAGGCCATCCAGAGTTGGCCACGTCCCAACAGCAAGAAGCAGGTACGAGCCTTTCTGGGAATCGCTGGGTATTATCGGCGATTCATTCCCCACTTTGCTTCTAAGGCTGTGCCCCTAACCAACCTGACGAAGGGGAAAGGTTCGGTCATGATTAAATGGACCCCCGAGGCTGAGGCAGCATTCCAATTCTTGAAACAAGCCTTATGTAGCCAGCCAGTGTTGTACTCACCCGACTTCTCTAAAGACTTTGTCGTACAAAGTGATGCGTCAGATGTGGGGTTAGGAGCAGTATTGTCCCAGGTCTGGAACGGGGAAGAGCACCCAGTCATTTACCTCAGCAGGAAGTTGAAGTCCCATGAGGTAAATTACGCCACGGTTGAAAAGGAGTGTTTAGCGGTGAAGTGGGCTCTAGATTCCCTTCGGTACTATCTGCTAGGTAGGCACTTTGACATGGTTACGGATCACGCTCCGTTAAAGTGGATGGCTCAAAACAAGGAGACAAATAGAAGAGTGAATAGGTGGTTCCTGGCCCTACAGGAATTCAACTTCACAGTAAAGCATCGCCCTGGCGTTCAAATGGGGAATGTGGATGCTTTGTCTCGAGTACATGAATGCCTTATTGCTGGTGTTCCAACCCCAAGGTTAAAACAAGAGGGGGGGGTATGTGACAGCAGGAAGGTAAAGTCACCTGGTTGCATCCAGGGGGGTAGATATATTTCTCCCAGATTCAGGCTTTATGCCGACTTATACAACTAGGGAGTTGATGAAGCCCAGCTGAGGCTAGTGGGCTCATGAATGACTCATACCTCTAGGGAGAGTGCTGGGCGTCGTGAGGCAGGGAGTTGATGAGACCAGCTGAAGCTTGTCAGCTCATTTAGGCCTCTATAAGAACTCCCAGATTCATTAGATGTTAGCTCATGCCTGGAACCAGACCTGTGTGGACTGTCTAGGGAGAGTGAACCCCTGTGCGGTGAGGCAAAGCCTGTGTGGCTATTTGTTTGGACTTTTACTAAACCAGGGACTTAGGGACTAGGACAGCACCAGGCTGATCCCAGTTGTTAGTTTAGGAAACCTGCATGTTTAGTCAGAGGTCAAACTGACCAGGATTTATTTTGTTTATGTTTCTTTTTGGCTTTGCTGTGTTTTTGTCACTGTACATAGAGAAATAAACCGCACCTTTTGATTTTGAAAACCACAACCTCCGTCTGCTGGCCCTGTTTTTGTGTGGGGAGCCCAACCAGGGGGTCACACACACCCGCTACCGAGTTAACCCCCTCACAATATATATATATATATATATATATATAAAATCATAGGACAGTAAAATTCAAACTTTCTAAATAAAAGTCTGCAATAAAACTGTAGCAGCGCTACGAACAAATATTCATTTGGGCGTCTTCTATATATTAGTTCATATATGGGTAATGTGGATAATGAACGGATTGTGGTTGGTTGTGATTGGTCACTACTCCTAGACTCTTAGTGCTCCTTCCACCAAATGCTTTGTCACCGTGTGGGGGTGAATTGCCCTTTTGGGGATGCACTCACCAGATGTAGTTTAAAATTGAGCATTCATATACCATCCACCTCCAGCATTTCTCTGCCTTTTCCACTGTGAGTTTCAGCTTGCATAGGTATCAGTTGTCATGTGAGAAAACAAATAGATCTCATAGGGTAGTACTGTTTATGGAAAGTATTTATTGAAAAAAAAAAACACAGTATCCCCCTTCATACAGAATGCGTACCACAAAATAATTTAAAACAGGCAAAATTTAGAGCATGAATGCTCAAAGCACTTGCCCCTGATGATCGCTCAGTGGAGTTTCCTCCAGCGTCTCCGGGTTGCAGGCTTCTGAAGCGCAGACGTCACTACCGGCTGTGTGTGTAGAGCTGCCCTGACGTTTCGTCTCTTCCGACTTCCTCCGAGGGCGTGGTCCACACACACAGCATCCGGATTATAAGCGGTCGAATCTTCCGCCCACTGGGCGGTAACGAATCACTCCTCCAGCGCCATGCGTCACCACGCCAGCGCTTCCGAGCGTCGCTGACTTTGCCAGGCTGTGGGCGGAAGTATTCGGCTGATGTTTTATGTCGGCACTTATGTGTTCACAGTGCCGACAACACTGAGGCGCAGAATGTTCGCTATTGAGCACAATCTTAATTTGTATTGTTGCCACAACGAAACATTCGTTACAATTGTCATTTGGCATAAGGTTAAAATAAACTTGTTTTGCTAGAACATGGATTAATTCAACCTTTAGTAATTCACTAACACACTGATTCGATCGCTACTTATGAATCAAGTGTCCCACATAATGGATCAACATTAGATGGTGAACTGCCAAACTGAAGTTATATACATATATCCCTATATGCCTCTTTGTTATCTCCTGCGCCTAGTTCAATGAGATAATTGTTTGTTCATCTTACCGCACTTTTGTGAAACCAGGTAGGCTGGGACATATATGCATTTTGTAAAAAACAGAATTAAAATGAAATTCCCTGAAGTCAATTGTGAACTGAATGTATTGGCATGTGTACAAATAAGATCTAAATGTAAGGAGAAATGCAAAATTAATAAAAAAATTAACTAAAAAATCTTAATATAAAACATTATTAAAAAAAAATTGTTTAAAAAATGTGATGTAAAATCTACAGAAAATGAAGCTGTGTGTCAGGTAAAATGTGTTTTTGCATCAAACTCACTGTCTAAAAACCCATATAGGGATATATGTATATAACTTCAGTTTGGCAGTTCACCATCTAATGTTGATCCATTATGTGGGACACTTGATTCATAAGTAGCGATCGAATCAGTGTGTTAATGAATTACTAAAGGTTGAATTAATCCATGTTCTAGCAAAACAAGTTTATTTTAACCTTATGCCAAATGACAATTGTAACGAATGTTTCGTTGTGGCAACAATACAAATTAAGATTGTGCTCAATAGCGAACATTCTGCGCCTCAGCTGATAGGTTGTCGGCACTGTGAACACATAAGTGCCGACATAAAACATCAGCCGAACACTTCCGCCCATAGCCTGGCAAAGTTAGCGACGCTCGGAAGCGCTGGCGTGATGACGCATGGCGCTGGAGGAGTGATTCGTTACCGCCCAGTGGGCGGAAGATTCGAACGCTTATAATCCGGATGCTGTGTGTGTGGACCACGCCCTCGGAGGAAGTCGGAAGAGACGAAACGTCAGGGCAGCTCTACACACACAGCCGGTAGTGACGTCTGCGCTTCAGAAGCCTGCAACCCGGAGACGCTGGAGGAAACTCCACTGAGCGATCATCAGGGGCAAGTGCTTTGAGCATTCATGCTCTAAATTTTGCCTGTTTTAAATTATTTTGTGGTACGCATTCTGTATGAAGGGGGATACTGTGTTTTTTTTTTTTTCAATAAATACTTTCCATAAACAGTACTACCCTATGAGATATATTTGTTTTCGCACATGACAACTGATACCTATGCAAGCTGAAACTCACGGTGGAAAAGGCAGAGAAATGCTGGAGGTGGATGGTATATGAATGCTCAATTTTAAACTACATCTGGTGAGTGCATCCCCAAAAGGGGAATTCACCCCCACACGGTGACAAAGCATTTGGTGGAAGGAGCACTAAGAGTCTAGGAGTAGTGACCAATAGTGATGAGCCGAACACCCCCGGGTTCGGTTCGCACCAGAACCCGCGAACGGACCGGAAGTTCGAACGAACATTAGAACCCTATTAAATACAATGGATGCGAACGTTCGAATTCTAAAGTGCTAATTATAACAACTATTATGCATGTTATTGTCCTAAAAAGGGTTTGGGAACCCGGGTTCTGCACCAGGGGACATGTATCAATGCAAAAAGAAGTTTTAAAAACGGTCGTTTTTCGGGAGCAGTCATTTTAATGATGCATAAAGTGAAAAAAAAAAGTCAAATATTCCTTTAAATATCGTACCTGGGGGGTGTCTAAAGTATGCCTGTGAAGTGCCACGTGTTTCCCGTGTTTAGAACTGTCCCTGCACAAAATGACACTTCTAAAGGAAAAAAAAGCCATTTAAAACTGCTTGCGGCTTTAATGTAATGTCTGGTCCCGGTAATATGGATGAAATTCTTTAAGAAAAATGGCATAGCTACCCCATGACCCCCCCCCCCTACCCCAGCCCATTACCAGCCCCTTTGGGTCTTGTATGGATATTAAGGGGAACCCCGCACATAAAATAAAAAAGGCCCTATATACTCTGAACAGCCGTATACAGGCGGTGCATACAAGACAGGGACTGTAGGTTTGTTCTTATGTAGAATCTGTTTGTAATTTTGAACAGGTACATTGTTGAAGTGTAGCTCCAGCCCAAAAATCTATTTTTAAACTTTTTGGAAAACATAGGTAAGGGTTATCACCCCTGTAACATTTGTTTTGCTGTCTGTGCCCCTGTTCAGAACATTTCACCTCACTTTCCGTCCCAATGACAACTGTTTTTGAAATGTGGTGTTTTTCTTGAAACAAGGATTGCTGATAAAGCATCAGTACAGAGGAGACACCTTTCTCCCATATTTATTCTTACAGGAGAGAATTTTCCTTCCTAGTGGTAGATTTCCTCTCACTTCCTGTTGTCTTCTTGCGTTTGCAAGTAGGAGTCGTTTGTAAGTTGGATGTTTGAAAGTAGGGACCTGCCGTATATACTCTGCAGAAATAGGCCCCTTAGTTGTTGGTGTTGGCACAACACTGTAAGCACTCACAGTTACTCTTGGTTGGTGCTGGAACGCCCTGCTGTCAACTATTATATCAGGAATTTTAATTACATATAATTGTTGAACAGTGGTAGTAAAAATTGGGCCTTTGATGGTGGTGCTGGTGCCACAACACTGTAAGCCCTGACAGTTACTCTTGGTGGGTGCAGCAATGGGCCCTGCTGTGAATTATTAGATCAAGAATTGTAATTACATGCCCCTGTTGAACAGGGGCTGAAAAATTGGGCCTTAGGCACTGGTGGCACAACACTGCAACCCCTCACAGATACTGTACTTGGAGCACAGCAATGAGCCCTGTTGCAAAGTATTGCTTCAAAAATTGTAATGACACGCCCCTGTTAAACAGGGGCTGAAAAATTGGGCCTTAGGCACTGGTGGCACAACACTGCAACTCCTCACAGATACTGTACTTGGAGCACAGCAATGAGCCCTGTTGCAAAGTATTGCTTCAAAAATTGTAATTACACGCCCCTGTTAAACAGGGGCTGAAAAATTGGGCGTTAGGCACTGGTGGCGGCACCCATAAACAAAAATGATCTTCCAAGCTATCATCATCAATCGTATCATTGAGGACTCGGAGGAGGAGGATAGCCAGTCAACATAACAGCACAGGCACTCAGCATCAGCATCAGTCTTGAAGGGATGTGACATTTTAAAATCAATTAGTCTGTTATATCAGCATCAGGTGTGTGGTAGCTGGTGGTGATCCAAGACTGGTTCATCTTGATGAAAGTCAGTCGATCAACCGAGTCGGTGGACAGGCGCACCCTGTGATCCGTGACAAATCCTCCAGCAGCACTGAATGTGCGTTCCGAAAGAACGCTGGATGCAGGACAGGCCAGTAGCTCAATTGCATACTGTGCAAGCTCTGGCCAGTGATCCATCCTCAAGACCCAGTAAGCCAGAGGATTTTCGGTGGGGAAGGTGTCCAAGTCTGACCTTGCCCCTAGATATTCCTGCACCATGTTTATCAGACGCTGGCGATGGTTGCTGGAACCAATCATACTTTGGGGCTGCGGACTAAAGAATTGTCTGAACGCATCGGTCAGACGGCCACCTTCCCCACCGCTCCTTCTTTGACTGGCCGAAGCCTCAGCAACTCGTTGTCCAGGACCAGGAGTTTGCAACCTCCCAGTCTCTGGGAACGCGTTGCACAGACCTTTCTGCAAGGCCTCCCGGAGTTGTCTCATCCTCTGCTCCCTCTGCGACGGTAACATAAGGTCCGCAACCTTACCCTTGTACCGTGGATCAAGGAGAGTGGCCAGCCAGTAATGGTCCCTCTCCTTGATCCGAAGAATACGAGGATCCTTCCGCAGACTTTGCAGGATCAGGGAGGCCATGCAGCGTAGGTTTGCTGAGGCATTCGCTCCGGAGTCCTCTGGGTCACTAAGGACGACATGATCCGCAGCCACCTCCTCCCAGCCACGTACAAGTCCACTGGTTTCTTGGGACTGTAAATCATCCCTAAAAGACTGCTGCTGATGATGCTGAGTGCCAGCCTCCACCTCCATGCTGACACAATCCTCCTCCTCCTCCTCCTCCTCCTCCTCCTCTTCCTGTGCGATGGGTGGGACAGAAGGAACACTGTCTGGGTAAAGGGGGCCTTGAGAGGCAAGGAAGTCCTCCTCTTCCTGCCTCTGTTCTGCCTCAAGTGCCCTGTCCATTATTCCACGCAGCGTGTGCTCCAACAGGTGGACAAGAGGTACAGTGTCACTGATGCATGCACTGTCACTGCTCACCATCCTCGTGGCCTCCTCAAATGGTGCCAGGACAGTGCATGCATCCCTGATCATGCCCCACTGGCGTGGAGAAAAAAAACCAAGCTCCCCTGACCCTGTCCTGGTGCCGTAGTCGCACAGGTACTCATTGATGGCCCTCTGCTGCGTGTGCAGCCGCTGCAGCATGGCCAACGTTGAGTTCCACCTGGTGGGCATGTCACATATAAGGCGGTTCTTGGGCAGGTTCAACTCCTTTTGCAGCTCAGCCAGGCGAGCACTGGCATTATAAGATCTGCGGAAATGCACACAGACTTTCCTGGCCTGCCTCAGGACATCCTGTAAGCCCGGGTACCTGCCCAAGAAGCGCTGCACCACCAGGTTAAGGACGTGAGCCACACAGGGCACATGGGTCAGTTGTCCCTGTCGGAGGGCGGAGAGGAGGTTGGTGCCATTGTCGCAAACCACCATTCCTGGCTTAAGCTGGCGTGGCGTCAACCACCTCTCGGCCTGGCCCTGCAGAGCAGACAGGACCTCTGCCCCAGTGTGGCTTCTGTCCCCCAAACACACCAGCGCAAGCACGGCATGGCATCTTTTTGCCTGCGTACTTGCGTAGCCCCGTGAACGGCTACGGAGCACCGCTGGTTCATAGGACAAACCACAGGAAGAGGCCATGGAGGAAGAAGAAGAGGAGGGGGTGGAGGAGAGAGGTGTGTCACAACCAGTAGTAGCATTTTGGAGGCGTGGCGGTGGGACAACCTCCAACACTACTGCACCTTGTCCTGAATCCTTCCCAGCTGCCAAAAGAGTGACCCAATGGGCCGTGAAAGAAAGGTAACGTCCCTGTCCATGCCTGCTGGACCATGAGTCAGCGGTAATATGCACCTTACCGCTGACCGCCCTGTCCAGCGAGGCCAAGACATTGCCTTCCACATGCCGGTAGAGAGCCGGAATAGCCTTCCGTGAGAAAAAGTGGCGTTTGGGAACCTGCCACTGAGGAACCGCACATTGCACAAACTCACGGAAGGGGGCCGAGTCTACCAACTGAAAAGGCAGCAGTTGAAGCGCTAGCAATTTAGCCAAGCTAGCATTCAACCGCTGGGCATGTGGATGGCTGGGAGTGAACTTCTTTCGACGGTCCAGCAGCTGGGGCAGGGAAATTTGCCTGCTAGAATCGGACGTCGGTGTACTGCTAGCAGAGTGGGCGCAAGTACTTGGCTGTGACACACCTAATTCTACACCTTCATTCCTCTCAGTGCATGTTTCAGAGAGGACTGAAGTTATAGTGGGGTTGGAGATCCCAGCTGATGCGGTGCAAGGAGAGGTCCGCTTTGTTCTTTGGTGTGGGTCTTTGAGGTAGGCTTGCCAACGAGCTGCATGGCAGGTCAACATATGTCTGGTCAGGCATGTGGTACCCAAGCGGCTGATGTTTTGGCCACGCGATATACGCTTGAGACATATGTTGCAAACAGCAGCTGTGCGATCTGATGCACTAGCCTCAAAAAAGGCCCACACCAAAGAACTTTTTGAATGACGGGCAGAGGCAGCGCCCTGCACAGGCGGAGCTCTGCGGTGTGATTCCGTCGGTGTACTGCCCTTACGCTGGCCACCAAAGGGCATCCTGCCTCGTTGGAGATGTGCCTCCTCCTCATCCTCCTCCTCCTCCTCTCTCCTATTAGGCACCCACGTGGAGTCATTGACCTCATCATCCCCTCCCTCCTCATCACTGGAGCCAATCTGGCAGTATGCTGCAGCTGCTGGAACATGACTGCCAGATTGGTGTCCTTCTTGAGCATCCCCTCTGTCTGCTCTCACGCTACTGCCTTCCTCTAGCTGGGTTTCATCATCAGACCCTTCGAAACGCTGGGCATCCTCCTGGAGCATGTACCCAACACTGTGCTGAAACAGTTCGGGGGACTCCTCAGGAGGAGGACATGGTGGGTCTAGGGAAGGAGTGACTGATGATTTGTCTGACATTGATACCAGGGAAGACGACGCTTTGGCAGCTGCTTTTCCAGTACCCTGAGCCTGGGTGAGAGAGGATGAGGAGGAGGAGGAGGGCTTGGTCATCCACTCTACCAAGTCTTCGGCATGATGTGGCTCAACATGTCCAGCTGCCGAAAAGAAGGACAAGCGTGTCCCATGGCCATGTGCTGATGACAATGCACCGCGTCCACGACCAGCACTGTTGCCCCCAGACACAGAGCCTGCTTGCCCTCTTTTATTGCCTCCTGACTGTCTGCCTCTCCTTGTTTGCCTTCCAGACATTCTAATAGATGGCCTGCAGGGAGATGGGAAAAAAGCAATAAGGGCTACCTTCAGGTGTCCTTCTCTGTCCCTGGAAACAAGGACTTGCAGAGTGAAAGAAAAAAAACACTCTCCCTACCTACAGTTTTCTGTCCCTAGAAAAAATGTTTTTTTTAATCACAATATAGCACAAGGAAAATTAACTCACTGTCCTTACAGGTCCCTGGAAACAAGGACTTGCAGAGTGAAAGAAAAAAAACACTCTCCCTACCTACAGTTTTCTGTCCCTAGAAAAAAATGTTTTTTTTAATCACAATATAGCAAAAGGACAATTCACTCACTGTCCTTCCAGGTCCCTGGAAACAAGGACTTGCAGAGTGAAAGAAACTGACACTGTCCCTACCTAGAGTTTTCTGTCCCTGGAATAAATGTTTTTTTCAGCACAATATAGCACAAGGACAATTAACTCACTGTCCTTACAGGTCCCTGGAAACAAGGACTTGCAGAGTGAAAGAAAAAAAATACTCTCCCTACCTACAGTTTTCTGTCCCTAGAAAAAAATGTTTTTTTTTAATCACAATATAGCAAAAGGACAATTCACTCACTGTCCTTCCAGGTCCCTGGAAACAAGGACTTGCAGAGTGAAAGAAACTGACACTGTCCCTACCTAGAGTTTTCTGTCCCTGGAATAAATGTTTTTTTCAGCACAATATAGCACAAGGACAATTAACTCACTGTCCTTACAGGTCCCTGGAAACAAGGACTTGCAGAGTGAAAGAAAAAAAATACTCTCCCTACCTACAGTTTTCTGTCCCTAGAAAAAAATGTTTTTTTTAATCACAATATAGCAAAAGGACAATTCACTCACTGTCCTTCCAGGTCCCTGGAAACAAGGACTTGCAGAGTGAAAGAAACTGACACTGTCCCTACCTAGAGTTTTCTGTCCCTAGAATAAATGTTTTTTTTAATCACAATATAGCAAAAGGACAATTCACTCACTGTCCTTCCAGGTCCCTGGAAACAAGGACTTGCAGAGTGAAAGAAACTGACACTGTCCCTACCTAGAGTTTTCTGTCCCTAGAATAAATGTTTTTTTTAATCACAATATAGCAAAAGGACAATTCACTCACTGTCCTTCCAGGTCCCTGGAAACAAGGACTTGCAGAGTGAAAGAAACTGACACTGTCCCTACCTAGAGTTTTCTGTCCCTAGAATAAATGTTTTTTTTAATCACAATATAGCAAAAGGACAATTCACTCACTGTCCTTCCAGGTCCCTGGAAACAAGGACTTGCAGAGTGAAAGAAACTGACACTGTCCCTACCTAGAGTTTTCTGTCCCTAGAATAAATGTTTTTTTTAATCACAATATAGCAAAAGGACAATTCACTCACTGTCCTTCCAGGTCCCTGGAAACAAGGACTTGCAGAGTGAAAGAAACTGACACTGTCCCTACCTAGAGTTTTCTGTCCCTGGAATAAATGTTTTTTTCAGCACAATATAGCACAAGGACAATTAACTCACTGTCCTTACAGGTCCCTGGAAACAAGGACTTGCAGAGTGAAAGAAACTGACACTGTCCCTACCTAGAGTTTTCTGTCCCTGGAATAAATGTTTTTTTCAGCACAATATAGCACAAGGACAATTAACTCACTGTCCTTACAGGTCCCTGGAAACAAGGACTTGCAGAGTGAAAGAAAAAAAATACTCTCCCTACCTACAGTTTTCTGTCCCTAGAAAAAAATGTTTTTTTTAATCACAATATAGCAAAAGGACAATTCACTCACTGTCCTTCCAGGTCCCTGGAAACAAGGACTTGCAGAGTGAAAGAAACTGACACTGTCCCTACCTAGAGTTTTCTGTCCCTAGAATAAATGTTTTTTTTAATCACAATATAGCAAAAGGACAATTCACTCACTGTCCTTCCAGGTCCCTGGAAACAAGGACTTGCAGAGTGAAAGAAACTGACACTGTCCCTACCTAGAGTTTTCTGTCCCTAGAATAAATGTTTTTTTTAATCACAATATAGCAAAAGGACAATTCACTCACTGTCCTTCCAGGTCCCTGGAAACAAGGACTTGCAGAGTGAAAGAAACTGACACTGTCCCTACCTAGAGTTTTCTGTCCCTAGAATAAATGTTTTTTTTAATCACAATATAGCAAAAGGACAATTCACTCACTGTCCTTCCAGGTCCCTGGAAACAAGGACTTGCAGAGTGAAAGAAACTGACACTGTCCCTACCTAGAGTTTTCTGTCCCTAGAATAAATGTTTTTTTTAATCACAATATAGCAAAAGGACAATTCACTCACTGTCCTTCCAGGTCCCTGGAAACAAGGACTTGCAGAGTGAAAGAAACTGACACTGTCCCTACCTAGAGTTTTCTGTCCCTAGAATAAATGTTTTTTTTAATCACAATATAGCAAAAGGACAATTCACTCACTGTCCTTCCAGGTCCCTGGAAACAAGGACTTGCAGAGTGAAAGAAACTGACACTGTCCCTACCTAGAGTTTTCTGTCCCTAGAATAAATGTTTTTTTTAATCACAATATAGCACAAGGAAAATTAACTCACTGTCCTTACAGGTCCCTGGAAACAAGGACTTGCAGAGTGAAAGAAAAAAAACACTCTCCCTACCTACAGTTTTCTGTCCCTAGAAAAAAATGTTTTTTTTAATCACAATATAGCAAAAGGACAATTCACTCACTGTCCTTCCAGGTCCCTGGAAACAAGGACTTGCAGAGTGAAAGAAACTGACACTGTCCCTACCTAGAGTTTTCTGTCCCTGGAATAAATGTTTTTTTCAGCACAATATAGCACAAGGACAATTAACTCACTGTCCTTACAGGTCCCTGGAAACAAGGACTTGCAGAGTGAAAGAAAAAAAATACTCTCCCTACCTACAGTTTTCTGTCCCTAGAAAAAAATGTTTTTTTTAATCACAATATAGCAAAAGGACAATTCACTCACTGTCCTTCCAGGTCCCTGGAAACAAGGACTTGCAGAGTGAAAGAAACTGACACTGTCCCTACCTAGAGTTTTCTGTCCCTAGAATAAATGTTTTTTTTAATCACAATATAGCAAAAGGACAATTCACTCACTGTCCTTCCAGGTCCCTGGAAACAAGGACTTGCAGAGTGAAAGAAACTGACACTGTCCCTACCTAGAGTTTTCTGTCCCTAGAATAAATGTTTTTTTTAATCACAATATAGCAAAAGGACAATTCACTCACTGTCCTTCCAGGTCCCTGGAAACAAGGACTTGCAGAGTGAAAGAAACTGACACTGTCCCTACCTAGAGTTTTCTGTCCCTAGAATAAATGTTTTTTTTAATCACAATATAGCAAAAGGACAATTCACTCACTGTCCTTCCAGGTCCCTGGAAACAAGGACTTGCAGAGTGAAAGAAACTGACACTGTCCCTACCTAGAGTTTTCTGTCCCTAGAATAAATGTTTTTTTTAATCACAATATAGCAAAAGGACAATTCACTCACTGTCCTTCCAGGTCCCTGGAAACAAGGACTTGCAGAGTGAAAGAAACTGACACTGTCCCTACCTAGAGTTTTCTGTCCCTAGAATAAATGTTTTTTTTAATCACAATATAGCAAAAGGACAATTCACTCACTGTCCTTCCAGGTCCCTGGAAACAAGGACTTGCAGAGTGAAAGAAACTGACACTGTCCCTACCTAGAGTTTTCTGTCCCTAGAATAAATGTTTTTTTTAATCACAATATAGCAAAAGGACAATTCACTCACTGTCCTTCCAGGTCCCTGGAAACAAGGACTTGCAGAGTGAAAGAAACTGACACTGTCCCTACCTAGAGTTTTCTGTCCCTAGAATAAATGTTTTTTTTAATCACAATATAGCAAAAGGACAATTCACTCACTGTCCTTCCAGGTCCCTGGAAACAAGGACTTGCAGAGTGAAAGAAACTGACACTGTCCCTACCTAGAGTTTTCTGTCCCTAGAATAAATGTTTTTTTTAATCACAATATAGCACAAGGAAAATTAACTCACTGTCCTTACAGGTCCCTGGAAACAAGGACTTGCAGAGTGAAAGAAAAAAAACACTCTCCCTACCTACAGTTTTCTGTCCCTAGAAAAAAATGTTTTTTTTAATCACAATATAGCAAAAGGACAATTCACTCACTGTCCTTCCAGGTCCCTGGAAACAAGGACTTGCAGAGTGAAAGAAACTGACACTGTCCCTACCTAGAGTTTTCTGTCCCTGGAATAAATGTTTTTTTCAGCACAATATAGCACAAGGACAATTAACTCACTGTCCTTACAGGTCCCTGGAAACAAGGACTTGCAGAGTGAAAGAAAAAAAATACTCTCCCTACCTACAGTTTTCTGTCCCTAGAAAAAAATGTTTTTTTTAATCACAATATAGCAAAAGGACAATTCACTCACTGTCCTTCCAGGTCCCTGGAAACAAGGACTTGCAGAGTGAAAGAAACTGACACTGTCCCTACCTAGAGTTTTCTGTCCCTAGAATAAATGTTTTTTTTAATCACAATATAGCAAAAGGACAATTCACTCACTGTCCTTCCAGGTCCCTGGAAACAAGGACTTGCAGAGTGAAAGAAACTGACACTGTCCCTACCTAGAGTTTTCTGTCCCTAGAATAAATGTTTTTTTTAATCACAATATAGCAAAAGGACAATTCACTCACTGTCCTTCCAGGTCCCTGGAAACAAGGACTTGCAGAGTGAAAGAAACTGACACTGTCCCTACCTAGAGTTTTCTGTCCCTAGAATAAATGTTTTTTTTAATCACAATATAGCAAAAGGACAATTCACTCACTGTCCTTCCAGGTCCCTGGAAACAAGGACTTGCAGAGTGAAAGAAACTGACACTGTCCCTACCTAGAGTTTTCTGTCCCTAGAATAAATGTTTTTTTTAATCACAATATAGCAAAAGGACAATTCACTCACTGTCCTTCCAGGTCCCTGGAAACAAGGACTTGCAGAGTGAAAGAAACTGACACTGTCCCTACCTAGAGTTTTCTGTCCCTAGAATAAATGTTTTTTTTAATCACAATATAGCAAAAGGACAATTCACTCACTGTCCTTCCAGGTCCCTGGAAACAAGGACTTGCAGAGTGAAAGAAACTGACACTGTCCCTACCTAGAGTTTTCTGTCCCTAGAATAAATGTTTTTTTTTAAGCACACTATAGCAGAAGCACAAAACACACTGACACTCTCCCTACCTATCCTTCTCTTTCCCTAAACTAAAGGAATCCAGGTTAAGCAAGAAAGAAATAACAGTCACTGTCCCTGCCTATGCTACTCTATCCCTGCTCCGGAACACACTACACTAGGCCGCCGTGCTGGCGGCCTTTTATAGTGTGGGGCGTGTACTAAACACCCTCAGCAATAATTGGCCACAGGCATCCTGCCTGTGGCCAATCATTGCTCTCCTCGCTGCCGGCGCTGTGATTGGCCAAGCATGCGGGGTCACAGTGCATGCTTGGCCAATCACAGCGCCTGGATGACACTGCGATGGCGTAGTGCATTGTGGGCCGTTCGCGTCACTCGAATTTGGCGCGAACGGCCCAAATCGTTCGATCTTCGTCGAACGATCGAACAGCCAATGTTCGAGTCGAACGTATGTTCGACTCGAACACGAAGCTCATCCCTAGTGACCAATCACAACCAACCACAATCCGTTCATTATCCACATTACCCATATATGAACTAATATATAGAAGACGCCCAAATGAATATTTGTTCGTAGCGCTGCTACAGTTTTATTGCGGACTTTTATTTAGAAAGTTTGAATTTTACTGTCCTATGATTTTATGTATTTATATTTTAAGCAGCTGCTAACCTGATTCTTATTGTTTTATATACTGTTGTTATTGATGATTAGAGTGTTTATCCTTAGCGCAGAGTGATACTAGTAGGTTGGGCCACGCTGATTGTAGTATCCTTTTTATCCATTGTATTTTAATTTCTACTCCGCTGCTATGGATGCTCTGAGATTTTTAAGTAACAGGAATATTAAAGTGGTTGTAAACCCACTACTCATTTTTTTTTTTTTACAACACCTGCAAGAGAAAGGCATAATGAGCTAGTATGACTAGCATACTAGCTCATTATGTACCACTTACCTTAGATCGGGGCTCCCGAAGCCGTCCATGTCCCTGTCTTGAGCCGCAGCCGTCTCTGCGGCGATAGCCGGAATGTTACTTCCGGGTATCGCCGCACCAGCCAATCACAGCGCCGCTCCGGCGCTGTGATGGGCCGGAGCGGCGGAGACGTCACTCTGCGCATGCGCGCGGGAGGCGTGCCATTCGGCTACGCCCAGCTATTGCTGGGAAGTAGCCGAGTTTGTGAATGGGATTAACCCCATGAATGCGCCGTTATCTACGGCGCGCATGCGCCGTAGACAGCGGCGCCTGTCATTTTAGTAAATATCTCCTAAACCGTGTAGGTTTAGGAGATATTTCTTGCACCTACAGGTAAGCCTTAATCTAGGCTTACCTGTAGGTGCAAGTTGAAAAAGTGGGTTTACAACCACTTTAACATTAATGCAATCTTTTCAGATAATGAACCAACAACCACACAGGTAAATTATAATGGAGCCATGTCAATGTTAGGGAACAAGTGAGAACTTGGTGGGACATATGCACCCTAGAACAATATATAAAAGAAAAAAATATTATTAGAAGTTTGAGGTGGGAAGTGACACCACAGGATGGTCTTGATGACCCCGGATCTATACGGGAGTGGTTCGATTTTTTTTAATGGAGTGGGGTTCAAGCTACAGGAGCTCATACTCCAAAGAAAAAAGCGAAAAATGATCATCCTGGAAACCAAAATAAATGAATTACAGCAGCAACTAGAACCCATAAAAGACACACAGTCCATCATTGATTTCAACACTAGAACTAACAAAAGACTTGAAAAAGTCGACAAAGACACGCAGAAGAATTTTTAAAAAAAATACCATAGAGATATGGGTGACTTCAAAACAAATAGTATTTATGCTTGGCAACAGACCTTACCAGAACAAATTAATTTAGTGGAAAAAACAAGATTAACGGAGCCATTAATTAATCAAGCCATCACCACACTGATGGATAGAGTACGGGGATATCTAAGCGACGACGAAATAGAGTTCAACTCAACGGCCCAGTTCTCCACGCCAATGAGAAAGAACAAAAATAAACCAAAAGTAGGTGAAGCTAAAAACATCCCATGGAACAGTAAACATCCACACACACCGCAAGTACCTACTTATAATAGGTTCCAACCCCTAGAATATCCAAACAACGCACCGCCACCCCGTCCTTTTTTAGGGAGAGGAGGGAGGGAGCAAAGAAGGGGCCGAGGTTACCCTCCACACAGGGGCAAACCCCACAATCCAAACAACTACAGGGATCAAGATTGGAGGGACCCCCAACTGCAACCAACCAGTTACAGGGAGCAAGATTGGAGAGACCCCCATTTGGAACACCAGTGGATAAGGGAACCAACACCTTACACTTACCAAAGAGACACAGAACCAGAGGATGCAGGGCCGGAAGGAAAATCAAGAAAAAGAAGGAGAAATCACTAATGAATGGTATATTCAACCTCAGCCCGGTTGAGCTCACACATAAGGAGCTCAACATCCTCAATATGGGTTTAAAATGCGGACTAGAGCAACGGGTGAATAAATTTAATGTTTATATAGACATTCATAAATATATTAGGAAGTTAAATATAAAAAAAAACACTTTGTGGGGCACAACACAACCAACGCCATCAACTATACAAATACCCAGGGGATCCAGAACAGTGGTCTAAGAAATAAGTCTCTATTCAACCCCTTGAATAACCCGAATCATCAGGTTGAGGTTTTCAAAAGTCCGATCATAAGAGACCTGGATCACCTAAAGCCAAAGAAGAATGTAAACGCGAGACACATTCGTGAAGGTATTGAATCATTGGAAAAGAGAAAGGACATTATTATAAGACCAGCTGACAAAGGAGGAGGAGTGGTTGTGTTACCAAAAGAATTGTATCACAACCAGATTACAGAAATGCTGGCAGACGATGTGACATATAAAATCTTGGACCAGGACCCCACACAAGAATTTAAAAAACAACTGGGTACATTAGTAGAGATGGGCACGAAATCAGGTGTCTTATCTGAGAAAGAAAGACTATACCTGTTACCTGCCAGCAGCAAAATACCCACCATCTATACGCTGCCAAAAATCCATAGGGACCCAAAAAATCCACCTCCAAGACCGATTGTAAACAGCATTGATTCTATAGCATCAAGAATGGGACAGTATCTGGATAAATTCCTACAAAAAAGCGTAACCATGACACGCTCATATTTGAAGGACACAAAAGACTTCTTAAACTGTTTACAAAACATCAGGGTCACAGAAGGACAGGAAATTTGGCTGGTAACATCGGGTGTCGCCTTCCTCTACTCGATTATCCAGCATGACGATGCTTTATTAGCCCTAAATTGGGCACTGAGTCAGAGGGAGGACCTGCCCCACAATCAAAAGGTCTTCATAGGCCAGGCCCTGGATTTCTGCCTATCGCACAATTACTTCTGGTACGATAATAAATTCTTTATACAACACCGGGGTGTTGCAATGGGGGCTAAATTTGCACCCAGTATAGCAAACCTTTTTATGGCCGAGTGGGAGGATAAAGTAATTTTTAAAAACAGACGGGCAGAACTCATATTTTATAAACGTTTCATTGATGACTTGTTTTTCATCTGGGCTGGACCTATAGACACTCTAGAAGAGATTTTAAAGGTTTTAAACGTCAACAACAATAATATTAAGCTCACCTCAGAATGGCAGAGTGAATCAATCAACTTCCTCGATGTAACTGTTTACCGTAGAGATTTGAAACTGGAGACAAACGTTTTTTTCAAACCTACAGATAGGAACAGTTATTTACCAATTACCAGCGGGCACCATCCCCAATGGTTAAAAAATATACCAAAAGGACAAATAACAAGGATAAAACGAAATTGTTCGGAAATCGAATATTTCTTTAAACAATCAAAAGTACTTACCGATAGATTAGTTGCCAAAGGATATGACCCGACAGATATGAAAAAAATCATAGAGGAAATATCATTAATACCAAGAGAAGTCACTGTCATGGATATGCAGTAGTGTTTGTCTGTCAGCTTACCTTCCTTCCCATGTGTTCATCTTAGAGGCCAGAACCCTTTCACCTGGCTTCCTTTATAATCTCCTCCCAGCCTGACTCCACCCCAGGCCCTATCACAGAACACTATATTAACATGTGCACTGCAAGCCTGCTTTGCTGATCAACGTGTTTGTTAGGCATTGTGTGTTTGGGTTCCTGCCTGCCGTGTGCTACGCCTGTCTCTCTGTTACGTTATTGGCTTGTCCCCGACTATCCCCGTCTGCTCGTGACCCTTGACCTTCGGCTTGTCTTTCGTTATCCTTGTCTGCTTGTGGCCCTTGACTTTCAGCTTGTTATTCGTTACTCTTATATCTCGTGCTGCTGCTTCCCCTCTTGTCCCCTTATCCTACGGGGCGTGAGCTAGGAGACTCTAGGGGCCGCGACCTGGACCCAGCCTGCAGCATAACATCCTCACCACTAGAGGCTCTGGAGAAGACCTGCTGGGTCTTAGACTCCACGCCCTGGGGAATCTTGGCTCTAGCTTCCCATAGGATCCCGGTTGTGTTCCTCTGGTCCCACTTTCCACAACCACCCAGTTTCCTATCCGCAGCAGTCAGCCATAGGGTTCACTACCTTGCGGTGCACTCTTGTCCCCCTATGGTGTGCATCTGTCACCTGGCCACAGGTGACCTGACAGTTTGATCAGCCATGAACCCGGCTGTCATCCCGCTCCCCGTGGATGATCCATTGCAGGGCATAGTTTGCAGACTTGAAACCCAGGTATCGAATCAGACTCAGGTGATGCGATTCCTCCAGGATCTGGCTTCTCGCTTCGAGCAGCTTCAGGCCTCCTTGGGAACCCTGAATCAGCAACCTCAAATACAACCAGCGGCTGCACCTATTGCACCAGTCGCAGCCACACACTCACTACAACTGCCAGCTCCGTCCCATTTCTCTGGGGACTCCAAGGCTTGCAGGGGGTTCCTTAGCCAATGCACGATTCAGCCTGGGCAGCCCCTCTGTGGGAACTGAATGATCCAGTGGTTTCTAGCCTGTCTGGCTTCTTGAAACTTTTTCGGAATATCTTCGAAGAACCGGCTCGTGTCTCTTCAGCGGCCAGCGCCCTTTTACGTCTCTGCGAAGAGTCTGCTTCTGTGGGACAGTATGCCCTTCATTTCCGCATACTGTCGGCTGAGTTGAGCTGGAACAATGAGGCCTTAGTCGCAACCTTTTTGCATGGCCTGTCTGATAGAGTGAAGGATGAATTAGCAGGAAGAACCATCCCCACTGATCTGGCCGGCGTTATCTCCTTGTGTAACCAGATCGATATTCGCTTTCAGGAGAGGACCTTAGAAAAGCAACGCCAGCACTCCTTGGTTCTTAGTCAGCCTGAGCTCCCCTCTCTTTGACCCGTAGAGCATTTTCTACCAGCTGAGGAACCCATGCAGCTGGGTCGGACCAGGCTATCCCCCGAGGAACGTGCTAGGCGCAGAACTCTTGGTCTGTGTCTTTACTGTGGGGGCAAAGGTCATTTTCGTGACACTTGCTCTCTTTGTCCAGAAAAACGTTCGGGTCCACTTCATCTGGAAAGTGGAGTATTGGACCCAGAAATATCACGTTCCCCTTCTCGTCTTCTGCTTTCTGTGTTCCTTCATGTTGGTGCTTCTTCTCATTCGGTCTCAGCATATCTGGATTCCGGAGCCGCTGGTAATTTCATGGACTGGGAAATCGCATCGTCCATGAGACTTACTCTTTTGCCCCTCACCACGCCATTGGTGGTCTTGGCGATTGATGGTACTGTTCTCCCAGGGGGACCTATCCGCTTCCAGACCCTCCCTGTTAAGATGTCGGTAGGGACACTCCACCAGGAGTGGATATCCTTCCTTATCTTACCCAAGGCCTCAACGCCTATAATTTTGGGTCTCCCATGGTTACAGCTCCATTCTCCTCATGTGGACTGGACTACTGGACAGATCCTGGCTTGGGGTCCCTCCTGTTCCTCGTCTTGCCTACCCAAGGTTGCCCCCTGTGAACTTGAGCCGGTCATTCATTCCAGGTTGCATAACCACTTACATTTCTCTGTCCCTACTCACACTTGGACGCACAGCCAGGCTAGCTTGTCTACAAGTCCTGCAGTCGCTACGTCTTGCGATGCGATTCAGGTAGTCGCTACACCTGACTCAGCTATTCACTCTGCCTCTGTACTAGTTATGCCAGTCCAGCCCATGCCCAGTGAGCCTCCTACTTTTTCTTGTTCAGGACATTCTGCTTGTCCTTCAGCTATTCAGCTTGACTCCGGCGACATGTCACCTTCTAACCAACCTGACTTCAGGGTTCCACTGACATCTGCCCAGTCTGATGGTCCTGTGCAAGATGACCAGTTCCCCTTTAAGGGTCTAGGGGACCTTCCTCAGATTCCTGTTGATCCTCTCATGCCCTTGCTTATTCCTAGAGAGCCTTTGGTCCTCAATAGATCTTCTTGTCATCTCCCTACCTTGTTTTCGGTCTCTGAGGATAAACTTAAGTTTGAGGTTAGACAAGTTCTGGATTCTCGGCTCTGCAGAGGCATTCTTCAGTACCTTGTGCATTGGAGAGGTTTTGGTCCTGGATCGCTGCATCTGATGTCGCTGCACCTCATCTGTTGAGGAGGTTTCATCAGAGATTTCCCTTTAAGCCTGGGCCCAGGCAGGGGAGGGCCCATAAGAGGGAGGGTACTGTCATGGATATGCAGTAGTGTTTGTCTGTCAGCTTACCTTCCTTCCCATGTGTTCATCTTAGAGGCCAGAACCCTTTCACCTGGCTTCCTTTATAATCTCCTCCCAGCCTGACTCCACCCCAGGCCCTATCACAGAACACTATATTAACCTGTGCACTGCAAGCCTGCTTTGCTGATCAACGTGTTTGTTAGGCATTGTGTGTTTGGGTTCCTGCCTGCCGTGTGCTACGTCTGTCTCTCTGTTACGTTATTGGCTTGTCCCCGACTATCCCTGTCTGCTCGTGACCCATGACCTTTGGCTTGTCTTTCGTTATCCTTGTCTGCTTGTGGCCCTTGACTTTCAGCTTGTTATTCGTTACTCTTATATCTCGTGCTGCTGCTTCCCCTCTTGTCCCCTTATCCTACGGGGCGTGAGCTAGGAGACTCTAGGGGCTGCGACCTGGACCCAGCCTGCAGCATAACATCCTCACCACTAGAGGCTCTGGAGAAGACCTGCTGGGTCTTAGACTCCGCGCCCTGGGGAATCTTGGCTCTAGCTTCCCATAGGATCCCGGTTGTGCTCCTCTGGTCACGCTTTCCACAACCACCCAGTTTCCTATCCGCAGCAGTCAGCCATAGGGTTCACTACCTTGCGGTGCACTCCTGTCCCCCTATGGTGTGCATCTGTCACCTGGCCACAGGTGACCTGACAGTCACCCTACAAACAAAACCCAAAACAGATCTTATGGAAGCCAACACCAAAGAATGGGGCATCCTATCACAATTCCATGCGCAATATAGGGAATAGTGATGAGCCGAACACCCCCGGGTTCGGTTCGCACCAGAACCCGCGAACAGACCGAAAGTTCGCACGAACTTTAGAACCCTATTAAATACAATGGATGCGAACGTTTGAAATCTAAAGTGCTAATTATAACGACTATTATGCATGTTATTGTCCTAAAAAGGGTTTGGGAACCCGGGTTCTGCACCAGGGGACATGTATCAATCCAAATAAAAGTTTTAAAAACGGCCGTTTTTCGGGAGCAGTCATTTTAATGATGCATAAAGTGAAAAAAAAAAGTCAAATATTCATTTAAATATCATACCTGGGGGGTGTCTAAAGTATGCCTGTGAAGTGCCACGTGTTTCCCGTGTTTAGAACTATCCCTGCACAAAATTATATTTCTAAAGGAAAAAAGCAATTTAAAACTGCTTGCGGCTTTAATGTAATGTTTGGTCCCGGTAATATGGATGAAAATCTTTAAGAAAAATGGCATAGCTACCCCATCACAGCCCCCCCCCCTACCCCAGCCCATTACCAGCCCCTTTGGGTCTTGTATGGATATTAAGGGGAACCCCGCACACAAAATAAAAAAGGCCCTATATACTCTGAACAGCCGTATACAGGCGGTGCATACAAGACATGGACTGTAGGTTTGTTCTTATGTAAAATCTGTTTGTAATTTTGAACAGGTACATTGTGTAGCTCCAGCCAAAAAATCTATTTTTAAGCTTTTTGGAAAACATAGGGAAGGGTTATCACCCCTGTAACATTTGTTTTGCTGTCTGTGCAGTGTGCACCTGTTCAGAACAGTTCACCTCACTTTCCGTCCTAATGACAAATGTTTTTTGAAAATTTGGGGTTTTTAGTGAAACAAGAATTGGTGATAAAGCATCAGTGGAGAGGAGACACTTTTTTTTCCATATTAACTCTTACAGGAGAGAATTTGCCTTCCTAGGGGTAGATTTCCTCTCACTTCCTGTTGTATCCTTCCGTTTGCAAGGAGGAGTCGTTTGTAAGTTGGATGTTTGAAAGTAGGGGCCTGCCGTATATACTTTGCCCCTTACATGTTGGTGTTGCCACAACACTGTGAGCCCTCACAGTTACTCTTGGTGGGCGCATGAATGGGCCCTGCTGTGAATTATTAGATCAAGAATTGTAATTGCATGCCCCTGTTGAACAGGGGCTGAAAAATTGGGCCTTTGGTGGTGGTGGTGGTGGTGTTCACACAACACTGTAAGGCCTCACAGTTACTCTTGGTGGGCGCAGGAATGGGCCCTGCTGTGAATTATTAGATCAAGAATTGTAATTGCATGCCCCTGTTGAACAGGGGCTGAAAAATTGGGCCTTTGGTGGTGGTGGTGGTGGTGTTGACACAACACTGTAAGGCCTCACAGTTACTCTTGGTGGGCGCAGGAATGGGATTTGTAATTACAATTGTAATTGTAGTTACAGAATTGTAATTACATGCCCCTGTTAAACAGGGGCAGAAAAATTGGGCCTTAGGCACTGGTGCCACAACACTGCAACCCCTCACAGATACTGTACTTGGAGCACAGCAATGAGCCCTATTGAAAAGTATTTCATCAAAAATTGTAATTACACGCCCCTGTTAAACAGGGGCTGAAAAATTGGGCCTTAGCCACTGGTGCTGGTGCCACGACACTGCAACCTCTCCCAGATACTCTAGTTGGAGTGCAGGAATGAGCCCTGCTGCAAAGCATTGCATAAAAAATTGTAATAACACGCCCCTGTTAAACAGGGGCTGAAAAATTGGGCCTTAGCCACTGGTGCTGGTGCCACGACACTGCAACCTCTCCCAGATACTCTAGTTGGAGTGCAGGAATGAGCCCTGCTGCAAAGCATTGCATAAAAAATTGTAATTACATGCCCCTGTTAAACAGGGGCTGAAAAATTGGGCCTTAGCCACTGGTGGCGGCACCCAGAAACAAAAATGTTCTTCCAAGCTATCATCATCAATCGGATCATTGAGGAGGAGGAGGATAGTCAGTCAACATAACAGGACAGTCTCTCAGCATCAGCATCAGTCTTGAAGGGATGTGACATTTGAAAATAAATTAGTCTGTTATATCAGCTTCAGGTGTTTGGTAGCTGGTGGTGATCCAAGACTGGTTCATCTTTATGAAGGTCAGTCGATCAACAGAGTCGGTGGACAGGCGCACCCTGTGATCCGTGACAAATCCTCCAGCAGCACTGAATGTGCGTTCTGAAAGAATGCTGGATGCAGGACAGGCCAGTAGCTCAATTGCATACTGTGCAAGCTCTGGCCAGTGATCCATCCTCAAGACCAGTGCCCCTAGGTATTCCTGCACCATGTATATCAGACGCTGGCGATGGTTGCTGGAACCGATCATACCTTGGGGCTGCGGACTAAAGAATTGTCTGAATGCATCGGTCAGACGGCCACCTTCCCCACCGCTCCTTCTTTGACTGACCGAAGCCTCAGCAACTCGTTGTCCAGGACCAGGAGTTTGTAACCTCCCAGTCTCTGGGAACGCGTTGCACAGACCTTTCTGCAAGGCCTCCCGGAGTTGTCTTATCCTCTGCTCCCTCTGCGACGGTAAGATAAGGTCGCAACCTTACCCTTGTACCATGGATCAAGGAGAGTGGCCAGCCAGTAATGGTCCCTCTCCTTGATCCAAAGAATACGAGGATCCTTCCGCAGACTTTGCAGGATCAGGGAGGCCATGCAGCGTAGGTTAGCTGAGGCATTCGGTCCGGAGTCCTCTGGGTCACTAAGGACGACATGATCCGCAGCCACCTCCTCCCAGCCACGTACAAGTCCACAGGTTTCTTGGGACTGTAAATCATCCCTAAAAGACAGCTGCTGATGATGCTGAGTGCCAGGCTCCACCTCCATGCTGACACAATCCTCCTCCTCCTCCTTCTCCTCCTCTTCCTGTGCAATGGGTGGGACAGAAGGAACACTGTCTGGGTAAAGGGGGCCTTGAGAGGCAAGGAAGTCCTCCTCTTCCTGCCTCTGTTCTGCCTCAAGTGCCCTGTCCATTATTCCACGCAGCGTATGTTCCAACAGGTGGACAAGAGGTACAGTGTCACTGATGCATGCACTGTCACTGCTCACCATCCTCGTGGCCTCCTCAAATGGTGCCAGGACAGTGCATGCATCCCTGATCATGCCCCACTGGCGTGGTGAAAAAAAACCGAGCTCCCCTGACCCTGTCCTGGTGCCGTAGTCGCACAGGTACTCATTGATGGCCCTCTGCTGCGTGTGCAGCCGCTGCAGCATGGCCAAAGTTGAGTTCCACCTGGTGGGCATGTCACATATAAGGCGCTTCTTGGGCAGGTTCAACTCCTTTTGCAGCTCAGCCAGGCGAGCACTGGCATTATAAGATCTGCGGAAATGCACACAGACTTTCCTGGCCTGCCTCAGGACATCCTGTAAGCCCGGGTACCTGCCCAAGAACCGCTGCACCACCAGGTTAAGGACGTGAGCCACACAGGGCACATGGGTCAGTTGTCCCTGTCGGAGAGTGGAGAGGCGGTTGGTGCCATTGTCGCAAACTACCATTCCTGGCTTAAGCTGGCGTGGCGTCAACCACCTCTCGGCCTGCCCCTGCAGAGCAGACAGAACCTCTGCCCCAGTGTGGCTCCTGTCCCCCAAACACACCAGCGCAAGCACGGCATGGCATCTTTTTGCCTGCGTACTTGCGTAGCCCCTTGAACGCCTACGGAGCACCGCTGGTTCCGAGGACAAAGCACAGGAAGAGGCCATGGAGGAAGAAGAAGAGGAGGGGGTGGAGGAGAGAGGTGTGTCACAACCAGTAGTAGCATTTTGGAGGCGTGGCGGTGGAACAACCTCCAACACTACTGCACCTTGTCCTGCATCCTTCCCAGCTGCCAAAAGAGTGACCCAATGGGCCGTGAAAGAAAGGTAACGTCCCTGTCCATGCCTGCTGGACCATGAGTCAGCGTTAATATGCACCATACCGCTGACCGCCCTGTCCAGCGAGGCCAAGACATTGCCTTCCACATGCCGGTAGAGAGCCGGAATCGCCTTCCGTGAGAAAAAGTGGCGTTTGGGAACCTGCCACTGAGGAACCGCACATTGCACAAACTCACGGAAGGGGGCCGAGTCTACCAACTGAAAAGGCAGCAGTTGAAGCGCTAGCAATTTAGCCAAGCTAGTATTCAACCGCTGGGCATGTGGATGGCTGGGAGTGAACTTCTTTCGACGGTCCAGCAGCTGGGGCAGGGAAATTTGCCTGCTAGAATCGGACGTCGGTGTACTGCTAGCAGAGTGCCCGCAAGTACTTGGCTGTGACACACCTAATTCTACACCTTCATTCCTCTCAGTGCAGGTTTCAGAGAGGACTGAAGGTATAGTGGGGTTGGAGATCCCAGCTGATGCGGTGCAAGGAGAGGTCCGCTTCGTTCTTTGGTGTGTGTCTTTAAGGTAGGCTTGCCAACGAGCTGCATGGCAGGTCAACATATGTCTGGTCAAGCATGTGGTGCCCAAGCGGGTGATGTTTTGGCCACGCGATATACGCTTGAGACATATGTTGCAAACAGCAGCTGTGCGATCTGATGCACTCGACTCAAAAAAGGCCCACACCAAAGAACTTTTTGAATGACGGGCAGAGGCAGCGCCCTGCACAGGCGGAGCTCTGCGGTGTGATTCCGTCGGTGTGCTGCCCTTACGCTGGCCCCCCGAGGGCATCCTGCCTCGTTGGAGATGTGCCTCCTCCTCATCCTCCTCCTCCTCCTCCTCTCTCCTATTAGGCACCCACGTGGAGTCAGTGACCTCATCATCCCCTCCCTCCTCATCGCTGGAGCCAATCTGGCAGTATGCTGCAGCTGCTGGAACATGACTGCCAGATTGGTGTCCTTCTTGAGCATCCCCTCTCTCTGCTCTCACGCTACTGCCTTCCTCTAGCTGGGTATCATCATCAGACCCTTCGAAACGCTGGGCATCCTCCTGGAGCATGTACCCAACACTGTGCTCAAACAGTTCGGGGGACTCCTCAGGAGGACATGGTTGGTCTAGGGAAGGAGTGACTGATGATGACATTGATACCAGGGAAGAGGACGCTTTGGATAGCTGCTTTGCCAGTACCCTGAGCCTGGGTGAGAGAGGATGAGGAGGATGAGGAGGACTTGGTCATCCACTCTACCAAGTCTTCGGCATGATGCGGCTCAACACATCCAGCTGCCGAAAAGAAAGACAAGCTTGTCCCATGGCCACGTGCTGATGGCGATGCACCGCGTCCACGACGAGCACTGTTGTCTCTAGACACAGAGCCTGCTTGCCCTCTTTTATTGGCTCCTGACTGTCTGCCTCTCCTTGTTTGCCTTCCAGACATTCTAATGGCCTGCAGGGAAATGGGAAAACCAGCAATAAGGCCTAGCTTCAGGAGTATATTTTGCAGGAATCACACTACGCCTGCTGTAGGTGCTGCAAATGCCTGTTGGTGTAACACACCAGGAAAAAGCAGCAATACAGGCTAACTTCAGGTGTAATATGATCAGGAGGCACACTCCGCCCGCTGTAAGTGCTGCAAATGCCTGTTGGTGTAACACACCAGGTAAAAGCAGCAATACAGGCTAACTTCAGGTGTAATATGATCAAGAGGCACACTCCGCCCGCTGTAAGTGCTGCAAATGCCTGTTGGTGTAACACACCAGGAAAAAGCAGCAATACAGGCTAACTTCAGGTGTAATATGATCAGGAGGCACACTCCGCCCGCTGTAAGTGCTGCAAATGCCTGTTGGTGTAACACACCAGGAAAAAGCAGCAATACAGGCTAACTTCAGGTGTAATATGATCAGGAGGCACACTCCGCCCGCTGTAAGTGCTGCAAATGCCTGTTGGTGTAACACACCAGGAAAAAGCAGCAATACAGGCTAACTTCAGGTGTAATGTGATCAGGAGGCACACTCCGCCCGCTGTAAGTGCTGCAAATGCCTGTTGGTGTAACACACCAGGAAAAAGCAGCAATACAGGCTAACTTCAGGTGTACTATGATCAGGAGGCACACTCCGCCCACTGTAAGTGCTGAAAATGCCTGTTGGTGTAACACACCAGGAAAAAGCAGCAATACAGGCTAACTTCAGGTGTAATATGATCAGGAGGCACACTCCGCCCGCTGTAAGTGCTGCAAATGCCTGTTGGTGTAACACACCAGGAAAAAGCAGCAATACAGGCTAACTTCAGGTGTAATATGATCAGGAGGCACACTCCGCCCGCTGTATGTCAAGGTCACCTGTGGCCAGGTGACAGATGCACACCGTAGGGGGACAGGAGTGCACCGCGAGGTAGTGAACCCTATGGCTGGCTTCTGCGGATAGGAAACTGGGTGGTTGTGGAAAGCGGGACCAGAGGAGCACAACCGGGATCCAAACGGAAGCTAGAGCCAAGATTCCCCAGGGCGCGGAGTCTAAGACCCAGCTGGTCTTCTCCAGGGCCTCTAGTGGTGAGGATGTTAGCTGCAGGCTGGGACCAGGTCGCGGCCCCTGGAGTTTCCTAGCTCACGCCCCGTAGGATAAGGGGAAAAGAGGGGAAGCAGCAGCACACGATAAGAGAGAACCGAATAACAAGCTGAAGGTCAGGGGCCACAAGCAGACAAGGATAACGAAGAACGAGCCGAAGGTCAAGGGTCACGAGCAGACAGGGATAGTCGGGGACAAGCCAATAACGTAACAGAGAGACAGACGTAGCACACGGCAGGCAGGAACCCAAACACACAATGCCTAACAAACACGTTGATCAGCAAAGCAGGCTTGCAGTGCACAGGTTAATATAGTGTTCTGTGATAGGGCCTGGGGTGGAGTCTGGCTGGGAGGAGATTATAAAGGAAGCCAGGTGAAAGGGCTCAGGCCTCTAAGATGAACACATGGGAAGGAAGGTAAGCTGACAGACAAACACTAATGCATATCCATGACAGTACCCTCCCTCTTATGGGCCCTCCCCTGCCTGGACCCAGGCTTAAAGGGAAATCTCTGATGAAACCTTCTCAACAGATGAGGTGCAGCGACATCAGATGCAGCGATCCAAGACGCCTCCTCAGGACCAAAACCTCTCCAATGCACAAGGTACTGAAGAATGCCTCTGCAGAGCCGAGAATCCAGAACTTGTCTAACCTCGTACTTAAGATTATCCTCAGAGACCGAAAATGAGGTAGGGAGATGACAAGAAGATCTATTGAGGACCAAAGGCTCTCTAGGAATAAGCAAGGGCATGAGAGGATCAACAGGAATCTGAGGAGGGTCCCCTAGACCCTTAAAGGGGAACTGGTCATCTTGCACAGGACCATCAGACTGGGCAGATGTCAGTGGAACCCTGAAGTCAGGTTGGTTAGAAGGTGACATGTCGCCGGAGTCAAGCTGAATAGCTGAAGGACAAGCAGAATGTCCCGAACAAGAAAAAGTAGGAGGCTCACTGGGCATGGGCTGGACTGGCATAACTAGTACAGAGGCAGAGTGAATAGCTGAGTCAGGTGTAGCGACTACCTGAATCGCATCGCAAGACGTAGCGACTGCAGGACTTGTAGACAAGCTAGCCTGGCTGTGCGTCCAAGGGTGGTTAGGGACAGAGAAATGTAAATGGTTATGCAACCTGGAATGAATGACCGGCTCAGATTCACAGGGGGCAACCTTGGGTAGGCAGGACGAGGAACAGGAGGGACCCCAAGCCAGGATCTGTCCAGTAGTCCAGTCCACATGAGGAGAATGGAGCTGTAACCATGGGAGACCCAAAATTATAGGCGTTGAGGCCTTGGGTAAGATAAGGAAGGATATCCACTCCTGGTGGAGTGTCCCTACCGACATCTTAACAGGGAGGGTCTGGAAGCGGATAGGTCCCCCTGGGAGAACAGTACCATCAATCGCCAAGACCACCAATGGCGTGGTGAGGGGCAAAAGAGTAAGTCTCATGGACGATGCGATTTCCCAGTCCATGAAATTACCAGCGGCTCCGGAATCCAGATATGCTGAGACCGAATGAGAAGAAGCACCAACATGAAGGAACACAGAAAGCAGAAGACGAGAAGGGGAAGGTGATATTTCTGGGTCCAATACTCCACTTTCCAGATGAAGTGGACCCGAACGTTTTTCTGGACAAAGAGAGCAAGTGTCACGAAAATGACCTTTGCCCCCACAGTAAAGACACAGACCAAGAGTTCTGCGCCTAGCACGTTCCTCGGGGGATAGCCTGGTCCGACCCAGCTGCATGGGTTCCTCAGCTGGTAGGAGATGCTCTACGGGTCGAAGAGAGGGGAGCTCAGGCTGACTAAGAACCAAGGAGTGCTGGCGTTGCTTTTCTAAGGTCCTCTCCTGAAAGCGAATATCGATCTGGTTACACAAGGAGATAACGCCGGCCAGATCAGTGGGGATGGTTCTTCCTGCTAATTCATCCTTCACTCTATCAGACAGGCCATGCAAAAAGGTTGCGACTAAGGCCTCATTGTTCCAGCTCAACTCAGCCGACAGTATGCGGAAATGAAGGGCATACTGTCCCACAGAAGCAGACTCTTGGCGGAGACGTAAAAGGGCGCTGGCCGCTGAAGAGACACGAGCCGGTTCTTCGAAGATATTCCGAAAAAGTTTCAAGAAGCCAGACAGGCTAGAAACCACTGGATCATTCAGTTCCCACAGAGGGGCTGCCCAGGCTAAAGCTTCACCAGAGAGGAGGGAAATGATATAGGCTACCTTAGCCCGATCAGACAGGACGTTTTGGGGCTGGAGCTCAAAATGAATCGTGCATTGGCTAAGGAACCCCCTGCAAGCCTTGGAGTCCCCAGAGAAACGGGATGGAGCTGGCAGTTGTAGCGAGTGTGTGGCTGCGACTGGTGCAATAGGTGCAGCCGCTGATTGTATTTGAGGTTGCGGATTCAGGGTTCCCAAGGAGGCCTGAAGCTGCTCGAAGCGAGAAGCCAGATCCTGGAGGAATCGCATCACCTGAGTCTGATTCGATTCCTGGGTTTCAAGTCTGCAAACAATGCCCTGCAATGGATCATCCACGGGTAACGAGATGTCAGCCGGGTTCATGGCTGATCAAACTGTCAAGGTCACCTGTGGCCAGGTGACAGATGCACACCGTAGGGGGACAGGAGTGCACCGCGAGGTAGTGAACCCTATGGCTGGCTTCTGCGGATAGGAAACTGGGTGGTTGTGGAAAGCGGGACCAGAGGAGCACAACCGGGATCCAAACGGAAGCTAGAGCCAAGATTCCCCAGGGCGCGGAGTCTAAGACCCAGCTGGTCTTCTCCAGGGCCTCTAGTGGTGAGGATGTTAGCTGCAGGCTGGGACCAGGTCGCGGCCCCTGGAGTTTCCTAGCTCACGCCCCGTAGGATAAGGGGAAAAGAGGGGAAGCAGCAGCACACGATAAGAGAGAACCGAATAACAAGCTGAAGGTCAGGGGCCACAAGCAGACAAGGATAACGAAGAACGAGCCGAAGGTCAAGGGTCACGAGCAGACAGGGATAGTCGGGGACAAGCCAATAACGTAACAGAGAGACAGACGTAGCACACGGCAGGCAGGAACCCAAACACACAATGCCTAACAAACACGTTGATCAGCAAAGCAGGCTTGCAGTGCACAGGTTAATATAGTGTTCTGTGATAGGGCCTGGGGTGGAGTCTGGCTGGGAGGAGATTATAAAGGAAGCCAGGTGAAAGGGCTCAGGCCTCTAAGATGAACACATGGGAAGGAAGGTAAGCTGACAGACAAACACTAATGCATATCCATGACAGTACCCTCCCTCTTATGGGCCCTCCCCCGCCTGGACCCAGGCTTAAAGGGAAATCTCTGATGAAACCTTCTCAACAGATGAGGTGCAGCGACATCAGATGCAGCGATCCAAGACGCCTCCTCAGGACCAAAACCTCTCCAATGCACAAGGTACTGAAGAATGCCTCTGCAGAGCCGAGAATCCAGAACTTGTCTAACCTCGTACTTAAGATTATCCTCAGAGACCGAAAATGAGGTAGGGAGATGACAAGAAGATCTATTGAGGACCAAAGGCTCTCTAGGAATAAGCAAGGGCATGAGAGGATCAACAGGAATCTGAGGAGGGTCCCCTAGACCCTTAAAGGGGAACTGGTCATCTTGCACAGGACCATCAGACTGGGCAGATGTCAGTGGAACCCTGAAGTCAGGTTGGTTAGAAGGTGACATGTCGCCGGAGTCAAGCTGAATAGCTGAAGGACAAGCAGAATGTCCCGAACAAGAAAAAGTAGGAGGCTCACTGGGCATGGGCTGGACTGGCATAACTAGTACAGAGGCAGAGTGAATAGCTGAGTCAGGTGTAGCGACTACCTGAATCGCATCGCAAGACGTAGCGACTGCAGGACTTGTAGACAAGCTAGCCTGGCTGTGCGTCCAAGGGTGGTTAGGGACAGAGAAATGTAAATGGTTATGCAACCTGGAATGAATGACCGGCTCAGATTCACAGGGGGCAACCTTGGGTAGGCAGGACGAGGAACAGGAGGGACCCCAAGCCAGGATCTGTCCAGTAGTCCAGTCCACATGAGGAGAATGGAGCTGTAACCATGGGAGACCCAAAATTATAGGCGTTGAGGCCTTGGGTAAGATAAGGAAGGATATCCACTCCTGGTGGAGTGTCCCTACCGACATCTTAACAGGGAGGGTCTGGAAGCGGATAGGTCCCCCTGGGAGAACAGTACCATCAATCGCCAAGACCACCAATGGCGTGGTGAGGGGCAAAAGAGTAAGTTTCATGGACGATGCGATTTCCCAATCCATGAAATTACCAGCGGCTCCGGAATCCAGATATGCTGAGACCGAATGAGAAGAAGCACCAACATGAAGGAACACAGAAAGCAGAAGACGAGAAGGGGAAGGTGATATTTCTGGGTCCAATACTCCACTTTCCAGATGAAGTGGACCCGAACGTTTTTCTGGACAAAGAGAGCAAGTGTCACGAAAATGACCTTTGCCCCCACAGTAAAGACACAGACCAAGAGTTCTGCGCCTAGCACGTTCCTCGGGGGATAGCCTGGTCCGACCCAGCTGCATGGGTTCCTCAGCTGGTAGGAGATGCTCTACGGGTCGAAGAGAGGGGAGCTCAGGCTGACTAAGAACCAAGGAGTGCTGGCGTTGCTTTTCTAAGGTCCTCTCCTGAAAGCGAATATCGATCTGGTTACACAAGGAGATAACGCCGGCCAGATCAGTGGGGATGGTTCTTCCTGCTAATTCATCCTTCACTCTATCAGACAGGCCATGCAAAAAGGTTGCGACTAAGGCCTCATTGTTCCAGCTCAACTCAGCCGACAGTATGCGGAAATGAAGGGCATACTGTCCCACAGAAGCAGACTCTTGGCGGAGACGTAAAAGGGCGCTGGCCGCTGAAGAGACACGAGCCGGTTCTTCGAAGATATTCCGAAAAAGTTTCAAGAAGCCAGACAGGCTAGAAACCACTGGATCATTCAGTTCCCACAGAGGGGCTGCCCAGGCTAAAGCTTCACCAGAGAGGAGGGAAATGATATAGGCTACCTTAGCCCGATCAGACAGGAAGTTTTGGGGCTGGAGCTCAAAATGAATCGTGCATTGGCTAAGGAACCCCCTGCAAGCCTTGGAGTCCCCAGAGAAACGGGATGGAGCTGGCAGTTGTAGCGAGTGTGTGGCTGCGACTGGTGCAATAGGTGCAGCCGCTGATTGTATTTGAGGTTGCGGATTCAGGGTTCCCAAGGAGGCCTGAAGCTGCTCGAAGCGAGAAGCCAGATCCTGGAGGAATCGCATCACCTGAGTCTGATTCGATTCCTGGGTTTCAAGTCTGCAAACTATGCCCTGCAATGGATCATCCACGGGTAACGAGATGTCAGCCGGGTTCATGGCTGATCAAACTGTCAAGGTCACCTGTGGCCAGGTGACAGATGCACACCGTAGGGGGACAGGAGTGCACCGCGAGGTAGTGAACCCTATGGCTGGCTTCTGCTGATAGGAAACTGGGTGGTTGTGGAAAGCGGGACCAGAGGAGCACAACCGGGATCCAAACGGAAGCTAGAGCCAAGATTCCCCAGGGCGCGGAGTCTAAGACCCAGCTGGTCTTCTCCAGGGCCTCTAGTGGTGAGGATGTTAGCTGCAGGCTGGGACCAGGTCGCGGCCCCTGGAGTTTCCTAGCTCACGCCCCGTAGGATAAGGGGAAAAGAGGGGAAGCAGCAGCACACGATAAGAGAGAACCGAATAACAAGCTGAAGGTCAGGGGCCACAAGCAGACAAGGATAACGAAGAACGAGCCGAAGGTCAAGGGTCACGAGCAGACAGGGATAGTCGGGGACAAGCCAATAACGTAACAGAGAGACAGACGTAGCACACGGCAGGCAGGAACCCAAACACACAATGCCTAACAAACACGTTGATCAGCAAAGCAGGCTTGCAGTGCACAGGTTAATATAGTGTTCTGTGATAGGGCCTGGGGTGGAGTCTGGCTGGGAGGAGATTATAAAGGAAGCCAGGTGAAAGGGCTCTGGCCTCTAAGATGAACACATGGGAAGGAAGGTAAGCTGACAGACAAACACTACTGCATATCCATGACACTGTAAAGCCCCGTACACACGATCGGATAACCTATGGATTTTCGTCCGATGCATTGGTCCATCGGAAATCCGATGAAACTGTTTTTCATCAGTCTTGGCCACACACCATCAGTCAAAAAACCGACTGTTCCAAACGCGGTGACGTAAAACACTCAGATGAGCCGAAAAAAATGAAGTTTAATGCTTCTGAGCATGCGTCGACTTGATTCTGAGCATGCATGGGTTTTTTAACCGATGGACTTGCCCATAGACGATCGGAAATTCCCATCGGTTTTTTATCCATCGGAAAATTTTAAAACAAGTTCTATTTTTTACAACCGATGGAAAAAAGACCGATGGGTACCATACACGATCGGTTGGTCTGATGAAAACCATCCATCGGACGGTTTTCATCAGTCAAACCGATCGTGTGTACAGGGCTTTAGTGCTGCAAATGCCTGTTGGTGTAACACACCAGGAAAAAGCAGCAATACAGGCGAACTTCAGGTGTAATATGATCAGGAGGCACACTCCACCCGCTGTAAGTGCTGCAAATGCCTGTTGGTGTAACAAACCAGGAAAAATCAGCAATACAGGCTAACTTCAGGTGAAATATGATCAGGAGGCACACTCCGCCGGCTGTAAGTGCTGCAAATGCCTGTTGGTGTAACACAACAGGAAAAAGCAGCAATACAGGCTAACTTCAGGTGTAATATGATCAGGAGGCACACTCTGCCCGCTGTAAGTGCTGCAAATGCCTGTTGGTGTAACACACCAGGAAAAAGCAGCAATACAGGCTAACTTCAGGTGTAATATGATCAGGAGGCACACTCCGCCCGCTGTAAGTGCTGCAAATGCCTGTTGGTGTAACACACCAGGAAAAGGCAGCAATACAGGCTAACTTCAGGTGTAATATGATCAGGAAGCACACTCCGCCCGCTGTAAGTGCTGCAAATGCCTGTTGGTGTAACACACCAGGAAAAAGCAGCAATACAGGCTAACTTCAGGTGTAATATGATCAGGAGGCACACTCCGCCCGCTGTAAGTGCTGCAAATGCCTGTTGGTGTAACACACCAGGAAAACGCAGCAATACAGGCTAACTTCAGGTGTATAAGGTGCAGGAGGCACACTCCGCCCGCTGTAAGTGCTGCAAATGCCTGTTGGTGTAACACACCAGGAAAACACAGCAATACGGGCTAACTTCAGATGTATAATGTGCAGGAGGCTTAGTAACAATGACACTGACACTGTCCCCTGCCTATCCTTCTCTCTCTCTGCACACAAGGTTTATCAAAGTATATGACACTGACACTCTCCCTGCCTATCCTTCTCTCTCCCTGCACACAAGGTTTAGCAAAGAATATGACACTTACACTGTCCCCTGCCTATCCTTCTCTCTCCCTGCACACAAGGTTTATCAAAGAATATGACACTGACACTCTCCCTGCCTATCCTTCTCTCTCCCTGCACACAAGGTTTAGCAAAGAATGTGACACTGACACTGTCCCCTGCCTATCCTTCTCTCTCCCTGCACACAAGGTTTAGCAAAGAATATGACACTGACACTCTCCCTGCCTATCCTTCTCTCTCCCTACACACAAGTTTGAGGTACAAATAGCACTGACACTGTCCCTGCCTATGTAACTCTTTCCCTGCGCCGGAACACACTACACAAGGCCGCCGCGCTGGTGGCCTTTTATAGTGTGGGGCGTGTGCTAAACCCCCTGAGCTATAATTGGCCACAGGCAACCTGCCTGTGGCCAATTATGGCTCTCCTAGCTGCCGGCGCTGTGATTGGCCAAGCATGCGGGGTCACAGTGCATGCCTGGCCAATCACAGCGCCGGGATTGCACTGCAATGGCGCAGTGTATTGTGGGCCGTTCGCGTCACTCGAATTTGGGGCGAACGGCCCAAATCGTTCGATGTTCGCCGAACGGTCGAACAGCTGATGTTCGAGTCGAACTTATGTACAGCATTGGCACATATTGCTACTAGACAAAAAATTGGGTCCATTTCTACCAGAAAAACCCCAATTTCTGTACTGAAAGGCACCAAATTATGGTGACCACATAGTAAAGAAAATTCTGGATCCACCAAAAAAAACACAATCTTTTTGGAATCAAAATGTTTTTTTCGCATGCAGAAGGTGCAAGGCCTGCAGAGAGGTTACACAACCATTAAGGGGCATAGAGAATTTCACATCACCTACAAATAACCAACAATTTGAAATCAAAGCAGTTTATCACGTGCAATAGTAGTTTTGTAGTATATGCTTTGAAATGTCCCTGCGGCCTGCTCTATATAGGACGCACCAAGAGGCTACTCAGAATACGCATTGCGGAACACATCTATAACATAAAGATTGGTTTTAAAGATCACAACGTATCTCTGCACTTTAAGCTCATACATGACCAAGATGCATCAGGGCTGGAATTTTGGGGAATAGAATGTTTGGAACAGCATTGGAGAGGATCTCACAGAGTACGGGAACTGTCCAAACGTGAAACAAACTGGATATACCAGACGGATGTTTTAGTGCCGAAAGGTCTCAATGTAGAATTGGACATAAACTGTTTTATTAGTGATTCTTAGTGGACCAGTACAGCTTCCAAACAACACTAATCTGCGAGTCTCATGTTCCAGACTTGTATCATAGTTTTTACCATAGTTCTCATTATGTATTTTAGGTACACATTTTAGGTACACAGACAGTTTCATTTATGGGTTTTTAGACAGTGAGTTTGATGCAAAAACACATTTTACCTGACACACAGCTTCATTTTCTGTAGATTTTACATCACATTTTTTAAACAATTTTTTTAATAATGTTTTTTATAAAAAAAATTTTAGTTAATTTTTTTATTAATTTTGCATTTCTCCTTACATTTTTTTTTTATTCTTTATTTTGTTTTATCAATATTTCAATTATGTTACATCAATACATTTCCATTGATCCAGCCAAGATAATAAGCATACAAAAATAATACTGAGTACTAAGAGATTCCTGGCTCTCTCCTTATACTCACATTTCTAAAATCTCGATTTCATCCCCCCCCTTTCCCCTTTTATATCCCCCTCCCCCCTTCTACCTCTTATTTTCTACCATTTCTCTACTACTTTCTCAGATTTTCTACATAGCTCCATGTTTTCTTAAAATCTTTCCAACATTCCCACTTGTTTTTAAATCCTTTTTTTTCCTCCTCTACGCCGTACTTCAGTCCCTCCATACTGTATGTTTCTTCCACGGAATCTACCCACTCCCATATAGATGGACTTTCCACTTTTCGCCATTTTTTTGGGATCAACCTTTTGGCCGCGTTTAATAAATGTGGGATCAGTGACTCTTTATACTGTTTCATTCCTCCATCCCCTCCGTGGAATAAAACTATCCAAGGATCTTTTTTAATCTCCTTCTCTGTAATTATTTTTATCATTTCCAGTATCTTTTCCCAGTAAGTTTGAATTTTAGGGCATTGCCACCATATGTGGGCCATTGTTCCCCTCCCCCCACATTCTCTCCAGCATTCTGCCTTCTGTTCTACTTGAAATTTACTCAATTTATCTGGTGTGGCATACCAGCCTGTAATACATTTATAGTTCATCTCTGCGGTCCTGCTGTCCATGGCAGACGAGTGGGCCAATTTTATTATTTTCTCTATAGTCCTTTTATCCCTACATGTTCCCAATTCTCTTTCCCATTTCTTTATAAATGGGGGCATCGCCAGTTCATCCACTGTCATCAGTAATTTGTAGAGTTTTGATATAGTTCCTGTTAAGTTATCGGCCATACAAAGCCGTTCCAACGTCGTAAGTTCCTCCCCAGACCTAATTGCCTGGGGAAGGCTTTGTACAAAGTGGGTCAACTGGTGGTACCTCCATTCATCTACTATCATTAATTCCCTATTGTGTCTCAATTCTTGAAGTGGTATAATTTTCCCTTTTTTTATTATATCTCTTAACTGTGCTCTCTCTTTTTTAATCCAATTTCCTCCCACTATTTTTTTTCCCGGTGCAAAATATTCGTTTTCTTTTAATTCTATAAGGGGAGAGTTATATTCCCTATCTATTTGTTTATGTAATCTATCCCAAATTTTCAGTACTATTCGTGTCATGACGTGAGTGTTTTCTCCTAGTGCTCTAAACTGGGGGGGGGGGGTTCCATATTACACCTCCTAATTGTGTTTTTGCCATTGCCTTTTCAATATTTACCCACCTTTTTTCGTGCCTATCTTTGGCCCACTCCACTACCCGGGACAACACCACCGCATCATAATATTTTTTAATGTCTGGCACTGCCAGCCCTCCATGCTTTTTTTCCTGTTTTAATACAGAGAAGGAGATTCTATGTTTTTTATTATTCCATACAAAGTTCATTAGCATCTTTTTTAACACTCTGAAGTACGGTTGAGGTATTGCAACTGGTAACATCTGGAACTTATACAAGATTTTTGGCAGCACAACCATCTTTAAGATGTTAATTCTTCCTATCCATGATATCGGGCGGTTTATCATTTTTCTAATTTCGCTTTTTATTTCATTTAACAGAGGGATATAATTTATCTTGTATATTTTTTTTATTGAGTTGGCCAGTTTTACCCCTAAGTACTTAAGTTCCTTCTGCCAAGGGAAGTTGTACTCTTTTCTTAAGCTCTGTTCTTCTGCCTTTCCAATATTGACATTTAGAATCTCAGTTTTAGCTATATTGATTTTAAAATTTGATATTTCTCCATATTGTTTAAGTGTTTTGAGTAAGTTCGGTAATGTGGTCCTGGGATTGTTAATAAAGAACAAGACATCGTCCGCAAAAGCTGCGAGTTTGTGTTCATCTTCCTCCAATCTAATCCCTTTAATGTCTGGATTATTCCGTACCGTCGCAAGTAAGGGTTCTAGGGACAGGACAAATAAGAGGGGGGAAAGGGGGCATCCCTGCCTTGTCCCATTTTTCATCTCAAAAGCTTGAGACAGTGTGCCATTTATTTTAACCCTACCCATAGGATGTTGGTACAATGTTTTAATCCACTGTATCATCCTGGCTCCTAGGCCCATAGTTTCCAGGGTTTGTATCATGAGTCCCCAGTCTACCCTGTCGAATGCCTTCTCTGCATCTACCGACAGGAGTAGACTTGGGGACTCATTCTCTTTTATTTTCTGGAGAAGGAACAATGCTCTCACACCATTGTCCCTCCCCTCCCTACCTGGGATGAATCCCACCTGATCCGGATGTACCAGTGATGGCATCCATCCCTTCATTCTTTCTGCCAGGACTTTCGCATATAATTTTACATCCGCATTTAATAGCGAGATTGGTCTATATCCGGAATATAAGCTTTCATCTTTCCCCTCTTTTGGTATGACCGTTATTATGGCCACTAAGGCTTCCCTTCCCATTTCATAGTCCGTCCCTAATCCATTCATGTAGTTGCATATCCTGGGTACCAGTATCTCCTTACATTTTTTAAAGTATAGAGCTGTAAACCCATCAGGGCCGGGACTTTTCCCTAGGCCTGAGTCTTTTAGTGGAATGAAGATGTAGCGCTAAGTGAAGAAATGAAGCCCAATGATTTGGGCCTCCAATCAAACCAAAGTGATAAATAATATCAATATAATGAGTCCATACAGTGTCCATAGAAAATTTTTCGTGTTGTGAAGAAAGAACATGTAGCACTGAAGGGTCATCACATTCCTTCCCTTCTTTTCTCCTCACATGGGTGGTTGGTCAAGTAATAGCTTCCTTTGGCCACTGGTTACTAATATTCACCGTGGTAAAGAGTCTCCTTGCTGAGTGGCGGTTCCAGTTCCATCAGAGGACCACCTGGATTGGTGTGAAACCCAGAGTCTGCTGTCAAGTCGGGGAGCCTACCGGACAGTCTACATTGGGGACCCATCTGATCCAGTTTCCAGACTAACTGATGAGGAGTGCCACTGGGATTTCGTATGCCTATTTGACCTGCCTAAACCACAGGTCTAATGTTCCGGTAAGAGTATTCTACCTTTCTTTTTCTACAAGAGTTATGTGATGACCCTTCAGTGCTACATGTTCTTTCTTCACAACACGAAAAATTTTCTATGGACACTGTATGGACTCATTATATTGATATTATTTATCACTTTGGTTTGATTGGAGGCCCAAATCATTGGGCTTCATTTCTTCACTTAGCGCTACATCTTCATTCCATGTTTATTAATTTTAGTCACATTTTATGTAGCAGCTTTATTTTTATTCACTATTTTAGATTAGCGCAGTATTTTCTTTCTTTATATGCTGAGTCTTTTAGTGCCTTACTTATTTCTTCTTCCGTTATGGGTTTGTCTAATGCTGTTCTTTCCTCTTCATTAATCCTATGCAATCCTGCCTTGTTTAAAAATTATTAAATTTTCAGTTGTTTCTCTCCTACTCTCCATCTGTTCTGCTCCACTGAATACAGCCCCTCATAGTAGTTTTTAAATGCATCTGCTATATCCTTAGTTCTATATACTTCCTCTCCGTTCTTTTTTTTAATCTTTTCTATGAAATTTCTAGTCTTTTTATTTTGTACCATTCTTGCAAGGTGTTTACTAGACTTATTCCCCCACTTATATCTTTCTTTTGCTATGCAATGTAGTTTTATTTTTGTCTCTTGTTCCATTAGTTCTTTAAGTTCATCCCTTTTCATCACTAGTTCATGATATAACTCTTGTTGTTGTCCCTGTTGTTTTTTGTGTTCTTGCTCAATTTTGAATATTTCTTCTATTAACACATTAAATTTTCTGTTTCTCTCTTTTTTTTTCCTTGCCCCTTCCGAGACCAAAATCCCCCTGATATAGGCTTTATGTGCCTCCCATAGAGTTGCCCCCGATATCCCTTCCGTGTCGTTTACCTGGAAGTAGTGCTCTAATTCCTCTTTCACCCTCTTTAATCCTCCCTCATCCTGGAGCAATTCCTCGTTTAAACGCCAAGTGTAGGGTTGTCTATGATATTCGGGTACTTTAAGTTTCATGCTTACTGGGGCATGGTCAGAGAGTGAGGCAATTCCTATATTTGATTCCATGACCATATCTAGCATTCTATGTTCGACCATTATGTGGTCTATCCTCGAGTACGTCCCGTGCACAGGGGAGAAAAACGTATAATCCTTTGATTTTGGATGCATAATCCTCCATATATCAACCATCTGACTGCTATGCATTTTTTGTTTTATCCTTGTTAATTGTACGTTATTTGTCCCCTGTGTCCGGGACGTACTGTCCACGGCCGGATCCAAACAAAAGTTCATATCTCCCATCAATATTATATATCCCTCCCCAAAATCCTTCAGTTTCCCCAGAGTCTCAATAAGGTAATTAATGGGGTTCACATTAGGGGCGTATATATTTGCCAGGGTACATTTCATTTCCCCCAACTTCCCTTTTAGAAAAATATATCTACCGTCTTTATCCATCATTCTTTCCTCCAATGTGAACCTCATTTCCCTTGAAAACCCTATTGCGACCCCCCTTGCCCTTTTTGAGATAGTATCTCCATAGAACCAATTCGGAAAATTGGGTGAGTGTAGTCTAATATTTGATTCTATGGTCAGATGGGTCTCCTGTAGGAAAACTACATCTGCTCTATGATATTTAAGCTCTCTTAAGACCTTATGTCTTTTGGTAGGTATATTGAGCCCTCTCACATTATAGGACAGGAAATTTATTGCTGTCATATCTGTCTTTCATCCCCTTTTCCCTTTCTTTTTTGTAGAGTCAAAAAGGTAGAATCCCCTCCTTTCTCCCCATTACAAAACCCCTCTCCCTCCCCCCCTAATCCCTCCCTCCCCCCGCCTTTCCCATTGCTAATCCCTTCCCTCCTCCCCCCATTTCCCTTTTGGCCCATTATTGGCCTTAGAACCATCAATGATCTTTTCTCCTGGTTCTCCCATTTTAGAGGTGCCACTCTAACCCTGCCGCTCAGCCCCCCTCCTCCTCCCTTTAAATTTAGGGAGAATGAGGGAGGTCCGGAGGCGCTGCATGGTGGGCCGGTCTACCCTTTCCCACCTCCTACACCTCTCCCCCCCTCCCTCTCCTCCCTCTACCACCCCCGCCCCCTCCAAAGGACCCCCCATATCCCCCCCTTCCTGAGCCTCTTATGATGTTATTTTTAATTATCTTTCTCTATCCATCCAAGTAAGTCTGGGACCTGCAAGTCTAATTTATTACAGAATCCCACAAGTTCCTCAGGGAACCTTAATCTTGCTGATTTTCCTTCTTTCTGGCCTATAAGACAGGCCGGGAATCCCTAGTTATATTTGATATTCTGTGTCTTCATTTGCTCCAGGAGTGGCTTCAATAATCGCCTCCTTGCCAATGTCTCGGGTGCTAGATCTGTGAAGATCTGGAGTTCCTTTCCTTGGAATTGGATAGGGGGTTTTCCTCTTGCTTTCATTAAGATTTCTGCTTTTTCTTCATAGTACCGGAACCTTACAATAATGTCTCTTGGCCAATCGTTTTCTCCATTTCTTGGTTTACCGATACGATGCACTCGCTCTATATTAAGGGGGTCTTCTACTCCCATATCTAATATGGGCTTGAATATTATGTTCATAATTTTCTTCAGATCTTCTCCTTTTTCCTCTGGTAAAGAGCGAATTCTTATATTCTGTCTTCTGTTTCTGTTCTCTTGGTCTTCTAATCGATAAAGGATCATTTTCTGATTATATTGTAGTTTTTTATTCTGTTCCCTTAATTTACTTAATTCCTGGTCCTGTTTATCCGCTCTTTCTTCCGTCTCCTCCACTCTTGACAAGAGATGTCCGAAGTCTGTTCTTAAAGTATTGATTTCTCCTTTTATTGCGTTTTCCAGTTTCATCAGCATCTCAGCCATTTCTCCTTTTGTAGGGATTTGTGCATCTGCCCATTGCTCTTCCGCTCTACTTGTTTCACTTTCTGTTGTTTGATCTCCTTTAGATCGGTCTGTTGTTCCTCCTCCCTTCTTCTCCGTACTCCTTGACCCCCTTTCTGTTTTTTTATCACCTTTATCCTGTTTTTGTGCTCCTATTACTGGGCTCTTTGAGCTTGCCTCCTGGGTCATGTACTGTTTGATTGTACTATTTGCTGTGCTATTCCTAGGAGTCTTGGGGGCCGTCCCCCTTGTGTTTCTGCTCATCTTGTTTTTAGTAGCCGGCCTTATTCGTTTCCCCAGTTTTACTTTTTAATTAAATGTTATACCCTTCTTCTTTTCGGGGTAGATCTGTTGTACTCACCCCTAGGGTTGCAACCTTACCCAAAAAGGGCCTGTGTACATCAGATTTTATTCCAGACCCCAGGGTTCCTTTTTAAGAAAAGGGAGCAGGAAAGAAGTTTAGGCAAGAGGGGGTGTAGTAAAGGTCTTCAGTATATATATGTATATTCCCGTTTAAAGGAGGGAGAGAGGAGAAGATGGTCTCCTTACATTTAGATCTTATTTATACACATGCCAATACATTCAGTTCACAATTGACTTCAGGAAATTTCATTTTAATTCTGGTTTTTACAAAATGCATATATGTCCCAGCCTACCTGGTTTCACAAAAGTGCGGTAAGATGAACAAACAATCATCTCATTGAACTAGGCGCAGGAGATAACAAAGAGGCATATAGGGATATATGTATATAACTTCAGTTTGGCAGTTCACCATCTAATGTTGATCCATTATGTGGGACACTTGATTCATAAGTAGCGATCGAATCAGTGTGTTAATGAATTACTAAAGGTTGAATTAATCCATGTTCTAGTAAAATAAGTTTATTTTAACCTTATGCCAAATGACAATTGTAACGAATGTTTTGTTGTGGCAACAATACAAATTAAGATTGTGCTCAATAGCGAACATTCTGCGCCTCAGTTGATAGGTTGTCGGCACTGTGAACACATAAGTGCCGACATAAAACATCAGCCGAATACTTCCACCCACAGCCTGGCAAAGTCAGCGACGCTCGGAAGCGCTGGCGTGATGACGCATGGCGCTGGATGAGTGATTCGTTACCGCCCAGTGGGCGGAAGATTCGACCGCTTATAATCCGGATGCTGTGTGTGTGGACCACACCCTCGGAGGAAGTCAGAAGAGACGAAACGTCAGGGCAGCTCTACACACACAGCCGGTAGTGACGTTTGCGCTTCAGAAGCCTGCAACCCGGAGACGCTGGAGGAAACTCCACTGAGCGATCATCAGGGGCAAGTGCTTTGAACATTCATGCTCTAAATTTTGCCTGTTTTAAATTATTTTGTGGTACGTATTCTGTATGAAGGGGGATACTGTGGTTTTTTTTTTCAATAAATACTTTCCATAAACAGTACTACCCTATGAGATCTATTTGTTTTCTCACATGACAACTGATACCTATGCAAGCTGAAACTCACAGTGGAAAAGGCAGAGAAATGCTGGAGGTGGATGGTATATGAATGCTCAATTTTAAACTACATCTGGTGAGTGCATCCCCAAAAGGGGAATTTACCCCCACACGGTGACAAAGCATTTGGTGGAAGGAGCACTAAGAGTCTAGGAGTAGTGATCAATCACAACCAACCACAATCCGTTCATTATCCACATTACCCATATATGAACTAATATATAGAAGACGCCCAAATGAATATTTGTTCGTAGCGCTGCTACAGTTTTATTGCAGACTTTTATTTAGAAAGTTTGAATTTTACTGTCCTATGATTTTATGTACCTGATTCTTATTGTTTTATATACTGTTGTTATTGATGATCAGAGTGTTTATCCTTAGCGCAGAGTGATACTAGTAGGTTGGGCCACGCTGATTGTAGTATTCTTTTTATCCATATATATATATATATATATATATATATATGTAAATATATTAATATGTTTTAGAGCTGAGCAAACAACTTAGATAATACCAGAATTCATAACGCAAATCATGTTGATTTGGCTGATGCTGATAACTGTGTTTATTTTATAATCCATTACAAAAAATGTGCTACTTTTCGTTCATGGTGATGGTCATCATGCATGCTATGAAAGCATTTGGGGCATAGTGGTTGCAATTTTTTGAATGCAGAATTGCTCGGCACTTTTCTCAGTTTTACTCAATGTAGGTATAGCCCAGTGATGGCGAACCTTGGCACCCCAGATGTTTTGGAACTACATTTCCCATGATGCTCAAATACACTGCAGAGTGGATGAGCATCATGGGAAATGTAGTTCCAAAACAACTGGGGGGCCAAGGTTCGCCATCACTGGTATAGACACAGTACATATGGGGGGGTTGTTCTCACCAATTGTTATCTCATCACAGGCAATGCATTTGATAGCTTGCCAATGTTTTCTACACATTTTTGCTACAACTGACATAATTTTTCATTACAGTCTTAACCTGGTCATACACAGTTTGATTTCCTGCTGAATCGGGTAAAAAAAAAACGATGGATGGGAAATTGTTACCATATCCCTTTCTTTGCATCCTCATAGAATACGTTCTGTGAATGAGAGTGAGGATCCTGTCATTCATCCACCCCTCCCTTGTTCACAGAATATGATACATTTAGTGAAAACAATACAAGGACAAGGTCAATGGAGGAAAGTACAGAAAGGGGCAAGCTTCAGGATCTTCTTAAATGTACTTCTGGATTGGCGTAAGGCCAATGTGGTGCCTATATTAAAAAAGGGATCAAAGTCTTTACCAAGTAACTATAGACCTGTTAGTTTAACTTCTATTGTTCGGAATATACTGGAAAATTTAATAAATACCACATGGATGGGTTCTTGCTATAAAAAAATATTTTAAGTAACAGACAGCATGGATTCATGAAAGACAGAAGTTGTCAAACAAATCTGATTTCTTTTGAGGACGAGGTAAGTAAAACCTTGGGCAGAGGGGTGGCTATGGATGTGGTATATTTATATTTTGCCAAAGCGTTTGACACAGTTCCCCACACACGGCAATGTGTAAGGTAAAGTCTACAGCCTTGGAAAAATCAGTTTGTAAATTAATAGAAAACTGTCTAAATGTCCAAATTTAGAGATTAATGATGGTTAATGATTCATACTCTGAATGGTCTAAGGTTGTTAGTGGTGTACCCCAAGCTTCAGTGTTGGGACCCTTACTTTTTAATATGTTTATAAGTGATATTGGGTCTGGGATTAAAAGTACCATTTCAGTCTTTGCAGATGACACCAAGCTATGCAGTGGTATAACGTCTATACAGGATGTCTCCAATTTACAGGCAAACCTCAAAGCACAGTTTAATTAGGCAACTAAGGTTTAATGTTGATATACTTAAAGTTATGCACTTGGGGGTTAGAAACGTGCACAAATCTTACATACTAGGAGGAGAACTGAGTGTTCTGGTAGATCATAAGCTTAATAATGACATACAATGCCAAGCTGCATTTTCCAAAGCGAGCAAAATCCCTTCTTGTATTAAGAGAGGTATGGACTGCAGAGAGAGAGAGAGAGAGAGAGAGAGAGAGAGAGATCATTTAACCACTGTACAAATCATTAATAAGACCTCATCTGAAATTTGCAGTTAAGTTTTGGGCACCAGTTCACAAAAAGGATATCAGGGAACTGGAGAAAGTGCAGAGAAGAGCAACCAAACTTATAAGAGGCATGGAGGAGCTCAGCTATGAGGAAAGATTAGAGGAACTGAATTTATTCTCTCCTGAGAAGAGGAGATTAACCACTTAAACCCCGGACCATTTTGCTGGCCAAAGACCAGAGCACTTTTTGCGATTCGGCACTGCATCACTTTAACTGACAATTGCGCGGTCGTGCGACGTGGCTCCCAAACAAAATTGACGTCCTTTTTTTCCCACATATAGAGCTTTCTTTTGATGGTATTTGATCACCTCTGTGGTTTGTATTTTTTGCACTATAAACAAAAATAGAGGGACAATTTTGAAAAAAATTCAATATTTTTTACTTTTTGCTATAATAAATATCCCCAAAAAAATCTATAAACTAAAATTTTCCACAGTTTAAGCCGATAGGTATTCCTCTACATATTTTTTGGTAAAAAAAATCGCAATAAGCGTATATTGATTGGTTTGCACAAAAGTTATAGCGTCTACAAAATAGGGGATAGTTTTATGGCATTTTTATTATTATTTTTTTTACTAGTAATGGTGGCGATCTGCGATTTTTATCGTGACTGCGACTTTATGGTGGACACATCGGACACTTTTGACACATTTTTGGGACCATTGTAATTTTTACAGCGATCAGTGCTATAAATATGCACTGATTACTGTGAAAATGACACTGGCCACGAGGGGGTTAACCACTAGGTGGTGCTGAAGGGGTTAAGTGTGTCCTAGGAAGTGATTCTAACTGTTAGGGGGCATGGCTATGAGTGACATGTCACTGATCGCTGCTCTTGATGAGAGGAAGCATAGATCAGTGACAGTGTCACTAGGCAGAACGGGGAGACGCTTGTTTACACTTGCCTCTCCCCGTTCTGCAGCTCTGTGACCCGATCGCAGGACACCGGCAGACATTGAGTCTGCAGGTCCCGCGGGCACAGCCACGGAGCTCGCGGCAGGCCCGTATGGCGGGAATTTCAAAGTGACGTAAATATACGTTACTTTGCCTGCCATGCCATTCTGCCGACGTAAATGTACAGGAGCCGGTCCTTAACCGGTTAAAGTGATTGTAAACGATCACCTTTTAAAACAATCCATTCAGTTTAAAATAGAAATGAAAGGCAAAACATTTTGTTTTAGATATAAAAAAAAAAAAAAACATTCTAAATATCTATTTGTTTTTTACAAATAAATATGTGAAAAGTGTGGCGTGCATTTGTATTAAGCCCCCTTTACTCTGATACCCTAACAAAATCTAGTGGAACTAATTGCCTTCAGAAGTCACCTAATTAGTAGAGTCCACCTGTAATTTAATCTCAGTATAAATAAAGCTGTTCTGTGAAGCCCTCAGAGGCTTGTTAGAGAACCTTAGTGAACAAACAGAATCATGAAGGCCAAGGAACACACCAGACAGGTCAGGTATAAAGTTGTGGAGAAGTTTAAAGGAGGGTTAGTTTATAAAAAAAATATCCCAAGCTTTGAACATCTCACGGAGAAGGGTTCAATCCATCATCCGAAAAGGGAAAGAGTATGGCACAACTACAAACCTACCAAGATATGGCCATCAACCTAAACTGACAGGCCGGGCAAGGAGAGAATTAATCAGAGAAGCAGACAAGAGGCCCATGGTAACTCTGGAGGAGCTGCAGAGAGCAACAGCTCAGGTGGGAGAATCTGTCCACAAGCCATCTATTAGTCGTGCACTAAACAAATCTGGCCTTCATGGAAGAGTGGCAAATAGAAAGCCATTGTTGAAAAAAGCCATAAGAAGTACTGTTTGCAGTCTGCGAGAAGCCATGTGGGGGACACAGCAAACATGTGGAAGAAGGTGCTCTGGTCAGATGAGACCAAAATTGAACTTTTTGGCCTAAAAGCAAAACGCTATGTGTGGCGGAAAACGAACCCTGCACATCACCCTGAACCGTGAAACATAGTGGTGGCAGCATCATGTTGTGGGGATGCTATTCTTCAGCAGGGACAAGCAAGTTGGTCTGATTTGATTGGAAGATGGATGGAGCCAAATACAGGGCAATCTTAAAAGAAAATCTGTTAGGGTCTGCACAAGACTTGAGACTGGGGCAGAGGTTTACTTTCCAGCAGGACAACGACCCTAAACATACAGCCAGAGCTACAATAGAATGGTTTAGATCAACGCATATTATTCATGTGTTAGAATGGCCCAGTCAAAGTCCAGACCTAAATCAAATTGATAATCTGTGGCAAGACTTGAAAATTGCTGTTCACAAATACTCTCTATATAATCTGACAGAGCTTGAGCTATTTTGCAAAGAACAATGGGTAAAAACATCACTCTAGATGGTAGAGACACGCCCAAAAAGGCTTACAGCCGTAATTGCAGCGATTGGAGGTTCTACAAAATATTTACTCAGGGGGGCTGAATACAAATGCACACCACACTTTTCACATATTTATTTGTAAAAAAAAAATGAAAACCATTTATTATTTAGCTTCCACTTCACAATTATGTGCCACTTTGTGTTGGTCTATCACATAAAATACCAATAAAATACATTTACGTTTTTGGTTGTAACACGACAACATGTAGAAAATTTCAAAGGGTATGAAATTCAGAAATTCGTAAATTAGAAAATTCTGAAATCTGAAAATTTGTAAATTGAAAAATTCGGAAATCAGAAAATTCGTAAATTGAAAAATCCGAAAATTCGTAAATTGAAAAATTCGGAAATTCGGAAATTTCGGAATTAACGAATTTCTCTAAATTCGTGAAAAACGAATTAGAAACTAAATGAATTGCACATGTCTAGTTTTTGTTGACTTTAGTATATTACTTGTTGATTATAACACATATATATATATTTTTTAGCCGTCTCCCAGCTGTAATGTAAAAGGCAGCTATATACACTGTATCTTTTACATGAAGTCCTAATGAGCATTCTTCAAATCAAGAATCATCCACTGAGGTCGTTATTTTTGTTTCTTCTCTTCTCTTCCTGTTACAGTTCACATCTTCATTTATATCTCACTCTTGTAACAAAAATAGTAAAAATCAGCGCAATAAAATCCCTAACGTAAGCAGCTGAACACCAGGGTCAAAACTTCAAAATCCCTGAGGTATACATATATAAAAGATGGTGCAGCGCTAAATGAATGATCCCAGTGATCTTCAGTGATGGTAAAACAGGTTCTAAGCATGCAGATGAGTGATGACACACAGTGAGAGACCTCCACCGAAAGTAAGATTGGCCGCTCACCTCCCAGATTGGACCCTTTGATTATGAAGGGTCACAACAACTATCCCTTACGGGTACAAATTCCAGGACATATGGTTGCTGACACCAGCTAGTAGATGGATAAGCTCAAACAGGTACACCGGTGGGCTCCAACATGGCATCAAACATGCAATAAAAAACAGACCATAGCGTGTCTCCGCGGAATACAATGATTTATTAAATCAATAAAATGCACACTTACATGGTCAAGGCACTAAACTCCAGTGCCAGGATATAACAGCGTGATGAAACACAAAAACAATCAATGGATGGTGATGGCTGCGGGTGGCTTCACGTCCTTCCCATCCGAACGTTACGTCCCTATGGGCGGGACTTCATCAGCGGATATGATCCTTTAGTACTATGAACAGGTGAACAGGAAAGCAGCCCTATATTAATCAAATCGACCATCTCAATAACTATCAAGTGTATGATTGTATAACACTTTTTGACTGTTAACATGCATTAAAATGTTTAAGTAAAAACATACTGAAAGTGAATTGAGTTGAGCGGACACCTGGATGTTTGGGTTCGACGGGTTCGGCCGAACTTCGGTAAAAAGTTTGAGTTCGGGACCGAACTTGACCCGAACTTGACCCCAAACCCGAGCCCCATTGATGTCAATTGGGACCCGAACTTCTGAGGACTATTCACGCTTGTTTCCCGTGCTTAGAACTGTCCCTGCACAAAGTGTCATTTCTGAAGGAAAAAAAGTCATTTAAAACTCACTCGCGGCTATTAAATAAATTGTCGGCTCCCGGCAATACATATGTAGCGGCCACCTCCACTCCCCTCTTTTTCTCGTCTCGTCTTTCTCTTGTCTAGGGGTATCTTAGAGGGGAGGGAGTGGGGACACCACACCTGGCTTCCACCACATGTGTCAGTGCGGTATAAGCAACGTTCTTGTATTACCTTCGAGTCAGTGCTGTGCACCTGGATCCTCCCTCCAAGAGTCACCTTGAACAATGTCTGTCAGGAAATGAGCCCCACACCATTAAAGTTCAACACTCCTTTATTCTTCTCGAATGAACACATTCAGTTGAACTCCCTTGGTAGAAACAGAACAGAAAAGGAGGTGTGGATGCGAATAGGCACAGACACAATGTAGTTCTCCACTTTCCTTCCTGAAAGTGGGTTACGGTCTCCATACGAGGGGGGATTTCCTTCCAGGCGGTCTCCGACGAGAGGCTCACCTGTCACCGGCAATATGCTGCACCGGGTCTTCAAGTGAGGAGCTCCCCCCGGTCCATTGCGCCTTCACGGATTCGGGTACCCACTCCCGGGGTTCCCTAGGATCTCCTTCCCTCGCGGAACTCAGTGTTGGGCACTGAGCTCCGGACCTCCATCCGAGTACCTCACCCCAGGCTAAAGGTGCCTGGGATGGAACACGACCTCCGGCTGTCCTCTAGGCCTAGGCCACCCAGGGGACCGACACGAACCACCGTCCGCAAGCTGAAGGTGCCTGGGACTTCGACCCCGTGACAAACATGGCCGGCCCCTTTATACCCTCTCCCAGCAAGCACGGCGGGTTCCCCGCCCCACCATACCGCTGCCGAGGGAGGACAAAAAGGAGGCACAGCACACAGCAATGATTCAACCCCAGCCCAGGGCAACAGCGCCACCTACTGGGCTGCAAGGAATTACACATCACTAATGTCAAATTCAAATTTACACCCGGGAAAGTACATACCCGCTACACTCTCCTCCTGGTGGTTTGACACTGGTCCCCAGTGTCTGGAGTAAATCATGCCCTCAATGGCTGACATAATCCAATCCAGAAACCGACTAACAATTGTACAAAAATATAAAACTTTTGAAAAACCATCCAACTAAACCATTGTGTCTGAGCCCTGTAAAGAAAGGGAATAAAGACAGAAGAGAAACAACAGTATTGATCCATAAATTTGAATCACATATTCACATTTGACTTTTCCCACCCATCCTGACTAAGACCCACCCCATCCTCAGTAAACTTGATGGGATGTTCTCCTGCAGAGGGAAAAGAAAGGATTAACACACATAACCCTGACACCTGTATTCGTGTAATGGAAAATAAACTTCTCAGAGAAGAAATCCCTTTTCTCCAAAGAGTGAGTGCATGAAAAGTGTCTTAACGTTGCGCAACACTGCCATCTGGTGACAGCACCGCGGTAACTGCACTCGTGGAACTTTCTTCTTTTCTTTCGGCCCTATCTACCCCAGAGTCCATAATCTCTTTGCAGGAAAAGTGAAGAACAAACAGGAACAGTTCTTCATTCCTCTGGGCACAAAAGCAACTGGCCCCAGAAAGTTCAGCAGCATGATAAGAATGGAGTCTCTTTTCTCCTACAGGTAAAAGCGGGGATGCGGCAGAACAAGTGGTTTCAAGTGCTGATCCATGGTCTCCAGATGATACTCCACATCTTCTCCTTCTTTGCGCCGGATCAACACTTTATCTGCATGGATGTGTCGTCCCAACATCCATTCTGCCTTGCAGTCTTTAAAACGTTGAGAGGCCTTTGGAGAGCATGCCAGGTACCTGCGGGCGTGGGGAACCTGAAGGTGGGTCCACACAAAGTCATTGTACCAGCACTCCCGGCACACTTCCACCTCATAGAGCAGTTCCTTCGATAAGTATGGATACTCCCATCCATAGTCTGCAGCAACCTTCTGACCAAATAGCCGTTGAAATCTCGCCAAAGGAGGCATGGTAGCTTTGTCCCCTTCACCAGGCAAAACTATCAAGTCCGGGTGGCGAGGGACCTTGATCACATCTGATCTGGGCATAGGTGCCCGCAGCAGCAGTCTCTTTTCCCCGGCCTTCAGTACAGATGGCACCGGGGATGTAGAAGCAGCCTGGAGACCGGACCTCTCTTCAGGCGCTGATGCCTCCACCCGGGGTGTGATTTCCCCTGTAGACATGGGTGGATCTCTGATCCTCCGAGATGAAGCGAGAGGTACTTTGTCCCAGCCCTTCCCAGCAAACAAATCGTCTATAGCAACGTCGTCTCCCATGTCCGAGAGCGACTCCAGGTCAGAGGTGTCACACTCCTCCGCGGGTATGTAGCCGGTTGTAGAAACGGAGCCACCACCTCCCGCGGATTCGCTAGGCCATGACTTCCCGACACCTCCACCCACACACCAAATCTCTCCGCCTGGCTTACCTCGCCCTTTACTTGAAGCGGGACGTGCGGAACTCTTGTCGACGGATCCATCCGGGCCGGGCGTAAGCGGGCGGGACGGTCCACCACAACCGCTGGTCGGGGCTACCATGCCGGTCTTTCTCTTCGGTGGCGGACGCTGCGAGACATTGGTGACCGAGTCAGCATCCTCGGATTTCCCCCGTTGGGGTTTTACGACCTCCTCCGCGGTCGTTGCCATGTGCGCAGGGGTGACTCTCACAGCAGTGATTCCTCCTCTCTGAGTGGTGTTGCCTGAAGCCCGGCCGGGGTAAATGGTCCTCGGCCTCTCCACCGCCAGGTCCACTTCGAACAGGAACTCCCCACAGGCCTCACAATGTCCGAACGGCTTCAACTGGCACACCAGTCCCGAACACCCGGGACAAATCACACCCAGGGCCTCAACGTCCATGCACGAATACAGGGCGAATTGACCCCTTGGCTTTAGTCGGATCCCTGTATCTGTTACCGGAGCAGCAGCAGTCAATGTCGTGGTGGAAGGGTGAACTGGAATCCACGAGGTGTGTCCAAACATGGCGATGATCCATCGCACACTGCAGAGTTTTTGCGCCAATGTCCCACGTGTAGTCCTTCACACGTATTGGACTCCTCCCCTTTGCTCCAGTTCGCGGGCTTTTCTTCTTTTCTGTTTCTGAGTCACGCCCACGAACTAAGCGATGGGGGTGTGCCTGGTGGCGCAGTGCAATAGAAGCCCCCATGTGTAGTACTTCACATGGCTGAACTTCCCCCTCTTTCCACTCTTCTGCGCGGGCCTTTCCCTTCATTGGGTCATGTCCACGACTTTGAGCAGGGATGCACTTCGGCCAATGAAGGCCTGCCTATTCATTTAACTCTTCCAAAAGACACGTTCAATACTGTGGTGCACAACACTATACCAGACCCGAGCCCCCACGTGTAGCGGCCACCTCCACTCCCCTCTTTCTCTCGTCTCGTATTTCTCTTGTCTAGGGGTATCTTAGAGGGGAGGGAGCGGGGACACCACGCCTGGCTTCCACCACATGTGTCAGTGCGGTATAAGCAACGTTCTTGAATTACCTTCGGGTCAGTGCTGTGCACCTGGATCCTCCCTCCAAGAGTCACCTTGAACAATGCAGGGGCGGATCCAGGGGGGGGGCAACAGGGCAATTGCCCCCCCAAGATCATCTGTCACACTCACTTGCTTGCTCTGTTTTTTTTGCGCCTAATCTCCCGGACTTTGGGGACCCGGTACCGGCCGGCCATAGGTCCCCTGGACCCCAAGCTTGGCACACATGTAGCTCCACTCTTCTTCTACAGGTCTGCAAAGTTTGGTGTCTGGGGGACCTACGGCCGGGGAGCACTGATTTTTTAAAGCCGGGCAACCCTTCCATAGACTCCAATGTTAAACGGTCATTTCTCTGGTGATTTTGCGGACCCGGTACCGGCCGGTCGTAGGTCCTCTGGACCCTAAACTTGGCACACATGTAGCCCCATGTCTCCTCTACAAGTCTGCAAGGTTTGGTGTCTGGGAGACCTACGGCCAGGGAGAATGGATTTTTCAAATTCGGGCACCCCTTCCATAGACTCCCATGTTAAACATCAGTCTAGTCATGGGCACAATGAAGCAAAGGCACAGTGAGGCTGGGCACAGTGAGGCATGCAGATGGACACCCTAGGCTTATACTCGAGTCAATAAGATTTCCCAGTTTTTTTGGGTAAAATTAGGTGCCTCGGCTTATATTCGGGTCGGCTTATACTCAAGTATATACAGTACTTGTTCTGCGGCTGCCGTTGCCTCTCTGAGTCTCTCTCTGTTTCTCACATCAGCCGATCAGCGGCGCCGAGAGAGAGACTCGTCTAATGTAGTTACGCCGCGCACTGACACGATACCAGGAGCGGAGGAGGAGGTGGGTGGAGCCTCTTCCCTGCACTCGTTGCTAACGCCTGGGCCGCTTGTCGTCTAGCAACGAGTGACGTCAGTGAGTCACGTCGGGCCGCTCTGCGGACAGGTGCGATAGCGTGCGGCTCCACAGACGGGTAAGAAAGCGGGCGGCTCCGCTTGCGGCGCGGTTTGTGGACAGGCGGCGCGGTTCGTGGGCAGACCGTGCTGCTCAGTGTGTTGGCAGCGCAGGTGAGAGTGAGAGAGCAGGCTCAGTGTGGCAGCTGGCCAATCAGCTAGCCGGGAGCGGGAGAGCAGAGAGATGAGATCATCTCTCACCGCCCATGCCTGCCCTGCATTCCTGCAGTGACTTCTGCCCTCACTGTGCAGACAGCAGAGAGATTACATTATCTATCTGCTGCCTGACTTTGGGAGTCTGGGACACAGCAAGAGACAACCAAAACTACACCTTAGCAGGCAAGTTAGTGACAATCTGCAAGGTGTGGCAGGCGACGTGGCAAGTGACAACCTGCAAATTGTGTCAGGTGACGTGGCAAATGACAATCTGCATCTGGTGGCAGGCAAGTGACAATCAGCAAGGTGTGGCAGGTGATGTGGCAAGTGACAATCCGCAAGGTGTGGCTAATGACAATCCGCAAGGTGTGGCAGGTGATGTGGCAAGTGACAATCCACAAGGTGTGGCAAGTGACAATCCACAAGATGTGGCAGGTGACGTGGCAAGTGACAATCCGCAACGTGTGGCAAGTGACACGCTCAGGGCTCCCACTAATTGCAGGCAACGGTGGCAAGTGACACACTCGGGGCTCCCACTGATTCTGCATTGAACTATTTAATTTTATATTACAATGTAATAATAGAAATAATGCGCTTCAATCATCCTGACACCATAACAACCATGGTGCCGGGATGATTGAAGTGCCGACACCAGCCATTTCCCCGATAAATTTCCCACAAAAAAACATATTTTTTGGCAGTGCCCCTCCCGAGAAAAGACTCTGGATCCGCCCCTGGAACAATGTCTGTCAGGAAATGAGCCCCACACCATTAAAGTTCAACACTCCTTTATTCTTCTCGAATGAACACAATCAGTTGAACTCCCTTGGTAGAAACAGAACAGAAAAGGAGGTGTGGATGCGAATAGGCCCAGACACAATGTAGTTCTCCACTTTCCTTCCTGAAAGTGGGTTACGGTCTCCGCACGAGGGGGGATTTCCTTCCAGGCTCACCTGTCACCGGCAATATGCTGCACCGGGTCTTCAAGTGAGGAGCTCCCCCCGGTCCATTGCGCCTTCATGGATTCGGGTACCCACTCCCGGGGTTCCCTAGGATCTCCTTCCCTCGCGGAACTCAGTGTTGGGCACTGAGCTCTGGACCTCCATCCGAGTACCTCACCCCAGGCTAAAGGTGCCTGGGATGGAACATGACCTTCGGCTGTCCTCTAGACCTAGGCCACCCAGGGGACCGTCACGAACCACCGTCCGCAAGCTGAAGGTGCCTGGGACTTCGACCCCGTGACAAAGATGGCCGGCCCCTTTATTCCCTCTCCCAGCAAGCACGGCGGGTTTCCCGCCCCACCATACCGCTGCCGAGGGAGGACAAAAAGGAGGCACAGCACACAGCAATGATTCAACCCCAGCCCAGGGCAACAGCGCCACCTACTGGGCTGCAGGGAATTACACATCACTAATGTCTCTGTCAAATTCAAATTTACACCCGGGAAAGTACATACCCGCTACACATAGAAAAGTCATTGATAAAAAAATAAATAAAAAGCATGGGGGTTCCCCCAAATTCAATTACCAGGCCCTTCAGGTCTGGTATGGATATTAAGGGGAACCCTGTGGCAAATAAAAAAAAAATGCGTGCGGTTCCCCCAAATATCCATACCAGGCCTGGTATGGATTTTAAGGGGAACTCCACCCCAAATTTAAAAAAAAATGGCGTGGAGTACCCCCAAAAATCCAGACCAGACCCTTTATCCAAGCACGCAACCTGGCAGGCCGCAGGAAAAGAGGGGTGGATGAGAGAGCGCCCCCCCTCTTGAACCGTACCAGGCCACATGCCCTCAACATGGGGAGGATGTCCCCATGTTGATGGGGATAAAGGCCTCATTCCCACAACCCTTGCCCGGTGGTTGTGGGGGTCTGTGGGTGGGGGGCTTATCGGAATCTGGAACACCCCTTTAACAAAGGGGACCCCCAGATCCCGCCCCCCCATGTGAATTGGTAATGGGGTACATCGTACCCCTACCATTTCACAAAGAAAGTGTAAAAAAATTGTAAAAAAAATACACAGACACCATTGGGAAAGTTCTTTTTTTAAAAAAAAAAAACAAAACATTCCAGCGATGAAATCCAGTGTCCCGCAGCGATCCCGATGTCCAGCGCTGTCCAAACGAAATGTCATTGGCTGAGCCTGAGCGGACCTGATGGGGAACTTCCTCTGCAGTATAATACATGAATAGACCCGCCCCTTCTAAAGTTCCCCATCAGGTCTGCTCAGCCAATGACGTAGTGTAAGGCTGAGGACCTGATGCGGAACGTGAGAAGGGGCGGGTCTATTCATGTATTAAACTGTGGATGAAGTTCCCCATCAGGTCTGCCCCCTCGTATATCAGACCCCGCCTATGTCATTGGATGAGCGGACCTGATGGGGAACTTCCTCCGCAGTATAATACATGAATAGACCCGCCCCTTCTCACGTTCCGCATCAGGTCCTCAGCCTTACACTACGTCATTGGCTGAGCAGACCTGATGGGGAACTTTAGAAGGGGCGGGTCTATTCATGTATTATACTGCGGAGGAAGTTCCCCATCAGGTCCGCTCATCCAATGACGTTTAATTTGCGGCAGGGTTCCCCTTAATATCCATACCAGACCTGAAGGGCCTGGTAATTGAATTTGGGAGAACCCCCACGCTTTTTTTTTATCAATGACTTTTCTATGTATTGCCGGGAGCCGACAATTCATTACTAGCCGCGAGTGAGTTTTAAATTATTTTTTTTCCTTCAGAAATGACACTTTGTGCAGGGACAGTTCTAAATACGGGAAACAAGCGCAAATAGTCCTCAGAAGTTCGGGTCCCCATTGACTTCATGCATATTGCCGAACACCGGACCCGAACCCGAACATGCAGTCAATTGTTTGGGTTCGGGTCCGGGACCCCAAAACCCAAAAGTTCGGTACGGACCCGAACTTTACAGTTCGGGTCCGCTCAACCCTAAAAGTGAATAAGGAGAAGGGCTTGTAATCAAAGCAAAAAGATGGAGATTGCATGTAGCAATTGGGAAGTGTTGTTTGAACCGTGTATTTATAAAAGATTTACCTATGTTTGGCATCCTTTTTCTTTTCAATTATGTTTGCCAGTTAACCACTATTTCTAAAGCATTTGGTGGGATTTCCTTCCCTCCCTAAATTGTCTATATTTTATATTCCTCTAAATATGTTATGGTGACTAAAGTAATGTTTCCTTTAGCAAGTTGTCTGTTCTTTAGATAGGGTCAAATTTGCACTCTGAGCTTAAAGCAAGTCCTCTGACAGCAGGATAGATAATAAAAGTTTTGTTTCCATCAATCCGAATTTTAATGTGTAATTTACGTTTTGCACTTTTTGGCAGGTGTACGTTCTAGACTGCTTTGTAATTGCTTAAATGCAAATAATTATGCAGAAAATGGATGCCCACAGTTAAAGCTGAATGGTAACCATCAAGTAAGTGCCATGTCATACAGCTGGACTAGCAGTTGGTTCTGAAAATGTCATCTTCATATTATTCTTTACCCTTTGCTGACTTCAATTTGTGTTCACAAATTGGCTCCTGTCTAGCTTCAAAATAGTAATACAGGCATTGCTCCGGGGAGGGATTTAGAAAAACTTGGTCTACCCACTCAGTAACGAACATAACATATAAACGTAATGTTGCTGGAGATGGGAGATGGGAGGGGGTGTCAGTGGCTGTGCTGTCAAACTCAAAGTATCCATGCATGGTCCCTGCTGTCCTGTCTGTGCTATTAATAGGGAAAAAACTGCAAGTGATTTTAAATACAAAGCTTTGGAATTTATAGGTAATAAATACATTTTACATAATGAGCATTACATATGTAGCTGGTTTTTGATTTTAGGGGAGGCATCTGGGTGGTAGTGTAACCCAGATGCATTGATTGTCAGGGAATCTGGGATCCTTTTATGGTGTATGGAGGACTCTGGTGGTGTGAGGTTCCCTGCGGCCTGCAGGTGGCGCTGTCGCCCTGGCTGGAGTTGAACACTCACTGCAAGACTGCGTCCCTTTTTGTTCTTTCCTGGCGCTGGTACAGCAGGGCGGGGAACCTGCTGTGGACGCAAAGGGAGAGGGGATAAAAGGGGCGGACACCCTGACCTTGGGGTTCAGAGTCGGAGAACGCAGCCGCGCCCAGGCACCTTCAGCCTGGGTGCTGGCGTTCCGGAGTTCCGGGCCCAGGTGCCCTTGACCTGGCCGGAGCGGCAGATGGAGTCCATCTCAGGCACCTTTAGCCTGGGGTGAGGTACTATGGCGGAAGCCTGGAGCTCAGTACCTTCGACTGAGTTCCGCGAGGGTGGAGGAATCCGAGGGGGCCCTAACTCCTTAGGTGCCCGTGTCTGAGACGAGGAGGCCGGTGAGCGGAACTTCTCCGGAGAGTCCAGCGCAGCATTGCTGGTGACGGAGAGGCCTCCGGTAACTGTCTTGGACAGATGTCCTTCCCCTGATAGGGGCTACGATAGCGAAGGTAATTCACGTTCTGTTCAATATAGTCAGTGGCAATGACTATTCGCCACTGGTGACACTACAGTGGTTAGCTCTATTTAGAAGAGTTGTGCCTTGGCCTACTCCCCACAAATACTGAAGTGGTATATGGGTCTCAACCTGCCTGTGCTGTATGACTATTTATTGAGAAGAATAAATACGAGTTGGACCTATTCAGTGTGTGGAACTCTGGTTACTAGGACCAAAGGGGAGTCAATCCGAGGAGAGGATTTGACTCTGGAACACATACACAAAACCCGATAGTTCTGGCTTTCACCTCCACCCACTGGAGGACATGGGCCGTGGTGTATCTCATCCCTCCCCTCAGTGTTAACCCCTAGACGAGACAGACAAGCCGTGAATGAGAAGGGGTGAGAGGGGTGAGGTCGTTACACATAGTTACATAGTAAAGTTTGCAAAAGACACAAGACCATCTAATTCAACCAATAAAATAAATAAATAGAATACAAAGACAGAAAACATTCATATACAGATTCCTATATTGTCAGGTAATCCAGAGGATTTTACGTAACCAATGTAAGATAATAAAATAGTTTAACCATCAGAAAATATCGTAACTTGCTGTAGCAAAATTAAAGACAAACCTTCAGTCTTGTACAATTGTACAGGCTCCTCTCCTGTGCTGATATTGGGTTTACTCTGAATTCACTGCACACTATGAACTTCTCACATTGTGCATTAGAATCAGCAGCAAGTCATATAGTGTCCATATAATTTTCTGGCTAGCCCTCTCCAGTCTGAGTGACCCTGGCCTATGCCTTTCATTCATTAGTTTTCAGTTCTTTCAAACACCCACCCCTGCAGTACAGTATCCGTCAAGGCATTCTGATATTTGCATAACTCATCCCAATGTCCAGCCCACTGTTTGCATCCATAGTGAGGGCTTTTGGGAGCAATACTGCAGTAGGGCGCTGTGATATCTTTGGAAAGCTATGTACAACACCCTGCCTTCTCCTCTTACCAGCCATGATCTGCCTGCTTTGTATAAAGAAGCACAGGGACCCGTAATAATGTCACTTGGTCTAAAAAAGTCATGTAATAATAACAACAAGATTTTTCAAAAATGTTATTAGCATGTTGCATGTTGTTTTTTTGTTTTTTTTCGGGGGGGGGGGGGGGGGAAATATAAGCAAATTACACTTTTAACGTTTTAAATTCCAAACTTATGTAGCGGGGTCTTCAAAGTTAGTGGGATACACCTGGGGGTAGAGAGACCCAGGTGTGTAATTATGTCAGGGATTAGACCCCTTTTTCTTATTCGTGGAGGATTGGGTGGTGTAATATTCTCTTTGACCAGTGGGTGTCAGTGTACCTGCTGGCTCGAGGTAGAATCGCTATCACAGTGTTACCCTTTTTTTTTTTGGTTCCTTCCTGGCGATGGTACGGCTGGGGCGGGGAACCCGCTGTGGTGTCGATGGGAGGATATAAAAGGGGGAGACGCCCGCGCCACGAGGTCGTCGTCGCCTGTCTGTTGTTCTTGTGGGAGGGGGTCACCCCTTCACGCACCCAGGCACCTTAGGCCTGGGTGCGGGCGGTTCAAGGTTCCGGCCTAGGCGCCCAAGGCCTGGTCGGAACGAAGATGGAGTCCATCCCGGTCACCTTCAGCCTGGGGTGAGGTACTATTAAGGAGGCCTGGGACCCGGTGACTCCGACTGGGTCCCGCGAGGGTGAAGTTGCTCCAGGGCGCCCCTTGTGAGGGGACCCGCATCTGAGGTGAGGAGGCTGGGGGGGGTCACCCGTCCGAAGACCCGGTGTAGCGTCAACCCGGTGACGGATGGGCCTTCAGTAACTCCCTTGGAGGACATCTTCCCCTGATATGGGCTTCAGCGCAGCGGAGGAGCTTCCATTAAGACTCCTGCAACCCCTGGTCATAGCACAGGGAGTGTAGGGACTAAGAACCTGTACAGTGCCTCGACCTGTTTCCCCATCGTATCATGCCGTTGCATTTGACTGTATGTGGAGATACGCAATAAACCTGAGTTTGGACTTTGATGGGTGTATGGACTCTGTTGATGGGAACAAAGGGAGATTCCGGCACGGAAGGACTGACCCTCATAACCAGCACACATTTGGCCCGAGGAAAAGATTGATATTGGCCTTCACCTCACCCACATGCATGGGGAGGACATGGGCCGTAGCGCACCTCACTCTGTCGCTCGACATACCCCTAGCTAAAGAGGTCGGGGTGAGGAGGCCGTGTTTGAACTTTGCTGCCGGAGGAGGTCCGAGCAGGTCGGCCATGTGATTGGCCAAAGTGCATCCCTGTGCTCGAAGTCGTGGAAATTTCCCTGAAAAACTGGGAGAGGCCCATGCAGAAAGAGCGGGAAGAGGGAGGAGTCCAGCCGTGTGACGAACTACATGTGGGGACTTTTGCTGCACTGCGCCACGAGGCACCCCATGACTACGCAATTCGTGGGAGGAGACTGAAGGAAGCCCGCGAAAACGTGCAAGTCGTGGGAGGAGTCTGGCCACGTGTGGAGATGCACGTGGAGACTCCGTCGCGAGGTCAGCGTGTGATGGAGCAGCAAGTGGTCGGAGCGAACTCAGGCTCCCCGTGGATGCCGGTACCTTATCCTTTCAAGATGACTGCATTTGCTGCATCCATTACAGACACGGGGATAAGGCTCAGGCCCCGAGGACAGTTGGCTTTGTATTCATGCAGAGACACAGAGGCCCTCGGTGTGATCTGTCCCGGATGCTCGGGACTGGTGGTCCAACTAAAGCCATTCGGGCGATGCGAAGCATGCAAGGAGTTTCTTTTTGAGGTTGAGCCACACACGGAAAGGCCCCGGGCCCTACGCCCCAACTGCATCACAGGAACCGCCACTCCGGAGGGAGAGATCAAAGCCTTTGCGGAGTTTCCCGTGCGCGCTGACCAGGGCGAAGTGACTGCCCAACCAGAGACTGAGAGAGAAAATTCCGAGGACACTGCTTCGGTCACTACAGACTCCCTGCTCCCACCTCCGAAGAGGAAAGTCGGTCTGGTACAGGCATCTTATGGCCGTGGTCGAGCTTCACCCCGCCGCTTGCCTGTCCTGGATGGCGCCGGTAGAGAAGAGAGTCCCGGACATCCCAGTTCTTCAGAAGGTCCAGGTGAGCCAGGGGCTGGGACTGTGGTGTTGGTTGGAGGTGTCGGGGGTCCCCAGTCGGTGGAGCCCGCAGGGGAGGGTAGCCTTCCGTCTACTAGAGACTACCTTCCCGCTGAGATGTATGACACCTCCGACTTAGAGTCATTGTCAAACTGTGGGGATGACGGAGAGATAGACGAACTGTTTCACCGGAAGGGCTGGGACAGACGCCCACTACCTATGCTGAGTAAACCGCAGGATTCTCCCATGTCCATAGAAGACAGTACGCTCCGGGTGAAGGCCCCGGAGTTCCCGAGGAAATCTAGTCCTCCGACCAACTTTCCGCATTCAACTACATCACCCGCTCTGATGGTGGGGATGCAGCGTGCTTCATTGCGGGCACCAAAGACAAAGAAACCCGAGATGGTAAAGGTACCTCGGCACCCGGAGGCCATCGTACAGCCAGGAGAAGGTGAGCGAGATGTGATGCCGCCTCTAGCCAGGTTGCAGAGACTTTTCTCCCAGAGAGTCGCCCGTGAATATGGGTGGGAGTACCCCTACTTGCCTCGGGACTTATTGTATGAAGTCGAGGTCCTGCGACCAAGGTGGTATGACGAGTTTGTATGGGAAAAGCTTAAAGTACCCCATGCCAGGCGATACCTGTCATGTTCGCCGCCTGTGTCTAAAAAGTTCAAGGACTGCAGAGCTGATTGGAGACTTGGGCGCCATATTCATGCCGATAAGGTGCTCATCTGCAGGAAAGATGGAGAGGATGTTGAGTATTCGGTGGAAGTGTTTGACGGGCACCTGAAGCCCCTGTTTCTGCCGGATCCAAGGTTCTATTTATAGGAAAAGTGAGCTCCTATCTTGTTGCTATTGAAACTTTCTGGAAGAGACATTCCCAGACGCCTAGAACTGTGCCCTACTTTTGTTTTGATTTGGGCTTTTTCTTTTACTCACTGGAGATTTGGGAGCTGTTGTTTTTTTTCTCCCTTTTCTTCATGTGCCAAAGGCAGAGACTTTTGGGGTAGAGTTAGAGTAGGAAAGCAGGAAGAATGAAGATCTAACCAAGTGTCATTACCGCAGCGCTGTCACCAGGTGGCAGTGTTGTGCAACGGTTGTTTGAAAATGTTACACATGCATTACTTACTTAATGGAGTGAGTGGGTCTCTCGGCTGACGGACCCACTCATGCCAAGTTAGCACAGAGTGTTAGGATGTTGTTTTTTTGTTTCCCTTCTGCAGGAGATTCGTCGGTCAAGACTACTGAGTATGGGGTGGTTCTTAGACAGTGACGGGAGGGATTGTATATGTGTACATGACAGATGTTTTATACAAAAGTTTTAATGTTTTATAGTTCCCTTTTCTGTTGAGCAGGTCTTGGCACATACAGTATCCAAAATTTGAGGGATAGCCTCTGGAGCCCACTTCATGTCACCACTCCTTGGGAGACATGGGTGTGCACCTGACGCTGGGGACCAGCGTCAAATCACCAGGGGGAGTGTGTAGCGGGGTCTTCAAAGTTAGTGGGATACACCTGGGGGTAGAGAGACCCAGGTGTGTAATTATGTCAGGGATTAGACCCCTTTTTCTTATTCGTGGAGGATTGGGTGGTGTAATATTCTCTTTGACCAGTGGGTGTCAGTGTACCTGCTGGCTCGAGGTAGAATCGCTATCACAGTGTTACCCTTTTTTTTTTGGTTCCTTCCTGGCGATGGTACGGCTGGGGCGGGGAACCCGCCGTGGTGTCGATGGGAGGATATAAAAGGGGGAGACGCCCGCGCCACGAGGTCGTCGTCGCCTGTCTGTTGTTCTTGTGGGAGGGGGTCACCCCTTCACGCACCCAGGCACCTTAGGCCTGGGTGCGGGCGGTTCAAGGTTCCAGCCTAGGCGCCCAAGGCCTGGTCGGAACGAAGATGGAGTCCATCCCGGGCACCTTCAGCCTGGGGTGAGGTACTATTAAGGAGGCCTGGGACCCGGTGACTCCGACTGGGTCCCGCGAGGGTGAAGTTGCTCCAGGGCGCCCCTTGCAAGGGGACCCGCATCTGAGGTGAGGAGGCTGGGGGGGGTCACCCGTCCGAAGACCCGGTGTAGCGTCAACCCGGTGACGGATGGGCCTTCAGTAACTCCCTTGGAGGACATCTTCCCCTGATATGGGCTTCAGCGCAGCGGAGGAGCTTCCATTAAGACTCCTGCAACCCCTGGTCATAGCACAGGGAGTGTAGGGACTAAGAACCTGTACAGTGCCTCGACCTGTTTCCCCATCGTATCATGCCGTTGCATTTGACTGTATGTGGAGATACGCAATAAACCTGAGTTTGGACTTTGATGGGTGTATGGACTCTGTTGATGGGAACAAAGGGAGATTCCGGCACGGAAGGACTGACCCTCATAACCAGCACACATTTGGCCCGAGGAAAAGATTGATATTGGCCTTCACCTCACCCACATGCATGGGGAGGACATGGGCCGTAGCGCACCTCACTCTGTCGCTCGACATACCCCTAGCTAAAGAGGTCGGGGTGAGGAGGCCGCTACACTTACATTTATAGGGAGTTGAATTAAAGTTTGTTATGTCCACTTACTGTATTTATCATAATCCATTGAATGTCATGTTGCTAAGCAATTCATTATTTAGGATCTGGAAACCTAAAGGGGAAAATTTAAAGGCATAATTGTTTTTAAGCTAACTAGATTAGTTTTGTAATTTATGTAGAACACAAATATGGAGATGGTTACACAGCATTAAAGTTCAGTACACTGATTGACCAGCATTTCTGTTAGTCTAAGTTTTGTTAAGAGTGAAGGAATATTGCTGGACAGATCTAAAAACATGCTATTCATTTGCTTTAAATAGCACTTCTATTCCGAAAATATTTTCATTGTGGAGGGTATAATAGACCTGTAGTAAGAAAAGGTATATTCACAAATAGCACCCTTCAAAAAGTTCTCTTGTTGACGTCAAGGAACTGGCATATGACTCTAACAGACACAGGTAGCATGAGCAGAGAGGAGAGGACCCACACCAACATCAAGGCAGTAGATCTTATTAGCAATGGTAGGTATAACTACTGTACAGGATGCAAGGGATGGGTCCTGGATGGTAAATATGTATCAGCATTGTTTGGGTTATGTTCCCTTTGAAGGGGGATGATAGAGAACAGTTTTGGAGTACTTAATGTTAAATCCACCTGTGAGACAGGCCTGAAGAGGGCAGAAAGCAGCCAGCAGGTCAGTAAGTTATTGTGCAGAGCAGGGCACACTTGTGAGAAAGAGATGTGCCCGTTCAGTCTGCCGAGATGCTGCTGTGCTATTGTGACCTTTTCTGGATCCTTGGAGCAGGTGGGGACTTTAACCACTTCCCATCCCAGCTATCGACATATGATGTCCGCAGGAGGGATCTCCCATCCTGGGCGGGCGTCATATGACGTCCTGGCTTTCCCTGCCGTCTAGAGGGTGCGCGCACGACCGCCGCATCGCTCGGGAGCCGGTGCACGTGCCCGGCATCCGCGATGTCCGCCGGGCACTGGCGATTGCCGGTGACACAGCTAAGGTCGTGGATCTGTGTGTGTAAACACACAGATCCAGGTCCTGTCAGAGGAGAGGAGACCGATGTGTGTTCCCAGTACAGAGGAACACTGATCGGTCTCCTCCCCTTGTGAGTCCCCGCCCCCTGCAGTTAGAATCACTCCCTAGTATACACATTTAACCCCTTGATCGCCCCTAGTGTAAATCCCTTCCCTGCCAGTCAGGAAAGGGATTTCAGTAACAGTAACCAGTGCATTTTTATAGCACTGATCGCTGTATAAATGTGAATGGTCGCAAAATAGTGTCAAAAGTGTCCAATATGTCCGGCGCAATGTCACAGTCGCAATAAAAAACGCAGATTGCTGCCATTACTAGTAAAAAAATATGTAAAAAAAATGCCATTAATCTATCCCCTATTTTGTAGACGCTATAACTTTTGCGCAAACCAATCAATATACACTTTTTGCGATTTTTTTTACCAAAAACATGTAGAAGAATACATATCGGCTTAAACTGAGAAAAAAATGTGTTGTTGTTTTTTTTTTTAAATGGGATGTTTATTATAGCAAAAAGTAAAAAATATTGTGGTTTTTTTTTTTCAAACTTGCTACTCTTCTTTTGTTTATAGCGCAAAAAAGAAAAACTGCAGAGGTGATCAAATACCAGCAAAAAAAAATTATTTGTGGGGAAAATTCATTTGGGTACAGTGTTGCATGACTGCTCAATTGTCATTTAAAGTGCGACAGCGCTGAAAACTAGAAATTAGCCTGGGCAGGAAGGGGGTGAAAATGCCCTGTATTGAAGTGGTTAAACCACTGTGATGGGACAAGTTTACACAGGCGGAGAGCCAAATATTTGTTTTATACAAGAAGTAAAAAACGTTTTTTTCCTTTTTTTCGGAAGTTGGGCTGCTTTGTTTGCCTTTTTGTATAAATAAAAACTGTTTATTTTACAAAGACATGGCTGGCTGGTGACCTGGACTCCAAAATATCACACAACAAATAACACATCCTCTTATTTACCTCCAATCAAAAACTGTAATAAATATATTTTTTTAATTTTCTTGCATTTTGGATTTTTTGAAATGTGCATGCTCTCTATAACACTCACTTAATGTTGTTGAACCAAATACCAAGCAGAGTACAATAGAAAAGAAAAGTAGAAATTCATTTCATTCCTGGAGCTTAATGCAGGTGGGTAAGATTACATCTATTGAGGTAAAACAAATAACAGCCAACTATTCTCAAGAGAAATAACCTTCTATTTACTACACAATACACAAACACACACATACATGCACTATATTACCAAAAGTATTGGGACACCTGCTTTTACACACACATGAACTTTAATGGCATCCCAGTCTTAGTCCGTAGGGTTCAATATTGAGTTGGCCCACCCTTTGCTGCTATAACAGCTTCTACTCTTCTGAGAAGGCTGTCTACAAGGTTTAGGAATGTGTCTATGGGAATGTTTGACCATTCTTTCAGTAGCCCATTTGTGAGGTCAGGGACTGATGTTGGACAAGAAGGATGTCTGCCCGGGATGGCTGCCTGAAGTCAGTGCTCCTCTCCACGGCCTGGATTACAGCAACGATCCACAACCTTCCTTCCCCCCTATCGCACATCCTGCGAGGTGATGGACACCCCGGGGCATGTCCAAGAGAAGGAATAAGCCACCTGCACCGCGCCACCTGACGCATTACTATCCCTCCACCGCGGCTATGCAAACAGCCCAAGATGGCGTCGGCCCGGGAGACTCGCGCCACGCAGACACAAACACTCTGCCTCCAGCAGCAGTAATTACAGGGACAGCATGGACACCCTGCCACCTCCAAATGATACCCTAGGGGGACAGCAAATGGACAGAGGTAAGAGACTGGCAACCTCCCCTGCTAACTCTCCTTGCAAGCAGCCTTAGGCTAAGAAGCAGTTATGGTCAGATGTGGTTGCAGGCACGCATTGCACAGAGCAAGATCCCTCCATAGCCTCTGTCCCTGTCACAGATAATCCAGTTTCTGAGGCAATGCTTAAATCCATGCTGCTAACTTTGCAAAAAGACCTGCATAGGGAGCTACAAATCTTCATGTCCCAGATGCATGACAGGATAGACTGCCTTGAAGAAAGAGCAGACGCTATGGAAGAAAACATGCAGGATTACTCTAAAGCGCACAATGAGCTATTAAATGAGCATGAGCACCACACTGAGGAAATTCACCACATAAAAATGAAATTAGCAGATTTAGAAGATCGCTCCATGCGTAATAATATAAAATTCAGAGGAATTCCAGAATCGATCAACTCGAATGAAATAACTCCCTACTTGCAGCAACTTATCTCAACTTTGCTTCCTCGCCTCAACACCCATAATATTCTGATTGACCAGGCCCACAGAATCTCTAAACCATCACATTTACCAGATGACATCCCAAGATATATTTTTGCACGGATCCACTTTTTTCACATTAAGGAGCAGATCCTCTCCGCCGCCAGAGCCTCAAAACCTCTACCAGCTCCATATACCAACATCAAGCTGTTCACTGACCTATCTCCAGCTACAATGTAAATGTGAGAGCCTTTACACCCATCACTTCTATTCTCCAACAGAAGAAAATAGTCTATAGATGGGGCTTCCCAACAGAATTGCTAGTCATACACCAACAACAGATTTTCCCCATCCTCACACCTAAGGATGGATACAAAAAGCTGACAAACTGGGGTTTCCTCCCCATTGCTGCCAGGGACACTGGTCAAACCAGCACCCCTCCCAGATCATCCGCCTCCGGTAAACCGGTATCCAAGTCGGACTGAGATGACTAGATCACAACCAGGCCCAGTCCTTTTATCCACTTTAATCCGCCATGGACGGTATTTACTCTTCTGTTTTTTTTTTCTCTTCTTTCTTTCCACCCCCCAGGTTATAGTGTGCTAAGCACACCAAATTGCATTATTTGTTGTTTGTACGGTTTGCTCAAACACTGTTTATAGCTCTTTTTATAGTTATTTCATTGTGTTCTAAATACTATACTATATACCCTGTACATTTTTCTATTGCATAACCTGCCTCACTCTTTATATAGTACTCGTTTGATACAGCCAGAAGGTATAGACTCTATCCTTTCGCCTTACGATCACTTCCATAAATGCCAAAGGCTTAAATTCCCCCTTTAAATGCAATCTTCTCTGGAAAGAAGCTTCAGCTCTCCATACTGATGTTCTCTGTGTTCAGGAGACCCATTTCTCAAAGCTTAAATCACCTTCCTGCAATCACAAACGCTACCATCATTGTTTTTTTGCAAATGCTCCCAAAATAAAAGAGGTGTAATGATCGCCATTAGCACAGCAGTAAACTTTGTGCTGCCTCATAGCAAAACTGATAAGGAGGGCAGATATTTAATCCTCTCAGTCACAATTGATAACCGCCCCCTCACCATAGTAAACATATACACCCCCAACACGGCACAGAGAAAGTTCTACACATCCCTCATTTCTAAACTGGCCCCCTATAGATCCTCATCCTTGATCATATGCATAGATTTTAATGAAACACACTGGACACATCTAATCCAACAAAACGTAGACCCTCTGCACTCGCTGCTTTACTCAAAAGAGAAGACCTCTATGACTCCTGGAGGTGTTTACATGATATGGAAAGAGACTATACCTTCTTCTCCTCCGCACACCAATCTTACTCACGGATAGATCTAATTATCACTGATAAACACCTGCTACAATCCATAACCGACTCACGTATAGGAACAATATCATGGTCCGATCATGCACCAGTCACAATCAAATTATTCCCACTTTCCCACTCGCCCAGACACAGTGGCGGCCCGTCCATAGGGGGAGCCCGGGTGCCGCCCCCCCTCCCTTCCTGTAGTCACAAAAAAATAAAATTCCAAACGGCCCCATTTAAGTTTTTTTTTTCAAAAAAATGTCCTTTTGCTAAATGCGCCGGCCACGTGCATTATGGGAAGCGCCACGTCAATGCGAGATTGCAGACACGGTGCTTCATTTGCGGGCTTTTGTCCCACTTTATGGCGCTTTCCAATGCGCCGAGTAGCTTCCGCCTTCTCCCCTAGCACTCGTAGTATCTATTACTACGGCCGGGCAGTTTGATTGACATCTAGATGAGATCAAGATGTCACTTCCTGTTTTCTCTCTCTCGGGCGCAATGAGAGAGAGAAAACAGGAAGTATGAGGGCGGACTCCTTCACACAGAAAGGTGAAAAGTGCCGCTGTGCTCCCGCTGTGTGATTTATTTATCGGCGCTCCGCGAGCACTCCCCCGCTTAGCAATTTTAAATTGAATTTCGGCGCCACCCCCCCTGCTTATCAACTGTAATGTGAATTTCATTTTCGGAAGTTTGGCGGCACCAACCCCCACCCCCCCCCATTAATCAACTGAAATGTGAATGTCATTTTCGGAATCCCCCTGGATGGGGCAGGCTGCAAATGATGGGACAGAGGCTGCAATTGATGGGACAGAGGCTGCAATTGATGGGACACAGGCTGCATTTGATGGGACAGGCTGCATTTGATGGGAATCTTTACTCCCACTGGGAATCTTTACTGAAACTCTTCCACAGGTGGTACTTTACGCCAGATAGACTTGCAAAGATCTACCCCTCTGCCTCACCTAACTGTTGGAGAGGCTGTGACAGTTGGGGTTCTCTACAACACATCTGGTGGGACTGTCCACACATCAAGATCTACTGGAAGAAAGTAATGAATCTTCTCTCTATGTGATATTTCCATCCCAATGTCCCCGCTAGACCTACTTCTGGGTCTATCAATCCCCTCTTGGCATAGGCATCTACAAACCTTGGTGACACACATACTGATAGCAGCCCGACTAGCTTTGGCTAAAAAATGGAAATCAAGTCAACCTCTTCTCTTGAAGGACACCATTTGTCTGCTCAATCTGCACTTCCAAATGGAATTCTCGTTCGCCAAGGCTAATCTAACCACAAAATCTTTTTACACTTCCTGGGAAAAATGGATCATCGACCGGAGAAGTGCACCTCTACTCTAAAGAACACAGACTGAACCAACATCTAGATCAGTGGTTCTCAACTCCTGTCCTCGGGACCCACTAACAGGCCAGGTTTGCAAGATAACCGAAATGCATCACAGGTGATATAATTTGCTGCTCAGTGATTGCAGTGTTCTAGTCTGCATCTCCCCAAGGTAATACTTAAAATCTGGCCTGTTAGTGGGTCCTGAGGACAGGAGTTGAGAACCACTGATCTAGATGCTAACAAAAACTGGACTAAAGCTCCACCATCAGTTTCACATCTCGGACCAGCTTTCCACCCACTCTTATTAAGTTGCTCTACCAGGACTTGCCCTTCCTAACCCATCAATCCCCACAAAGAACTTACGTGGTACTTTCTAAAAAATTTTTTTTCACTTAGTTACATGTAATCCCTCGACTATTAACAGTTGGATCTTGGTTCTAATGTACACGGCCAAGATAGGGGCTCACACCCTATCTTTATATTTACTTGCTTAATTTTGTTATAACATTTCACCTGATTAACAAAATATTGAAGTCTAGTAACTCTTTGTATCTACAGCAAGCTAGGGTATGCCCAATTGGCAATGTTTTGTAAGTATACTTTTGATATTAATAAAATTTGAAAGTTAAAAAAAATAAATGTAATAAATTTCTTCGTAAACTTAGACAATACCTATGCTATAAGCCAGTAATTTTGTGTGCCTTGTTGGACTAAATAAGGAATAAATCAATGTTTTTGGATTTGTGTTGATAACTTAAAACACTCTGTTTTAAGAAGGTAATACAGTTCTTTTCAGTGCTTTAGTGGAATGCCTTTGGTCTTTTGCATCACATCTCCATAAGCCGACTGGTTATCCGATATCCTTTACAAAACAAAGACTAAAGAACATGCAAAGTCTTTTAAAATCTGCAGTCTGACATTTGTGCTTTTAAATTCATAACTAATTTTAGTAAACAAACTTTTTTTCCACATCATTAGCGAGAGAGTGTTGCGTTAACTGTGTAAATATATACCTTTCAAATTACAAACCAACTAACTATGCTGTGATTTTAGCAACATAAAGACTGAATTTGAAATGCTTCATTAGATGTGACTCTTCATCAAGACATGCAAAACAAAAGGTTGAACTTTTCATAATTGCTTTGTGAAATTGTCATTTTATAAATGCAATTTAGAAGTGGTTGTATTGCTACAGAATTCAGATAAAAACCGTGTTGGAAATGTTTTACATAAATAAATCAATTAATTTAAAACAAGAATCAGTGTCAGAAGGCTTGGTAGATGACTGCTTAACACAAAGGCATAAATACAATAAACTATGTTATTTTAATTGTGTCAGGAAATCTAGCAGTTAAGGAAAATCACAATGAACAGAGTACAAGAAATGCATAATACAGTTTTGTAAGATTAAACATAGTTACATAATTAGTCTGGTTAAAAAAAGACAAAATTTTATCAAGATCAACCAATAAAATGAAAAAAAAAAAAAAATCATACAATCTTATATACACAATCCTATACCCGCAGTTGATCAAGAGGAAGGCAAAAAAAAAAACAAAACAGCAAAGCATTATCCAATTTATATCTCTCTCTCTGCAGTCCATATATCTCTTAATACAAGAAAGAATTATGCTCGCTTTGGAAACCGCAGCTTGGCATTGCATGCTATTGTTAAGCTTATGATCTACCAGAACACCCAGATCCTTCCCCACCATTGATTCTCCCAGCTGTTCCCCCACCTAGTATGTATGATGCATGCATATTCTTAGCCCCCAAGTGCATAATGTTACATTATTCAACATTAAACTCATCTGCAACATAGTTGCCTAATTAAACAGTGCATTGAGGTTGGCTCGCAAATTGGAGACATTCTGTAAGGACATTATTCCACTGCATAGTTTGGTGTCATCTGCAAAGACTGAAATGGTACTTTTAATCCCAGACCCTACAGTGGGGCAAAAAAGTATTTAGTCAGCCACCAATTGTGCAAGTTCTCCCACTTAAAAAGATGAGAGAGGCCTGTAATTGTCATCATAGGTATACCTCAACTATGAGAGACAAAATGTGGAAACAAATCCAGACAATCACATTGTCTGATTTGGAAAGAATGATTTTTGCAAATTATGGTGGAAAATAAGTATTTGGTCACTGTGAGGGGGTTAGCTCGGTAGCGGGTGTGTGTGACCCCCTGGATGGGCTCCCCACACAAAAACAGGCCAAGCAGACGGAGGTTGTGGTTTTCAAGATCAAAAGGTGCGGTTTATTTCTCTATTTACAGTGACAAAAACACAGCAAAGCAAAAAGAAACATAAACAAAATAAATCCTGGTCAGCTTGACCTCTGACTAAACATGCAGGTTTCCCTAACTATCAACTGGGATCAGCCTGGTGCTGTCCTAGTCCCTAAGTCCCTGGTTTAGTAAATGTCCAAACAAATAGCCACACAGGCTTTGTCTCACCGCACAGGGGTTCACTCTCCCTAGACAGTCCACACAGGTCTGGTTCCAGGCATGAGCAAACCTCTAATGAAGCTGGGAGTTTTTATAGAGGCCTTAAACGAGCTGACAAGCTTCAGCTGGTCTCATCAACTCCCTGCCTGCACGACGCCCAGCACTCTCCCTAGAGGTATGAATCATCCATGAGCCCACTAGCCTCAGCTGGGCTTCATCAACTCTCTCCCTAGTTGTATAAGTCGGCATAAAGCCTGAATCTGGGAGAAATATACCTACCCCCCTGGATGCAACCAGGTGACTTTACCTTCCTGCTGTCACATACCCCCCCCTCTTGTTTTAACCTTGGGGTTGGAACACCAGCAATCAGGCATTCATGTACTCGAGACAAAGCATCCACATTCCCCATTTGAACGCCAGGGCGATGCTTTACTGTGAAGTTGAATTCCTGTAGGGCCAGGAACCACCTATTTACTCTTCTATTTGTCTCCTTGTTTTGAGCCATCCACTTTAACGGAGCGTGATCCGTAACCATGTCAAAGTGCCTACCTAGCAGATAGTACCGAAGGGAATCTAGAGCCCACTTCACCGCTAAACACTCCTTTTCAACCGTGGCGTAATTTACCTCATGGGACTTCAACTTCCTGCTGAGGTAAATGACTGGGTGCTCTTCCCCGTTCCAGACCTGGGACAATACTGCTCCTAACCCCACATCTGACGCATCACTTTGTACGACAAAGTCTTTAGAGAAGTCGGGTGAGTACAACACTGGCTGGCTACATAAGGCTTGTTTCAAGAATTGGAATGCTGCCTCAGCCTCGGGGGTCCATTTAATCATGACCGACCCTTTCCCTTTCGTCAGGTTGGTTAGGGGCACAGCCTTAGAAGCAAAGTGGGGAATGAAGCGCCGATAATAACCCGCGATTCCCAGAAAGGCTCGTACCTGCTTCTTGCTGTTGGGACGTGGCCAACTCTGGATGGCCTCGACTTTGTTGAGTTGGGGTTTTATTACTCCCCTGCCAATGGTGTACCCAAGATATTTGGCCTCCTCCTGCCCAATGGTACACTTCTTGGGGTTAGCCGTAAACCCCGCTTCCCGGATAGAGTCTAGGACTGCTTGCACTTTTGGCAGATGTGAGGCCCAATCTGTGCTATGGACAATTACGTCATCCAGGTAAGCCGCAGCATACTTCCGATGGGGCCTCAGTATCTGGTCCATTTTCCGCTGGAATGTGGCCGGCGCATTCTGTAACCCGAACGGCATTCTCTTATATTGGAACGCCCCGTCTGGGGTTACAAATGCGGTTTTCTCTTTGGCCGACTTGGCCAGGGGAATTTGCCAATACCCTTTTGTGAGGTCAAGAGTCGTCATGTATCGGGCTGTTCCCAGCCGGTCGATCAACTCATCTATACGTGGCATGGGGTAGGTGTCAAATTTTGTAACTTTGTTCAACTGACGAAAATCGTTACAAAATCACCAGCTCCCACCCGGTTTAGGCACCAACACAATGGGACTAGACCAATCACTTTGGGACTCCTCTATCACCCCTAAGTTCAGCATTTTCTGTACTTCCTCCCGTATTGCCTCCCGTCGGGCCTCTGGGATCCGATAGGGTTTTAACTTCACCCTTTCACCGGGCGGGGTAATAATATCATGCTCTACCCCAGATGTTTGTCCCGGCAGCTCAGAGAACACCTCCTTGTTGCGAAGCACAAACTCCTTAACCTCCTGTTGTTGGGGTTGTGACAAGGTGGCTGCTATTCCAACCTCCGGAATCACGCAACCAGTTTGAGCTGGTGACCAAGTTTCTGCGACTAGGGACTCTCTATCCCTCCAGGCTTTCAACAGATTAACGTGATAGATCTGTTCGGGCTTTCGCCTTCCTGGTTGTCTGACCTTGTAATTCACTTCGCTCACTTTTTCCATTATCTCGTAGGGGCCTTGCCATTTGGCAAGGAATTTACTTTCAACCGTAGGGACAAGTACCAATATCCTATCCCCCGGGGAAAAGGTACGGTCTTGGCTCCACGGTTGTACACTCTCTGTTGTGCCAACTGCGCTTGGGCCAAATGTTCCTTCACGATGGGCATTACCTGTGCAATTCGATCTTGCATCAGGGCGACATGCTCAATCACACTCCTGTGGGGAGAACTCTCACTTTCCCAAGTTTCCTTGGCAATATCCAACAGCCCTCTTGGGTGTCTCCCATACAGTAACTCAAAGGGGGAGAATCCCGTAGAGGATTGGGGCACCTCCCTAATAGCAAACATCAAATAAGGAAGTAGACAGTCCCAATCCTTTCCATCTCTATCCACCACCTTCTTCAACATTTGTTTTAGGGTTTTGTTGAATCTTTCAACCAGCCCATCGGTTTGGGGGTGATACACAGACGTACGCAATTGCGTCACTTTGAACAATTTACACAGCTCTTTCATAACCCGGGACATAAAGGGTGTACCTTGGTCCGTAAGCAGTTCTTTACAAATACCCACCCGGCTAAAAACAAGAGATAGCTCTTTGGCTATGGTTTTGGCCGAGGTATTTCGGAGAGGGATCGCTTCTGGATAACGGGTGGCATAGTCCATTATAACTAATATGTACTGGTGCCCCCTAGCGGACTTGATTATAGGACCTACCAAATCCATTGCGATCCTCTCAAACGGGACCTCAATGATGGGTAGAGGGACCAGCGGGCTACGGAAATGTGGCATCGGGGCCGACCTCTGACACACAGGGCAGGAGGAACAATAATTTTCTATGTCCTTCATCACCCCAGGCCAATAGAATCTCTGTAATACCCTCTCTCGGGTTTTCTCTGTCCCCAGATGACCTCCAAGAATGTGCCCATGGGCCAACTCCAACACCAACTTCCTGTAAGGTTTGGGCACCACAAGCTGCTCAACGGTTTCTTCTGCCCTTTTTGCCACCCGATACAGTAGGTCCTTCTCTACGCTGAAGTATGGGTAAGTGCAGGTATTATCTGGGTTCACTAACTCGCCATCTATTTCCACTACGTTTTCCCGTGCCTTTATTAGGGCGGGGTCTTTTAACTGTTCTGTGGCAAAATTTTCCCTGTGAACCTCAAGATCAGAAAACTCCACAGACGGTAGGTTTTCGTCTGAGGAGGTGGGCTCCTCTCCAGTTTCTTGAGTCTCGCCTGCCAATACTGACAAGGGAAATTCTGGAGAGTCCTCACCACTCTCAGAGGAGTTCTGGCTATCACCTTCCTGGTACATAGGGGCACCAGTGGGGGGCTCAGGATCATCCCACAGTTCCCAGAACTTCGGAAAATCCCTTCCCACAATGGCATCATGCGGTAGTTGAGATACTAACCCCACTGGATGAGAGAGGGTACCTTTGGGGGTCTTGAAACACACTGTAGTCACTGGATACTCTCGGGTGTCCCCATGCACACAAATAACAGCTACCTTGCTATTCCCAGAGACCTCTGTTTTAACTAATTCAGCCTTTATCAGGGTCACAAGGCTACCTGAATCCAGTAATACCACAACATTTCTACCATTAATACACATTTTGCATAAATGTTTCTCAGTTCCCCGAATGGCAGTGCATGCGACTGTCGCACACAGCGACTGACGTCTGTCCGTCAGAAAGTCACATTGCATGGGTTCCTCCACAACCGGGCAATTTGCTGCAATATGTCCCGCTTGCCGGCAGCGGTAGCAAACAATCCTTTTGGCTGCCTCTTGAGCCCCCGACTTCCCAGGCTGTTCTCGCCAAACCCTGGGCAGAGCTCCCACCCTCTCACTCTCTCCACCCTCACCCCTTGGAATCATCTTATCCGCCCCTGGGGATGGTCTGGTCTTAGGGTGGAAAGTCCGAGAGTCTCTGGAAGAGGCCGTCAGGTTCTCTGCAGCCAAGTATCTCTCTACACGATCCACAAGTTTACCGGCCGTTTCTGGGTCTCCATGGCTTACCCACTTTTGAATGGCGGTAGGAAGAGCTCTCAAGAAACGATCCATCACAACACGTTCCACAATCTCCGGTGCGGACAAAGTCTCTGGCTGTAGCCACTTCCTGCTCAGGCGAATGAGATCATACATTTGAGACCTGGGGGGTTTTCCAAGCTGGAAAGTCCAGTTATGCACACGCTGAGCCCGGACAGCCAGGGTGACACCCAGCCTTGCCAATATTTCAGCTTTTAGCATCACATAGTCTTTTGCTTGGTCAGGCTCTAGGTCATAGTAAGCTTTCTGCGATTCACCAGTTAACAGAGGAGCCACCAGTCCAGCCCACTGCTCCTCAGGCCACTTTTCTCTTTCAGCAGTCCTTTCAAATGTGGTCAAAAATACCTCTGGATCATCCTCTCCAGTCATTTTTGTCAATAAACGACTCACCCCAAAGGACGCGGTATTAGTGGGGCGGCTTTCCTCACTGGTCTGCGGACGTTGCTGCATTACTGCTTCCATCTGTTGTTGTAGTCTCTGCTCTTGCTTCTGCTTCAGGTCTATGAAGCGGGCCTCAGATTGCTGCTGGGCTTGTTGCTGGGCTGCGAAGCTCTGTTGTTGAGCTGCAAGGCTCTTTTGCAAACCTGCATTTGTCTGCTGTTGATTGGCATTTGCTAGACCCAGCTGTTTCAGTATCTCCTCCATGCTGGCTTAAAAAAAAACTGCCACTGGTTCTCCACCAACTGTGAGGGGGTTAGCTCGGTAGCGGGTGTGTGTGACCCCCTGGATGGGCTCCCCACACAAAAACAGGCCCAGCAGACGGAGGTTGTGGTTTTCAAGATCAAAAGGTGCGGTTTATTTCTCTATTTACAGTGACAAAAACACAGCAAAGCAAAAAGAAACATAAACAAAATAAATCCTGGTCAGCTTGACCTCTGACTAAACATGCAGGTTTCCCTAACTAACAACTGGGATCAGCCTGGTGCTGTCCTAGTCCCTAAGTCCCTGGTTTAGTAAATGTCCAAACAAATAGCCACACAGGCTTTGTCTCACCGCACAGGGGTTCACTCTCCCTAGACAGTCCACACAGGTCTGGTTCCAGGCATGAGCAAACCTCTAATGAAGCTGGGAGTTTTTATAGAGGCCTTAAACGAGCTGACAAGCTTCAGCTGGTCTCATCAACTCCCTGCCTGCACGACGCCCAGCACTCTCCCTAGAGGTATGAATCATCCATGAGCCCACTAGCCTCAGCTGGGCTTCATCAACTCTCTCCCTAGTTGTATAAGTCGGCATAAAGCCTGAATCTGGGAGAAATATACCTACCCCCCTGGATGCAACCAGGTGACTTTACCTTCCTGCTGTCACATCACCTACAAACAAGCAAGATTTATGGCTCTCACAGACCATTATCTTCTTCAAGAGGCACCTCTGTCCTTCACTCATAACCTGTATTAATGGCACCTGTTGGAACTTCTAATCAGTATAAAAGACACCTGTCCACAACCTCAAACTGTCACACTCCAAACTCCACTATGGTAAAGACCAAAGAGCTGTCGAAGGACACCAGAAACAAAATTGTAGACCTGCACCAGGCTGGGAAGACTGAATCTGCAATAGGCAAGCAGCTTGGTGTGAAGAAGTCAACTGTGGGAGCAATAATTGGAAAATGGAAGACATACAAGACCACTGATAATCTCCCTCGATCTGGGGCTCCACGCAAGATCACAAGAACGGTGAGCAAAAATCCCAGAACCACACGGGGGGACCTAGTGAATGACCTTCAGAGAGCTGGAACCAACGTAACAAAGGCTACCATCAGTAACACACTGCACCGCCAGGGACTCAGATCCTGCAGTGCCAGACATGTCCCCCTGCTTAAGCCAGTACATGTCCGGCCCGTCTGAGGTTTGCTAGAGAGCATTTGGATGATCCAGAAGAGGATTGGGAGAATGTCATATGGTCAGATGAAACCAAAGTAGAATTGTTTGGTAGAAACACAACTCGTCGTGTTTGGAGTAGAGAGAATGCTGAGTTGCAACCAAAGAACACCATACCTACTGTGAAGCATAGGGGTGGAAACATCATGCTTTGGGGCTGTTTCTCTGCAAAGGGAACAGGACGACTGATCTGTGTACATGAAAGAATGAATGGGGCCATATATCGTGAGATTTTGAGTGCAAACCTCCTCCCATCAGCAAGGGTGTTGAAGATGAAATGTGGCTGGGTCTTTCAGCATGACAGCATGACAATAATCCCAAACACACCGCCCGGGCAACGAAGGAGTGGCTTTGTAAGAAGCATTTCAAGGTCCTGGAGTGGCCTAGCCAGTCTTCAGATCTCAACCCCATAGAAAACCTTTGGAGGGAGTTGAAAGTCCGTGTTGCCCAGTGACAGCCCCAAAACATCACTGCTCTAGAGGAGATCTGCATGGAGGAATGGGCCAACATACCAGTAACAGTGTGTGACAACCTTGTGAAGACTGATGCCGCGTACACACGATCATTTTTCCCGTCGAGAAAAATTAAATGCTTTCCTTTGGACGAGAAAAACGATCGTCTGTGGGCTTTTTGTTGTTTTTCTCGACGGGAAAAACGTCATTATTCACGACGAGAAAAATTAGAACATGCTCTAATTTTTCTCGTCGTGATTCCCGTAGTTTTTTGCCGCGGCAGTTTTCCCATAGGGAAACACTGCCGGGGAGCCCACACACGGTAGTTTTTTTCGACCAAAAAAAAAATGTCATTTAAAACGGCCGTGTGTGGGGGAACAAGCTTTTCCTAGTTTTTCACGTCGATTTTCTTGACGGTGTTTTCACCGTCGAAAAAATCGATCATGTGTACGTGGCATTACAGAAAACGTTTAACCTCTATCATTGCCAACAAAGCATATATAACAAAGTATTGAGATGAACTTTTGATATTGACCAAATACTTATTTTCCACCATAATTTGCAAAAAAAAATATTTCCAAATCAGACAATGTGATTGTCTGGATTTGTTTCCACATTTTGTCTCTCATAGTTTAGGTATACCTATGATGACAATTACAGGCCTCTCTCATCTTTTTAAGTGGGAGAACTTGCACAATTGGTGGCTGACTAAATACTTTTTTGCCCCACTGTATATCATTAATACATATATTAAAAAGTAAAGGCCCCATTACAGAACCTTTGATAACCTTAGACCAGTGGTCATCAACCCTGTCCTCAGGGCCCACTAACAGGCCAGATTTTATGTATCACTTTGGGGAGATGCAGACTAGAATACTGCAATGACTGAGCAGAAAATGATATCACCTGTGATGTATTTCAGTTATCTTGCAAACCTGGCCTGTTAGTGGGCCCTGAGGACAGGATTGATGACCACTGCCTTAGACCATTCAGGGACTTTTTTTATTTTTATTTTCTACTAGTAATGGTGGAGATCAGCGATTTTGAACACTAAGTGACACTCTTTGGGGACCAGTGATACCAATACAGTGATCAGGGCTAAAAAAATGCACTGTCACAGTATAAATTACACTGACAGGGAAAGGGGTTAACATCAGGGGCAAACAAAGAGTTAAATGTGTTCCCTGGGTATGTTTACTAACTGTGTGGGGGAAGCTCACACTGGACAAAGAGAGAGATCTGTGTTCCTGATTAGTAGGAATCACAGATCTCTCTCTCCCTGTCTGACAGAACGAAGTTCTGGCTTGTTTACATAGGCAGACCACCGTTCTGTCATTCCCGGGAATGATTGCGCATGGTCAGCTAATTGGCTCCAGTTGTGTCCAATCACAGCGGGAGCACATGGCCGGCGGCGCATGCACCCCAGACCACGAAGAGCGAACAACATACAAGAACGTTGTTTCGTGCAGCAGGGCCACCCTGCCGCAGTATATGGGCGGTTAATTGTTTGGAAGTAGTTAAACTACAGGTCTATAGTTAATTGGTAAATACTTTTATCCCCTTTTAAACATAGGCACCACATTGTCCTAACGCCAATCCAGTGGTACTATTCCAGTCCTTAAAAATTAGAAACAATGGATTTGAAATGACAGAGCTCAATGCTTTTAGGATCCGTGGGTGTAAGCCAGGGGTCTCAAACTGGCGGCCCTCCAGCTGTTGTAAAACTACAAGTCCCATGAAGCATTGCAAGGCTGACAGTTACAAACATGACTCCATAAGGCAGAGGCATCATGGGACATGTAGTTCCGCAACAGCTGAATGGTCACCAGTTTGAGACCCCTGGTGTAAGCCATCTGGTCCAGGTGCTTTATTTTGTCTAAATGTTTCTGGACCATTTCAATTTTGAGCCATTGTGGATCATTTGGGGCTGTGTCAATGCTATCCCCATGATGGACATGAGCTTCCCCATGCTCATTTTTATACACAGAGCTGAAGAAGGTATTTAATATATTTGCCTTCTCCTTGTCCACAGTCACCCACTTTAGATTATTTTGTGTGGGTCTACATGCTCAGACCATTTTACTATTAATATATTTGAAGAATTTTTGGGGGATTTGCCCTACCATCTTTTGCAATCTGTCGTTCATTTTGAATTTATGCAGTCTTGATTTTTTTTTTTACATATTCTGTTATATTCTTTGTAACATTTAAACGATGATAGTGTTCCCTTATGTTTATATTTTTTAAAAAGCTCTTTTTTTATTATTTATAGCTTTTTTAACATTGGTCATGAGCCACATAGGTTTTATTTTTAGCCTTTTAAACTTATTGCCCATGGGATTATATTTTGCAGTGTGTTCACATATAGTGTTTTTGAAGAATTCCCATTTCTGTTTTGTGTTCATCGATGTCAATATTCCCTCCCAGTTTAAGTCTTGGGAGCAGCCCTCATCCTTGGAAAATTTGCTCTCTTAAAGTGGAGGTCCACCCTAAAAATTTTTTTTACATTAGTAGTTTCCTTTAAATGTAATAAAAAAAATGTTGTTAAATATTTTTTTTTACTTGCCTGAAAGAGCCCGTTGCTAGGCAGTCGTCCTAATCTGCCTACTTACTAGTCCGCGGTGCTCCTTGGTCTCGTCCTTGTCCTAGCATTGCCTCCTGGGAAAAGGGGCGCGCTGTCTTCTGGGACCTGTGTGTGCCACCCATTCACAAAGCGCCGCGCGACTTGCGCATGCGCAGTAGGAAACAGGCAGTGAAGCTGCAAGGCTCCACTGTCTGTTTCCCTTCGTTAGGATGTCGGCGCCGGCACGCAATCCGATGGACGGATCGGCCTCGGGGGGCCGTCATCGTGGGCTCCCTGGACAGGCGAGTGTCCTTATTAAAAGTCAGCAGCTACAGTGTTTGTAGCTGCTGACTTTAAAAAAAACAAAATCTCAAGTGGAACACCCCGCTTTAAAGTTAGTGATTTTATATTTCCAGTATGTGCTTGTTCCTTACAGCCAACATTAAATTAAATTATGGTATGGCCACTGCTACCCAGATGTTCTCTTATATGAACATTAGTAATAAGCTCTGCATGGTTTGAGATTATCGGGTCCAGCAGAGCATTATTCCTAGTTTGGACCTCTATGAACTGTACTGTAAATATGTCTTGTAATAGGTGTATACATTTTTGTCCTTTAACTGTTCCTGCGGTGCCATTACCCCAGTCAATTTCTGGGTAGTTAAAATCCCCCATCCCAGCCCTTGCAGCCCTTTCTATCTGTGCAAAGAGACGTGTCTCGACCTCCTTATCAACATTGGGTGGCCTACAATAAACTCCAATGATTACCTTTGCAGTACACACACCCATGTACAGTTCCCTCCATAGTGCTTCAGCCTCATCACACTCTCCATCAACTAGGCCCTCATTCACACTCGCTTTGAGATCACTTCTCAAATAGAGACAGACACCACCACCTTTTCGTTTTACCCAGTCTCTCCGAAAGAGAGTGTAGCAATACCCCCAACTTAAGAGAGCCGCTGATATTGTTTCGGGCCCTGTACACAGCACTGCCAACCCCAGGCAATCTACTCGACCCTCCCCTGGCACAGTTAGTCTAGGGAATGATAGACTGGTAATGTCTCTGCGATCATCTATGACTCAGCCCCCACAATAAAGCAAACAGTAATAAAGTATAGTAATTGACACTGATACTGGAGTACTTAACTATAGCAACTTTACTTTTGTATAAAAGTTAGGTAGAAGTACAGTACATTTCCCTTAGGAATTTTCTTATTCCATTTTTCTCTTGACTTCAATCCCTCTTGGGCTTGGTGTGCATTGATATCTCCCTTTTTTTTAGGTTTATACTCCCGCTGAGGGACATTATTCCTTTTTGGAGGGGGTTTGCCCCCTTTTTTGCTGGACTTCTCATTAAACTTTGATCCAATGGAGCTTACTGGAGATGGCGGGCACCCGGTTGACTCCTTCACCGGGGCCCTCTGGAGTTTTCTGCCGGCTTGCGATTATTAACTTTATTTTCTTTGGACTGGGACATACTTTTCCAATATGACCAACTCCTCCACAGTTGTAGCAAATCGCATCCCCCAATCCTGTAAGGGAGCGGGTGCTGAGGTATCTGGGAACAACTCCTTCTTCGGTCCCTCTTTCTCCGGGACCCTTGGATCCTTTGTCATCAAAGAGGTCAGCATCTCCAGTACCTGGGACATCTGTGACTTCAGGGTATCTATTTCTAAGTCTCTTTCAGGGGTCATGGCTGATCTGACCATTACAGGTGTAGAAGAGGTGTGTGTCTTGATGGCTTGCTGATCTTTTAGTAGAGCCTCTTCATCTCTGATAATCTTCACTAGAGCAGGGTAATTCAATGACATGCCTCCTCCAGAGGTTTTCAGGTGGAGCCAGACCAGATCTGAACGTAGTGCTCCCTTTAGGATCTGCTTTATCCTCGCCGCATCTATGGCTTGGGGCACCATTCCCTTTTTCAGCACGATTTGGCAAAGCATCCTATTCAATCTTCTCACATACTCCGACAGCTTTTCTCCTGGATGCTGAAAGGTGTGTTCAAACTGATACACCAGTTCTGTCACCTTCTCCAACTGACCAAACTCTTCCTGCAGCATGGCCAAGTAGTCGTAGGCCGTGCAAGCAGCATTGCTAAACCGGAGACTCTTTACCGCTTCAGCAGCCGCGCCTTTCAAACTCTCAATCACCCGCTGCTTCTTCTGCGCTTCAGGCACCTCCCATGCCTCTACCGCTAGTAATGCCTGTTCAATCCAGGTGTCGAAGTCTTCCTCCCCGACAGGGACAGGTAGCTTCCCTGAAAAGATCCTTAGCTTTCGGTGACTAGCCTCTATGTGCACCGTGTTGGTTTTCTGACACTTAGTGAGCAGATCCCCTAGGGCATTTAAAAGTTCCGGCCCTATAGTAGTCAGGGGTGTCACCGGAGGTGTCGCCCCCTTGCGCTTCTCTGATGTATGGGATGTCCCTGGCGGTGACCCCGGCAGGGATGGCAGGGGTGACTCCTTCTTCGCGGTCACTGCGTGCGCCAAACCATAGGTCTTGTTATCTGCCGTCTGCACACTTTGACCTCTAAAATTCTTGGGTATTCCATCCCTCCATTCTATCAGTGCATACTTGAATGAGGTTTCTGGATCCGACCTCAGGTCCATCACCCATGACTCTCGATTCGGGGATAACGACACTAAGTGTCGCTCCACCTCATCCGTTGGCCCTTCTTCTCCCTGGAGACTGAGGACCACTGACATGTCTGGGCTGACCTTGACTGCCTCGCACCACGCTTTCACTTCTAGCGGGTCCACGCCGATACCTTTGGCGTGTTTGATTGCTGCGTACAGGATCCCGGACGAGCCCCCGCGTGTAGCGATACCCTCAACTTAAGAGAGCCGCTGATATTGTTTCGGGCCCTGTACACAGCACTGCCAACCCCCGGCAATCTACTCGACCCTCCCCTGGCACAGTTAGTCTAGGGAATGATAGACTGGTAATTTCTCTGCGATCCTCTATGACTCAGCCCCCACAATAAAGCAAACAGTAATGAAGTATAGTAATTGACACTGATACTGGAGTACTTAACTATAGCAACTTTACTTTTGTATAAAAGTTAGGTAGAAGTACAGTACATAATAACACATGCAGAGCCCTGCAATATTAGTGACACTTAGTAATACTGTATAAAATATACTAGCACACCACGCTGCAGCTATCCTCCCAGTGAGCAATATGGCGCCCAATAATGTTCTACGCTACCCAGTCAGGCCTGACTTAAAGTAAGGTATAGTCTTAGGGTGAAGAATCTTCGCATGCAAGGAAAACGGTTGTGCACATCAGGAACAATAATTGTAATCCAACGGGACAGTGTCTCAGCAAAGTAACAACTCCCAGGAGACTATCAAACTCAGTTCTGGAAATAGTCTCCTGCTAGGACAGTTTATATAGCACTAAGGGCCAAGGCAGTCAGTAGGCCTAAACAAAGTACTTGGCTATAACTTTGAGCAAGTGCTCTCTCACCACACCGGACTTAGTCCCCGTCCGTAACTTCCACCGCTGTGTATCCGCACACAGGGTCTGCGATAGCCGGGTCTTCGGTCCTCCTGATGTCAGTGAGAAACGAATGGAGATCAGGTGCCACACAGGCTCCGCTGTGGAGTGGAAGGCTCTTTGGAAGTGCGCAAGGCCCAGGCTTCAGGCCTCGCACCAGCAGCAAGTCCGCACAGGGGATCCTCTTGCTAGAAGGGCGGCGTCCAAAGAGGCCAAGCTCCGCCTCCGCTTCACCTTTATAGCCCACCCCATGTGTCTCTGCGGTTGGCAATGCACCTTGGGTGCTGAACGGGGTTCTGGGTATCGTAGTCCTGGATCCTTAAAGGAGATTCCCGCTACACACTCCCCCCACTTAGATTCTTTGGTCCCCAAAGACAGTACTAACAAAAGGTACGTACAACATCAGTTAAAGCTGTAAGTGATGTCGGCAGGGGAAGTTCCCACCAAAAACGAGGAGGGGAATTGCCCTGCCCACAGGTCACATTGTCAGAAGTGACCTGCCTAGCTGTGCCAGAGGGTGAGTTGGGGTTGACCTCCACCAAATGAACAGTGGAGGGGTCAGGGTTTTCTAAACTCCTCCTGGCTGTTATCACAGTGTCCTCTGAACTCTCCCCTATTTGGGTGTAAGTCAACTTCCGGGGAGGACGTATGATTCTTTTCATTCTCTGTTCCCTTGGAATCTCTGGTTCAGTCATTGTAGGTTCCTTTCCTGGAACAGACGTAGAAGCCTCCATAGTCTCTGGAGCATTCAGCTCAGATGCAGGAAGATACATAGATTCTCTTGGATCCTGTGCAGGGAGTGAGTCAACGGCATCTTCCCATGTGTCTGACAGAGGGCTAGACAGGATAAACTCTGTGGCTTCTGCGTTCAGTGTACTGTCTATGGTGCTTTCAGAAGGTGGGAGATCTATGGAAGAAGGTACAGGGCCCTGGGAAGGCCACAGCCACTCAAGCTCCTCTCTCTCATCCTCGCTGGGTTCAGAGACATCCATTCCTCCAGATTGAGATGTCTGAGACCGGGTATTTGGCCTAGGAGTATCCAGGATGGAAGTTGGCTCAGGGGAATGCTTTACAGGAGGTATCCGAACGGCCTCAGAAAGTGGAAGTAGATGATTTCTGTGCCAGGTCTTCAGTGGCCCCACTTTTCCCTCCGGCTTCAATTGGTAAACTGGTAGACCAGGTATCCTCTTGCAGATGACTTAGGGTTCAGGTCTCCATCTGTCTGCCAGCTTATGCTTCCCAGGGACCCCCAAGTTTCGCAGCAGCACTCTATCTCCAGGTTGAAAATCCTGAATCCGAACTCTCAAGTCAAAGTTTCGTTTGTTACGAGCTCCCCTTTGATCCGAGGCTGCTTGGGCCTGTTCATAGGCCAACTTCAAACTTTGCCTGAGCCTATCCACTTATCCCTTGTGAGATGTGGCTGAGGTGTGATCTATGGAAGTGCCAAAGGCCAGGTCTACGGGTAGTCTTGCCTCTCTTCCAAACATAAGTCTATAGGGAGAGTACCCTGTGGCATCACTTGTTGTACTATTATAAGCATGCACAATTGCTGCTATGTGCTTACTCCAGTGCTGTTTTTTTTCACTGCTTAGAGTCCCTAGCATGTTTAGTAGGGTTCTGTTGAACCTCTCTGGCTGCGCATCCCCTTGTGGATGGTAGGGAGTGGTCCGGGTCTTCTTGATCCCTAAGGAGTCCAAGAGTTTCCAGATCAGCCGACTCTCGAAGTCCCTCCCTTGATCCGAGTGAAGGCGTTGCGGTAGCCCATAGTGCACAAAGTATTTCTCCATGAGTACTTTGGCCACGGTGGAAGCCTTTTGGTCTTTGGTTGGGAAGGCCTGGGCATACCAAGTGAAATGATCGGTTACCACCAGAACATTACCTAGTCCACTCAAGTCGGGTTCCAGGCAGAGAAAATCAATGCATACCAAATCCAATGGACCTTGAATTTGTAGGTGGCCCATTGGGGCAGCTTGATGGGGTAGAGTCTTTTGTTGGATGCAGCATACACAGGAGTGGCAGTATGCCTCCACTTCAGCCCTCATACAAGGCCAGTAGAACCGACTCCTGATAAGTTGAAAGGTTCTTTCAGCTCCCAGGTGACCATGGTTATCGTGTAGGGCCACTAAGACAGTCTCTCTGTGCTTCTCGGGCAGAAATAGTTGCCATTTGTCCTCCAGGTCATCAGAGGGGCCCCTTCGGTAGACCACCCCTTGATGCACCTGTAGCCTGTCCCACTCTTTCCGCAGCAGGCGGGCCTCCTTCGAAGAATGATGTAGAAGTTTGTCTGGATCTTGATCTTCCAGGGCTTCCAGGACCAGTTTTCCCCAGTGGGTCTTCCAATTGGTCACATCTCAGTTCCTTCTTGGACAGCTTTGGCAAGTCGTCTTCTTCTATTTGAGTCAAACCGCAGTATTGTTTGGGTACTCCTACTACTGTGACTCCTATCTCTTCTGCTCTGGATCCACCACTGGCTTGGAGTTCAGTTCCTTGACAGAGAGCCCGCACCCCATCTGGCGTCACTTGAGTCCAGTCTTCTGTACTGCCGGTGGGAGTATGAGACCTTCTGGACAGGGCATCCGCATCTTGGTTTCCAGTCCCAGGTCTGTATTTCAGGCTGAAATTGAATGCAGAGACCGCAGCCAGCCATCGGTGGCCAGTGGCATCCAGCTTTGCCGTGGTGAAGAGAGAAGTGAGGGGGTGGTTATCAGTTTTCATGATAAATTCTGCTCCATACAGGTAGTCTTTTAATTTATCTACTACAGCCCACTTGAAGGCTAAGAACTCCAACTTGTGGGTAGGATAGTTCTTCTCAGCTGGGGTTAAGCTCCTGCTCACAAAGGCAACGGGGCGTAGTTGCCCTTCATGCTCCTGGTAAAGCACCCCTCACAGACCATCATGACTGGCGTCCACATGGAGTTCATATGGTTTTTTTGTGTCTGCGTAGGCCAAGACAGGGGCAGTGGTTAAGCTTTTCTTCAGCATTTGGAAGGCCTCTTCACACTTCCCATTCCACTGATTTTCAACCGACTCCCCCGGCTTCCTCTGGCCCAAGTCATCATCTTCTCCCTCTGTCTTCAACAGTTCGTTTAGGGATCTGGCAATTCGTGCAAACTCTTCCACGAACCTCCGGTAGTATGAGCAGAATCCCAAGAAGGACCTGAGTTCCGTCACAGTGGTGGGCAGTGGCCAGGAGGTGACTGCCTCCAGCTTCTCGGGGTCTGTGGCTACCCCCTCTTTGGACACTATGTGTCCCAGGTAGTGGACTGACGACTGGCAGAACTGGCATTTCTCTGGTGAAAGCTTGAGTCCCTCGTCACTGAGTCTTTTCAAGACTTTTTCCAGTCTCTCTTCATGCTCCTCTAGAGTTTTCCCAATGACAATGATATCATCTAGGTACACTAGGACTTCGATGAGGGTCATGTCTTCCACGGTTTTCTCCATCAAGCGCTGAAAAGTGGCAGGGGATCCAGACAGGCCTTGGGGCATCCGGTCAAATTTGAAGAACCCCACAGGGGTTATGAAGGCTGTCTTATCCTTATCTACCGGATGCATTCGGATCTGGTAGTATCCGCTCTTAAGGTCCATGACGCTGAACCACCTAGCTCCAGACAAACTCTGTAGGGCATCCTCTATCCTCGGGGTGGTATACTGGTTCTTTTTCCTGACCACCACGATCGGAGAGGCATAGGGGCTTCTGGACTCCCAGATAACACCGGTTCGCTTGAGCTCGGCGAGCTGTTCTCTCAAATCTTCTAGATCGGCTAGGGGAACCCGCCTGACCCTCTCTCTGAAAGGCTTGTCTTCCTGGAGGCGGATTCGATGGGTGTCACTCTTCGCACACCCCACATCGAACTCATCTTTGGAGAAGATCTTCCTCCATCTGATCAACTGGGCCCTCGCCCTCTCCTTCCAGGCCCTTGGCAGGTTCGGGTTTTCCATGCAGAGCTTCTCCCATGTTGTGCTTATCTCCCTCTGTCTTCTCCACATCTGACAAGACAACTGGGGCAGCTTGGCTCACCTGGCCCAGCAGCATCCTGGCTGTGATCTTCATGGGGGCATCAGTGGTGTTTCTGATGCTCACCGGCACCTTACAGTGTGCCTTCTTTAAAGCTCTTAGTGGGACCACTTCAGGGATCACTTCTAGACCTGAATGTTTCTCCCGAGGATCTGGTTCCAACACGACAAAGGGCCCAGGTTGCTCCCAGGTAAGCTTCACAGTGGCTCTGAGACAGGTTACTTCACTGGGCTGTAGCACTATCCCGTTCTTCCCTAGCCTCCAGACTTTCCCTACCCCCTCTTCTGGGGCCTTCTGCTCCAAGACTAGTCACTGGTAGTCTAGCTTCAGCATCGGATGGATTCTGGTGGCTGTAGGGTTCTTCCCTTGTGTTAAGGGTGCCAGGAGCCTCCTGACCAGGTCCGTATTGGTCCAGATTATAAGGGAACTTTTGTTGGCTCCGGGTGGTCGAGGGCAGACCACTGTCAGAGTATCAATTACTTCAGCCTTCCCGGCCACTGAAGGGTCGAAGGTCAACTTTACTAGTAAGTAGCCATCGTAAGGGAAACTCTGTGTTCTGATCCCCCATATCTCCAAGTCTTCGAGTTTTTGGATGGGAAGATGGCTCAGATGTTTATCATAAAAGTCCCAATATAGTAGGGTCACTTGTGCCCCAGTATCTAGGATTGCTCTTGTGTAGACTCCCTCCACTTGAATGGGTACTAGTGGAGAGGGTCCTACCAGCTTTTCTGTGAATGGTTTCTGGGCGGGCTCTTTCCTTTGATCCCTGCTTTTTCCCTTAGGAATTTTCTTATTCCATTTTTCTCTTGACTTCAATCCCTCTTGGGCTTGGTGTGCATTGATATCTCCCTTTTTTTTAGGTGTATACTCCCGCTGAGGGACATTATTCCTTTTTGGAGGGGGTTTGCCCCCTTTCTTGCTGGACTTCTCATTAAACTTTGATCCAATGGAGCTTACTGGAGATGGCGGGCACCCGGTTGACTCCTTCACCGGGGCCCTCTGGAGTTTTCCGCCGGCTTGCGATTATTAACTTTATTTTTCTTTGGACAGGGACATACTTTTCCAATATGACCAACTCCTCCACAGTTGTAGAAAATCGCATCCCCCCAATCCTGTAAGGGAGCGGGTGCTGAGGTATCTGGGAACAACTCCTTCTTCGGTCTCTCTTTCTCCGGGACCCTTGGATCCTTTGTCATCAAAGAGGTCAGCATCTCCAGTACCTGGGACATCTGTGACTTCAGGGTATCTACTTCTAAGTCTCTTTAAGGGGTCATGGCTGATCTGACCATTACAGGTGTAGAAGAGGTGTGTGTCTTGATGGCTTGCTGATCTTTAAGTAGAGCCTCTTCATCTCTGATGATCTTCACTAGATCAGGGTAATTCAATGACATGCCTCCTCCAGAGGTTTTCAGGTGGAGCCAGACCGGATCTGAATGTAGTGCTCCCTTTAGGATCTGATTCATCCTCGCCGCATCTATGGCTTGGAGCACCATTCCCTTTTTCAGCTCGATTTGGCAAAGCATCCTATTCAATTTTCTCACATACGCCGACAGCTTTTCTCCTGGTTGCTGAAAGGTATGTTCTAACTGATACACCAGTTCTGTCACCTTCTCCAACTGACCAAACTCTTCCTGCAGCATGGCCAAGTAGTTGTAGGCCGTGCAAGCAGCATTGCTAAACCGGAGACTCTTTACCGCTTCAGCAGCCGCGCCTTTCAAACTCTCAATCACCGCTGCTTCTTCTGCGCTTCAGGCACCTCCCATGCCTCTACCGCTAGTAATGCCTGTTCAATCCAGGTGTCGAAGTCTTCCTCCCCGACAGGGACAGGTAGCTTACCTGAAAAGATCCTTAGCTTTCGGTGACTAGCCTCTATGTGCACCGTGTTGGTTTTCTGACACTTAGTGAGCAGATCCCCTAGGGCATTTAAAAGTTCCGGCCCTATAGTAGTCAGGGGTGTCACCGGAGGTGTCGCCCCCTTGCGCTTCTCTGATGTATGGGATGTCCCTGGCGGTGACCCCGGCAGGGATGGCAGGGGTGACTCCTTCTTCGCGGTCACTGCGTGCGCCAAACCATAGGTCTTGTTATCTGCCGTCTGCACACTTTGACCTCTAAAATTCTCGGGTATTCCATCCCTCCATTCTATCAGTGCATACTTGAACGAGGTTTCTGGATCCGACCTCAGGTCCATCACCCATGACTCTCGATTCGGGGATAACGACACTAAGAGTCGCTCCACCTCATCCGTTGGCCATTCTTCTCCCGGGAGACTGAGGACCACTGACATGTCTGGGCTGACCTTGACTGCCTCGCACCACGCTTTCACTTCTAGCGGGTCCATGCCGATACCTTTGGCGTGTTTGATTGCCGCTTACAGGATCCCGGACAAGCCCCCACGTGTAGCGATACCCCAACTTAAGAGAGCCGCTGATATTGTTTCGGGCCCTGTACACAGCACTGCCAACCCCCGGCAATCTACTCGACCCTCCCCTGGCACAGTTAGTCTAGGGAATGATAGACTGGTAATGTCTCTGCGATCATCTATGACTCAGCCCCCACAATAAAGCAAACAGTAATAAAGTATAGTAATTGACACTGATACCGGAGTACTTAACTATAGCAACTTTACTTTTGTATAAAGGTTAGGTAAAAGTACAGTACATAATAACACATGCAGAGCCCTGCAATATTAGTGACACTTAGTAATACTGTATAAAATATACTAGCACACCACGCTGCAGCTATCCTCCCTGTGAGCAATATGGCGCCCAATAATGTTCTACGCTACCCAGTCAGGCCTGACTTAAAGTAAGGTATAGTCTTAGGGTGAAGAATCTTCGCATGCAAGGAAAACGGTGGTGCACATCAGGAACAATAATTGTAATCCAACGGGACAGTGTCTCAGCAAAGTAACAACTCCCAGGAGACTATCAAACTCAGTTCTGGAAATAGTCTCCTGCTAGGACAGTTGATATAGCACTAAGGGCCAAGGCAGTCACTAGGCCTAAACAAGGTACTTGGCTATAACTTTGAGCAAGTGCTCTCTCACCACACCGGACTTAGTCCCCGTCCGTAACTTCCACCGCTGTGTATCCGCACACAGTGTCTGCGATAGCCGGGTCTTCGGTCCTCCTGATGTCAGTGAGAAACGAATGGAGATCAGGTGCCACACAGGCTCCGCTGTGGAGTGGAAGGCTCTTTGGAAGTGCGCAAGGCCCAGGCTTCAGGCCTCGCACCAGCAGCAAGTCCGCACAGGGGATCCTCTTGCTAGAAGGGCAGCGTCCAAAGAGGCCGAGCTCCGCCTCCGCTTCACCTTTATAGCCCACCCCATGAGTCTCTGCGGTTGGCAATGCACCTTGGGTGCTGAACGGGGTTCTGGGTATCGTAGTCCTGGATCCTTAAAGGAGATTCCCGCTACAAGAGCATAACCAGGAATATTAATAGAACAGTGTTTGAACCTGTAGTTTGGGATTTTTTTTAAAGAAAATTATATTTATAAAAAAGTTTATTTAAACATGGTCAATTGATTGAACAATTGTAGAAAATATTCAACATATGTACATGATATTACAATAGTAAAAATCATTGCATGATATAATAGGACTTGATGATCTTGAAGTGGTATTTCCCTACTACTTGCTGAACTACCATCAGTATAAGATGTAGATGGTGATCCGTAGAAGGGATATCCAACGCGTTTCAAAACATATGAGCATAAACAAAATCTTCTTCAGGGATTAATACCACTTCTGAAATACAAAGTATTCTCATTTTAGAATCCATGCATGTAAATTCCACATATAACACATATATCCAATATATTGCAATTTCATTACATAAACACTTACATTCTAAATATTATATATATATATATATATATATATATATATATCATTGGTAGAGGCATTCCTTGAGCCAAAGAGGGAAAAAAACTATTATCTGCATGATTTGCCATTCACCTTGTACAGGACTGCTGGATATAATCCAAAGAAGAAAAACATGGATGTATTCAGACTGCAAAGCCAAAGGATGAAAATAGAAAGAGAAGTAATGAGTCCACTGGGCGATGTATATATCAATCCAGCCTAATGCTCGATCCATCCAGATGTACAACATCCCAATAGAGGACAAGCAACCCAAATTGTTTGCATATGAAATTGGGAAAAACACTTAATGAAAAAAAACTCCCACATCGTGTAGTCCAAGTGCAACAGCAGTCCTTCTGAATATCTGACCTCCTACCGCCTGCAAAAAGTGTGGCTCCGCTGGCCTTACCCACCAGAACTATGTGGAGGAGAGGAATGGCGCCAGCTGCAATCTCCAGTGTCTCCCTATATTGCGCATGCGCGCTGTGCTGACGTCACTAGGATGCGCTGTATTGGCATCATGCTTTGCCGCATCATATCTGGAGGACAACAGGAGACCTGACTGGCAGCCATAATGGAGCCATAAGTCGCTGACACAACAATCTCTAGTGATTGGAAATTCCAATAAAACTTAGAGAAACAAAACAGCCCCTAATACAAGTACAGGGGCCTTTGTGTGCGGAGTACAAGAGTGAGAGCCTACAGAAGAACACGATCCCCTCAAAGCAAGCGATGCCTCTACCATTACAAAAACATATAATCATAATAAACAAATGTAAACCAATATTAAGCCGCACATATCTTTAAAAGTAAAAATAGTACATGTAAAAATGAAAGAAAAAAGAAAGAAAGAAAACCCATTGTGTTGTAGAATTCAGGGATACAGAGCATCCATCACAGGGGATGGATTAAGGGGAAACCCCATCCAACACTTTTATTTAAATACCTATTTACAGAAGGCTCAGATTCTTGACTACCTATTTACAGATAACTACCCTCAAAAGGCCAAAAGCACAGAATGGGGAATTTTAAAAGGAAATAGCATCAGGATTCCAAAAAATCCCGTAAAGTATTCTAAAGAAAAACCCTTTATACTCACAGATAGGGATGAGCCCGATGTTCGCCTTTTCGCCGAATAGCGAATAATTTGCGGTGTTCGCTGCAAATTCGAAAGCTGCGGAACACCCTTTAAAAGTCTATGGGAGAAATCAAAAGTTCTAATTTTAAAGGCTTATATGCATGGTATTGTCATAAAAAGTTTGAGGGTACCTGGGTCCTGCCCCAGGGGACATGTATCAATGCAAACAAAAGTTTTAAAAACTGACAGTTTTTTGGGAGCAGTGATTTTAATAATGCTTAAAGTGAAACAATAAAAGTGAAATATTCCTTTAAAGTTTGTACCTAGGGGGTGTCGACATTTTCCCGTGTTTAGAACAGTCCCACAGCAAAATTACATTTCTAAAGGAAAAAAAGGCATTTAAAACTACTCGCGGCTTTAATGAATTGTCGGGTATCGGCAATACAGAAAAAAGTCATTGAAAAAAATGGCATGGGCCCCCCCCAAGTCCATTACCAGGCCCTTTGGGTCTGGTATGAATATTAAGGGGAACCCCAAACTAAAATGTAAAAAAAAATTGCGTAGGGGTCCCCCCAAATTTCATACCAGGCCCTTCAGGTCTGGTATGGATTTTAAGGGGAACCCTGAACCCTGCACCAAAATAAAAAAAATGGCGTAGGGGTCCCCCCAAAAATCCATACCAGACCCTTATCCGAGGATGCAACCTGGCAGGCCACAGGAAAAGAGGGGAGGACGAGAGAGCGCCCCCCCTCCTGAACCGTACCAGGCCACATGCCCTCGACGTGGGTGATGGGTGCTTTGGGCCCCGCCCCAAAGCACCTTGTCCCCATGTTGATGGGGACAAGGGCCTCATCCCCACAACCCTTGCCCGGTGGTTGTGGGGGTCTGTGGGTGGGGGGATTATCGGAATCTGGAAGCCCCCTTTAACAAGGGGACCCCCATATCCCGACCCCCCCCCCATGTGAATTAGTAATAGGGTACATTCCAGCGATGTAAATCCATCTCGGGACGATGACCGAATAAACACCCCAAAAAAACAGAACAGTTTCGCCTCCCGCCGAGTGACGCTACTCCCGCCGTGACAGCTGTTATATAGCTGAGGGCGGGGCCACCCAGTGATGTGTATGGGTGACCCCGCCCCCCTCTGACGCCACAGAGAAATGCTGCGGAGCCACCCGGTGACGTATACGGGTGACCCCCCCCCCCTCTGACGCCACGGGGGCGGGGTCATCCGTACATGTCACCGGGTGGCCCGCCCTCAGCTATATAACAGCTGTCACAGGGGAGACGCGTCATTTGGTGGGAGCCGCCCATGGGAGGCAGAGCTATTGCGGCGCTTTTATTTTTTCCTCGGTCCGGGAATTTTTTTTTATTTTTTAATAAAAGGACTTGTCCTAAGCTGGCTCTTGTCTTTTTTACAATTTTTGACACTTTTTTGGGTGAAATTGTAGGGGTACAATGTACCCCTTACTAATTCACATAGGGAGGACTGGGATCTATGGGTCCCCTTGTTAAAGGGGGCTTCCAGATTCCGATAAGCACCCCGCCCACAGACCCCCACAACCACCGGGCAAGGATTGTGGAGATGAGGCCCTTGTCCCCATCAACATGGGGGCAAGGTGCTTTGGGGTGGGCATGTTGAGGGCATGTGGCCTGGTATGGTTCAGGAGGGGGGGCGCTCTCTCGTCCCCCCTCTTTTCCTGCAGCCTGCCAGGTTGCGTGCTCAGATAAGGGTCTGGTATGGATTTTGAGGGGGACCCCTACGCCATTTTTTAAAAATAAAATTGGAGCAGGGTTCCCCTTAATATCCATGCCAGAGCTGAAGGGCCTGGTATGGAATTTGGGGGGACCCCCAAGCAATTTTTTTAAAATTTTGGTTCGGGGTTCCCCTTAATATTCATACCAGACCCAAAGGGCCTGGTAATGGACTGGGGGGTGACCCATGCCGTTTTTTTCAATGCCTTTTATCTGTATTGCGGGACCCAACAATTCATCATAGCCGCGAGTAGTTTTAAATGACTTTTTTTCCTTTAGAAATGTCATTTTGCTGTGGTAAAGTTCTAAACACGGGAAAAATGCGCCACTTTACAGACATACTATAGACCCCCCCCCCCCCGGTACGAAATTTAAAGGAATATTTCACTTTTATTGTTTAACTTTAAGCATTATTAAAATCACTGCTCCTGAAAAAAGGTCTGTTTTTAATTCTTTTTTTTGCATTGATACATGTCCCCTGGGGCAGGACCCAGGTCCCCAAACACTTTTTATGACAATACCATGCATATAGGTCTTTAAAATTAGCACTTTTGATTTTTCATGTTCGTGTCCCATAGGCTTTAATGGTGTTTGCTTGTTCGAACAAATTTTTTGCATGTTCGCAAGTTCTGGTGCGAACCGAACAGGGGGGTGTTCGGCTTATCCTTACTCACAGAGTGAGTATAAAGGAGACTCCTGCAAGATCTGGGGTACCTACCCTTGTGGATCCTGCTCACAATGTGTGGTCATTGGTAAAATTACATATTTCACACTGCCCAATCTGCCTTCATGTTAAACATTTTGCGAAATTCAAAATGCAGGGAGTTGTATATCTCATGCAGTGTCAGTGTGGTGCCATTTATGTGGGCAAGACATAGCAGGAATTGGATCAGCATATTAGCAAACCCATGCATAGCATGCGAATAGGCAATCTGTATTTACCTCTTGGCAGACATGTTGCCAAGGGACATTGATACAGAATGCCTAATGTAAATTTTACATTCCTGGATTCCTGGTTCATATTCCATCCAGGGGAGGCGATTGGAATACGATTCTGCTCCAACGCGAAATGCGCTGGTTCAGATATCTAAGGCCCCTTTCACACTGAGGCGTTGAAAAAACGCTCAAAAATTATGGGATTTTGTACCTCTATTTTACCGCGATTTTACTGCGTTTTTACCGTGATCGCGGTAAAAATAGCGCTAACGCGTATGCGTTTTTACCGCGTTTGTGCTAAAAATAGCGCGAACGCGGTAAAAACGCAGTAAAAACGCATATGCGTTAGCGCTATTTTTTTAAATAACGCTTATGCCTATGCGTTTTTACCGCGGTTCCCATTCATTTCAATGGGGATAGGCGTTTTTACAGCGCTATTTTATGCGCCCTAAAGTTGCTCTAAAAAAGCGGTTTGCAGGATTTTTTCCAACGCCCAGCCAGCATAACGTCTCAGTGTGAAAGCCCTCAGGGCTTTCACATTGAGAATGCTGGGGCAGGATTATTTCAGGCGTTATTACAGCGCTATTTTTAGCGCGAAAACGCGGTAAAAACGCCTCAGTGTGAAAGGGGCCTTAATGCCACGACTCCTCCAGGCCTTAAGGCTCCTTTCACACTGGGGCGGGCAGGAGCGGATTTTCAGCGCTGCTATACCGTCATTCTTACCGCGGTATGCGGTCGCTAGGGGGGTAAATTTAACCCCCGCTAGCGGCCGAAAAAGGGTTAATACCGCCCGCAAACCGCGGCTATTGCCGCGGTTTGCGGGCGGTATTACCGCGCTGTCCCATTGATTTCAATGGGAGACCCGGGTTAAAGGAGCGGTGAACACACCGCTCCTTCACCGCTGTAAAGAAGTGGCTAGCAGGACTTTTGGAGCGGTCCTGCTAGCGCACCGCTTCAGTGTGAAAGCCTTTGGGCTTTCACATTGAAGGCTAAAGGGCATGATTTTTTCATGCGGTATAATAGCGCTAATATTAGCGCTAAACCGCATGAAAAACGCCCCAGTGTGAAAGGGGCCTAATTAGGCCCCTTTCACACTGGGGCGTTGAAAAAACGCTAAAAAAAATGTATTTTTTTACTGCGATTTTACCGCGATTTTACCGCGTTTTTACTGCGTTCGCTCTAAAAATAGCGCTAACGCATATGCGTTTTTACTGCGTTTTTACCACATTTTTACTGCGTTAGCGTCTGTTAATAACCCTACCCCCTTGCATCATATCCTGTGTACTTCCTGGTTTTTTACAGAACGTGGAGAAGATGGAGTTTCATGAGCTACTGTTGGATGGACAGCATGGATTCATGAAAGACAGAAGTTGTCAAACAAACCTGATTTCTTTTTATGAAGAGGTAAGTAAGACCTTGGACAGAGGGGTGGCAGTGGACGTGGTATACTTGGATTTTGCAAAAGCGTTCGATACAGTTCCCCACACACGGCTCATGTGTAAGGTAAAGTCTACAGGATTGGAAACATCAGTTTGTAAATGGATAGAAAACTGGCTAAAAGACAGAATTCAGAGAGTAGTGGTTAATGATTCTTACTCTGAATGGTCCAAGGTTATCAGTGGTGTACCCCAAGGTTCAGTGCTGGGACCCTTACTTTTTAATATGTTTATAAATGATATTGGGTCTGAGATCAAAAGTAACATTTCTGTCTTTGCAGATGACACCAAGCTATGCAGTGGAATAACGTCCTTACAGGATGTCGCCAATTTACAAGCCGACCTCAATGCTCTGTCTAATTGGGCGACTATGTGGCAGATGAGGTTTAATGTTGATAAATGTAAAGTTATGCACTTGGGGGCTAATAATATGAATGCATCATACATACTAGGGGGAGTACAACTGGGGGGATCCGTAGTGGAGAAGGATCTGGGGGTTTTGGTAGATCATAAGCTCAATAATGGCATGCAATGCCAAGCTGCGGTTTCCAAAGCGAGCAAAGTCCTTTCTTGTATTAAGAGAGGTATGGTCTCCAGAGAGAGAGATATCATTTTGCCCCTGTTCAAATCATTAGTAAGACCTCATCTGGAATATGCAGTTCAGTTTTGGGCCCCAGTTCTCAAAAAGGATATTGGGGAACTGGAGAAAGTGCAGAGAAGGGCAACCAAACTGATAAGAGGCATGGAGGAGCTCAGCTATGAGGAGAGATTAGAGGAACTGAATTTATTCTCTCTTGAGAAGAGGAGATTAAGGGGGGATATGATCAACATGTACAAATATATAAGGGGTCCATATAGTGAACTTGGTGTTCAGTTATTCACTTTACGGTCAACACAAAGGACAAGGGGGCACTCTTTGCGTCTAGAGGAAAAGAGATTTCACCTCCAAATACGGAAAGGTTTTTTCACAGTAAGAGCTGTGAAAATGTGGAATAGACTCCCTGCAGAGGTGGTTCTGGCCAGCTCAGTAGATTGCTTTAAGAAGGGCCTGGATTCTTTCTTAAATGTACATAATATAACTGGGTACTGACATTTATAGGTAAAGTTGATCCAGGGAATATCCGATTGCCTCTCGGGGGATCAGGAAGGAATTTTTTCCCCTGCTGTAGCAAATTGGATAATGCTCTTCTGGTTTTTTTTGCCTTCCTCTGGATCAACTGTGGGTATAGAATTGGGTATATGGGATTGTACGATATATGTTTTTTTTTTTTTATTTTTTTTTATTTTTTACGGTTGAACTGGATGGACTTGTGTCTTTTTTCAACCTGACTAACTATGTAACTATGTAACTATGTACTGTTGTTGTTTGTGCTCCATATTTGGGAACATTTTCTGCAACAGCAGAGATCACAACGTCGATTTTGGGTGCATCCAATCCAACAAAGGCACTCTGACAGAGGACAATTTGCCATTCTCTATCATGATCTGAGAGAGCACCCTGACAAGTTCCGAAATTACACTCGGATGAGCATTGCAACGTAAGTGTATGCCAGTTCTCTAAACCCACACCTAGTAGTCCCTAAACCCCTAATGCCAGTCCCGGCAGTCCCTAAACTACACCCATCCAATCCCACACTCCCAACCCTAATCCCTCCACTCCTAGTCCCAAAATCCTTAATCCCTTCCATCCCACACTCCCAACCCTAATCCCCCACTGCTAGTCCCAAAATCCTTAATCCCGTCCATCCCACACTCCCAACCCTAATCCCTCTACTCCTAGTCCCAAAATCCTTAATCCCGTCCATCCCACACTCCCAACCCTAATCCCTCCACTCCTAGTCCCAAAATCCTTAATCCCTTCCATCACACACTCCCAATCCTAATCCCTCCACTCCTAGTCCCAAAATCCTTAATCCCGTCCATCGCACACTCCCAACCATAATCCCTCCACTCCTAGTCCCAAAATCCTTAATCCCGTCCATCCCACACTCCCAAACCTAATCCCTCCACTCCTAGTCCCAAAATCCTTAATCCCTTCCATCCCACACTCCCAACCGTAATCCCTCCACTCCTAGTCCCAAAATCCTTAATCCCTTCCATCCCACACTCCCAACCCTAATCCCTCCACTCCTAGTCCCAAAATCCTTAATCCCTTCCATCCCACATTCCCAACCCTAATCCCTCCACTCCTAGTCCCAAAATCCTTAATCATGTCCATCCCACACTCCCAACCGTAATCCCTCCACTCCTAGTCCCAAAATCCTTAATCCCGTCCATCCCACACTCCCAACCGTAATCCCTCCACTCCTAGTCTCAAAATCCTTAATCCCTTCCATCCCACACTCCCAACCCTAATCCCTCCACTCCTAGTCCCAAAATTCTTAATCCCTTCCATCCCACATTCCCAACCCTAATCCCTCCACTCCTAGTCCCAAAATCCTTAATCACGTCCATCCCACACTCCCAACCGTAATCCCTCCACTCCTAGTCCCAAAATCCTTAATCCCGTCCATCCCACACTCCCAACCGTAATCCCTCCACTCCTAGTCCCAAAATCCTTAATCCCATCCATCCCACACTCCCAACCGTAATTCCTCCACTCCTAGTCCCAAAATCCTTAATCCCTTCCATCCCACACTCCCAACCCTAATCCCTCTACTCCTAGTCCCAAAATCCTTAATCCCATCCATCCCACACTCCCAACCCTAATCCCTCCACTCCTAGTCTCAAAATCCTTAATCCCTTTTCATCCCACACTCCCAACCCTAATCCCTCCACTCCTAGTCCCAAAGTCCTTAATCCCTTCCATCCCACACTCCCAACCGTAATCCCTCCACTCCTAGTCCCAAAATCCTTAATCACGTCCATACCACACTCCCAACCCTAATCCCTCCACTCCTAGTCCCAAAATCCTTAATCCCTTCCATCCCACACTCCCAACCCTAATCCCTCCACTCCCACTCCTAGAATCCAAACCATAATCCCACACCTCTATGATTGAAACTCTAAACCATATTCTTTCCCTACCCTTACCTACTTTTATCTTCTCTTTAACTACAAATCTATTTATTTCCATAGATTTGACTTTCTTCTTGACCTGCTGACACCTGCGTTGTTGAGACAAGATACTAATTGTAGGGAAGCAATACCGCCATGTGAACGCTTACTTGCAACGCTGTGGTGAGTAATTTTAGAATTACATTTTTTTATCATTCTGAATTAAAAAATATCTTACAAATTTTTTGGGAAAAAAATATTTTGTATTGGTCAATTTACACAACATGTGTAAAAATATAACTTTTTGAAAAAAAACATTCAGAAATATTACATTTCGAACTAGAAATATATTTATTTTGAACAGTTAATAATCATAATATATTCTTTTTTATAAAACACAAAAAAATATATATAATGTAAATCTTATCAAAACAATTACTTGAACTTTTTTTTTTTTTTAAACGAATTTACTCAGAAAAACAGTTACTTACAAATCATGGTAAAATTGGGGATGAGGGTGTAAATCCTCTCTACTATTTGCCTGAGGAGTAGGAGTAGGAGCAGGAGGAGGAGTAGGTGGAGGAGGATGAGGAGCTTGATAGCGAGGGAAATAATTTGGGCCAATATCATATTGTGATGGAAATCTGGGAGTGATATGGGGATTTGGGCCATAGGGATTGTAAGATGGTGTCTGATTAGCATCTTCCCACTGATGTCTGTAATTTGTATGAGTAGTTTGGGTGTTGATTTCAGAGGGTTGGGCATGGGAAAGGGGGGGTTATATTTAATTTGGTAGGATTTTATCACTTTTAGAAGATCTATCCGCAGATCGCACTGATGCTCTTTGGGAATTTCAGCGATCTGCGGAATTAAACTTTTCACAAAGGCCTCAATTTCTGGGTGGTCACTTTTTTGGGAATCCATTAACTGTTTCACGACATCAATAAATTGTTGACTTTCCTTTGTTTTTGTTTTTTTTGGGGTTCGTTGGATTCTTCTTGGAGGCTCTGGTGCACAAATGTCCTCCTCCTGCTGCTGTTCTGTTGGTTGCTCATTTTCCGGTGGTTCTGTTGGTTGACTGTCCTCCTCACTACTACTGAAATTATTATCAGTTCTGTATACAATAAAAATGATTAGACAGTTCAACATTAGTAATGCTCTTATTTATATACATTTATTATAAAAAAAAATCACATAGAACATTTTAATACGTACTGTCTCTCTTGCATCTCCGGTCTCAGAAAGGCTAGTTCTTGAAAATGACAGTAGATTCTGCCTTTTCTTGATCCAGATCCACTTCGGACTTGATTTTGTTTAATTAACTCTCGCTTGAAGTTGTCGCGAAGCGTCTTCCATCGCTTTTTTATTAGTTTGACTGAAATTGAATAAAATTATTTTATTTTGCAGATATCTTGCCACTGGAAATACATACACATCACTGCAATATGAATTTAGGATTGGTATATCGACCATAAGCAACATTGTGAAGGAATCATGCAATGCCATTTGGAATCTCAAAACTACATTTATGCCTGTCCCGAATAAGGATAAATGGGAAGATGAACTGAAACATATTCGACTTATAAAACCATGCCATAGCGGTAGTCAGTACTACAATTATAAAAAATACTTTTCGGTAGTTTTAATGGCTGTGGTGGATGCAGACTATAAATTTATTTTTGTAGATATAGGATCATTTGGGAGCAGTGCAGACTCCGCTGTTTTCCAGCAAACCAAATTTGGAAAAAGACTTGCCTACAACCAGTTGGATTTACCCGAAAACAGACCTCTGCCTGGAACAGAAGGACCCGAAATGCCGTTTGTGTTTGTAGCGGATGATGCGTTTGCCATTCATGAACATTTGATGAAGCCGTATTCGTTAAGAAATCTGGATACCCGAAAGAGGATTTTCAACTACAGGCTGTGTCGGGCATGTAGACTTGTCGAATGCGCGTTTGGAATACTGGCTAACAAGTGGCAAATTTTACTGAAACCAATTAACCTCAGTGTGGACAATGCATGCAAGTTAATCAAAGCCGCGTGTATACTACACAATTTGGTGAGAGAAAGGGATGGAGTTAATTTTGAGGATACACTGTCAAACAGTATTGAACCGTTAAATTTCCTTCATGTTCGTGGACCCATAGTAGGATTCACAATTCGTGATACTTTTGCAGACTATTTTATGAGTCCGGCTGGTGCACTAAGCTGGCAAGAAAATATGATATAAAAATTATGTATACAGCCTTTACTTTCTTTCTAATTAGATATTTCCTGCAAAGTGTTTCATGTATGTTAAGTAAAATCTTTTTTTCATTCTGTAATGTTAAATGCAAAAATAAATGCTTATTCTAACAATGTGTCTTTGTGTCAATTAGATTTAATTTCTATATTGCAAATTAAAAGTTCAGAAGAACATGGGGTAGTTTTTTTTCGGATGGTATTATGGTTACAGTGGGTTAAACTGGACTTTAAAGGGTTGGATTATGGTTATGGTGGGGGTGTTTGACAGTATGAGAGGTGGGATTATGGTTACAGTAGGTGTTTTGGGACTACTATATGTGGGATTATGGTTACAGTGGGTTAATCTGGACTTTGAAGGGTGGGATTATGGTTGTGGTGGGGGTGTTTGACAGTATGAGAGGTGGGATTATGGTTACAGTAGGTGTTTTGGGACTATTATATGTGGGATTATGGTTACAGTGGATTAATCTGTACTTTGAAGGGTGGGATTATGGTTGTGGTGGGGGTGTTTGACAGTATGAGAGGTGGGATTATGGTTACAGTAGGTGTTTTGGGACTATTATATGTGGGATTATGGTTACAGTGGGTTAATCTGGACTTTGAAGGGTGGGATTATGGTTGTGGTGGGGGTGTTTGACAGTATGAGAGGTGGGATTATGGTTACAGTAGGTGTTTTGGGACTATTATATGTGGGATTATGGTTACAGTGGGTTAATCTGGACTTTGAAGGGTGGGATTATGGTTATCGTGGGGGTGTTTGACAGTATGAGAGGTGGGATTATGGTTACAGTAGGTGTTTTGGGACTATTATATGTGGGATTATGGTTACAGTGGGTTAATCTGGACTTTGAAGGGTGGGATTATGGTTGTGGTGGGTGGTTTGGGACTATGAGGGGTCTCTCTTAGGTTAGGGTGGGTGGTTTGGGACTATGACGGATGGGATTAAGATTATGGTGGGTGGTTTGGGACTATGATAGGTGGGATTATGGTTGTGGTGGGTGGTTTGGGACTATGAGGGGTCTCTCTTAGGTTAGGGTGGGTGGTTTGGGACGATGACGGATGGGATTAAGATTATGGTGGGTGGTTTGGGACTATGATAGGTGGGATTATGGTTATGGTGGGTGGTTTGGGACTATAATAGGTGGGATTATGGTTGTGGTGGGTGGTTTGGGACTATGAGGGGTCTCTCTTAGGTTAGGGTGGGTGGTTTGGGACTATGACGGATGGGATTAAGATTATGGTGGGTGGTTTGGGACTATGATAGGTGGGATTATGGTTGTGGTGGGTGGTTTGGGACTATGAGGGGTCTCTCTTAGGTTAGGGTGGGGGGTATGGGTCTATGAGGGGTGGGATTAAGGTTTGCTGGTTTTGGTCATATGGGGATAGGGGTTTGGGACTAATTACTGCACACTGAATAGGGTAATACATACTTTTCTCAGTTTTTGACATGCTTGATAATGACGTCCAATTTTCAATGTGCTGGCCAGCAACATCATTCCATCCAGCCCTTTTTTTAAGCCTGTTAGAATAGTGAGGACTTCTTTTGTCCCATAGTTCTGGGTGCCTCCTCATGCTGTCGATGAACTCCTCAGGATCAGAGGTTCTATCTGTTGATGCTGCACATGCTTCTGCAGCTGTGGGCTGCATTTCACTATGCTTTGCCATATTTTACTCCTCCTGTTCTCAACAGGATTTCCTGATATCCCACAATCCTCTACATTACTGCGGTCATGTGACCTTCCCCACAGCTTCTGTTATTTTTTACCGCGTTTTACCGCGTTTTTACAATGTTTTTACCGCGGTTCCCATTCATTTCAATGGGGATAGGCGTTTTTACAGCGCTATTTTATGCGCCCTAAAGTTGCTGTAAAAAAGCTGTTTGCAGGATTTTTTCCAACGCCCAGCCAGCATAACGCCTCAGTGTTAAAGCCCTCAGGGCTTTCACATTGAGAATGCTGGGGCAGGATTATTTCAGGCGTTATTACAGCGCTATTTTTAGCGCGAAAACGCTGTAAAAACGCCTCAGTGTGAAAGGGGCCTTATGAAGCTGAGAGCTTCAGACCCTTTCTGGATGGCTTCAACTCCCTGAATTTTAGGACATAAATGTAGATGCTACACCTTTGGGTTTTCTTTCTTTCTTTTTTCTTTAATTTTTACATGTACTATTTTTATTTTTAAAGATATGTGCGGCTTAATATTGGTTTAAATTTGTTTATTATGATTATGTGCTTTTGTAATGGTAGAGGCATCGCTTGCTTTGAGGGGTTCATGTTCTTGTGTAGGCTCTCACTCTTGTACTCCACACACAAAGGCCCCTGTACTTGTATTAGGGGCTGTTTTGTTTCTCTAAGTTGTATTGGAATTTCCAATCACTAGAGATTGTTGTGGTGGCGGCTTTTGTCTCCAATATGGCTGCCAGTCAGGTCTCCGGATGTTGTCATTCAGGAGACTAGGTATGATGTGGCAATGCATGATGCCAATACGGGCGTCCTATTGATGTCAGCATGGTGCACATGCGCAATATAGAGAGAATTATATAGAGACGCCGGGAATTGCAGCTGGCGCCATTCCTCTCCTCCACGTGGTTCTGGTGGGTGAAGGCCAGCGGAGCCGCCCTTTTTGCAGGCGGTAGGAGTTCAGATGTTCAGGAAGACTGCTGTTGCACTTGGACTACACGATTTGGGAGTTTTTTTCAGTAAGCGGTTTTCCCAATTTCATATGCAAACAATTTGGGTTTCTTGTCCTCCATCGGGATGTTGTACATCCAAATGGATGGGAATTTGGCTGGGTTGTTGTATATATCGCCCAGTGGACTCATTACTTCTCTTTTTTTTTTCATCCTTTGGCTTTGCAGTCTGAATACCTCCATGTTTTTCTTCTTTGGTGCCATACCTTTTGGATCATATCCAGCGGTCCTGTACAAGGTGAAGGGCAAGTCATTCAGATAATTGGTTTTTCCCTTTTTGGCACAAGGAATGCCTCTACCAATGATCTATATATATATATATATATATATATATATATATGTGTGTATTTAGAATGTAAGTGTTTATGTAATGAAATTGCAATATATTGGATATATGTCCTATATGTGGAATTCACATGCATGGATTCTAAAATGAGAATACTTTGCATTTCAGAAGTGGTATAAATCCCTGAAGAAGATTTTGTTTATGCTCATATATTTCAAAACGTTTGGATAGCCCTTCTACGGATCACCATCTGCACCTTATACCGATGGTAGTCCAGCAAGTAGTAGGGAAACATCACTTCAGGATCATCAAGTCATGTTATATCATGCAATGATTTTAACTATTGTAATATCATGTACAAATGTTGAATATTTTCTAAAATTTTTCAATCAATTGACCATGCTTAAATAAAAAAATTTTATAAATAGAATTTTCTTTAAAAAGTATTTTTTGTTTAAATTGCCTTAATAATCCCAAACTAGAGGTTCAAACACTGTTCTATTACCAAAGGGATATTGTCAATTACACACCTAGCTACTTGAGTCTTTAATTTAAAGCCAGGAATATTAATAGCCCAGTCATGTGAAGAATGAAGCCAAGATTCAGCAATACCGATTAAATAATAGTTCTCTTCATGCACCAAAGCTTCCAATTCCCCCATTTTGCTTGGCAGACTTGGCATTGGTGAACAAACACTTTATTCTATTATCACATTTTGCACACGTAGTTTGCATATTTTTTATTTTAGTACAAATAGTAACATTTCCAATGGTTGTTTGTAACATGGGAACCTTCTTATCACCTGCCATAGCCCTCCCCAATCTTTTCCAATTCCACCCACCAATAGGAACTGACCCCTGTCTGACTTGTCTGCCCCGTTATAATCAAATTCTTCCTCCTCCCTCCATCCTAGTTTAAATATTCCTCCAGCCTTTTCATAAAGCTCTCCCCCAGCACAGCAGACCTATTCCATTTAGGTGCAAACCATCTTGAGCATATAGGTTGTACCACCAGTTCTTTAGCCATGCATTCAGTTCTCCTATCTCCCCCTGTCTTTCCTGTGTTGCGCATGGCACAGGCAATATTTCAGAAAATATCACCTTGGAGGTCCTTCCCTTCAACTTGCAGTCTAGTACTTAAATTAGATGAAATTGATTTCATTTTTTTAACCTGCTGGCATAACCAAACCCAAGGTAACCCTGAAGTACTTTAAAGTGTGAAAATAGTCCTCATAGTGACATTCAAAATGATGTAGTATTATTAAAATACTAGCTTATTATCTGCTTTGTGTTTTGGACAGGAAGGTCCAAATTAGTCACCATGAATAAATACCAAAATCTCTCATGTCTCGTACACACAACCGGTTTTGCCGACAGAATTCCTCTCAAGCCTGCCTTGCATACACATGGTCACACAAAAGTCCGGTGAACTTTTGACTGCCAAGAACGCGGTGATGTAAAAGACTACGACGAGCCGACAAAATTAAGTTCTGTGCTTCCGAGCATGCGTCTAATTGTTTCCGAGCATGCACGTTTTTGTTTTCCCGTCGGAAAAGCATACGGATGAACGGTTTTCCTGCTAGGATTGTTTCCTGACGGGAAAAAAGAGATCCTGCTGTCTTTTTTTTTCCGGCAGTTTTCCCGTCGGAAAAACTTAGATGGAGCATACACATGACGGGGATTCCCGACCAAAAGCTCTCATCTCTGTTTTTCGGACGGGAAACCCGGTCGTGTGAAAGAGCCATCACTGTCCGCCCTTGACTACACCTAAAAAGTTCATATGCTTAAATTACTAATACATGCCTACCTATTGAATTTCCATTACCAGCATAGAAAAGAGACTTATTACTGTGAGTGGCAAAGGAACACAGGACCACAGTGGTTTCAGTGGTGACATCTCTACAAGCATACTGTTTTTGAAGCACTAAAGGTCCCTCTCAGCTATATACAGGAAGTCCCTGAGTTACGAACATCCAACTTGCGAACTACTCCTACTTACGAACAGGAGGCTGCGTGGCCAGTTTTCGACGGCGGGCACATTCGACTGAACTTTTTCGACGGCAGGCGCATTCGACTGAACCTTTTTCGACGGTGGGCACATTCGATGGAACCTTTTAGACGGCGAGCACATTTGACGGAACATTGGAGAATGACGTATCTGCAGTTCTGCGCATGCGCGGCCACTTTTCGACGACGGGCACATTCGACGGAACATCAGAAAACGACGTATCTGCCGTTCTGCTCCTGCTGTTCCAACTTACAAACATATTCAACTTAAGAACAAACCTACAGTCCCTAGCCCGTTCGTAACTCGGGGACTGCCTGTAGTTTTTAAATCTATATTGTGAGGTAATTCACTTCTTTAAAATTTTTTGTAAATTAAGATGGTTTGCTATTGTTTCCTGTCTTGGAGTCAAGACAGGGTGATTGCTTTGGGAACTGACAGAAGCAATAGTAGATAGACAGCTGACCTGGCTTAAACTGGTATTAACCACTTAACGACCGCTCACTGTATATATACGTCGGCACAATGGCACCGACAGGCACAATCACGTACAGTGTACGTGATTGCCTTTGTACAGTTGGGGGGTCCGATCGGACCCCCCTTCTGTACAGTGAGCGGTCGGAATTCATTGGGGAGCGATCCGACATGAGGGGACGGCCGTTTGATTCCGGCCACCCCCCCGCGATCGCTCCCGGTGAATAGAAATGCCCCCTCTGTCTGTCGAATGTACATACAGACAGAGAAAGCAGGAGGAAGTGATGTCATCTCCTGTGCGGCGCTCACATATACCGAGCGTCGTACAAGAGAAGACATCAAGGTTAGTGCACAAACACTACACTAACACCAGCACACATAGGCACATAAATCGCCCCCCCAGGCCCCCCCCAGATCACCCCCAGCCCCCAGTCACAGTGTCACTGATTGCAGTGACCATTTATTTACTGATCACTGCAATCAGTGACATTTGTGACTGTAAAAGTGTCACTACATTTAGTTTTAGGTCCAGTGTAGCCCCCTAACCCCCCTAATAAAGGTTTAACCCCTTGATCATCCCCCAGATAACCCTTTCACCCCCTAGCACCGCCGTCGCTAAGCGATCATTTTTCTGATCAATGTCTTAGCGTCGGTAAAGCAGATCGGTAGCCAGTAATTTTTTTTAGGTTCGCCGCAGGTTTTTATAGCGTCAGGTACCCCCATAAATTATCTAATAAAGGTTTAACCCCCTTGATCGCCCCCCAGGTAACCCTTTCACCCCCTATCACCGCTGTCGCTAAGCGATAATTTTTCTGATCGCTGTCTTAGCGTCGGTGATGCAGATCAGTAGCCAGTATTTTTTTTTTAGGTTCGCCGCAGGTTTTTATAGCGTCAGGTACCCCCATAAATTATCTAATAAAGGTTTAACCCCCTTGATCGCCCCCCAGGTAACCCTTTCACCCCCTATCACCACTGTCGCTAAGCGATCATTTTTCTGATCGCTGTCTTAGCGTCGGTGATGCAGATCGGTAGCCAGTAATTTTTTTTAGGTTCGCCGCAGGTTTTTATAGCGTCAGGTACCCCCATATATTATCTAATAAAGGTTTAAACCCCCTAATTGCCCCTAGTTAACCCTTTCACCAGTGATCATCATATAAGTGTTACGGGTGACGCTGGTTAGTTAGTTTGCTTTTTATAGTGTCAGGGCACCCGCCGTATATAACCCAATAAAAGTTTAACCCCCTGATCGCCCGGCGGGTGATATCAATTAGGTTTTAGCGTCAGAGAGGGTCTGCGTCACACCCCAGGCAGTGTCAGGTTAGTGCCAGTAACGCTAACACCCACGCGTGAAGCATACACCTCCCTTAGTGGTATAGTATCTGAACAGATCAATATCTGATCTGATCAGATCTATACTAGCGTCCCCAGCAGTTTAGGGTTCCCAAAAACGCAGTGTTAGCGGGATCAGCCCAGATACCTGCTAGCACCTGCGTTTTGCCCCTCCGTCCAGCCCAGGCCACCCAAGTGCAGTATCAATCGATCACTGTCACTTACAAAACACAACAAACATAACTGCAGCGTTCGCAGAGACAGGCCTGATCCCTGCGACTCCAGTGCTGTAGGAGGTGATTTCACCACCACAGTTAAAAAAAAAAAGCAAATATGCCGAAGCATTGGGGCAGCAGTGGCGGAGGAGTGATTTTGCTCCTAATGCCGCGTACATACGATCGAAATTCCGACGGAGGCTTGCCCGTGGAAAAGTCCGACCATGTGTGTGCGGCATAACTTTTTTGCGGGAGGATGCCCCCATGCTTCGGCATATATAAATGGTGCATGTTTGCCCATCATTAGAAGTGGGTGGATGAAGGGCGGTATTCTAATGGTGGGCATACCCACCGATCAATCTCTTTTTTTGTTCAGCCACCTGGCTGCATGAAAAAAAAAGATTACAATACATGTCCAACAAGGACCAGCAACGTACTGGTATGTTGCTGGACTTTGATTGGTTATACCAGATTGATGCCTGCGGGTTTAGGTATCATCTTGGTATCATTCTTTTCAGCCAGTGGCCAGCTTTCATGTAAAAGCAACCCTAGTGGCTAATTAGCCTCTGGACTGCTTTTACAAGTGTCCCCCCCCGGATATAAAAAGCGCCATTGGGAAATTGGGAAAGCATTTTATCACACCGATCTTGGTGTGGTCAGATGCTTTGAGGGCAGAGGAAAGATCTAGGGTCTAGACCCCAGTTTTTTCAAAAAAAGAGTACCTGTCACTACCTATTGCTATCATAGGGGATATTTACATTCCCTGAGATAAGAATAAAAATGATAAAAAAAAAAAATATGGAAGGAACAATTTAAAAATAAAATAAAAAAGCAAAATTAATAATAAAAAAAAAAAAAAAAAAAAAAAAAAAAAAAGCACCCCTGTCCTGCCCTGCTCTTGCCCAATGGCGAACGCAAGCGTCAGTCTGGCGTCATATGTAAACCGCAATTGCACCATGCATGTGAGGTATCACCGCGAAGGTCAGATCGAGGGCAGTAATTTTTGCAGTAGACCTTCTCTGTAAATCTAACGGGGTAACCTGTAAAGGCTTTTAAAGGCTTTTAAAAATGTATGTAGTTTGTCGCCAATGCGCGTTTGTGTGAAATTTTAAAGCATGTCGTGTTTGGTATCTATGTACTCGGCCTAAGATCATATTTTTTATTTCATCAAACATTTGGGCAATATAGTGTGTTTTAGTGCATTAAAATTAAAAAAAGTGTATTTTTTCCCCCAAAAATGCATTTGAAAAATCGCTGCGCAAATACTGTGTAGAAAAAAAAATGCAACACCCACCATTTTATTCTGTAGGGCCTTTGCTTTAAAAATATATATAATGTTTGGGGGTTCAACATAATTTTCTTGCAAAAAAAAAAATGTTTTCATGTAAACAAAAAGTGTCAAAAAGGGCTTTGTCTTCAAGTGGTTAGAAGAGTGGATGTAAGCTTCCTAATGTTGTGTATAAAATGCCAGAACAGTTCAAAACCCCCCCAAATGACCCCATTTTGGAAAGTAGACACCCCAAGCTATATACTGAGAGGCATGTTGAGTCCATGGAATATTTTATATGTTGACACAAGTTGCGGAAAAAAGACAATTTTTTATTTTTTTGCACAAAGTTGTCACTAAATGATATATTGCTCAAACATGCCATGGGCATATGTGGAATTACACCCCAAAATACATTCTGTTGCTTCTCCTGAGTACGGGGATACCACATGTGTGAGACTTTTTGGGAGCCTAGCCGCGTACGGGACCCCAAAAACCAATCACCGCCTTCAGGCTTTCTAAGGGTGTAAATTTTTGATTTCACTTCTCACTGCCTATTACAGTTTCGGAGGCCATGGAATGCCCAGATGGCACAAAACCCCCCCAAATGACCCCATTTTGGAAAGTAGACACCCCAAGCTATTTGCTTAGAGGTATTGTGAGTATTTTGCAGATCTCGCTTTTTGTCACAAAGTTTTGAAAATTGAAAAAAAAAAAAAAAAGAAAAAAAAAAAATTTCTTTCTTCATTTTCAAAAACAAATGAGAGTTGTAAAATACTCACCATGCCTCTCAGCAAACAGCTTGGGGTGTCTACTTTCCAAAATGGGGTCATTTGGGGGGGTTTTGTGCTATTTTGGCATTTTATGGCCTTCGAAACTGTGATAGGTAGTGACTGTGAGGAGTCAAATCAAAAATTTGTGCCTAGAAATCCTGAAGGCGGTGATGGGTTTTCGGGGTCCCGTACGCGGCTAGGCTCCTAAAAAGTCCCACACATGTGGTATCCCCGTACTCAGGAGAAACAGCAAAATTTATTTTGGGGTGCAATTCCACATATAACCATGGTATGTGTGAGCAATATATCATTTAGTGACAACTTTTTGTAATTTTTTTTTTGTCATTATTCAATCACTTGGGACAAAAAAAAAATATTCAATGGGCTCAACAGGCCTCTCAGCAATTTCCTTGGGGTGTCTACTTTCTAAAATGGGGTAATTTGGGGGGGTTTTGTGCTATTTTGGCATTTTATGGCCTTCAAAACTGTAATAGGTAGTGAGGAGTGAAATCAAAAATTTGCGCCCTTAGAAATCCTGAAGGCGGTGCTTGGTTTCCGGGGTCCCGTACGTAGCTAGGCTCCTAAAAAGTCCCACACATGTGGTATCCCCGTACTCAGGAGAAGCAGCAGAATGTATCTTGGGGTGCAATTCCACATATAACCATGGCATGTGTGAGCAATATATCATTTAGTGACAACTTTTTGTAATTTGTTTTTTTTTTTTTTTCATTATTCAATCACTTGGGACAAAAAAAAAATATTCAATGGGCTCAACATGCCTCTCAGCAATTTCCTTGGGGTGTCTACTTTCTAAAATGGGGTCATTTGGGGGTGTTTTGTACTGCCCTGCCATTTTAGCACCTCAAGAAATGAGATAGGCAGTCATAAATTTAAAGCTGTGTAAATTCCAGAAAATGTACCCTAGTTTGTAAACGCTATAACTTTTGCGCAAACCAATAAATATACGCTTATTGACATTTTTTTTACTAAAGACATGTGGCTGAATACATTTTGGCCTAAATGTATGACTAAAATTGAGTTTATTCGATTTTTCTTATAACAAAAAGTAGAAAATATCATTTTTTTTCAAAAAGTTCGGTCTTTTTCCATTTATATCGCAAAAAATAAAAATCTCAGAGGCAATCAAATACCATTAAAAGAAAGCTCTATTTGTGGGAAGAAAAGGACGCAAATTTCGTTTGGGTACAACATTGCATGTCCGTACAATTTACAGTTAAAGCAGCGCAGTGCAAAATTCTGAATTCACCTCTGGTCCTTTAGCTACCAAATGGTCCGGGGCTTAAGTGGTTAAACTCCAAATAAAAAATGTAATACAATGCAGCTTACCAATCATTAGATGTGGTGGCTGCATAATTTTTATTTTCTTAAGCCCCGTACACACGACCGGTTTTCTCGGCAAGAAAACTGCTGGGAGAGCTTTTTGCCGAGAAAACCCGTCGTGTGTATGGTTTCTCATTGGGAAAACTGCCGGGAATCTCGACGAGAAAAATAGAGAACCTGCTCTCTATTTTCTCGTCTGGATTCTCGACGCCCTGTTTTCCGACAAGAAAACCGTGAGTTTGTATGCTTACCTGTCCATGGTAAACCTGCGCATGCTCGAAAAGACTAGTGTAGGGTGTAGCAAGATGGCGGCGACGGCATCGAATGTGACGAGCGCAGGCTCCTCGTAGTCGATAAAGTCACTGCGTTCTTGCCATTCAAAAGAACGGCGGTTCTTTTGAATGGCCGTGTGTACACTCGGCGAGCAAGGCAAGTTTGCTGGGAATCCCGTCAGGAAAACCAAAGTTTTTTTCCCAACGGGATTCCCGCCCGTGTGTACGAGGCTGTAAGCCTCGTACACACGGGCGGGAATCCCATAGAAAAAAAAAACATCTCGACGGGATTCCTGGCAAGCTTGTCTTGCCAAGCCCTGTGTACACACGCGCCATTCAAAAGAACCCCGTTCTTTTGAATGGCAAGAACGCAATGACGTCATCGACATTCAAAGCCGTCGCCGCCATCTTGCTACACCCTACACTAACCTTGTATGCTACCACGCATGCGTCGAAGTCTCATCGAGCATGCACGGGTTTCCCTGGACAGGTAAGCATACAGACGACCGGGTTTCTCGGCAGGAAACACTCTGCCGAAAATCCCGATGAGAAAAATAGAGAGCAGGTTCTCTATTTTTCTCGTCGAGATTACCGGCAGTTTTCCTGCCGAGAAACCATACACACAAACAGTTTTCTCGTCAAAAAGCTCTCCCAGCAGTTTTCTTGCAGAGAAAACCGGTCGTGTGTACGAGGCTAGCTTATTTCTCTGTGTTTACACCTGGTGACAGTCTTGTATTGCAATGACCCCACTCTGGATGAATAAGCGTGGGGGGAACCTCTGGTTTGTATTGGCACCTTTAAAATCCCACTTTTTGCATACTTGGTATATACACTACCCTCGCCCAGACTGACAATGCGACTGACCAAACTTTTCAAGAATTACAATTTTTATTGATACAATGTTCATAAAATCCATTAAAAGCAAAGGAAAACCCTGTTCAAATGATCAAAGATAAATAATTTGGTTTAATCAAAATCTCTTCAACTGGCAGCTTTAAGTAGTTGCTTCATTGTGTTTCACCATATTTGGCTTAATCAGGAAGAACATTACTATCGGAAACAAACTGCATCAAAGAAACATGTATAAATAATCAAATCTATACATGCAATGCCTCTATACAGACTAATTTCTCTCAATATGCATCCTTACCACCAAAAGAATTCCACATCAGTCCCAGGTTATGTACTTCTTACCCCCCCAAAGGGAGGAGAACATCATACAAGAGAGACAGATGGTTTGGAAAAACAATGTGTGTGCACCTCAAAATGGAACCAGTGCAGTATATGGAAGACCGCAGGAGGGGTACAAAGAACCAAACTAATGTAAACAAATAAACATACATCCTGTATAAGTTACAAAAAATGTCTATATTACTATATTTCAGTAACCTTGTATCTCCAGGTAATTTAATCATATATACTCACAAAAGTATTTTCCTAACCTCAAGAGGGTGCCTATTCACTGTGTATGTGCCTTAGTTGTTATAATGGATACAGTATATGGTTAATGCTGAAAAAAAAAGGGGGGGTATATATTACTGTATATCATATTATAAACTGTATATATTAATATTAACATTAATTAATCCCAAAATAATTCATGCTTATTTTGACTAAGTCCAAAATGAGGCATGAGCTACACTAATACACCTTTATTATTCACATTATACATTGCAATTTCTGCTGCAATGACCAGATTTAGGCCCCTTGTGTGAAGGTGTTTAGTTAATGTGCTTTGATTAGCAGATTTGGGGCTCATTCAGATGGGCAATGAGACCAATTCTCTATGCTAAACCTATATGCAGATGCAGTGGCTGCACAGACACAGTTGTATGTCAAATTGTGACATTCGCCTGTGTCCGTGCAGTTGCTGAGTCTGCATACAGTTCTATGGGCTGCCTGCGTACAGCTCTGAGGTGGCCACAACAAAATGTGGGTGTGGCCAAAAAACAGTGGGAGGGTCTTAAAGAGGCATGGTTTTACAGATAGGCTCCATGTACTGTACATCTGTTAATTCCTGGAATTCTCTAAAAATTGGTTTTGCCATCAATTGTCAACAGTACCCCCAAAATGTGGAAGCAAACATGCATTTTACTGCATGCAAAAATGTGTGACAAACCTCCCAAAACATGGCTAAAAAATGTGCAAACTGCAATGCACCAAAATGCTCCATGAGCTACTTTGCCACATTTGTGATGTGTAGGGCAGCCTATTAAAATGAATGGGTTGCCCAATGCATGTTGCAGGAAAAACACAAAAAAAATGTGCATTCCGATTATGTTAGGTACGATTGGGGTCTGAAAGTTAAATTGGTGTGTTAACACCCTCCCCCTCCCTGAGCTGGTACTGGATTATGAAAACAAAGGCAGCTTAGTATCTCTGCCCACTCACTCCCATGTAATTTTATAAAGCTGGCCATACACTATGCAATATAATTTTATAATCTCTGTACAATTGCTAATGGAGACTTTACATTCAGATTGTACAGTGTACGGCTACCTTAACCACTTAAGCCCCGGACCATTTGGTAGCTAGAGGACCAGAGGTGAATTCAGAATTTTGCACTGCGCTGCTTTAACTGTAAATTGTGCGGACATGCAATGTTGTACTGAAACGAAATTTGCGTCCTTTTCTTCCCACAAATAGAGCTTTCTTTTAATGGTATTTGATTGCCTCTGTGATTTTTATTTTTTGCGAGATAAACGGAAAAAGACCGAAAATTTAGAAAAAAAATGATATTTTCTACTTTTTGTTATAAGAAAAATCGAATAAACTCAATTGCAGTCATACATTTAGGCCAAAATGTATTCAGCCACATGTCTTTAGTAAAAAAAATGTCAATAAGCGTATATTTATTGGTTTGCGCAAAAGTTATAGCGTCTACAAACTAGGGTACATTTTCTGGAATTTACACAGCTTTTAATTTATGACTGCCTATCTCATTTCTTGAGGTGCTAAAATGGCAGGGCAGTACAAAACCCCCCCAAATGACCCCATTTTGGAAAGTAGACACCCCAGGGAAATTGCTGAGAGGCATGTTGAGCCCATTGAATATTTTTTTTTTTTGTCCCAAGTGATTGAATAATGACAAAAAAAAAAAAAAATTACAAAAAGTTGTCACTAAATGATATATTGCTCACACATGCCATGGTTATATGTGGAATTGCACCCCAAAATACATTCTGCTGCTTCTCCTGAGTACGGGGATACCACATGTGTGGGACTTTTTAGGAGCCTAGCCGCATACGGGCCCCCGAAAACCAAGCACCGCCTTCAGGATTTCTAAGGGCGCAAATTTTTGATTTCACTCCTCACTACCTATCACAGTTTCGAAGGCCATAAAATGCCAAAATAGCACAAAACTCCCCTAAATGACCCCATTTTGGAAAGTAGACACCCCAAGCTATTTACTGAGAGGCATGATTAGTCCATGGAATATTTTATATTTTGCCACAAGTTGCAGGAATATGACAAATTTTATTTTTTTTGCACAAAGTTGTCACTAAATGATATATTGCTCACACATGCCATGGACATATGTGAAATTACACCCCAAAATACATTCTGCTGCTTCTCCTGAGTATGGGGATACCACATGTGTGGGACTTTTTGGGAGCCTAGTCGCGTACGGGACCCCAAAAACCAAGCACCGCCTTCAAGGTTTCTAAGGGCATAAATTTTTGATTTCACTCCTCACTACCTATCACTACCTATCACAGTTTTGAAGGCCATAAAATGCCAAGATGGCACAAAACCCCCCAAATGACCCCATTTTGGAAAGTAGACACCCCAAGCTATTTGCTTAGAGGCATGTTGAGCCCATTGAATATTTTTTTTGTCCCAAATGATTGAATAATGACAAAAAGAAAAAAAAAAGAAAAAATGTACAAAAAGTTGTCACTAAATGATATATTGCTCACACATGCCATGGTTATATGTGGAATTGCACCCCAAAATACATTCTGCTGCTTCTCCTGAGTACAGGGATACCACATGTGTGGGACTTTTTGGGAGCCTAGCCGGGTACGGGGCCCCAAAAACCAAGCACCGCCTTCAGGCTTTCTAAGGACGTAAATTTTTGATTTCACTCCTCACTACCTATCACAGTTTCGAAGGCCATAAAATGCCAAAATAGCACAAAATCCCCCCAAATGACCCCATTTTGGAAAGTAGACACCCCAAGCTATTTACTGAGAGGCATGTTCAGTCCATGGAATATTTTATATTTTGCCACAAGTTGCGGGAATATGACAAACTTTGTTTTTTTTTGCACAAAGTTGTCACTAAATGATATATTGCTCACACATGCCATGGTTATATGTGGAATTGCACCCCAAAATACATTCTGCTGCTTCTCCTGAGTACGGGGATACCACATGTGTGGGACTTTTTGGGAGCCTAGCCGCGTACGGGACCCCAAAAACCAAGCACAGCCTTCAAGGTTTCTAAGGGCATAAATTTTTGATTTCACTCCTCACTACCTATCACAGTTTTGAAGGCCATAAAATGCCAAGATAGCACAAAACCCCCCAAAATGACCCCATTTTGGAAAGTAGACACCCCAAGGAAATTGCTGAGAGGCATGTTGAGCCCATTGAATATTTTTTTTTTGTCCCAAGTGATTGAATAATGACAAAAAGAAAAAAAAATGTACAAAAAGTTGTCGCTAAATGATATATTGCTCAAACATGCCATGGTTATATGCAGAATTGCACCCCAAAATACATTTGGTTGCTTCTCCTGAGTACGGGGATACCACATGTGTGGGACTTTTTGAGAGCCTAGCCGCGTACGGGCCCCCGAAAACCAAGCACCGCCTTCAGGATTTCTAAGGGCACAAATTTTTGATTTCACTCCTCACTACCTATCACAGTTTTGAAGGCCATAAAATGCCAAGATAGTCCAAAACCCCCACAAATGACCCCATTTTGGAAAGTAGACACCCCAAGCTATTTGCCGAGAGGCATGGTGAGTATTTTACAGCTCTCATTTGTTTTTGAAAATGAAGAAAGACATATTTTTTTTTTTTCTTTTTTCAATTTTTAAAACTTTGTGACAAAAAGCAAGATCTGCAAAATACTCAACATACCTCTCAGCAAATAGCTTGGGGTGTCTACTTTCCAAAATGGGGTCATTTGGGGGGGTTTTGTGCCATCTGGGCATTCCATGGCCTCCGAAACTGTGATAGGCAGTGAGGAGTAAAATCAAAAATTTACACCCATAGAAATCCTGAAGGCGGTGCTTGGTTTTCGGGGTCCTGTACGCGGCTAGGCTCCCAAAATGTCTCACACATGTGGTATCCCCGTACTCAGGAGAAGCAACAGAATGTATTTTGGGGTGCAATTCCACATATAACCATGGCATGTTTGAGCAATATATAATTTAGTGACAACTTTTTGTAATTTTTTTTTTTTTTGTCATTATTCAATCACTTGGGACAAAAAAAAAAAAATATTCAATGGGCTCAACATGCCTCTCAGCAAATAGCTTGAGGTGTCTACTTTCCAAAATGGGGTCATTTGGGGGGGTTTTGAACTGTCCTGGCATTTTATGCACAACATTAGGAAGCTTATGTCACACATAATCCACTCTTCTAACCACTTGAAGACAAAGCCCTTTCTGACACTTTTTGTTTACATGAAAACATTTTTTTTTTGCAAGAAAATTATGTTGAACCCCCAAACATTATATATATTTTTAAAGCAAAGGCCCTACAGATTAAAATAGTGGGTGTTGCATTTTTTTTTCCACACAGTATTTGCGCAGCGATTTTTCAAACGCATTTTTTGGGGGAAAAATACACTTTTTTTATTTTTAATGCACTAAAAAACACTATATTGCCCAAATGTTTGATGAAATAAAAAAGATGATCTTAGGCCGAGTACATGGATACCAAACACGACATGCTTTAAAATTGCGCACAAACGCGCAGCGGCGAGAAACTACATTCATTTTTAAAAGCATTTAAAAGCCTTTACAGGTTACCACGTTGGATTTACAGAGGAGGTCTACTGCTAAAATTACTGCCCTTGATCTGACCTTCGCGGTGATACCTCACATGCATGATGCAATTGCTATTTACATATGACGCTAGACCGACGCTTGCGTTCGCCTTTGCGCAAGAGCAGGGGGGGGGGGGCAGCGGTGCTTTTTTTTTTTATTATTATTATTTTGCTTTTTTATTTTATTTTTAAATTGTTCCTTCCATATTTTTTTTTTTTATCATTTTTATTGTTATCTCAGGGAATGTAAATATCCCCTATGATAGCAATAAGTAGTGACAGGTACTCTTTTTTTGAAAAAAAATGGGGGGTTAGACCATAGATCTTTCCTCTGCCCTCAAAGCATCTGACCACACCAAGATCGGTGTGATAAAATGCTTTCCCAATTTCCCAATGGCGCTGTTTATATCCGGGGGGGGGGCATTCCCTCCCACTGCTTATAAAAGCAGTCCAGAGGCTAATTAGCCACTAGGATTGCTTTTACATGAAAGCCGGCCGCTGGCTGAAAAGAATGATACCCGCAGGCATCAATCTGGTATAACCATTCAAAGTCCAGCAACGTTGCTGGTCCTTGTTGGACATGTATTGTAATCTTTTTTTTCATGCAGCCTGTTGGCTGAACGAAAAAAAGAGATTGATCGGTGGGTATGCCCACCATTAGAATACCTCCCTTCATCCACCCACTTCTAATGATGGGCATATATGCCGAAGCATGGGGGCATCCTCCCGCAAAAAAGTTATGCCGCGTACACACGGTCGGACTTTTCCACGGGCAAGCCTCCGTCGGAATTTCGACCGTATATACGCGGCATTAGGAGCAAAATCGCTCCTCCGCCCCTGCTGCCCCCATGCTTCGGCATATATGCTCTTTTTTTTAACTGTGGTGGTGAAATCACCTCCTACAGCGTTGGAGTCACGGCTTTATGTATCGTGGGAGCAAACGCTGTTGCTGTCAAGATAAATAAATCCGCGATGCAACTGAATGGCGTACCTGCTAAGCAAATGATGGTTAACATTAAAACAAAGTAACATTACAGTACAACAGTAAGACCTTACCATACCATACCTGCAAAGCAAATACCAAAACAAAACCTAGTAAAAAATAAAACATTTTTTTAACGCAACCTGTGCCTAAAATATATATATTTCGAAGCATGGGGGCATCCTCCCGCAAAAAGTTATGCCGCGTACACACGGTCAAACTTTTCCACGGGCAAGCCTCCGTCAGAATTTCGACCGTATATACGCGGCATTAGGAGCAAAATCGCTCCTCCGCCCCTGCTGCCCCCATGCTTCGGCATATATGCTCTTTTTTTTTAACTGTGGTGGTGAAATCACCTCCTACAGCACTGGAGTCACGGCTTTATGTATCGTGGGAGCAAACGCTGTTGCTGTCAAGATAAATAATTCCGCGCTGCAGTTGAATGGCGCACCTGAAAACAAAAAATTACATACCTGAAAAGCAAGCATGATAAAACATTGCAGAATGGAATACAGTAAAAAAGAGCAGAACAATAGAGAGAAAATAGAGAGAGAGAGAGAGAGAGAGAGAGAGAGAGAGAGAGAGAACAATAAAACTACAACTATTTTTGTTTTTTTTATTTTATATTTTTTTTGTGTTTTTGTTTTTTACGTTTTTTTTTTCTTTTTTACACTTTTTTTTTAAACTTTAACAACTGTAATGGTTCGGGTCTCTCAAAATGTAATGGCATCTTGGGAGACCCTGTGTAAGTGTGTCATAGTCTGTGAAATGCTGTACCCTACGCTAAAACTTCACTGAGTGGTAGCGTTCAAAACATTCACCAACGCAAAGACCAGGTTTGTCAGGACAGAGTGGACAATAATAACGGGTGTCACGCCTAAATCCGCGCTTGCTACAGACACGACATCTTTTTTGGGGGGTTCGTTGGGTAGGGGTACTCGGGAGGAGATGCGTATAATGCCTCTCATGCAGCCGGCTTACTGCATTTGGTAGGGGATGGTGAGGTGCAGAACCGCCTGGATACAGGAGTTCTGTGACTATCTCATTCTGGAATTTTAGAAGAGATAAAGTCCCGCCTGAAGCTCTGTATAGCACATGAGCGTTCAGCAAAGCCAATTGAAATAAGGATAGAGACACTTTTTTGTACCAGCGTCTCGCCTTACGGTCAATTAGATACGGCGCCATCAACTGGTCGTTGAGGTCCACCCCTCCCATATTTTTGTTATATTCGTGAACACAGAGGGGTTTCTCCACAACACCAGTCGCCGTAGGAATTTGGACTGTCGTGTCTGCATGAAGGGAGGTAAGAAGGAAAACATTCTTATTGTCTCTCCACTTCATAGCGAGCAAGTTATTACACTTTACGCAGGCTCTCTCCCCCAGCCTAAGACGGGCATCTACAAGCCGCTGGGGAAAGCCCCGGCGATTAGGTCGCACGGTGCCACATGCTCCAATCTGATGATCAAACAAGTGACTAAACAGTGGCACGCTCGTGTAATAATTGTCCACATATAAGTGGTACCCCTTTCCGAATAAGGGTGACACCAAGTTCCACACTATCTTGCCAGCGCTCCCTATGTAATCCGGGCAGTTGACCGGCTCAACCTGACTGTCTTTTCCCTCATAAACCATAAAGCTCCATACATAGCCTGTTGCCCTGTCACAGCACTTATAGAGCTTGACCCCGTATCTGGCACGCTTGCTGGGAAGGTACTGCTTGAAAGCCAAGCGGCCAGAAAATTTAATCAGGGACTCATCAACGCAGACAACTTGATCGGGAATAAACAAGGCTGCAAAACGTTCGTTGAAGTGGTTTATGAGGGGCCGAATTTTATAGAGCCGGTCGTATTCAGGGTCCCCACGTGGACGACAAAGTTCATTGTCGTTGAAGTGCATGAACCGCAAAATCTGCTCGTATCGTTTCCTGGGCATGGAGGCAGAGAACACGGGCATGTGGTCAATTGGGTGCGTGGACCAATAAGCACGCAATGACGGGAATTTATGTGTGCCCATGTTGAGGGAAAGGCCCAGAAAGGTCTTAAATTCGGAAACCGTAATTGGTTTCCAATCTTTGGCAATGGAAGGCAACTGGGGATTAGCGGCGATGAATTGACCAGCATATAAATTACTCTGGTCCACAATAGATCTATAGAGATCTTCCGTGAAAAACAGCGAATAATAATCGATTGGCATAAAATCAGCTGTTTCCACCTGAATACCGGGTTGGGCAGTGAATGGGGAAAGTACGGGTTCTGCAGAAGTGGTGGGGACCCAATCAGGATAGGCGAATTCTGCAGGAAGGGCACTATGGGTACGACGGGCCTGCCTTTGTCTTCTTATTGGTGGCAGCGGGACACTACTTGTGCTTGCCACCTCGCCAGCTTGAACTGCACTTATGGGACTCGCCACGTCACCACGTGATACTGCAGTGCTGGATGTACGCCCAGGCTGTACTAGGCCGCTGGTGCTTGCCAATTCACCAGAAGGAATAGCGGCGCTAGTACTCCTCTGCTCCATGATACGAGAGCCCTGCGGTTCTTGCTCCTCAACAACCTCAGAAGATCGGGATCGGGTACACCTGACCTTAGCAGGGACCTCAACTTCGTCATCAGAGCTATCTGACGTGGGGCCGCTGACGTCACTGTCTTCTACGGGAAGATATTCTGAGCCTGAATCTGACAGATACGTGACCTCCTCTTCACTATCTGTCATGCTCAGAATCTCGTAGGCCTCTTTACTAGTGTACCTTCGACTTGCCATTTTGGGCTCTAAATTTAGGGGTACACTAGTAAGATTCACAGGAAAAAAAAGCACCCGACTGTCGTCAGCAAATATATCAAACGCTACAAAAAAACTGTTAGCGGTCGCAGGGATCAGGACTGTCTCTGCGAACGCTGCAGTTATGTGTTTTGTGTTTGGTAAGTGACAGTGATCGATCGATACTGCACTTGGGTGGGCTGGGCTGGGCTGGGCTGGGCGGAGGGGCTAAACGCAGGTACTAGCAGGTATCTGGGCTGATCCCGCTAACACTGCGTTTTTGGGAACCCTAAACCGCTGGGGACGCTAGTATAGATCTGATCAGATACTATACCACTAAGGGAGGTGTATGCTTTGCGCGTGGGTGTTAGCGTTACTGGCACTAACCTAACGCTGCCTGGGGCGACGCAGACCCTCTCTGGCGCTAAAACCTAATTGATCTCACCCGCCGGGCGATCAGGGGGTTAAACCTTTATTGGGTTATATACGGCGGGTGCCCTGATGCTATAAAAAGCAAACTAACCAACCAGCGTCACCCGTAACCTTTATATGGTGATCACTGGTGAAAGGGTTAACTAGGGGCAATCAGGGGGTTAAAACCTTTATTAGGTTAAATATGGGGGTACCCGACGCTATATAAAAACCTGACGGGTTACCTAAATAACTAAATAACTAACTGGGTAACCAGTGTCACCAGTGACGCTTATACGGTGATCACTGGTGAAAGGGTTAACTCTAGGGGCAATCAGGGGGTTAAAATAATATATGGGGGTACCTGACGCTAATAAAAACCTGCGGCGAACCTAAAAATAATTAACTGGCTATCTAGGACACCACCGGCACTAAATACAGCGATCGAAAATACGATCGCTTAGTGACGCTGGCGTTAGGGGGTGAAAGGGTTACCTGGGGGGCGATCAAGGGGTTAAACCTTTATTAGGGGGGGTTAGGGGGCTACCCTGGACCTAAAGGGGCCTAATCCTAACTGCCCTGCAACTTTTTACTATCACAGATGACACTAAAAGCAGTGATCAGTAAAATAAATGATCACTGCAATCAGTGACACTGTGATTGGGGGCTGGGGGGTGACCTGGGGGGTGATCTGGGGGTGACTGGGGGGTGAAATGTGTGCCTATGTGTACCTACGTGTCAGTGGACTGCTGGTGCACTAACCTGCTTCCTCTCTCCTCGGCGCCGGAATCGAAAAGACCGCCGCGGGGGAGATGACATCACTTCCTACTGCCTGTGTTTACATCACATGGCAGAGGAAGCATTTTCATTGGCCGGGAGCGATCGCGAGGGGGTGGCCGAAATCGAATGGTCGCCCCCTCATCTCCGAACGCTCCCCAACGATTAACGGCCGCTCACTGTATAGAAGGGGGGTCCGATCGGACCCCCCAACTGTACAAAGGCAATCACGTATGCTCTACGTGATTGTGCCTGTCGGTGCCATTCTGCCGACGTATATATACAGTGAGCGGTCGTTAAGTGGTTAAAGCAGAGTTCCGGCCGAAATATGACTTAGGATATAAATACCCCTAGAATACTCATACCTTGTGCAATGTAACAAAGGTATGCTGTAAACTATGCCCAGTTTTTTATCTGTGCAGCATTGTTTTCTCACTTTGTGAAAATTCTGCACAGCGTGGCCATCTCCAGTGTGGGCACCTGAAGCCACAGTGTCCTTCTTCCTGGATTCTGTGGATGCTGGCTACCCAGCATGCACCTGCCGATCTCGCGCATGTGCAGTGTGGTGCAATTTTGGTCAACTTGGCATGGCACAGCCATGCCAAGCTGGCCAATAATTTCCATACATGCCAATGTTAAATGTTACTGGAGCTGTGCAATGCTAAGCTGGCCAAGAATTTCCATAGACACCATGCCAAGCTGACCAAGATCTCCCAGGAGCCAATCCAGTTATGAATTTTCCGAAATAACGAATGCCACATCTAAACAAATTATTATTATTATAATACAGGATTTATATAGCGCCAACAGTTTACGCAGCGCTTTACAATATAAAAAAGGAGACAATACAGTTATAACATAATAAAATACAAGAGGATTAAGAGGGCCCTGCTCAGAAGAGTTTACAATCTAATAGGGTGGGGCAGGTGGTAAACGAATGGAAGGTAACAATCTAATAATAATAAATAGTAATAATAAAAAAATCGGAAATTCGGAAATTAGAAAATCGGAAATTTGAAAATTCAGAAATTTGAGATTTCGGGAATTCGGAAATTAGAAAATTAGAATTTCAGAAAATCGAAAATTCAAAAATCAGAAATTCCAAAGTTCTGAAAATCAGAAAAATCGAAATTCGAAATTCCAAAATGTTAAAATTCGAAATTCCAAAATTTGAAAATCAGAAATTCCAAAATTTATAAAATCTGGAATTCCAAAATTCCAAAATCCAAAAATTCTAAATTCGGAAATTCCAAAATTAGAAAAATCTGAAATTCCTAAATTCGGAAATTGGAAATTGGAAAATCCAAAAATTCTAAATTCGCAAATTCAGACTTCGGAAATTCAGGATTCAAAAATTCGGAATTCGAAAATCCAAAAATTTGAAAATTCGGAAATTCCAAAATCTGAAAATCCAGAATTTCTGAATTTTCTAATTCACGAAAAAAGCAAAAAAAAAAACAAATGACACAAAAACGAACAAATTATTCGGCAGTGCACATATCTAGAGTCTATTGATGCTGGATACTGGGAGATTTATTGTTACTGGGGTGGATCTATTGTTGCTGGGGGAATTTTGCTGTGGGGATCTATTGTTGCTGGGGAAATCTATTGTTCCTGTGGGGCTCTATAGCTGCTTGGGAGATCTATTGTTGCTAAGCAGATCTATTCTATCTGCAGGGGACCTACTGCCTTTCATTAGAAAATTCCATACAAACTACTTAGCACCTAAAATTATACTTGGTTTTGTATTCTCTAGGTAGGGGGTGGAACCAAGGGACGATGCTCAGAGGTGGGTAGGGGGCGGAGACAAGAAGTGACTCAAAAAAGGGGAGTACCTGCACCTAGTGTCTGAGATAAAAAGCCTAGGTTAAAAAGTCAGGGTCCCAACACTGAACCTTGGGGTACACCACTAATAACCTTAGACCATTTAGAGCAGGGGTAGGCAAGAGGTGGGGAGGTGGGGATCTACCTGAACAACGTGAAACAGATCAAAGATCACCTGTGTGTGGCTTTTTTTTTTAGAAAAATAAATTTACTACCAAGACTAAAATAATAAGTATGGAGCTATAATTCCTGCCATGGCCATAAACCAAATCATTGTGGATGCAGCATGTGTACAACCCTGGCCACTGACTCTGCAGCTAAAGGGGGAGTGGTTGGGAGGTGGTAAAACTGCAGCTAAGTCAAGGGGTTTTACTGACACCCAACAGCTAGTGTTAACAAGCCCTAGTGCACACACTACTTTACATAAGTAAAAACTAAAGGCTTTGTTTAGATTTTCAGTTTTGGGGTGGCAAAAATGTGAACTTTACTTAATTCCCGCTACAAAGTTCATCCGACATGTAGGGAAGCGAAGCGCAGGCAGCAAGCCTGCCGAATGCTACACGTAAATGGTGTAGTGCTGAAAACACCCCGCAATTGTGTGCCATGCAGGCGGTTGTGGCACGATTCTCTGCAAAAATGGTGTTAAAACAGGTGGTAAGTTTTATCCTCATCACCTGTCAGTAGCCTCTGAAGCCCGATCTGAATGCAGATCGGGCTTCAGAGGCAAGAGAGATTCAAACACATGTCTAAGTCTCCCCAAAATGCCCCTCTTTGTTCAGTACAATTTACCCCCTCCAGCCCATATTCCTCACTAGAGATTCCAGAAAACTGCTTCATCCCTTCATGGACCCCCCCCCCCCCCAGGTATACAGAACTGCAAGAACTGAAGACACCTACCCCCTCCCTGCACTCACTCACCACATAACATATGCAGCTGGAGCAACTCAGAGTGAGAAGTCCGCAACAGGGGAGAAGAGAGCTGGGAGGACCTTCAGGTGTTCACAGACAGCTTTTTCATGTGTTACACAGTGCTAAAAATACTTTGCCAGCCACTGAAACCTCCAGTAAACACACACCTTCTGCTCCAGTGAGAGCGGGAGCTCCGTGTGAGAGCAAGTCTGCTCCGCCCATCTCTCTCCTGCCCCGCTCTGGACTTCTCACCCTGCTCTACCACACTGCATCCTCACCTGTTCAGGGCTTTTCGCCCAGCTTTACACGTCTCTGCATGGCCGACTCCGGTCCAAAATGCTTCACCCAGTGGTGTGATCAGAATCACACCACTGGGAGAAGAATTTTGGACCGGGGTTGGCAATGCAGAGACGTGATCTACCCATAACCTGGCCACGATTGATGGGTAGATCACGATGGATGGATTGCCGACCCCAGATTTAGAGTTTGAATAATTTATTTCAAAGGTGTTTAATCTGATTTTGTATAAAACTACGTATGAGAAACAAGGAGTTCAACTGAGCCCATACATACATTCATAAGAGACACAATATATTTTCAGGGCACGCAGTATAAAAAAAAAACCTTAACATTTACTCACACAAGCAGACAACATTTACACTTGCTCTCCCCATCCACCAACACCTGTCTCAGGTCAGAAAAAGTTGGCTGATGCCTCGTACACACGCCATGAGAGCTTTTGGCCGGGAATCCCGGCCGTGTGTATGCTCTATTGCAGTTTTCCTGAGAATGTGAGAGCATGTTCTCTTTTTTCCCGCCGGGATTCCCAATGGTTTTTAAGCCGGCACTATGGGAAACCTATGGGTTTACCTATGGGAAACACTGCGGTGGAGCATACACACGGCCGGGTTACCCGACCAAAGCTCTCATGGCAGTTTTCCTGCCGGGAAACCCGGCCGTGTGTAGGGGGAAAAAGCTACCGAGCAGGTTCTCGGTTTTCTCCTCGGTTTTTCCGGCGGACTTTCTACCACCGGGAAAACCGATCGTATGTACTAGGCATGAGAAACTGTATCCAGAATAGGTATTTCTTCCTCTTGTGCTACAGGGGATTCCACCCATAAGTTCCAGATCTAATTATGTTTTTTTTTACTCTGCCAGTATAAATTATTTTATATTTGGGGATGTTTGCATTAAATAGGCAAAACACTTGTACTAGTGTAAGAGGGTTGGAGTCCAGTTGAGTAGTATAGTCTTCCTTGCTTAAAAGGATATTAAACAGATGTGTTCATATACAGTATTAGGGGTACAAAGTCATTAAAAATACAGAGGAGACATAATTCTTGGGCCTGAAAATCCAAGATGATTTTCTATTACACAGAACAGTGCTTCCCAAAAACTGGTGATACAAAGGCGAGTCCAGAATATATGATATATAGTAGCGGGAGTGTCGCCATATCTACTGTATAGCACTAGGCATTAGAGTTGGCCGAATGGTTCAGGCCGAGCAAAAGTTCGGCCTGAACATTGCCTGTTCACCAATTCGGGGAACACCCGAATTTGCAGGGCGTTTTTCGGGTGTTCGCTGCACAGTACATTCTAAGCCCTGATTGGGCAAAGCTTTGCCCAATTAGGGCGCAGTGAATACATGGTTGTTAAGAAGCGGGCCAGGAATCCGGCTGTCAATAGACTTCCCCGCTGACAGCTGAATAAAAAAAACAAAGTCGGCAATAAAAAAGTAAAAAATAAAAATGGCGTGGGGTCCCCCCAGCCCATACCAGGCCCTTCAGGTCTGGTATGGATTTTAAGGGGAACCCCACCCCAAAGCAACTTGATTCCTTGTTGATAGGGAAAAGGACCTCATCCCCACAACCCTGAGCTGTGGTTGTGGGGGTCTGCGGGCAGGGGGCTTATTGGAATATGGAAGCCCACTTTAACAGGGGACCCCCAGATCTCACCCCCCCTTTGTGAATGAGTATGGGTCACCTGGTGGCATTCACCAACCGGTGAATGCTGGGTCAGTGACATCAGAAGGGGGCGGTTTATTTTTCGGGTGCAGCGGTGCAGCAGGCGTCATGATTGATAATAGATTTACATCAGGGAACACTGTTTTTTAATTTTAAAATTTTTCACTAAAGGAATTGTCAAAAACTGTCTCTGTGTTTTTATTTCTTTTTTACACTTTTTTGGTGAATGGGTAGAAGTACTATGTACCCCATACTCATTCACATGGGGGGGAGGGCAGAATCTGAGGGCACTTTCAGATTCCAATAAGCCCTCTGCCCGCATACACCCACAACCACAGGGACAAGGTGGGGGGGCAGAGCTTCCCGGGCCCAAAGCACTTACCTCCCATGTTGAGGGCATGTGGCCTGGCATGGTTCAGGAGGGGGGGCACTCGCTCATCTCCCCCCTTTGCCTGGCCTTCCAGGCTGTGTGCTCAGATAAGGGTCTGGTACGGATTTGGGGGGGACCCACAACTTTTTTGTCCTTTTGGTGTGGGGTTCCCCTTAAAATCCATACCAGACCTGAAAGGCATGTTATGGACTGGAGGGGGGACCCCACGCTGTTTTTTTTTAAAAAAATTCTATTGCCGTCTATTTCATTTCATTTCAATCATTTTTGCTGCAGTATGTTCTATACATGCTACAGATGCGCCGCTTTACAGGCAGACTAAAGGGACCCCCCAGGCACTAAATTTAAAGGAATTTTTAATTTTTATTGTTGCACTTTAAGCATCATTATAAGCACTGCTCCTGTAAAAACGATCTTTTAAAAAAAAAAAAACATTTGCATTGATACTTGTCCCCCAGGGCAGTACCCGGATCCCCATACCCTTTTATTGCCAATTAGTTGCATATAAGCCTTCAAAATGGGGACTTTAATTTTTTTAAGTTCAGGTCCCATAGACGTTAATAGGGTTCGCCATTAGGGTCAGAACTTTTTCTCTGTTTGGGAGTTCTGGTGCGAACCAAACAGGGGGTGGTCGGCCCATCTCTGCTAGGCATATAATTTGGGGCCTATACAATGCAACTTGTCCGGGCCATAATTTTGATGATGTAAATATTTAAATGTAATGAATTTATCAGCTGTGCTGATGACATCCGCAAATCATATATCAATTACCTTTTCCCAGCTTTTCTCAGAGAGATCAGGAATAAATTTTAGCCATTTTGTGTAGGAAACTGCAAACTGTTTAGATCCCTTAACGTGTACATTTTATAAATGGTGCTAACAATCTTAGTTTGCTTTTCCAAGAAGGGAGGCTGTTCTATAGGGGAGGGAAAGTAATAGAGGTAAGGTGGCAAACTAAGTACTGATCAGTAAGTATTTAAAGGAGAACTTGTTGGATAGATTTGTTTGGGCTCATAGGACATGAAAGGTCTAATAGACCCCAGATCTCTCCATAAGGAGGACCTGTTATGGCCCATGCTGTCAAGTGAATGTTGCTCATCCATTGTGATAGCAATAAAGTTGATAAAAAAATAAATAAAGAGACAGTGTAAAAATGTTTTTAAATAAAATAATAATAATATATATTTTTTAAAGCACCCGGTCCTCCTGTGCAAATGTGAAACTCGTGTCCCGCACTCATATGCAAAGCACTGTACAATTGAGGTATCCCTGCGAAAGCCAGAGTGAAAAGTGGGGCGACTGGCAAATGGGGGAATTTAAAGGGTATAACTTGCATGTTGTGTCCCAAAGACGTAAAGAGTGGGATAAAGACGGGCTCAACACTGCCCGACGCTCCTTCACAGGGAGCCACATTAGAAGATCCAATGGAATGGTCGGACTTTCTTGCGCCTCTAATTGGACCCAGTCGGGCCTGTATCCTTCAGCAAAAATTCGGTATAATTGGTCCAGTTGCGCCGCCCTATAGTATCGCAAGAAATGTGGGACTCCCAACCCACCTCGCCATATGGACCTGTATAGGGTAGAGCGGGCCACCACCCTAATTCTAGATAAATTTAGATATCAGGAATTGTAACTGCCGGAAGAAAACAGAAGGAACTGATATCGGAAGAGATCTAAAGAAATATAGTAGTCTAGGGAGGACTGTCATCTTGACACCCGCTATTCTAATCATCCAGGAAACATTGTGGATTTGCCAGGTCTGCAGGTCACGTTCTGTAGCGTCGTATAAAGGAGTATAATTTGCCTGAAACAGTGTAGCAATGTCAGAGGTCAGTTTAATCCCAAGATACGGGAGCTCCTGTGTACACCATTTAAAGGAGAAGGATCGCTGTATAGAATTTAAGACTACATCTGGGACATTTATATTGAGAGCTTCAGATTTTAGCCAATTTACTTTTAATCCAGAGATGGCTCCTAAGTCCGATAGTCTGGCAAATAAATTGGGCAAGGTCGTGACAGGGTCAGACATAAATAGCAGCATAAATATACAAAAAGGTGTAGCGCTTGATGAGCAAAACTGTGTATGGCTATACAGTGAAAAAAATATAAGAAAAAAAGTATCAAAAGCATGAGTGAATACTACAAATAAACAATTTAAAGTTCATGTGTGTCAGTGAAAAATATATGAAATCTTCTCCTCTATTTAAAGATGATAAGAGTTCTACAGAGTGCAGGCATCCGATGAAAATCATAGGCAAAATGCTCCAACACTTAGTAAAGATCCTGCCACCAAGGTGAAGAGTGAAGGCTTACCAGACAGCCTGCGACCACCCTTCTCAGGGGGGTCAAAACAGGCTCAGTAGAGTGATGTTTTACTCCATGGAAGGCAGGATGATTCTGCAGGAACGCTTCATCCACAATGGGAGAGTCTCCAGAGACGTTGATTGAACACCTGGCCAGAACTGGGAGTAGACACACTCTTGGCAGATCAGAGTGGATGTTCCTCAGTAAGTAGGATAAAATCCAAAAGAGAAAGAAAAACTTTCCATAGTGTAGCGTTCATCCATAAAAAAGGGGTTTATTTTCACAAAGTATGCGATACAGAACCTCAAAGTAACAAGTCCTGAGATATTAAAATGCTGGTTAAAAAACTCCATGCAAGGAATAAAAAGCTCCGTATTTTGTCAATCAAACGACCGTTCGCGTGTGCGCAATGCGTGCACGTGTCGCCCTACGTCGTTTCGTCAAATCTGACGTCATCAGGGGCACGCCCACGCAAGCGCACACACGCTATTTATAGCCAAAGGGCCCACAAAGGGTTCTCTCATTGGTTAGGCCTCAGATTGACAGACAGAGCAGATAGAGTGGACCTGTGCATTGAATTCTCAGTGCAGAGGTCTATACATAGATAACAATCACATCCTGACACCCGGTGGAACCTCCGGATATAGCACCTATTTGAATCTATTCAACACAACGCCATCTTGTGGGTCATGATGTAACTGTTTACAAAAAGAGGGATTTGTAAAGTCCCAATTATAACAGATTAATATACATTACACATGTATATATATATAAAATCAATAAAAAAACTCTCTATTACATATACTAATTGTTCAAAATTCAGAAATGTTATCCATAAACTAAAGCCCAGATCGAAAATACAAAAAAGGTAAGAAAGTGAAAAATGGATAAAGATTATTGGAAGGGACATCAAAATAATAAATCACCCATTATTAATGAAGCAATTTATGTCCCATTCCACATTAAGGCCTCCCGGTTTGTGACAGCCTAATTTATGTATCCAGCTGGTTTCAGATCTGGATATGCTTCTTCTACCATTTCCACCTCTCCAATGGGGCACAATACGGATAGTACCTTTTGGGTTTCTATTGTGTACAAGATCATAATGTTTTGACACATTATGTTTGTCAAAACCATTTTTTATGTTGGTAATGTGCTCCCCCAATCTTATACTGAGTTTCCTAATAGTCCGTCCGACATATTCCAACCCGCATGGGCACCGCAAGAGGTACACCACACATTTAGTAGTGCAGGTTATAAGGGACCTAATGGGATATGTCACTCCTGTTCCAGATGAAGTGAAATCAGTAATTCTTCTACCCTGGAGAGCATTGACCCTACAAACTTTACATCTCCTACAGGGATAGAATCCCTTCAGATCCCCCAAAAAAGTCGGATGAGTTGGGGGATCAGGTACGTTTGGTGCTATTGAATGTCTGAGGTTGGAAGCACCCCTGAAGAGCACTCTTGGGCTGTTGAACAACAGAGGCCCCAACACTCGGTCATTCTTTAACACCGTCCAATGTTTTTAATGATTCTTTTAATGGCCCAGTGTTGACTTGAATATGTGGTCAGAAAGGCTAGGCCAAAATCCTCCCTGTTTTCCACCTCTGGGGGTCTGTCACACAGAAGAGTCTGTCTATCCCTGAGACCAACCTCAGCAATGATAGAATCCAGTTTAGCAATATCATAACCTTTGACTATGAATCTAGATCTAAGGATTTGTGCCTCCTTATGATATTGCTCCAAACCGGTACAGTTGCGCTTTAAGCGCAAAAACTGACCCTTTGGAACCGCCGACAGCCAGGAACTATGATGACAAGAGTCCAGTGGTATATAACCGTTCCTGTCCGTCGGTTTAAAAAAGGTGGACGTGACAATCCTATTGTCCTCTATTGAAATATTGAGATCCAGAAAATGAATCTGAATGGGACTAATCTCATAACTAAGAATAATTCCCCTGTCATTACTATTTAAGAAAGACAGATAGGAATTGACTGATTCAGTGTCACCATCCCAGACAAAAAGGATGTCATCAATAAATCTTTTCCAAAAAATAAGATTAGGTGACCTATCACAAAGTACCACGTCCTCTTCCCACTTTGCCATAAAGAGGTTGGCCATACTGGGGGCAAACTTGGCCCCCATGGCCACACCCCTAATCTGGAGATAGTGTGTACCACTATGCCAGAAATGATTATGCTTCACCGCGAAGTCCAGCAGTTCCATCACGAAGTTGCACTGCGTGACAGAAATGCCGGAGTCGCGATAAAGAAAATGTCGCACTGCCTCATGACCTAGATTATGAGAAATAGCTGTATAGAGGGATGCGACATCTGCCGTAATGAGCAAGTAGGAGGCCTTCCACTCAATCTCACCAAGCAGGTTAATCACGTGCTTGGTGTCCTTGAGAAAGGACGGGGTGCCCATCACCAGTGGTTGCAAGTAATAATCAATATACTTGCCAATACGTGAAGTAATAGAGTCTATACCACTGATGATGGGCCTACCCGGAGGATTAATCAAAGTTTTGTGGATTTTAGGCAATATGTACATCACCGGCAATCTAGGCACCAAGGGCACCAAATGTTCCCTTTCTTTTGGGTTTAAAATACCCATATCATGTCCCTTATCAACTAGAGCTCTCAACTCCTTCTTATATTGTATAGTGGGATCCATGGGTAAACTTGAGTATGTCAGAGGGTCCATCACTATCCTGGACATCTCCTCAAAGTAGGAGTCCTTGTCCAGAACAACAATGGCACCCCCTTTATCAGCTGGTCGCACGACCACATCCCTCCTATTACATAGGGACTCCATACCCAATTTGAGATCACGTTGGATTCGTACCGGTTTTACATTTAGATTATTCAAATCCCCTAACACCAGATCTCGAAATACAGTCAAGTTCGGTGCCTGGTGAATAGGGGGATTGAAGAGGGATGCGTTTGACATCCCTGAATGCAAAACAACAGAGGCCTCACTGACTGGTTGCCTAGTGGGGTTGCTCATGATGTATCGTTTAATATTTAACTTTCTGGTATATTTTTGTATATCTATGAAAGTTTGGAACTTGTTGAGGTTCCGTGGAGGGGCAAACTTTAGCCCTTTATTCAAAGTAATTAATTTCTCCTTGGATAGTTCCTTTGTGCTGAGATTGATAATCCCAGCACAGTCTAGTATTTCCTTCTCTTTGGAGTGAAGTTTCCTCCCCCCTCTGCACCCTCTCTTGCGTCCCCATTTCTTTTGTTCCTGTTCCTGCCGGCCTGCCGAAAATCCCAACCTGAGCGACCCTCAGGTTGTTGACTTTGGGAGGAACAGGAAGCCCCTTGGTTAACACCCAAGCCAGATACCCGCTCATCGCTAGTGAGTGGAGCAAATATGTTCCTAGTGCTTAAAGCATTACGGCTTCCATTATCAGCACGAGGGGATTGGTGGTTTCCATAGTTCTGTTGATTGGGATATGCATCCCGGTGACGCCAAGGTGGAGGGGAATGATTATTGGGATAAGGGGAAGGGTTCCTTCTACTACCCCTACCTCTTCCTTGTTGGTAATATTGTTGTGGATTATTTCTCCCTCTCCGTGGATCCGGGGAGGGACGAGGCATCTGAGAAACACTAGAAAATGCACCTTGTTCATTTCTTAGTATACCACTCCTTTGAACAACACCAATTGGTTGAGAGCCAGTTGCACTGTCCCCCACTGGTGGGTCAGGAGGTGGTATAACCTGCCATCTAAAAACTATATTCTCCCTATAGTCTTTTACGTCTCTGTTATACTTTTTATTTTTCTTAGATTTTTGTTCAGATTCTTCTCTAATTAATACTGCTTTAAGAGCCTCAGATCTATGCAAATAATCCTGTTCTGCTTTAAAAGGGATTAATTTATTTTTAATGATGTTGATCTCGCAGTCCAAAGTTGCCAACTTGCGCTTCTTTTTTGCTATAAGAAACTGCAAAAAGTTGACACCTGCCTCATTGAAGTATTTGAACCACTCGGCCAACTCATTATCATCTTTCTGGGGATTTACATCCCACCTGAGGCTCCTAGGGACCATGTCTGCCTTCACATACTCCTCTAAATAAGCAACATCCCACCTAGTATGAACCTCAGTGATGGTGAGATTCTTTAATCTAAGAAAACAACCTGCTAGATCATCTCTGAAATCATCATTACCATCAAAAACACCTGCAGTGTTAATAACCACCTGTGATCTATAATCAAAAATATCCATGACGGATACACCAGCTGCAAATTAAATATATCAAAAAACAAAATTTGGTTTTAAAAGAAAAATTTGCGCTAGGTGCAAACTATTAAAGTGCAATAAATGAATAAATCCCTAAAGGAAAACCTGCTTCTAAATACCCAAAAAAACCTTGATATAAGGTACAACGAATATAAATATACAAAAAGGTGTAGCGCTGGATGAGCAAAACTGTGTATGGCTATGCAGTGAAAAAAATATAAGAAAAAGTATCAAAAACATGAGTGAATACTGCAAATAAACAATTTAAAGTTCATGTGTGTCAGTAAAAAATATATGAAATCTTCTCCTCTATTTAAAGATGATAAGAGTTCTACAGAGTGCAGGTATCCGATGAAAATCATAGGCAAAATGCTCCAACACTTAGTAAAGATCCCGCCACCAAGGTGAAGAATGAAGGCTTACCAGACAGCCTGCGACCACCCTTCTCAGGGGGGTCAAAACAGGCTCAGTAGAGTGATGTTTTACTCCATGGAAGGCAGGGTGATTCTGCAGGAACGCTTCATCCACAATGGGAGAGTCTCCAGAGACGTTGATTGAACACCTGGCCAGAACTGGGAGTAGACACACTCTTGGCAGATCAGAGTGGATGTTCCTCAGTAAGTAAGATAAAATCCAAAAGAGAAAGAAAAACTTTCCATAGTGTAGCGCTCATCCATAAAAAAGGGGTTTATTTTCACAAAGTATGCAATACAGAACTTCAAAGTAACAAGTCCTGAGATATTAAAATGCTGGTTAAAAAACTCCTCGCAAGGAATAAAAAGCTCTGTATTCTGTCAATCAAACGACCGTTCGCGCGTGCGCAATGCGTGCACGTGTCGCCCTACATCGTTTCGTCAAATCTGACGTCGTCAGGGGCACGCCCACGCAAGCGCGCACACGCTATTTATAGCCAAAGGGCCCGCAAAGGGTTCTCTCATTGGTTAGGCCTCAGATTGACAGACGGAGCAGATAGAGTGGACCTGTGCATTGAATTCTCAGTGCAGAGGTCTATACATAGATAACAATCACATCCTGACACCCGGTGGAACCTCCGGATATTGCACCTATTTGAATCTATTCCACACAATGCCATCTTGTGGGTCATGATGTAACTGTTTACAAAAAGAAGGATTTGTAAAGTCCCAAGTATAACAGATTAATATACATTACACATAAATATATATATATAAAATCAATAAAAAACTCTCTATTACATATACTAATTGTTCAAAATTCAGAAATGTTATCCATAAACTAAAGCCCAGATCGAAAATACACAAAAGGTAAGAAAGTGAAAAATGGATAAAGATTATTGGAAGGGACATCAAAATAATAAATCACCCATTATTAATGAAGCAATTTATGTCCCATTCCACATTAAGGCCTCCCGGTGTGTGACAGCCTAATTTATGTATCTAGCTGGTTTCAGATCTGGATATGCTTCTTCTACCATTTCCACCTCTCCAACGGGGCACATATTTTTCCAGACCAATAAAGATAGTACCTTTTGAGTTTCTATTGTGTACAAGATCATAATGTTTTGACACATTATGTTTGTCAAAACCATTTTTTATGTTGGTAATGTGCTCCCCCAATCTTATACTGAGTTTCGTAATAGTCCGTCCGACATATTCCAACCCGCATGGGCACCGCAAGAGGTACACCACGCATTTATGAATAATGGGTGATTTATTATTTTGATGTCCCTTCCAATAATCTTTATCCATTTTTCACTTTCTTACCTTTTGTGTATTTTCGATCTGGGCTTTAGTTTAAGGATAACATTTCAGAATTTTGAACAATTAGTATATGTAATAGAGAGTTTTTTATTGATTTTATATATATATATATATATATATATATATATATATATATATATATATATATATGTGTAATGTATATTAATCTGTTATAATTGGGACTTTACAAATCCCTCTTTTTGTAAACAGTTACATCATGACCCACAAGATGGCGTTGTGTGGAATAGATTCAAATAGGTGCAATATCCGGAGGTTCCACCTGGTGTCAGGATGTGATTGTTATCTATGTATAGACCTCTGCACTGAGAATTCAATGCACAGGTCCACTCTATCTGCTCCGTCTGTCAATCTGAGGCCTAACCAATGAGAGAACCCTTTGCGGGCCCTTTGGCTATAAATAGCGTGTGCGCGCTTGCGTGGGCGTGCCCCTGATGAAATCAGATTTGACGAAACGACGTAGGGCGACACGTGCACGCATTGCGCACGCGTGAACGGTCGTTTCATTGACAGAATACGGAGCTTTTTATTCCTTGCATGGAGTTTTTTAACCAGCATTTTAATATCTCAGGACTTGTTACTTTGAGGTTCTGTATCGCATACTTTGTGAAAATAAACCCCTTTTTTATGGATGAACGCTACACTATGGAAAGTTTTTCTTTCTCTTTTGGATTTTATCCTACTTACTGAGGAAAATCCACTCTGATCTGCCAAGAGTGTGTCTACTCCCAGTTCTGGCCAGGTGTTCAATCAACGTCTCTGGAGACTCTCCCATTGTGGATGAAGCGTTCCTGCAGAATCACCCTGCCTTCCATGGAGTGAAACATCACTCTACTGAGCCTGTTTTGACCCCCCTGAGAAGGGTGGTCGCAGGCTGTCTGGTAAGCCTGCATTCTTCACCTTGGTGGCGGGATCTTTACTAAGTGTTGGAGCATTTTGCCTATGATTTTCATCGGATACCTGCACTCTGTTGAACTCTAATCATCTTTAAATAGAGGAGAAGATTTCATATATTTTTCACTGACACACATGAACTTTAAATTGTTTATTTGTAGTATTCACTCATGTTTTTGATACTTTTTCTTATATTTTTTTCACTGTATAGCCATACACAGTTTTGCTCATCCAGCGCTATACCTTTTTGTATATTTATATTCGTTGTACCTTATATCAAGGTTTTTTTTGGTGTTTAGCAGCAGGTTTTCCTTTAGGGATTTATTAATTTATTGCACTTTAATAATTTGCACCTAGCGCAAATTTTTCTTTAATAACAATATTTTGTTTTTTGATATATTTAATTTGCAGCTGGTGTATCCGTCATGGATATTTTTGATTATAGATCACAGGTGGTTATTAACACTGCAGGTGTTTTTGATGGTAATGATGATTTCAGAGATGATCTAGCAGGTTGTTTTCTTAGATTAAAGAATCTCACCATCACTGAGGTTCATACTAGGTGGGATGTAAATCCCCAGAAAGATGATAATGAGTTGGCTGAGTGGTTCAAATACTTCAATGAGGCAGGTGTCAACTTTTTGCAGTTTCTTATAGCAAAAAAGAAGCGCAAGTTGGCAACTTTGGACTGCGAGATCAACATCATTAAAAATAAATTAATCCCTTTTAAAGCAGAACAGGATTATTTGCATAGATCTGAGGCTCTTAAAGCAGTATTAATTAGAGAAGAATCTGAACAAAAATCTAAGAAAAATAAAAAGTATAACAGAGACGTAAAAGACTATAGGGAGAATAAAGGGATTTTTATAACAGCTTACCTGTAAAATCCTTTTCTTGGAGTACATCACGGGACACAGAGCGACTTAGTCATTACTAATGGGTTATATAGATACCTTCAGGTGCTGGCACTGGCAACTTCCAAAACCGGAAGTACCCTCCCCTATATAAGCCCCTCCCATCTGGGAGCACCTCAGTTTTGTAGCAAAGCAATAAGTGTCCCAAAAAGAGGGGTGGGAGCTCTGTGTCCCGTGATGTACTCCAAGAAAAGGATTTTACAGGTAAGCTGTTATAAAAATCCCTTTTTCTTTTTCGTACATCACGGGACACAGAGCGACTTAGTCATTACTAATGGGACGTCCCAAAGCAATGCCAAATGAGGGGAGGGATACACTATACATAAGCTGGGCGCCATCAGGCATGAGGCTCTTTTGCGGCCTGCAACACACTGCGCCCAAAGGCGACATCCTCCTGACTTCTAACGTCTACCTGGTAGAATCTAGTAAACGTGTGTACTAAGGACCATGTTGTGGCCTTACAGACTTGAGCCAGGGAGGCTTGGTGATGCACTGCCCATGAAGTTCCAACTGCTCTTGTGGAGTGCGCCCTAACTTTGAACGGAGGCGGTCTCCTTTTCAAGCCATAGGCTTGTATTATGACCTGTCGAATCCACTTGGCTAAAGTAGATTTTTGATGCTGCCTGACCCTTTCTGGGGCCTTCCGGCAGAACAAACAAAGTATCCGTTCTGCGAATCTGAGCAGTGGCTTTTAGATAAGCTTTAACTGCTCTTACTACATCCAAAGAATGCAATAACTTTTCCTCTACCGAGCTAGGTTTGGGGAAAAAGGAAGGAAGAACCACATCTTGGTTCAAATGGAACCTCGATACCACCTTAGGAAGAAAGGCTGGATGAGGACGTAATACTACTCTGTCCTTATGGACAACCAGATATGGCTCCTTACAGGACAAGGCGGCTAGTTCCGATACTCTTTTAGCCGAACAAATGGCTACTAAGAAAAATCAATTTCCTGGTGAGAAGAACCAAGGAAATGTGCCGCAATGGTTCAAATGGTTGTTTCTGTAGAACCGACAGAACCAGGTTTAAGTCCCATGGACATATGGGAATACTAACCGGAGGGTTAATACGCATCACTCCTTGTATGAAAGCTTTGACTAATGAATGCAAAGCCAAGGGCCTTTGAAAAAATATTGACAAGGCCGTCTGACCCTTGATAGTACTCAAGGCAAGCTTCCTATGTACAGCCCACTGTAGGAAGTCCAGAATCCTACCTATTACGTACTTACGTGGATGCCATTTCTTGGCCTCACACCACGTGATGTACGCCTTCTAGATCCTATAATAGATCTGCCTGGATACCGGCTTCCTGGCATTGATCATGGTAGATACCACAGGATTAGAGAGCCCTCTCTTTTTTAGAATGTGGGCTTCAATAGCCAGGCCGTCAAACCTAGGGCTGGTAAGGAAGGGTAGTATATCGGTCCTTGCGAAAGCAGGTCCGGACGATGTGGGAGGGTCCCAGGACTTCCCACTGACATTTTTACAATCTCCGCGTACCATACCCTTCGGGGCCACGCTGGAGCCACCAGAATCACTGGTTTCTTTTCTACCCTGATTCTGCGGATTAATCGCGGTGGGAATGCATATATCAGCTTGAACTGATCCCAAGGGAACACTCGGGCATCCGAACCGCAAGCTAGGGGATCCCTTGTGCGAGACACAAATCTGTCCACCTTTGCGTTGAATCTGGATGCTAGCAGATCTACATCCGGTGTTCCCCACCGCTGGCATATTGCCTGGAAAACCTCGGGGTGAAGAGACCATTCCCCCGGGCATAATTGCTGGCGACTTAAAAAGTCCGCTCTCCAATTTTCCACTCCTGGGATGAAAACCGCGGATATGGCTGGGACATATCTTTCTGCCCATTCCAGGATGCAATTCGCTTCCCTCTGGGCTGCACGACTCCTGGTGCCACCCTGGTGATTGATATATGCCACTGCTGTGGCATTGTCTGATTGAATTCTGACAGGGGACCCTTGGAGTTTGGATGTCCATGCTACTAGGGCATACCGGGCTGCTCGTATCTCTAAGAGATTGATGGGCAGGGCCTTCTCTGCTTCTGACCACTTGCCCTGGAGAGACCATTGCTCCAGTACTGGCCCCCCAGCCTATGAGGCTGGCATCTGTAGTGACCACCTTCCAAGAAACCGGACTGAAGGGTTTCCCTTTTTCCAGATTCTGGGGCACCAACCACCAATGGAGGCTCTTGCGAACGGAAGGGGACAGGGACATTGGTAAGTCTAAAGCCTGAACTTTTTTGTTCCAGGCTGACAGTATGGCCCTCTGCAAGTTCCTTGAATGGAATTGACTGTAGGGTACTGCTTCGAATGAAGCCACCATTTTCCCAGCAGCCTCATGCACAGGCGTATGGATGGTTTTCTTTTTTGTACCCACTAAGTGGGTCAAATCTTTCAAAGACGACACCTTCTCTGGAGGTAAGAAAATCTTTCTCTGATTTGAATCCAGTCTTAGCCCCCAAGAATTACAGACTTTTGACTGGTTTTTGGGGCTGACTTGTCTCGGTTGATAATGCAACCGTGAGATTCCAGATACTTGATTGTCTTGTGAACGACCACTTCTAGTTTTTTCCACTGAGTGGTCTATCAGCAACAAGTCGTCTAGATATGCCATTATCGTTACACCTTGTGTTCCTAGTTTGGCCAATCGTAGGGCCAGAATTTTTGTGAACACTCGTGGTGCTGTGGCCAGACCGAAAGGTAAGGCTCTGAACTGAAAATGGCGCCCTTCTACTGCAAAGCGTAGAAATTTCTGGTGGGCCGGACAGATGGGAATATGCAAATAAGCATCCCTTATGTCGATCGAGGCTAACCATTCCTGCCCTTGTAGGACGGTGGCCACTGCTCGGATCGACTCCATCCCAAAAAAGTCCTGATATGTAGGAACTTGTTTAGCCCTTTTATATTTAATATGGGCCTCACGTCCCCATTTGGTTTGGGGACTGTGACAAGGTTCGAGTAAAACCCGAACCCGCTTTCTTCCAAGGGAACCTCATGATTACCCTTGGAGCAATAGTTGTTCTAGTGCCAGAAGGAGGGATCCTCTCTTCTGGGGATCGCTTGGCATGTTTGACCTCATAAGATGGGCAGGAGGAATGTTTTTTAACTCCAGCCTGTATCCTAGACTTACTGCGGAGATCACCCATCTGTCTCTGATGGTGTCCCGCCATGGTCTCTGTGAACAACTGAAGTCTTCCCCTCACCCGATTGAGTGGGGGCAACCCTTCATGACTTGGGGGGAGGTTTTGTACCTCTCTTGACCCAGGGTTTCTTGTTACCCTGTGATTGTCCCTGATTTCTGCCCCCTGGATTTGACCGCGGAGGCCGTCGGAACTGTTTCACAGCCAATGTGCCAGGGACTGGAGAAGTAGGCCTCTTAAAAGAAGGACTTCTACCCTTGTTCTTAACCGGCAAGAGTGTACTTTTACCGGCAGAAGTTTTCTGGATATATTTGTCCAGATCTTCTCCAGATAAGCGTTCTCCATGAAATGGGAAGATAATCAGCAATTTCTTACAGGGAGCTTCAGCAGACCAGTTTTTGAGCCATAGAAGCCTACGCATATGTCTACAGACAGCGTAAAGCGGGAGGCCTGTTGGATTGTATCCTTTATGGCGTCCACCGCAACACAAGGCTCTAGGTAGGTCAGCTAGGGCAAGAGCCTGCTGATCTGGTAAGTCCCTTAAGACTTGTTTCAACTGATCTTTCATTGCTTGGCAAACTCCAATCGCTGCTACTGCAGGTTGTGTCACCATGCTTGCTGTAGAGAAAGCAGATTTTAGTAAAGACTCCAATTTTTTATCTATTGGGTCTTTGAACATTGGAACATTATCTACTGGACATGTCAGTGATTTATTTACACAAGAGATGGCTGTGTCCATTGTACGGACCCTCCATTTTTTTATGAACTTATCCTCCATGGGATAGATCACTGAAAATCTCTTGGGGGGAGTAAATATTTTAACAGGATGCTCCCAATCCTGGTAAATAAGCCCTTCCAATAAAGGGTGGATTGGGAAGGAACAGACAGTCTGGGGAGCTTTCAGCGACCCCAGGTGAGGAAACAGTAGTGGTTGATGGTTCCGCCAGAGGCATTTAAAATGCTGCTCGGACCATGTTAGTCAGAGACTGAACCCATAATCTTTCAGCCTGAGATGCTGAGAAAGGTTCTTCCACTGTTGATTCCTCTATAACTGAATCAACCTCACCTGATCCCCTTCAGGTAGGTCGATCTCTGGGACTGTTCCTCCACTAACAGGCACTCTGCAGGAGGAGACGGAGATCGGACGCGCTTTTCCTGTGACAGGGAAGCAGCGATCAATGCTGTTAATCTCTCTTCCAATCCTCCCAGAGTTGAGGATAAAACCTCCTCTGTTATATATACAGGAGCAGGTGGACTGGGGACAGCCGCAGTACCAGGTATTCCTGCGGGGTTCCTACGGCTACTAACCTCTGAGATTACAGGGGAGATTGGCGCTGTACAGCATGCCCAAAATCCTCAGAGCCTGATGGAGACCCCTTTCGCTTCTTGGAAAACTTATTTCCAGAGCGTCTGGACGACATATCTATAAGCACAAAGCTGAGGTATTCCCGTCGTCATACACCAATTTTACTGGTAATAGTCTAACACAGTTGCTGCTATATACCAGCTGGTGTCCACTAAAGTGTCTTTCTATGGGGATGCCTGCATCAACCGCCTCTGTGTGCCACCGTTTTGTTGCTAGCTCTGCTTGCATCCAGCTGACACTTGTACTGTGTCTTTTACACATGCTGGGACGCCTGCACATGCGCAGAAGCGCCGCGGCGCGCATCGAGCGTCATCCACCCGCCCCGCCCCTTTTTTTTCATAGGAGGCGCGTGCACGCGCCCGCGCGCGCGCCCGTGCGCCATTGGCGCCCTTTTCGAAACCAAGCAGGGACTAGGAGCCAGGGCCCTTTTTGCCGGAGGGCCTGTGCGGTGGATGAGCGCAGCAACAGGGCAGAGGAAGTGGATTCCCACAGAGAACTTACCAACTGCCTGGATCTTTTGACTTGAGAAAACCAAAGATCCACATGACAAGAAAAAATGGACCACAGCGGCCTCTAGTGGTTTAACACAGGTACCGTGGTCCTCTGTTTTTTTTTTTTCTTGACTACTATTAAAATTTTACATTTTCCAGTAGTTACAGGCATACACAGATATTAGCGGGAATACCGTTAGGTAACAGACAGAAAGACAAATTAGGCTTGGGGGTCCCCCAATAGAACCAAGTTCCTGGGGGCCCCCACTTACCTGTTCCCCGCCGCAGGACTCTGTTTGGTCCACAGAAGCCCAAACTTCACCTATCACGGCAGGCATTGTAATTAAACCTTCAGGGACCGGGTTCCCAAGGATTCCACTCCCCTGGACCTGTATAGCACCCTGCACAGAAAACATCTTGGTCGTGGGTATGACCAGAGCTCTGGATCCCAGGGTCCAGCCCTCCTAAGAGAGGCATTACAGGCAAAACCTTGCTCTTCTGCTGCAAGGCCCGGGTAACGACCGTTTAGCTATGAAGCTTTTTTGGTGGGATCCGGAACAGCTTACTAAGGCCCGTAAAAGAACCTGTACGCAAGCCCAGTGAAAACACATGTTACTCTTTGGCCAACACCTTAGACACTGGCAAAAAACTGAGGTGCTCCCGGATGGGAGGGGCTTATATAGGGGAGGGTACTTCCGGTTTTGGAAGTTGCCAGTGCCAGCACCTGAAGGTATCTATATAACCCATTAGTAATGACTAAGTCGCTCTGTGTCCCGTGATGTACGAAAAAGAAATAGTTTTTAGATGGCAGGTTATACCACCTCCTGACCCACCAGTGGGGGACAGTGCAACTGTCTCTCAACCAATTGGTGTTGTTCAAAGGAGTGGTATACTAAGAAACGAACAAGGTGCATTTTCTAGTGTTTCTCAGATGCCTCGTCCCTCCCCGGATCCACGGAGAGGGAGAAATAATCCACAACAATATTACCAACAAGGAAGAGGTAGGGGTAGTAGAAGGAACCCTTCCCCTTATCCCAATCATCATTCCCCTCCACCTTGGCGTCACCGGGATGCATATCCCAATCAACAGAACTATGGAAACCACCAATCCCCTCGTGCTGATAATGGAAGCCGTAATGCTTTAAGCACTAGGAACAGATTTGCTCCACTCACTAGCGATGAGGGGGTATCTGGCTTGGGTGTTAACCAAGGGGCTTCCTGTTCCTCCCAAAGTCAACAACCGGAGGGTCGCTCAGGTTGGGATTTTCGGCAGGCCGGCAGGAACAGGAACAAAAGAAATGGGGACGCAAGAGAGGGTGCAGAGGGGGATGGAAACTTCACTCCAAAGAGAAGGAAATACTAGACTGTGCTGGGATTATCAATCTCAGCACAAAGGAACTATCCAAGGAGGAATTAATTACTTTGAATAAAGGGCTAAAGTTTGCCCCTCCACGGAACCTCAACAAGTTCCAAACTTTCATAGATATACAAAAATATACCAGAATGTTAAATATTAAACAATACATTATGAGCAACCCCACTAGGCAACCAGTCAGGGAGGCCTCTGTTGTTTTGCATTCAGGGATGTCAAATGCATCCCTCTTCAATCCCCCTATTCACCAGGCACCGAACTTGACTGTATTTCGAGATCTGGTGTTAGGGGATTTGAATAATCTAAATGTAAAACCGGTACGAATCCAACGTGATCTCAAATTGGGTATGGAGTCCCTATGTAATAGGAGGGATGTGGTCGTGTGACCAGCTGATAAAGGGGGTGCCATTGTTGTTCTGGACAAGGACTCCTACTTTGAGGAGATGTCCAGGATAGTGATGGACCCTCTGTTATACTCAAGTTTACCCATGGATCCCACTATACAATATAAGAAGGAGTTGAGAGCTCTAGTTGATAAGGGACATGATATGGGTATTTTAAACCCAAAAGAAAGGGAACATTTGGTGTCCTTGGCGCCTAGATTGCCGGTGATGTACATATTGCCTAAAATCCACAAAACTTTGATTAATCCTCCGGGTAGGCCCATCATCAGTGGTATAGACTCTATTACTTCACGTATTGGCAAGTATATCGATTATTACTTGCAACCACTGGTGATGGGCACCCCGTCCTTTCTCAAGGACACCAAGCACGTGATTAACCTGCTTGGTGAGATTGAGTGGAAGGCCTCCTACTTGCTCATTATGGCAGAGGTCGCATCCCTCTATACAGCTTTTTCTCATAATCTAGGTCATGAGGCAGTGCGACATTTTCTTTATCGCGACTCTGGCATTTCTGTCACGCAGTGCAACTTCGTGATGGAACTACTGGACTTCGCGATGAAGCATAATCATTTCTGGCATAGTGGTACTCACTATCTCCAGATTAGGGGTGTGGCCATGGGGGCCAAGTTTGCCCCCAGTATGGCCAACCTCTTTATGGCAAAGTGGGAAGAGGACGTGGTACTTTGTGATAGGTCACCTAATCTTATTTTTTGGAAAAGATTTATTGATGACATCCTTTTTGTCTGGGATGGTGACACTGAATCAGTCAATTCCTATCTGTCTTTCTTAAATAGTAATGACAGGGGAATTATTCTTAGTTATGAGATTAGTCCCATTCAGATTCATTTTCTGGATCTCAATATTTCAATAGAGGACAATAGGATTGTCACGTCCACCTTTTTTAAACCGACGGACAGGAACGGTTATATACCACTGGACTCTTGTCATCATAGTTCCTGGCTGTCGGCGGTTCCAAAGGGTCAGTTTTTGCGCTTAAAGCGCAACTGTACCGATTTGGAGCAATATCATAAGGAGGCACAAATCCTTAGATCTAGATTCATAGTCAAAGGTTATGATATTGCTAAACTGGATTCTATCATTGCTGAGGTTGGTCTCAGAGATAGACAGACTCTTCTGTGTGACAGACCCCCAGAGGTGGAAAACAGGGAGGATTTTGGCCTAGCCTTTCTGACCACATATTCAAGACAACACTGGGCCATTAAAAGAATCATTAAAAAACATTGGTCGGTGTTAAAGGATGACCGAGTGTTGGGGCCTCTGTTGTCCAACAGCCCAAGAGTGCTCTTCAGGGGTGCTTCCAACCTCAGACATTCAATAGCACCAAACGTACCTGATCCCCCAACTCGTCCGACTTTTTTTGGGGATCTGAAGGGATTCTATCCCTGTAGGAGATGTAAAGTTTGTAGGGTCAATGCTCTCCAGGGTAGAAGAATTACTGATTTCACTTCATCTGGAACAGGAGTGACATATCCCATTAGGTCCCTTATAACCTGCAATACTAAATGCGTGGTGTACCTCTTGCGGTGCCCATGTGGGTTGGAATATGTAGGCCGGCTATTAGGAAACTCAGTATAAGATTGGGGGAGCACATTACCAACATAAAAAATGGTTTTGACAAACATAATGTGTCAAAACATTATGATCTTGTACACAATAGAAACCCAAAAGGTACTATCTTTATTGGTCTGGAAAAATATGTGCCCCATTGGAGAGGTGGAAATGGTAGAAGAAGCATATCCAGATCTGAAACCAGCTGGATACATAAATTAGGCTGTCACACACCGGGAGGCCTTAATGTGGAATGTGACATAAATTGCTTCATTAATAATGGGTGATTTATTATTTTGATGTCCCTTCCAATAATCTTTATCCATTTTTCACTTTCTTACCTTTTGTGTATTTTCGATCTGGGATTTAGTTTATGGATAACATTTCTGAATTATGAACAATTAGTATATGTAATAGAGAGTTTTTTATTGATTTTATATATATATAAATATGTGTAATGTATATTAATCTGTTATAATTGGGACTTTACAAATCCCTCTTTTTGTAAACAGTTACATCATGACCCACAAGATGGCGTTGTGTGGAATAGATTCAAATAGGTGCAATATCCGGAGGTTCCACCGGGTGTCAGGATGCGATTGTTATCTATGTATAGACCTCTGCACTGAGAATTCAATGCACAGGTCCACTCTATCTGCTCCGTCTGTCAATCTGAGGCCTAACCAATGAGAGAACCCTTTGCGGGCCCTTTGGCTATAAATAGCGTGTGCGCGCTTGCGTGGGCGTGCCCCTGATGACGTCAGATTTGACAAAACGACGTAGGGCGACACGTGCACGCATTGCGCACGCTCGAACGGTCGTTTCATTGACAGAATATGGAGCTTTTTATTCCTTGCAAGGAGTTTTTTTAACCAGCATTTTAATATCTCAGGACTTGTTACTTTGAGGTTCTGTATCGCATACTTTGTGAAAATAAACCCCTTTTTTATGGATGAACGCTACACTATGGAAAGTTTTTCTTTCTCTTTTGGATTTTATCCTACTTACTGAGGAACATCCACTCTGATCTGCCAAGAGTGTGTCTACTCCCAGTTCTGGCCAGGTGTTCAATCAACGTCTCTGGAGACTCTCCCATTGTGGATGAAGCGTTCCTGCAGAATCATCCTGCCTTCCATGGAGTAAAACATCACTCTACTGAGCCTGTTTTGACCCCCCTGAGAAGGGTGGTCGCAGGCTGTCTGGTAAGCCTTCATTCTTCACCTTGGTGGCGGGATCTTTACTAAGTGTTGGAGCATTTTTCCTATGATTTTCATCGGATACCTGCACTCTGTTGAACTCTTATCATCTTTAAATAGAGGAGAAGATTTCATATATTTTTCACTGACACATGAACTTTAAATTGTTTATTTGTAGTATTCACTCATGTTTTTGATACTTTTTCTTATATTTTTTTCACTGTATAGCCATACACAGTTTTGCTCATCCAGCGCTACACCTTTTTGTATATTTATATTCGTTGTACCTTATATCAAGGTTTTTTTTAGTGTTTAGCAGCAGGTTTTCCTTTAGGGATTTATTCATTTATTGCACTTTAATAATTTGCACCTAGCGCAAATTTTTCTTTTATAACCATAAATAGCAGCATGTCATCTGCAAAGAAGCCGCGTTTATGCGTTTTGCCACTGCTTTCAATGACATGAATATTGGAGTTGGATCTAATAGCTATCGCCAATGTCTCAATAGCAATTACGAAGAGAAGTGGTGAAAGAGGACACCCCTGTCTAGTTCCTCTCCGGATGTGCAAAGGATCTGATGTACGACCATACCCAATAATGTTTGCCGATGGAGTTGAATATAAAGCACTCATTAGATTAAGAAATTTCACTCCACAGTCCATTTTCTTAGGATATGGAACAGAAAAGTCCAGGATATAGAGTCAAAGGCCTTATGCAGGGCCAGTGACAAGAGTGTGTCGTCCTGCCTATCAGCCGCACTATCCCAGTTAGATCGCAAGACAGAGATCAGATCAGATCTATCACTCATCTAATCTGATCTGTGGCCTGTCTCCCTGGAACAAACCCAACCTGGTCAATGTGAAAGCGATAGGAAATTATTGAATCGATTCTCATAAAGTTTGGTCAGGAGTTTTAGGTCATTATTGATCAGGGATATTGGGGGGTAATTGGCTACATCAGTATGGTCCCTGTCTGGCTTAGGTATTAAACATACTGTATATTAGCTTTGTTAGAGTCTGTGTCAAGGGCCACGCCATTCCGTATTGCCATAAAGAACTGGAGGAGATGGGGTGCTAACTGAGTTGCAAATTTCTTGTAATATGCTGTGGAAAAGCCACCCGGCCCTGGAGTCTTAGAGGTCTTAGCTTGTTTGATTACCTCTAATACCTCTGCTATAGTGATCTCCTTCTCCAAAATCTCCCAATGGGAGAGTGAGAGAGAAGGGAGAGTGAGATCTTTAAGAAAATTGTCTATGGCTCCAGTTGATGTATTCTCTTGCTCACCATACAGTGAAGAGTAATAGTCATGAAAACAAATTCATTACCGTCTGTGGATTCTGTGTCACATTGCCATTCACACGCCTAATCTTAGGGAGTACTGTTTGGCAAAATCCTTGCGTTAGATTACGGGCTAACATGGTACCTGGTTTGGGGTGTAATTCTAAATATGCTCATGCTATGTGTGAGAAATATGTTATTAAATTGATAACTTTGTGTAAGAAACAAATTTTTATTTTCTTTCTGCATTTTCAAAAGACTTGTGGCAAAACAATGTTTTCAAAAGACTCCCCATGTCTCTTAAAAGTACCTTGGGGTGTTTACTCTCCAATTTACTCCACAATTTATGTCCCTAGAAAGCCTGAAGGTGCTCCTTGTATTTTGGGCCCCTCTATGTGGCTAAGCTTTGAAAAAGTGTCACACATGTGGTATCGAGAGAAGTATCAAAATATGTTTTGGAGTGTGTTTCTAAGTATGTCCATGCTGTTTGTTAGACATATATTATTAATTGACAACTTTATGTAAAAAAAAAAAAAATACATTTTAAATTTCTTTCCTACATTTCCCAAAAACGTGTTACAAAATAAATTTCAAAGGACAAATTTTGTCTTTCAGAAAATACCTTGCAGTGTTTGCTTTCCAAAATGGGGCTGTTTTGTGGATGAAACCAAAGAAATTCCAAGCTTAACTTACCATCCAGCTTGCACCAACCGAATTATCCTGTCTAACAGTATGCGTCAAAACAGGGGTTAAGTTTGCACAGATTTGCAAATAAATGCCTAAGCTACAGAGCTCTGTCAAGGCACCCCATCATATAGCACCATAGCAGCAAAGGTGTCCAGTTTGTCCCCTCACCAATATTTCAACAGTACAAACAAATGGCCACTGCCCACCTATAACTGGCCTCTGCAGTAAGGAGGACGTGGAAGGGCAACGCATGCGAAACAAAACCAAAGAAAGGAGGGGTGGGCTACTTTCATGCCTACCTGCCTATCCTTTTTAATGCATGTGCTTCCACTGTGGAGGCTAGCAAAATTTTGAGTTAGGACTAGAGAAAATAATGGGGTGCCTTGACGTGGCTCTGTAGCTTACCCCTGTTTTTAACGCATACTGTTAGAATAATTCGGTTGGTTGCAAGCTGGTGGGTAGTTTACCAAATGTGCATATAATGTTGAGATGCATTGCATGTGTTTTTTAACCATGAAGTGGTTTAATCCTCAAACACCAACCAAAAAATATTGGTTTGAGGTAAGACTAAATCTTTTAAAATGTCAATTTAATCAAGCTCAAATGTTCTTTGTTTTACCATAAAAACTGCAATTTGTTACCAAGAAACCATAAAAAGGTCACTGCCTGAACCCAGAAAATCCAGACATGGTGTGTTCAGAACCAATTCCCTTACAAAAATGTAAATTGTATATTAAATAAAAATCCTGCAATACAGTGTTAAGTTGAGAATAAGGGGATTTCTCCAGCTACCAAAAAATATCACTGTCTAAAACCAGAACAATCCTGAGCGGCTTCAGTTCGTTCCCATTACTAAGCAATTTTAATATTAATTAAGAAGTGATACAATTTCTACTTCACAACAGCAGTTTTCCTTACACAATTAGCACTAGAACTAATTAATTTAATGATACTGTTGTGTTATGTGAAGTGTTTTTTTCACATAAAGAAAGAAAAAAAAGGAAAAGTTGTTTTTTTTATTAATACCTAAATGCTTACCACGATACAAATGATGACAAGATATAGGAGGGGCCTTTGTTTGCCTTGTAAAGCAAAAACAATATTGTGCAGCTCTGCCATATTTAAGCAGATTGAGACAGAACGTTGCCTTTTTTTTGCAAAACATGTTCTTATTAAAGTGCGCCTGTCTGACACCTAATTACAAAATGAGAACTGTGCCATCCATAAAACTCATTACTAGGGAAGCCAAAAGAATGGTATTGCCAGCTGATCTCATTGCCAACAGAAGGAGTGAGAACGCATTCATCTATTAGCTTAGAAGTTTTAGCAAACAATTATGCCCAGCTAAGATTTACCGTAGTGACAAGCCCCAATTATGTGTGCATACAAATAATAGAAGCAGATTGTTCATGTGGCTCTGTGCACAAAGTGGGAGGTTTAGGTACAGCATAACAAACTGTATTTCATTGCACAGGCATGTACAAAGGTACATAAAAGCTTTACCCATAGGGCACACAAAACTGTCCAGTCGTATATTAACCACTTCCTATCCGGGTCATCGACAATTGACGGCCTCTGCCTCTGGCCTCCCGCCGCTGGGTTGGGCGCGCGTCACTCAGGTGCCGATGCGCGTGCCTGGCGGCCGCGATGTCCGCCAGGTGCCCGCAATCGGCAGTCACAGAGCCAGGGACATGGATCTCTGTGTGTAAACACAGAGATCTACATCCTGTCAGGGAGAGGAGACCGATGGTGTGTCCCTTGTACATAGGGACAACCATCGGTCACCTCCCCCAGTCAGTCCCCTCCCCCACATTAAGAATCACCTAGCAGGGAACACAATTAACCCCTTGATCACCCCCTAGTGTTAACCCCTTCCCTGCCAGTCACATTTATACAGTAATCAGTGCATATTTATAGCACTGTTCGCTGTATAAATGTGAATGGTCCCAAAAATTTGTCAAAAGTGTCCGATGTGTCCGTCGCAATATCGCAGTCCTGACAAAAATCGCTGATCGCCGCCATTACTATTAAAAAAAAAAAAATCATAATTCTATCCCCTATTTTGTAGACGCTATAACGTTTGCGCAAACCAATCACTATACACTTATTGCGATTTTTTTACCAAAAATATGTAGAAGAATACGTATCGGTCTAAACTGAAGAAAAAAAAAGGGTTTTATTTTTAAAAAATTGGATATTTATTATAGCAAAAAATACAAAATATTGTGTTTTTTTCAAAAATGGCGCTCTGTTTTTGTTTATAGCGCAAAAAATAAAAACCGCAGAGATGATCAAATACCACCAAAAGAAAGCTCTATTTGTCGGGAAAAAAAGGACATCAATTTTGTTTGGGAGCCACATCGCATGACCGCGCAATTGTCATTCAAAGCGTGACAGAGCTGAAAGCTGAAATTTCACCTGGGCAGGAAGGGGGTATATGTGCCCAGTAAGCAAGTGGTTAAATGGCAAGTACAAACCAAATAAGGAAAAGTTATACAAGTTATTTTACAGTAAACTTTATTTTGTTATAATAAAAGGAGCAGAGAAAACTGAGTGGTTAAAAAAAAAATAATATTACCTTGTTTCATAAGAGTTTTGAAAGTCAAGACATATGCTTAAGAATCCTGAGTGTCTTATAAGGAATAATGCATCAATTATGAGGACAAAAAATTACAAAGCTTAAAGTAGATCTAATCTCTACATGGATGACATTAGGTTCCCAAACAATTGCCATTTTTTTTTCTCACTTTTTTATAATTTTGTGCATCTCAGGGCTGCTGTTTTCCTTCAGCCTATTATGCTGAAGGAGCCTGGGTTCACACTATTGCGAATTTCCCCGCATCCAATTTGCAATAGCAGGAGATTTTGACCGTCTCCCTATGGTTCACATTTTTCCACTGTGGCTTCGGTGTGAATTTGCAGAGGAGCCCTGTGCGTCCTTTGGTCCGTTTCAGGTCCAAATTCAGCCAAGAATTCGGCTGAAATTGGACCTAAAACGGTGAACCAGGACACATCGGACCCCTGCTGAAAGCCACATGTGGCGATGGTGTGAACCCAGCCTCAGTCACTTCCTTTCTACATGGTTGTATGCTCTGGGGGTTACCCCAGTTGCAGCAACCTACTGCCAGTCATGTTTGCCATATCTAAAATTTTATGAAATTAAACTTGTAAAAGCACCTCAGAAACATGTCAAAAGCCCTGGACCTGATCCAGAGGACACAGATTGACTTTACACAATTGGATATGAGTATGTGCTTATGTGTGTGTATACATTCTCAGGGTGGGTAAAGATGGTTTTGACTCACTTATTTGTTAAGTGGGTCATGCACATTTGGTGAGCTGTAGTAATATCACAATAGCTATGTATAAAATTACGCAAATCTAACTCTGCATTATACAGAGTCACCTAATATTCTACAGCACAAGAGTTATTTTTGTTTTAATATCAATGTGAATATATTTGCGGGTCCATCTGATTAAAAGCAAGCTGAAGAAATCCTTGTATGGATGTGGAAGGACTGGTAGAATGGCATCTATGTGGAATGCAGATTTTGTCTTGAAGATACTAACGAGTCTTCTCTATCCCTATTTGGTAAGGAAATTTTGAGTCATTTTTTTTTTAATGAATATAATGCCACCAAAGTTTAGGATTATATGCTATACTATACTATGAGATATATTTTTCTGTTTAACCACTTCAGCTCCGGAAGGTTTACCCCTTCATGACGCTGTACCCAAATAAAATGTATGTTCATTTTTTCACAGAAATAAAGCTTTTTTTTGGAGGTATTTAATCACTTCAGCGGTTTATATTTTTGCGCTATCAACAAAAAAAGTCTTACAATTTTGAAAAAAACAAAACAATATTTTTTACTTTCTGCTATAAAACATACCCAATAAAAAAATATGCGAAAAAATCTAATTTCGGGAAGATGACCGTTTACCTCGAGAGCTCCCGCTGACAGAGAGACCCAATTGACTTCCACAGAGGTGTTACACACTGCAAACCATCGGAAAACCATGGGGACATCCTCCCGTAGCTCCTCCGCCTCACGATCATGCTCTCCCTGTGATGTAGGCGGCGGACTGACCCAGAGCATTCAAGAAATGGTTCAGACGCAGATGGCCAACCATCTCTTGGACAGGCCCCCCACATCCCCAAATGCAATGGAACAAATCCACCGTGCCCTTTGACCATGAAGCAGGGAATCTGACCCACCTAGGATGTAGTCTGCTGCATAATAGACTACCAGCTCAAAGAAGAGATCTTACGAAAGGCTTGTAACAAGACCAAACTTTCATAAAATGGCACAGAACTGCGCTTATACCAGGATCTCTCCAACATTAAACTCCTGCAACGCAGAAAACTCTGGCCCCTACTGGAAGTCCTCTGAATGAAGGGAATTCAATACTAGTGAAAATTTCCCTTCTGCCTGTCACCCTTATCTTAAGGCCGCAACGCACTCCTCAGGGTGCCAGAAGATCTACGCCACTTCTGCTCAACTCTGGATATCCCGCTGACAGAAGTACCTGAGTGGTATGCAGAATTTCGCACTCCTGCTGCAAGACCTACACAACCCAGAAGCCAACCCCTGGAAACTCAGGAACATCGCTACCAAAGACAACGGTCACCATCCGAGGCGCGGTCTCACCAATCCACTCCTGGCCCTTATCATAGGGCAAGCCCTACGAAAGCTACTCAAAGCCGCAGAGCTCGCTGTGATCGCTAAGTAAGTACACAGGTGACCTTAGGGTTCAGTTACATTTTTCTTGTTTCTTTCCAACTGTATTTGTTACACCCATTACCCCAACACCTCTCTCAGTAACCTTGCAAGTTGATCACCCAATCCCACTGTCCCCACACCACCCATGGTCACCTCCCTGCATGGCTTTTAATTATCCGTTGCTACACGTCTATCTGTATTGGATACCTCTCCTGACTGGGAAGACCCTCTCCAGCTTACATCCGCTGCCCAGGCTGTACACACTTTTCTCCTGCCACATTTGGACTGCTGGCCGAAATATATGCCCCACCATATTTATATGAACCACCCAGCTACATGTACTATTTCCTAGGCAATTTTGATCCCAGTCCCATACAGGACGGCTACAGACTCTACCCCATGGACTCCACATACTAGATTTATCCCCACACCAACCTCCCCCCCCCCTTTTTTTCTTCTGTATATGCTATGATGTCATCTGATGGTTGTATTGTCATGCAGCCCATCGAGGTTGGCTAGGCTCGGAGGATGACCCACCGGAGCCTGACTCCCTACTCAAGAACTTTAACGCCTCAAAAGACTACCGTTAGTTGTACCATGCTAGCCCACGCTATTCCAACTATCTCGGATGGCACATGACTAAAAATCAAACTAAACTTCCCTACTATACATCTATCAATCCACTCCTGTGAGTGACCGCCTATTAATTAACTTTACAGTAACTTCACCGGATTGACTTATCCCTTCGAGACAACTACTCCCGCTGGTCTTCCTCAGAGCCATGCCAGAGATCCAGCCCCCAGATGATACGTGTATTACCAGTGACCTTTTCCTCTCAAACCTATCGCTAGCACTCTCATGTTAGGTATGCTATGTTATCAGAAAAGGTGAACCTTCTTTCCATAACACACATTCCAATAGGGATCAAATACAAGACCTCTAGATTGGTGAACTCTCCACGGTACGAGATACATCCCACCATTGCTCATATGCCATCTTTAGGCCTTTAGCCATCTCCTGGAGTCCACTAACTATAATACCCATGCTTCAATACCTTATAACTGATATATTCAAGTACTCTATGATTCCTAGAGACAGCATCACTATGCACAACACAAATCCCCATTGGTATGTGTATTCAGATATACAGACAATGATCTTCTGTGGTTAATTTTCTATACACCTTCCCCATCCATGTACTAGCAAGGGACACATCACATCTTTGACGCACCCCAGCTGGAACCCTCAGAAACACTAGCAGAAACATGCAACATTTACGTCATAGATATAGGTACAACTATATTTTAGTGGAACCGAAATCAAGCGACACACGACTTGAACATAAGAGCCAGCGAAAGCCATATGTGCTTAATAGGATACAGACCTCTATTCTTCAGGGTCTTACTCCCCACCTGTAGCTCAGCAAACAGAGAACATTATGCGGTATTCAAAAGCCGTGGAACACCATTAAAGTCTATGGGACACTAACATGAAAAACCAAAAGTGCTCATTTTAAAGGCTTATATGCAAGTTATTGCCATAAAAAGGTATGGGGACCAGGGTCCTGATCCAGGGGACATGTATCAATGCAAAAAAAAAAAAACGGCAGTTTTTTTCAGGAGCAATGATTTTAATAATGCTTAAAGTAAAACAATAAAAATGAAATATTCCTTTAAATATCATGCCTGTGGGGGGTGTCCTTAGTATGCCTGTAAAGTAGCGCATCTTTCCTGTGTTTAGAACAATACCACAGCAAAATTACATTTCTAAAGGAAAAAATCTAATTTAAAACTGCTCGTGGCTGTAATGAATAGTCGGATCCCAGCAATATAGATAAAAATCATTGAAAAAAACGGCATGGGGACCTGGGTCCTGTCCCAGGGGATATGTATCAATGCAAAAAAAGTTTTAAAAACTGATGTTTTTTCAGGAGCGGTGATTTTAATAATACTTAACCGCCTGCCGACTGTGTCGCGTACATAAACTGCTGCTCGGCTGCGCGAAAATCCCGTGCCTGTACGGGGCATGCTCTCGCCGCCAGGGGGCGCGCCCACGACCATCTGATTTGGCTCAGAACCGATCAATCTTCAGGTCCAGGCCAATGATTTATGGCCTGAACCTGCTGATCAGTTCTGGCCAATGAAAAGTTCCCCAGCCTGTGTAAGTGTAAACACAGGTAGGGTAAGTGATGTCATCTCTCCTTGTGAAAGTCTTTTCCTTCCAGAGAGAGGAGAGATAACATCTTACCGTGAGTTGCACCAAAACTACACTAACACCAGTACAAGTAGGTACACATTTCACCCCCCGATCACCCCCCCAGTTAACCCCTTCACCCCTTGTCACTGTGTCACCCAGTGCAGTTGTCAGATTTTTCACTGATCACTGTACTGGTGTCATTAGTGACACTAATTAGTGTTAGGGCAATTAGCAGTTAGTGGTAGGCCCAGGTAGCTTTAGGGTACCCCCCTAACCCTCCTAATAAAGGTTTAACCCCTTGATCGCCCCCTGTCACCAGTGATCACCGTATTAGTGTCATGGGTGACGCTAGTTAGCTATTTTTTTTAGCATCAGGGTACCCGCCATATATTTTACCTAATAAAGGTTTAAGCCCCTGATCGCCTGGCGGGTGATATCAGTTAGGTTTGAGTGTCAGATAGGGTCTGCGTCGCCCCAAGCAGCGTCAGATTAGTGACAATAGCGCTAACAACCTTGCACGCACCATACACTTCCCTTAGTAGTATAGTGTCTGAACGGATCAATATCTGATCAGTTTAGAGTTCCTAAAAATACAGTGTTAGCGAGATCAGCCCAGATACCTGCTAGCACCTGCATTTAGCCGCTCCGCCCAGCCCAGCCCACCCAAGTGCAGTATCGATCGATCACTGTCACTTACAAAACACTAAAAAAATAACTGCAGCGTTCGCAGAGTCAGGCCTGATCTCTGCAAATGCTAACAGTTTTTTTGGAGCGTTTGAATCAGTTGCTGACAATCAGGAGCTCTTTTTCCTGTGAGTCTCACTAGTGTACCAGTAAATTTAGAGACCAAAATGCCAAATCGAAGGTACACTAGTGAAGAGGCCTACACGTTTCTGAGCATGCAGATAGTGAAGAGGAAGTCACCCATCTGTCAGATTCAGGCTCAGAATACGATCCTGTAGACAGCAGTGGCTCCATGACAGATAGCTCTGATGGCAGAGTAGTGGTCCCTGCAAAGGTCAGGCGTACCTGACCCCGTTCTGCTGTTGTTGAGTTTCAAGAACCGCAGGGCTCTCGTATGGAGCAGAGAGACAGTACTAGTGCCGCTCATTCTTCTAGTGAACTGGCAAGCACCAGCGGCCTAGTACATCCTGGTCGTACATCCAGCACTGCAGTATCACGTGGTGATGTGGCGAGTCTCATAAGTGCAGTTCAAGCTGGTGAGGTGGCTAGCACGAGTAGAGTCCCACAGCCACCAAGAAGACAAAGACAGCCCGATTGAGCCCATAGTGCCCTTCCTGCTGCATTTGCCAATCCAAATTGGGAGCCCACCACTTCTGCAGCAACCGTACTTCCCCCATTCACTGGCCAACCCGGAATTCAGGTGGAAACAGATGATTTTATGTCACTAGATTTTTACTCGCTGTTTTTCACGGAAGATCTCTATAGATCTATTGTGGACCAAAGCAATTTTTATGCTGGTCAATTCATCGCCGCTAATCCCCATTTGACCCTTGCCAGAGATGGGAAACCTATTACGGTTTCCGAATTTAAGACCTTCCTGGGCCTATCCCTCCTCATGGGCATAGTTAAAAATAGTGAGTTGCGGTCATATTGGTCCACTGACCCAATTCACAATATGCCCATGTTCTCTGCCTCCATGACCAGGACACGATACAAGCAGATTTTGAGGTTCATGCATTTCAATGATAATGAACTCTGTCGTCCTCGGGGTGACCCTGGATACGATAGGCTCTACAAAATTCGGCCCCTCGTAAACAACTTCAACCAACAGTTTGCAGCCTTGTTTACTCCCAATCAAGTGGTCTGCTTTGATGAGTCCCTGATTAAGTTTTCTGGCCGCTTGTCATTCAAACAGTATCTTCCCAGCAAGCGTGCCAGATATGACCAATAAGATGTATAAGCTCTGTGACAGGGCAACAGGCTATACATATAGTTTTATGGTTTATGAGGGAAGAGAACTGCCCAGATTACATAGGGAGTGCTGGCAAGATGGTGGGCATACCCACTGATCAATCTATTTTTTTCATTCAGCCCACAGGCTGCATGAAAAAAAAGATTACAATATATGCCCAACAAGGACCAGCAACGTACTGGTATCTTGCTGGACTTTGAGTGGTTATACCAGAATGATGCCTGCAGGTTTAGGTAATATCTTGGTCGGCTTTCATGTAAAAGCAATCCTAGCGGCTAATTAGCCTCTAGACTGCTTTTACAAGCAGTGGGAGGGAACGTCCCCCCTCCCACGTCTTCCATGGTTTTCTCGGGCTCTCCTGTCCCAACAGGGAACCCGAGAATGGAGCCGGTGGTTCCGCCAGCTGACCATAGAGCTGATCAGAGACCAGAATGGCTCCAATCATCTTTATGGCCTAAGAAACCAGAAGCTGCAAGCATTTCATGACTTAGGTTTCGCCGAATATAAACAGCGCCATTGAGAAATTGGGAAAGCATTTTATCACACCGATCTTGGGGTGGTCAGATGCTTTGAGGGCAGAGGAGAGATCTAGGGTGTAATAGACCCCAATTTTTTCAGAAAAAGTACCTGTCACTACCTATTGCTAATAATAAAAAAAAAACCCTGTCCCCCCTGTGCTCACGTGCAAGGGTCGGTCTGGTGTCATATGTAAACAGAAATTGCACCATGCATGTGAGGTATCACCACAAAGGTCAGATTGAGGGCAGTAATTTTAGCAGTAGGTCTCCTCTGTAAATCTAAAGTGGTAACCTGTAAAGGATTTTAAAGATTTTTAAAAATGTATGTAGTTTGTCGCCGCTGCACGCGTGCGCAATTTTAAGATCATCTTTTTTTATCTATGCTCCTAATTCAAAACAAGTTCCTTTCTTTAGATCAACACTTCAATTACTCTCAACCTTTGAGGAAGGCATCCTAGTCCTAGGCAGAGACTTCAATGTCCCCCTTAACCCCTACATGACACATCGACTGGAACCTCTACTATGCCATACAAAGCACTACGTGGAATTAAATCACAACTTCAGGACCTAGCGCTTCACGACTCTTGGCGTACATTATACCCTAACGTGAAAGACTATACATTCTACTCAGCCCCTCATAACCGCTACTCAAGCCTTGACTACCTATTTGTCTCGCAAAGAGATTTGACGATGCTCACTGCTGCTACCATAGACCCCATGTACTTATCTGACCATCACCCATATCCATGTCCTTAGAATTCTCAGACGTTCCATCGCGATCCCCAATATGGCGCCTAGACCCCTCTCTACTCACAGACAGCACTATCACATCAGAGATAAACAACCGTCTACTTCAATATTTCCGAGAAAATAATTATTCAGACATTTCACTGATGCTGAGGTGGGAGGCTCACAAACGCACCATAAGAGGAGAACTAATTGCAATCTCTGCAAAATGCAGAAAAGACAGACAATTACACATTAAAAAGCTGACGACTTGTATTCATGTGTTAGAATGAGCACGTAAATCTACCCAAGCAGCGTCTTCCCTACGCAAACTCATCCAAAAACCCAGGCAGAATTACTAGAGATACTGGATAAAAAAACTAAACGAAATGATATACTAACCCAAAAAATAATTTTATGAATACGGAAACAAATCTGGAACGTTTCTGGCGAAAGCAAGGGCGTCCGCAGGTAGGGACAAGGGGGGTCAAGTGCCCTCCCTTGAAGGGCTAGTGCTACCTAAAGGCAAGTGTGCATATCAATGGGGGTGCCGCGCTGCATGTCCCAGGGCCTGGAGTCACATACACAACATGGATTGTGTGTCAGGAGTGATGGTGTTTGCAGCCCCTGAGCTGGGGGAAGGCAGCGCAGCCAGTAGCTCAAAATTCAAAGCTTTCCCGCAGCTGCCTGTTACCTGTCAAGGTATATAATTATTTTATACTTTACTGTTTACTGCGTTTTATTGTTAACCATTATTTTATTTTCAGGTACGCTATTCAGCTGCAGCACTGATTTATTTATCTTGACAGCAACAGCGTTTGCTCTCACAATACATAAATCAGCCACTCCAGCGCTGTAGGAGGTGATTTCACCACTACAGTTAAAAAAAAAAATTGCATATATGCCAAAGCATGGGGGCAGGGGTGGAGGGGTGATTTGTGTCTGCTAATGCTCAGCCCGACCAGATCACTAATGATTTATCTCCTCTCCTCATCCTCGGTTTGAACTGCTGGCTGTGTGTGCTCTGCCTAGACATGTGTGAGGGAGAAAACCCACCGCATGGAGCCCAGCCTCACCTGAGCTGCTTGGCATGTGCAGCAGTTGTTGGAGCCTTCCATCTGTCTTTTCTGGGGTAAGTAATTCATTTAATTATCTCTAATGTCATTGGAAGCTTGCAATATAGAAATTGATTGGAGGGGAGTTCTCCATACTAATTGTGTGTGTATGGGGGTGTAATGTATCTGTGTGTAATCTGTATGTATGGGGGGTGTAATGTATCTGGTGTAATCTGTGTATATGGGGGGTGTATTGTATCTGGGTGTAATCTGTGTGTATAGGGGGTGTAATGTATCGGTGTATAATCTGTGTATATGGGGGGTGTAATGTATCTGGGTGTAATCTGTATGTATGGGGGTGTAATCTGTGTGTATGGGGATGTAATGTATCTGGGTGTATGAGGGTGTAATGTATATGTACTTGGTCCGCAGTCTCTGACCATCTCCTATACTACGTCTGCAGTCTCTGACCGTGATGACATTGTTGAAAAGGGGCGGAGCATGGGTGACCTTAAAATGATGCCCCCCCTGAATAAAGTTCTGCGGATGCCAATGGGCGAAAGCCCTCCGATCTAAAAAAGTGCCTGCCACTATTCATTCTCTTAACGACTCAGCGGGATGTAATATAGTATCCAATGATGAAATGTATTTGTACTACACCAAACTGTACAACCTAGGCCCCATGGACACGCAGACCGAATATACAATTCGCTCACAAATGATTAAAGAATTTCTTTCAAATTATTGCCCCATAGGATTAACCGATTTAGAAGTAAAAGACCAGGATCACCCTCTCTCCTCTGAAGAGATTGACACAGCTCTTAAACAGCTGAAAGCGAGAAAGAGTCCTGGCCCAGACGGCTTGACGGCAGGTTATTACAAGACATTCAGTGATACATTTATGCCACATTTCCTAAGAGCCTTCAATTCCATTACGTCTGACTGCCCTCCACCCCACAACCTCCTCACAGCACACATTAATTTAATCCCAAAACCGAACAAAAATCCTTCACTGGTCACCAACTACCAACCAATTTCCTTGTTAAACGTGGACCTCAAACTCTATGCCAAAGTCTTAGCCAATCTCCTCCTGCCCTTATTACCCAAACTCATCTCATTAGACCAGGTGGGCTTCATACCAGGGCAGAGAGGCCAGAGACAACACCATAAAAGCCATCTATATAAACAGATATTTGGCTACTACACAACACCGCAGATTTTTCTTATCCCTAGATGCGGAGAAGGCCTTCGATAGAGTGGCCTAGGACTATATGTTAGAAGCCCTCAAAGCGATTGGCATATGTGATCGTATGTTACAATTTATTCTGGCTCTTTACTCGTCCCCAATGGCCAAGGTTCGAGTCAATGGCCACCTATCGAATGCCTTCTCGATATCGAACGGTACACGCCAGGGTTGACCTCTCTCCCCTTTAATATTTGTCCTATAAAATAGGAAAAACACATATAGGAGAGACGCTGCACACCCAAAACATATGAATATGATATGGGAAGTTCCCCCAAGGGTTTTTTTAGCAGCAGTGGTATCAAAATCAAAAAATAGTATCTATTATAAAAGTTCTTTATTCATCAAAAAAGTAAAACTCAACGTCATGTTCAGGTTAAAAATATCAACTCCAGTTGTACAGAACAATGGGTATTCCATAACAGCGATGTGAACCAAAATCAAACAAAGCATAACATTACAAAATATCGGCCATGTATAGACCCCGATGCGTTTCGACCTTGTGTAGTGATGGTCTTCTTCAGGGGGATGGTTGATTCTATAGGAATACATCAAACAGCTCAGAATTTCATCATGTACACGCTTTTTAGTATATATATCATATTGATGGGAAATGGAAGGAATGGTCCTGCAACCGGATATATATGAAAAGACTGTTGAGTTGCTCCTAAAGCTCCACGGCCCACCCCCTCCCCTCCGAAGGAAGGAGACCGGCCCAAAATGGACTTGCAAGGAGCCACATCTTTGAATACCCTCCGAGGTGGACGGGAGATGGCACCTGCAGAAAAATCCCAGGTGAAGACAATGTGTCAAATTCTAATAGGATGTCACACCATTAACAGATTAACACAGTGACAGTCCGACTATAAGCGTCCTATCAAATATGGATATTGATTTAGAGAGTATATGGGTAATTTCCTTAAAATTGTATTGATAAAAATGTATGTGTCCTTTTTGATGTTGGAGAGGATTCTCGCACAGAAATAAAGGGATTTTTATAACAGCTTACCTGTAAAATCCTTTTCTTGGAGTACATCACGGGACACAGAGCGACTTAGTCATTACTAATGGGTTATATAGTTTACCTTCAGGTGTTGGCACTGGCCAATTCCAAACCGGAAGTACCCTCCCCTATATAAGCCCCTCCCACCCGGGAGCACCTCAGTTTTGTAGCCAAGCAATAAGTGTCCCAAAAAGAGGGGTGGGAGCTCTGTGTCCCGTGATGTACTCCAAGAAAAGGATTTTACAGGTAAGCTGTTATAAAAATCCCTTTTTCTTTTTCGTACATCACGGGACACAGAGCGACTTAGTCATTACTAATGGGACGTCCCAAAGCAATGCCAAATGAGGGGAGGGATACACTATACATAAGCTGGGCGCCATCAGGCATGAGGCTCTTTTGCGGCCTGCAACACACTGCGCCCAAAGGCGACATCCTCCTGACTTCTAACGTCTACCTGATAGAATCTAGTAAACGTGTGTACCGAAGACCATGTTGCGGCCTTACATACTTGAGCCAGGGAGGCCTGGTGATGCACTGCCCATGAAGTTCCAACCGCTCTTGTGGAGTGCGCCCTAACTTTGAACGGAGGCGGTCTCTTTCTCAAGCCATAGGCTTGTATTATGACCTGTCGAATCCACTTGGCTAAAGTAGATTTTGATGCTGCCTGACCCCTTCTGGGGCCTTCCGGCAGAACAAACAAAGAATCCGTTCTGCGAATCTGAGCAGTGGCTTTTAGATAAGCTTTAACTGCTCTTACCATATCCAAAGAATGTAATAACTTTTCCTCTACTGAGCTAGGTTTGGGGAAAAAAGAAGGAAGAACCACATCTTGGTTCAAATGAAACCTCGATACCACCTTAGGAAGAAAGGCTGGATGAGGACGTAATACTACTCTGTCCTTATGGATAACCAGATATGGCTCCTTACAGGACATAGCTGCTAATTCCGACACTCTTTTAGCCGAACAAATGGCTACTAAGAAAACCAATTTCCTGGTGAGAAGAACCAAGGAAATGTGTTGTAATGGTTCAAACGGTTGTTTCTGTAGAACCGACAGAACCAGGTTTAAGTCCCAAGGACATATGGGAATACTAACCGGAGGGCTAATACGCATCACTCCTTGTATAAAGGCTTTGACTAGTGAATGCGAAGCCAAGGGCCTTTGAAAAAATATTGACAAGGCCGAAATCTGACCCTTGATAGTACTCAAGGCCAGCTTCCTATCTACAGCCCACTGTAGGAAGTCCAGAATCCTCCCTATCATGTACTTACGTGGATGCCATTTCTTGGTCTCACACCACGTAATGTACGCTTTCCAGATCCTATAATAGATCTGCCTGGATACCGGTTTCCTGGCATTGATCATGGTAGATACCACAGAATTAGAGAGCCCTCTCTTTTTCAGAATGTGGGCTTCAATAGCCAGGCCGTCAAACCTAGGGCTGGTAAGGAAGGGTGGTATATCGGTCCTTGCGACAGCAGGTCCGGACGAAGTGGGAGGGTCCACGGACTCCTCACTGACATTTTTACAATCTCCGCGTACCATGCCCTTCGGGGCCACGCTGGAGCCACCAGAATCACTGGTTTCTTTTCTACCCTGATTCTGCGGAGTAATCGCGGTAACAATTGTGGCGGTGGGAATGCATATATCAGCTTGAACCGATCCCAAGGGAACACTAGGGCATCCGAGCCGCAAGCTAGGGGATCCCTTGTGCGAGACACAAACCTGTCCACCTTTGCGTTGAATCTGGATGCTAGCAGATCTACATCCGGTGTTCCCCACCGCTGGCATATTGCCTGGAAAACCTCGGGGTGAAGAGACCATTCCCCCGGGCATAATTGTTGGCGACTTAGAAAGTCCGCTCTCCAATTTTCCACTCCTGGGATGAAAACCGCGGATATGGCTGGGACATATCTTTCTGCCCACTCCAGGATGCAATTTGCTTCCTTCTGGGCTGCACGACTTTTGGTGCCACCCTGATGATTGATATATGCCACTGCCGTGGCATTGTCTGATTGAATTCTGACAGGGGACCCCTGGAGTTTGGATGTCCATGCTACTAGGGCATACCGGGCTGCTCGTATCTCTAAGAGATTGATGGGCAGGGCCTTTTCTGCTTCTGACCACCTGCCCTGGAGAGACCATTGCTCCAGCACTGCCCCCCAGCCGATGAGGCTGGCATCTGTAGTGACCACCTTCCAAGAAACCGGACTGAAGGGTTTCCCTCTTTCCAGATTCTGGGGCACCAACCACCAATGGAGGCTCTTGCGAACGGAAGGGGACAGGGACATTGGTAAGTCTAAAGCCTGAACTTTTTTGTTCCAGGCTGACAGTATGGCCCTTTGCAAATTCCTTGAATGGAATTGACCGTAGGGTACCGCTTCGAATGAAGCCACCATCTTTCCCAGCAGCCTCATGCAGAGACGTATGGATGGTTTTCTTTTTGTACCCACTAAGTGGGTCAAATTTCTTAAAGACGACACCTTCTCTGGAGGTAAGAAAATCTTTCTCTGATTTGAATCCAGCCTTAGCCCTAAGTATTCCAGACTTTTGACTGGTCTTAGAGCTGACTTGTCCCGGTTGATAATCCAACCGTGATATTCCAGATACTCGATTGTCTTGTGAATAGCTACTTCCAGCTTTTCCACTGAGTGGTCTATTAGTAGCAGGTCGTCTAGATATGCCATTATCGTTACACCCTGTGTTCTTAGATTGGCCAATAATGGGGCCAGAATTTTTGTGAACACTCGTGGTGCTGTGGCCAGACCGAAAGGTAAGGCTCTGAACTGAAAATGGCGCCCTTCTACTGCAAAGCGTAGAAATTTCTGATGGGCCGGAAAGATGGGAATATGCAGATAAGCATCCCTTATGTCGATCGAGGCTAGCCATTCCTGCCCTTGTAGGGCGGTGGCCACTGATCGGATCGACTCCATCCGAAAAGTCCTGATATTTAGGAACTTGTTTAGCCCTTTTAGATTTAATATGGGCCTCACGTCCCCATTTGGTTTGGGGACTGTGAAAAGGTTCGAGTAAAACCCGAATCCGCTTTCTTCCAGGGGAACCTTCATGATTACCCCTTGGAGCAATAGTTGTTCTAGTGCCAGAAGGAGGGATCCTCTCTTTTGGGGATCTCTTGGCACGTTTGACCTCATAAATTGGGCAGGAGGAGTGCCTTTTAACTCCAGCTTGTATCCCAGACTTACTGCGGAGAGCACCCATCTGTCTCTGATGGTGTCCCGCCAGGTCTCTGTGAACAACTGAAGTCTTCCCCCCACCCGATTGAGCGGGGGCAATACTTCATGCCTTAGGGGGAGGTTTTGTACCTCTTTTGATCCAGGGCTTCTTGTTACCCTGTGATTGTCCCTGATTTCTGCCCCCTGAATTTGACCGCGGAGGCCGTCGGAACTGCTTCACAGCCGATGTGCCCGGGACTGGAGAGGTAGGCCTCTTAAAAGAAGGACTTCTACCCTTGTTCTTAACCGGTAAGAGTGAACTTTTACCGGCAGAAATTTTCTGGATATATTTGTCCAGATCTTCTCCAAATAAGCGTTCTCCATGAAATGGGAAGCTAACCAGCAGTTTTTTACAGGGAGCTTCAGCAGACCAGTTTTTGAGCCACAGAAGCCTACGCATATGTACTATAGACAGCGTAAAGCGGGAGGCCTGTTGGATTGTATCCTTTATGGCGTCCACCGCAAAACACAAGGCTCTAGGCAGGTCAGCTAGGGCATGAGCCTGCTGATCTGGTAAGTCCCTTAAGACTTGTTTCAACTGATCTTTCACTGCTTGGCAGACTCCAATCGCTGCTACCGCAGGTTGTGTCACCATACTTGCTGTAGAGAAAGCAGATTTTAGTAAAGACTCCAATTTTTTATCTATTGGGTCTTTGAACATTGGAACATTATCTACTGGACATGTCAGTGATTTGTTAACAGAAGAGATGGCTGCGTCCACTATAGGGACCCTCCATTTTCTTATGAACTTATCCTCCATGGGATAGATCACCGGAAATCTCTTGGGGGGAGCAAATATTTTATCAGGATGCTCCCAATCCTGGTAAATAAGCCCTTCTAATAAAGGGTGGATTGGGAAGGAACAGACCGCCTGGGGAGCTTTTAGCGACCCCAGCGAGGAAACCGTAGTGGATGGTGGTTCCGCCAGAGGCATTTTAAATGCTGATCGGACCATGTTAGTCAGAGACTGAACCCATAATCTTTCAGCCTGAGAAGCTGAGAAAGGTTCTTCCACTGTTGATTCCTCTATAAGTGAATCAACCTCATCCTGATCCCCTTCAGGTAGGTCGATCTCTGTGTGGGGCTGTTCCTCCACTAACAGGCACTCTGAAGGAGGAGACGGAGATCGGACGCGCTTTCCCTGAGATAGGGAAGCAGCGATCAATGCTGTTAATCTCTCTTCTAATCCTCCCAGAGTTGAGGATAAAACCTCCTCTGTTATATATACAGGAGCAGGTGGACTGGGGACAGCCGCAGCACCAGGCATTCCTGCGGGGTTTCTACGGCTACTGACCTCTGCATTCTCAGGGGAGATTGGTGCAGTGCAAGCATGCCCAATATCCTCAGAGCCCGATGGAGACCCCTTTGGCTTCCTGGAAGATTTATTTCCGGAGCGTCTGGACGACATATCCTTTAAGCACAAAGCTGAGGTATTCCCGTCGTCATACACCAATTTTTGCTGGTAATAGTCTAACACAGGTGCTGCTATATACCAGCTGGTGTCCACTAAAGTGCCTTTCTATGGGGATGCCTGCATCAACCGCCTCTGTGTGCCACTGTTTGTTGCTAGCTCTGTTTGCATGCAGCTGACACTTGTACTGTGTCTTTTAACCATGCTGGGACGCCCGCACATGCGCAGAAGCGCCGCGGCGCGCATCGAGCGTCATCCACCCGCCCCGCCCCTTTTTTTTTCATAGGAGGCGCGTGCACGCGCCCGCGCGCGCGCCCGTGCGCCAACGGCGCCCTTTTCGAAAACCAACAGAGGACTAGGAGCCAGGGCCCTTTTTGCCGGAGGGCCTGTGCGGTGGATGAACGCAGCAACAGGGCAGAGGAAGTGGATTCCCACAGAGAAACTTACCAGCTGCCTGGACCTTTTGAGTTGAGAAAACCAAAGATCCACATTACAAGAAAAATGGACTACAGCGGCCTCTAGTGGTTTAACACAGGTACCGCGGTCCCTGTTTTTTTTTTTTTTTCTTGACTACTATTAAAATTTTACATTTTCAGTAGTTATAGGCAAACACAGATATTTAGCGGGAATACCGTTAGGTAACAGACAGAAAGACAAATTAGGCTTGGGGGTCCCCCAATAGAACCAAGTTCCTGGGGGCCCCCACTTACCTGATCCCCGCCGCAGGACTTTGTTTGGTCCACAAAAGTCCAAACTTCACCTATCACGGCAGGCATTGTAATTAAACCTTCAGGGACCGGGTTCCCAAGGATTCCACTCCCCTGGACCTGTATAGCACCCTGCACAGACAGCGTCTTGGTCGTGGGTATGACCAGAGCTCTGGATCCCAGGGTCCAGCCCTCCTAAGAGAAGCATTACAGGCAAAACCTTGCTCTTCTGCTGCAAGGCCCGGGTACCGACCGTTTAGCTATGAAGCTTTTTTGGTGGGATCCGGAACAGCTTACTAAGGCCCAAAAGAACCTGTACGCAAGCCCAGTGAAAACACATGTTACTCTTTGGCCAACACCTTAGACACTGGCAAAAAACTGAGGTGCTCCCGGGTGGGAGGGGCTTATATAGGGGAGGGTACTTCCGGTTTGGAATTGGCCAGTGCCAACACCTGAAGGTAAACTATATAACCCATTAGTAATGACTAAGTCGCTCTGTGTCCCGTGATGTACGAAAAAGAAATGTGCATATAACTAGTAACTATTATTTATGTGGGGTGGGAGTATTGGTGAGTGCACCAATTTCTTGGTTGCGAATGGCATGTGTTATATATGGTAAATGTATGGGGGAAGGAGAGTGCACCTGTTCTGCCAAGCCAAGTGATCGCAGTGAGATGTGTAAAATAAGGTAGAGAAATAATCAATAATTAATTGATTGAATAGTGTGGGGCTGCTTATACCAGCCAAAATGCAGGGGGATTTAGTGAGCCACTTCAACAAAAATAATTAAGTGAAAAAATTAAAAAAAAATTATGAAAACAGGGGGATGGCTGGGTGAAAAGGTGAAAAGGTGAAAAGTGAGGTTTACCTTAACCACTGCAATACAGGGCTTTTATACACCCTTCCTTACCAGACCAATTTGTAGCTTTCAGCGCTCTCACACTTTGAATGACAATTACTCAGTCATGCTACACTGTACCCAAACCAAATTTTTATCATTTTTTTCTCACAAACAGAGCTTTCTTTTGGTGGTATTTAATCACCGCTAGGTTTTTTATTTTTTGCAATATAAGCGAAAAAAGTTAGATTTTTTTTAAAAAAAACACTTTTTTTTTTGTTTTTATTGTAAAATTTTGCAAATAAGTAATTTTTCTTCATAAAATTGGGCCAAAATGTATACTGCTACATATCTTTAGTAAAAATAACCAAAAAAGTGTATATTATTTGGTCTCTGTGAAAGTTATAGAGTCTACAAGCTATGGTGCAAATCATTGAAAAATTATCACATCTGATCACACCTGGTGTACTGAAGGCCTATTTCATTTCTTGAGACCCTAACAAGCCAGGAAAGTACAAATACCCCCCAAATTACCCCTTTTTGGAAAGCAGACATTCCAATGTATTTAGTAAGAGTCATTGTGAGTTTTTTGAAGTTGTACTTTTTTCCCACAATTCTTGGGAAATTTAAAAAAAAAAATTAAAATTTTTTTTTTTTGCACAAAATTGTCATAATAACAAGTTATTTCTCTCACACAGCACATGCATACTTGCAATGACACCCCAAAATACATTCTGCTACTCCTCCTGAGTATGGCGATACCAAATGTGTGAGACTTTTACACAGCCTGGCCAAATACAGAGGCACAACATTGAAATAGCACCTTCAGGCATTCTAGGAGCATAAATTACACATCTCATTTCTCAACCACCTATTACAGTTTTGAAGACCCTGGAGCACCAGGACAATGGAAATGCCCATAAAATGACCCCATTTTGGAAAGCTAACACTCCAACGTATAATCTATGAGGCATAATGAGTCTTTTGAACGGTTCATTTTTTTCCAGAAGTTTTGGGAACATGTGGGAAAAAAATGAAAATGCATTTTTTTTATACAAAGTTGTCCATTTATAAGATATTACCAACACATAGCATGTACAAAGCAAAAATGACACCCCAAAATACATTCTGCTACTCCTCCTGAGTATGGCAATACCAAATGTGTGGGACTTTTACACAGCCTGTCCAAATACAGAGGCCCAACATTGAAATAGCCCCTTTAGGCATTCTAGGAGCATAAATTGCACATCTCATTTCTCAACCACCTATTACAGTTTTGAAGACCCTGGAGCACCAGGACAATGGAAATGCCCATAAAATGACCCCATTTTGGAAAGCTAACACCCCAACGTATAATCTATGAGGCATAATGAGTCTTTTGAACGGTTCATTTTTTTCCAGAAGTTTTTGGAATATGTGGGAAAAAAATGAAACCGCATTTTTTTTATACAAAGTTGTCCATTTATAAGATATTACCAACACATAGCATGTACATAGCAAAAATGACACCCCAAAATACATTCTGCTACTCCTCCTGAGTATGGCGATACCAAATGTGTGAGACTTTTACACATCCTGGCCAAATACAGAGGCCCAACATTGAAATAGCACCTTCAGGCATTCTAGGAGCATAAATTACAAATCTAATTTCTCAACCACCTATTACAGTTTTGAAGGCCCTGGAGCACCAGGACAATGGAAACGCCCATAAAATGACCCCATTTTGGAAAGCTAACACCCCAACGTATAATCTATGAGGCATAATGAGTCTTTTGAACGGTTCATTTTTTTCCAGAAGTTTTTGGAATATGTGGGAAAAAAATGAAACCGCATTTTTTTTATACAAAGTTGTCCATTTATAAGATATTACCAACACATAGCATGTACATAGCAAAAATGACACCCCAAAATACATTCTGCTACTCCTCCTGAGTATGGCGATACCAAATGTGTGAGACTTTTACACAGCCTGGCCAAATACAGAGGCCCAACATTGAAATAGCACCTTCAGGCATTCTAGGAGCATAAATTACACATCTCATTTCTCAACCACCTATTACAGTTTTGAAGACCCTGGAGCACCAGGACAATGGAAACTCCCATAAAATGACCCCATTTTGGAAAGCTAACACCCCAACGTATAATCTATGAGGCATAATGAGTCTTTTGAATGGTTCATTTTTTTCCAGAAGTTTTTGGAATATGTGGGAAAAAAATGAAAACGCATTTTTTTTATACAAAGTTGTCCATTTATAAGATATTACCAACACATAGCATGTACATAGCAAAAGTGACTCCCCAAAATACATTCTGCTACTCCTCCTGAGTATGGCGATACCAAATGTGTGAGACTTTTACACAGCCTGGCCAAATACAGAGGCCTAACATCTAAGTAGCACCGTCATGTGTTCTAGGAGCATAAATTACACACATAAATTCCTGACAACCTATCACATTGTTGAAGGCCCTTCATATTTCTAAAACATAGCATGTACTGTACATACCAATTATAAACCAAAATACATTCTTCTGAGAAAAAGGGTAAAGAAAAGATTACCTGCGGTTTTAGTAGTGCAGTGGTCCAAAGAGGAGAGCATCGGTCCAGGCAGCAGGCAGGAACGTGGACAGCGACAGCAAAACAGGCAGCAGGCAGGAATAGTCAGTACAGGTAGAGATGATGTCAGCACAGCCAAAGCATTGGTCCAGATAGCAGGCAGAGATGTGGTCAGCAGTAGCAAAAGGAACAAAGGATCGTCCATGCAGCAGGCAGGAATACTGTCCATAGTTAGTACATGCAGCAGGCAGAGGTATGGTCAGCACAGCCAGAGTATTTGTCCAGGGAGCAGGCAGGACCATCAAGTTTAGGGCAACGGTCAGGAAAGAATGGGAACAGGGGTAGAGGCTTCTCCCACCCAAATCGCTTTGAAGCCTCCGGACAACCAGACCCTGTTCTGGGAACACAGAAAACCAAAAACAGTTTTTCTGAACTCAGAACACTATTCTGGAGCCCCTCACATATGTGAGACCCCTGTGTAGCAGGGTGAAAGATCAGTCCAAGGGGGCAGGCAAAAACATGGTCAACAGGCCGAGGTCAGTGCAGGTAAAAGGCAGAAATAAACGGTAGGCAGAGGCATAATCCATACAGTCCAGGGTCAGTTCACGTGAAAGGCAGAAACATGGCGGATAAACAATGCAGACGGTAGGCAGAGACATAGTCGAGAAACAGGCCAGGGTCAGTTCACATGGAAGACAATGATATGGTTGGTTGAGGCAGAGAAATATTCAGGACATATTGAAAACGGGGAAATGGCAGTATTAGAAATATGGGCTAATAGTTTTCGAGAGTGTGATATCGCTTGAAGCATTTTCCGATGCAAAAGCCAGGTTGGGAGGGACAGTCGGGACAATGGAAGCTGGTGTCTTTCCTAATTCCTCTTCTGGTGCACACCCGACATTTTTTTTGGCGTCGTCTTCCGGATCGTGATGGTGGAATATGGTCTGAAAAATGGCGCTCATGTAGTCTGCTGACACAATCTGAGTGAATGCTTTCTGGGGGGGATGTTTGTTGGTAGATCAGGGCAGTGACAATGTCTTCAATAAATCTCATGAAGGTGGTGGGTCTATGTGTGTATTTTTGGTAGACTATGAAAGAATTTAACAGGGCCAAATGAAAAAAGTAAATTGCGATTTTTTTATACCAGAAGAGGGATTTTCGGGTTGAAAGATAGGGCTGCAACATTTGATCATTTAAATCCACACCCCCCATGAATTTATTGTACTCATTGATGCAGGAAGGCTTGCGAACGGTACTGCGTCTTCTGTGAAGTTCCACCGAGGTGTCATCGTGGATGGTGGACATGATGTACACATCTTTCCTATCCCTCCACTTCACAGCCAACACATCCTCGTTCCTCAAGCTTGCCGATTCCCCCTTTTGAATGGTTGTGGTGACAGGACGCTGTGGGAAGCCCTTTCTGTTTATTCTTGTTGTACCACACGCCAGAGTTTTTTTTAGGTAGAGGTGGCGGAGAAGGGGCAGGCTGGTATAATAGTTGTCCATATAAATATGATACCCTTTGGAGGAGTGGAAATACCAACTCCCAAACAATTTTTCCACTTATTCCCATGTACGATGGACACTCAGGGGGCTCGAGCTGGGAATCTTTGCCTTCGTACATGCGGAATGAGTGCACATAACCAGTGGCGCTTTCACAGAGCTTGTTGAGCTTCAAGCCGTACCTCGCCCGCTTACTGGGGATATATTGCTTGATTCCCAGCCGGCCTGTGAAATGCACCAGGGATTCGTCCACAGAAATGTTTTGGTCAGGGACATAAAGTTCGGCAAACTTCTTGGAAAAAAAATTAATTAGGGGGCAAATTTTATATAATTTGTCAAAGTTTGGGTGATCTCGGGGGGGGGGGGGGCACTGTGAGTTGTCACTGAAATGCAGGAACCGCATTATAAGTTCGTATCGGGACCTGGACATGGCCGATGTAAAAATTGGCATATGGTGGATGGGTTTCTTCGACCAATACCTATTCATTTCATTTTTTTTGTAAGCCCCGTGTTAAACGTTAGGCCTAAAAACAATCTAAGCTCCACCACTGTTAGGGGTCTCCATTCAAAAGGGCGGGCATAGCTGGAGCTGGGGTTGTTTTCAATGAATTGTTGAGCAAAAAGATTAGTTTGCTCCACAATGCCTTGAACCAATTCATCAGGGAAAAATAAATTAAAAAAATCAAGTTTGGAAAAACCCTCAGTGTTGACCTGCACACCTGGCTGTGCTGTAAAAGGGGGGATCGTGGCTGACCCTGAGGTAGAAGGCAGCCACAATGGGTTTGCCAAGCCATCTGGAAGCTGGGTTCGGGTCCTACTTCTTTGGCGTGTACTTGCACTGGGCCTTTCCTCCTGGGGTCTAGCAGCGCTTGCACTGGGCCTTTCCTCCTGGGGTCTAGCAGCGCTTGCACTGGACCTCGCCTCCTGGGGTCTACCGCCGTTGGCACTGCTGGTCGCTGCCTGGTGTTCAGACCGTCTTCTTTTTGGACGGACTGTGTCCTCCTCTAATTCGGATCCGGATGTGCTGCCTTCGGGGGGGTTCATATTCCGAACCAGAATCGGAATCAGAACTGAGCGGTGAGAGCTCCCCGTTGCTCTCATCGGTCAGACTGAGTATTTGATATGCTTCTTCTGGGGTGTACACCTTTCTGGACATAGTGGGTACGCTGGTGAGGTGGCAGGTACTCTGGTGGCAGGTTCTCTGGTGAGGTGGCGGGTACTCTAATGGACAGGTACTCCTGATGGATTGGTGGTGGGTACTCTGGTGAGGTGGCGGGTACTCTGGTGAGGTGGTGGGTACTCCTGATGGACAGGTACTCCTGATGGACTGGTGGCGGGTACTCCTGGTGAGGTGGCGGGTACTCCTGGTGAGGTGGCTGGTACACCTGATGGACAGGTACTCCTGATGGACAGGTACTTCTGATGGACTGGTGGCGGGTACTCTGAGGTGGCGGGTACTCAGGTGAGGTGGCGGGTACTGCTGATGGACAGATACTCCTGATGGACTGGTGGCGGGTACTCAGGTGAGGTGGCGGGTACTCCTGATGGACAGGTACTCCTGATGGACTGGTGGCGGGTACTCTGAGGTGGCGGGTACTGCTGATGGACAGGTACTCCTGATGGACAGGTACTCCTGATGGACTGGTGGCGGGTACTCTGAGGTGGCGGGTACTCAGGTGAGGTGGCGGGTACTCCTGATGGACAGGTACTCCTGATGGACTGGTGGCGGGTACTCTGAGGTGGCGGGTACTCAGGTGAGGTGGCGGGTACTGCTGATGGACAGGTACTCCTGATGGACAGGTACTCCTGATGGACTGGTGGCGGGTACTCTGAGGTGGCGGGTACTCAGGTGAGGTGGCGGGTACTCCTGATGGACAGGTACTCCTGATGGACTGGTGGCGGGTACTCTGAGGTGGCGGGTACTCAGGTGAGGTGGCGGGTACTGCTGATGGACAGGTACTCCTGATGGACAGGTACTCCTGATGGACTGGTGGCGGGTACTCTGAGGTGACGGGTACTCAGGTGAGGTGGCGGGTACTGCTGATGGACAGTTACTCCTGATGGACTGGTGGCGGGTACTCAGGTGAGGTGGCGGGTACTCCTGATGGACAGGTACTCCTGATGGACAGGTACTCCTGATGGACTGGTGGCGGGTACTCTGAGGTGGCGGGTACTCAGGTGAGGTGGCGGGTACTCCTGATGGACAGGTACTCCTGATGGACTGGTGGCGGGTACTCTGAGGTGGCGGGTACTCAGGTGAGGTGGCGGGTACTCAGGTGAGGTGGCGGGTACTCCTGATGGACAGGTGGGTGGCGGGTGATCTGGTGGCAGGTACTAGATGACAGGTACTCTTTATTTAGGGGGGGCAATCTGGGCACAGTAGTACATATGTATATGTGTATAACATATGTGTAACTCACTGTTAGCTGATCTCCTCCTCACAGGTGTGTGAAGAGGAGAACCAGGCAACAGTGAGTTACACACAATTGTGTGTTTTGTTTACATTTAGTGACCTGCTGTGATTGGACACAGCCGGTCACGTGGTAAAGAGCCAATTTCATTGGCTCTTTACCCTGATCGAGTATCCAAGGGAAAAACCTCAGCCCCGATCGCCGCGCTGCGCGCCGTGCACGCCGCTGCGCAGCTCTGCATCATCAATTCCGGTAAGTTTATACCGGAATCTCCGCCGCCCGCCGCCACATTACTTGAATCGGTGTGTCCAGAGGGACACACCGGATCCCAGATCGCCGCGCTGCGCGCCCCCAGGGGCGCGCGCGCGTGCCGTGCACGCCGCTGCTGCAGCTCTGCATATGGGAGCCGGTAAGCCGCTCCGCTGCCCGCCGCGCCGCACAGAAAGCTCCGCTGCCCGCCGCTGCTGCTCCGCCGCCACTCATTTACCCCCATCAGGGAACTGCTGTGTCCTAAGGAACACAACGGTACCTGGGAGAGCCGGCGAAGCACCGGATGGCGGCGGGAGGGGGGGTGCCCCCTCCCACCGCCTATAAGAACGATCAAGCGGCGGAACCGCCGCTATGATCGTTCTTATGGTGCAGAGAATCGCTGGCAGAACAAAAGGATATCTGAATGATGCCTCTAGCTGCAGGCATCATTCAGATATTCCTCTACAAAGCAGAGGACGTCATATGACGTCCACCCAGGATGGGAGATCCCATCTGTGGACGTCATATTACTATGGCTGGGTAGGGAAGTGGTTAAAGATTGTTGTAAGGGATAACAACCATTGGTGAAGTATGTTCTAATAGCTGATTGTGACACGTCAGTAGGCTCTATCAGTATGATAAAAGAGCCAAATAGTCATATTAGCGAGTAGTTTAAACATAAGGACATTTACAATAATTACACTCCTGCCCGACAAGAAGTCAGGCAGGCAAAGGAACTAGTACTGGCACTGTCAAAGTCTGTACTTACATAGAGCGCTGTTTGGCGCTGTTCGTGTGCGGTGACCATCTATGTTAGCCTGTATGGAGCCATCTTCTAGCTCTCATGCAGCTGGGCACTTATATAGTGCCACCTATGACCTGGGAGATCATGTGATCCGCTGTGGGCACCACCCCTCCCCCCCCGAGAGCACATCCTGGCCGCTGAATGCGGCCAGCGTGTGGCTCCCTCGGCGTCCCGGAAGGACGGGTGTCCTCGACAACCGCTGTAATTTCCGCCGCAAATGCGTGACATCGCGGCGTCGCGCCCACACGTGTACAGGACCACGCTTTCGCGCCCCGCCGGGAGACGTCCAGAAATGAGCACGGGAAACCGCCGGCAAGAAGGTGCCCCCCAAAAACAGGGGGACGGTCGGAACAAGTTCAAGCCGCTACAAGGGCATGCAAGAGGGAACTGCAGATAAATCCACATCCCCCCTTCCTGCCAGGAAGCCAAAGTAAGCCAGGCTCCACCAAGGGAGGCATAGGAGGAGCCATGGCCCAATCGGAACCCCCCACACAATTAGAATGTATTTAATAACAAAAAAAAAATTAATAATGAACAACATTGAGCCTATAATCGTTATACATTAATTGATCGAGTTTGTAATTGTGTGTATATTGGGGTGCCAAAGGTTACTTTTGTATTTATTGGCACATTTTTTGGGGCTGTGTCTGTATTAAATATTCTTAGTGTAGCACTCCAAAAAGCTCATTAAGCAGGTTGGAATGAATTATTACAAGGTGAATGAAATTATTATATTTTTATTTTTAACTGAGATTCTTACTTGATCTTCTACCTACTTTTTAAGGAGGGGGAAGAAGATATTTAAATCTATTCTTTCCAAATGAAGACGGTTCCATGTCTCAACATACCATTAGTGCATTTTTTGTTTTAAAAATTATTCATCATGTATAGAGAAAATTGTAAATCTACAACATATTGAATATTGGAAAACAGCACCGCTCATACCTCTATATCATGTCAGACTAGTACTTACCGAGGCCGAGATGCCGAGAGCAGTTCACCCTTGCGACTGAGCGCACTTCGACCCCTGGAGGTGAGACAGGGGAGGAATGGCACTGAGAGATAAAGGCTACCCAGCAGGTGCAAGTAGACTTGTATCAGGGTCTTTCAAGTGGTCGAGCAGCTGTGTCAAACTGGCAGGTGGGTGGCTTGCTGGAAGAACTTGATCAGTCCAAAACCAGGCTGAGGGTCAAGCACAGGCAGGTAAGATAGTCCAAACACAGCCAGAGGTACTGTGTAGGGAACACACAAGGCAAGTCCAGGTCACAGGCAAAAGGTCAAGGCAAGGAGACAAGAGGCAAAGTCTGGGTCACAGGCTGAGGGTCAAACACAGGAGACAAGTGGAGTCCGTAATACAAGCCAAGGTCAGGTGCAGGAGAAGATCAGCAGAGCCAGAGGCAATCCGGGTCACAGCAGGTAATCAAACACAGGAACAAGTCACAGGAAACAGGAAGTTGAAGACAAACCAGCAATACCACTGAGCACTTGCTGAGCTTTTATAGGCAGCCAGGAAGTCATGTGGTGCGTGAGTGTTTCACTGTCAACTTTGCTGCCATCTAGCGTTCAAATGGAAGTATAACATGCTTCTTCACAATGTATTTCTCTGACAGTGCCCCCCCCCCCCCCGAGGGGCAGCCTCTGGATGCCCAAACTGGACATTAACTCCGGGTGCTCTCGGTGGAATGCCTGGCTCAAACGTGGAGCATGCAAGTTTCGGGAGGGTTCACAGGAATTGTCCTCAGGGGGATACCCTTTCCAACTGACCAAATACTGGAGTTGTCTACCCCTCTTCCTGCAACTCAAAATCTTCTCCACCTCAAACTCGTTCTCTCTGTCCACCAGGACAGGTGGAGGCGGAGGTTCTTCTCTGTCAGGAAAGGAGCTAGGAATAACAGATTTGAGTAGCGATGCATGGAACACAGGGTGTATTCTATAGGACCTGGGTAAAACTAGTTCAAAGGCCACAGGATTGAGCATTCTCTTGATTTTGAAGGGGCCTATGAATTTTGGGCTCATAACCACACTTCTTCGCCCACCTTGAAGGCTGGATTCTCCTTTCTACCCTTGTCGTAGAACCTTTTGTAGTCCTCCTGTGCTTTTTACATGGCTTCCTGGATCTTTTGAAAGTTCTGCTGAATGGAGGTTACCTGGTCCTGTACGGCAGGGACAGACAGCTCAGGAAAGGAGTTTGGAAGAAAGGAGGGGTGGAAGCAAAAATTCGCCCAAAAAGTTTTTGATTGGTGGCCGAATGGATCGAGTTATTGTACGTGAACTCAGCGTAAGACAGGAGAGTGTACAAGTTATCTTGGGAGCCAGAACAAAAACAGCGGAGATACTGCTCCAAGGTTTGGTTTGTTCTTTCAGTCTGCCCATTGTCCTGGGGATAATAGGCAGAGGAGAGACAGATTTTTATTTCCAAAGATTTGCAGAGTTCTCTCCAAAACTTCGAGGTAAACTGAACGCCTCTATCGGAGGTGATGCTCACAGGTACACCATGAAGCCTTATTACTTCCTTGAAGAAAATGTTAGCTGTGTCTGCAGTGGATGGAGCACCCACCATGGGTAGGAAATGTGCCATCTTGGAGAGACGATCAATGACGACTAAGATGGTGGTGAACCCCCCCGAGGGAGGCAGGTCCACTATGAGGTCCATGGAGACTTCGGCCCATGGGTGTTCTGGAATGGATAAGGATTTTAGTAGACCCCAGGACTTAGAATTAGATCCTTTACTGCGCTGGCATGGAACACAGGAAGCAACATATTCTTTACAATCCTTTCTCCAACCTGGCCACCAAACAGAACGGGAGAGTAGTTCCATAGTCTTTTGAATCCCGAAGTGACCTGCCAACTTGTGGTCATAAAAGGTTCTCAACGTCAGAGGTCTTACCTCTGGTGGGACAAAGATTTTCCCCTGGGCCCAGAGTAGGTCATCATGTTTCTCCAAGGAAGGTACTTCCGAACTGAAACAGTGACTGGATGCCACTTTGATGGCGGGTATTAGGTCCGTCTGAGTAATTAAAAGAAAATTTTGTGGAGACAGAATAGTACTCGGTTCGGCTGACTGAGGGGTTTCAAGGAACATTCGGGAGAGTGCATCTGCCTTTCCATTTTTTGAGCCTGGTCTTTAAGATATGTGAAAGTTGAATCTAGAGAAAAAGAGAGCCCATCGGGCCTGTCTGGGTCTTAAGCGTTTGGCTGTTCTGAGGTAATCTAGATTCTTATGATCGGTGAAGATCATAACAGGATGGACAGCACCTTCCAGTAGATAACTCCACTCCTTCAGGGCGAATTTGATGGCCAACAACTTCCTGTCACCTACATCATAGTTCTTTTCTGGTGAACTTAACTTCCGAGATGCGAAGGCTACAGGGTGCAGAAGAGCCTTGGGGCCCTGTCGTTGGGAGAGGATGGCCCCAGTGGCTGTTTCGGATGCATCCACTTCCAGTACAAAGGGCAGAGCTGGGTCTGGATGCCATAATATTGGTGCAGAAGTGAATAGGGATTTTAGTGTGATGAAAGCCTCCTGGGCTTCTGGGGACCACTGGAAGCGATTATGCTGGCATGTCAATTGAGTGATGGGAGCCACAATGGATGAGAAGCCTGCGATAAACCTCCGATAGAAGTTTGCGAATCCAATGAATCGCTGTACCCCCTTTTTGTCCACAGGAGCCGGCCACTCCTGAATTTCTTTGATTTTCTGAGGGTCCATTGCGACCCCATCAGTAGAGATAATGAATCCTAAGAACTGTACAACTGTCTTTTCAAACTCACACTTCTCTGCTTTGAGGTATAGTTTGTGTCTCCTGAGGATTGCCAAGACCTTTTTGACGTGTGTTTGATGAAGCTCGACGGTGGCAGAGAATATGAGGATGTCGTCAAGGTAGACCACTAGAAAGTCATCCAGGTATTCACGGAAAATATCATTCACCAGGTGTTGAAAGGTGGCCGGGGCATTGCAGAGTCCGAATGGCATTACCAGGTACTCATAATGCCCAAACCTGGACCTGAAAGCGGTCTTCCATTCGTCGCCGGCCCGAATTCGGATGAGATTGTAGGCCCCACGGAGATCCAATTTGGAAAAGATTCGGGCGGCTCGGAAGCGTTGAAATAATTCTGGGAGTAGTGGAAGCGGGTACTGTTTTTTTATAGTCACTTTATTTAGTTCCCTGTAGTCAATGCAGGGCCTCAGGGAACCATCTATTTTTTCCACAAAGAAAATACCAGCTCAGGCCGGTGAGGAGGAAGGACGGATGAAACTTTTTTCCAGGTTTTCATCTATATAAATTTTGAGAGATTTCGGAGCCGGGTAAGAGGTCAATGGGGCAGTCATAAGGCCTGTTAGGTGGAGGTGACCTTCTTCTTATTCAGTTTATTTGGGGTTCATGTGCTTGCAACCAGGGAAGGCCCAGGATGATGGGGAACATAGCAGAGGGAATTACATCGAAGCGTAGGAACTCCTGGTGACCAGAGTCCGTGGTGGTGAGGATGGGTCTGGTTTCCTGGGTGATAAGTCCGGAGCGAGGAAGAGACCCATCGGCCAGGTGTACCTGGAGGCTTTGTTTCTTGGTCAAAAGGGGAATATGCAGGTCGTTAGCCAGTGAGGAGTCCAGAAAGCAGCTACACGCTCCTGAGTCAACTATAGCCGGTAGGCGGGTTTCCTTTCCCGCTAGCTGCAGGGAGACAAAGAGGGTAACTTAAGTCTGTGAAATTCCGGAAATTTGATAGTTCATGACAAATTGAGGATAGAACTTACTAGATCTCACTGGGCAGGTGCAAAGGAAGTGGCCCGAACCGCCACAGTAAAGGCAAAAATATCAAATCTAATGCCACATACACACTAACGGTTTACCCGTCGAAAAAAAAAATTATGGTTTTCCCGACGGAATTCCGCTCAAGCTTGTCTTGCGTACACACGGTCACACCAAATTCCACCTGTCAAAAATGTGGTGACGTACAACACATACGACGGCACTATAAAGGGGGAGTTCCATTCAGCTGCTTTTGCTGATCTTGTGTTAGTAAAAGTTTGGTGAGAGACGATTTGAGCTTTTCAGTGTTTGTGCTTTTCAGATCGTTTTCTGCTGTTCAGTTGGTGCTTGTGGGTTCGTATCTGTCTTTCAGTGCGTATAGTGAGTTTGTATCTGTTTTTCAGTGCGTTCTTGTCCGCTTGTTTCTGATTTTCAGGTCGTTCTTCATAGGCCTGCTGTTCTTCAGTGCATTCTGTTAGTTCGTTCTGACCAGCCGACCATTTTCTAGCTATGTTGCGGGTATGTACTCGTTGTCGAGTTTGTGCTGTGCAGAGGCTTGGTGTTGGGGTTCTTGCTTTGACCCAAGCTCAGTCCATGAACAGGGTGGGGAGGAGTTCATGGACGAAGAATTGGTTGCTCCAGCGTGACCAATTCTGTCATATGCCTTTGCTGCGGGAGATCCAGGAGAATAATCCTGGCAACCCTGGCGTGTAATGTTCGATGTTGAAGTGACGGACCCCGTTTTTCACCGTCTGTTGGCTTTGCTGTCCCCTTATATCACAAAGCAGGACACCTGCATGCGGCAAGCCATCACTCCCGAGCAGAGGCTAGTCGCCACGTTGCGATACTTGGCAATAGGGAGAAGTCTGCAGGGCCTCAAGTTCTCGACAGTCATCTCCCCTAGGCTCTGGGGATCATTATTCCAGAGACCGGTTCTGCCATCATCCAAGTCCTTCAGAAGGACTATATTAAGGTAAGTTTTCTCCTTTAACATCACATTCTATGTATTTAATGTTTGCTAATGTATTATATTTCTTTCTTCATTCCCTAGTTACCATGATTGTAATATGCTGTGAATGTCCCCTTTGTCCCCATGCATGCTGTAAGATTTTAATGCTCTTTTTTTGGCCTACATGCATATTTCCCTTCACTAACTTCTCCAGCATGCTATCCTGGGCCCATATACACCTAGCCTAGTCACTTACCAATGTATTTTGTCAGCTCCATTGTAGTGCTTTACCCTAAACAACCCCTAAAATGTGTTCAAATGTTTTTGTTCTCATTAATTTCAGGCTGAGTGGCAGAGGCTTTTTTTGGGGTCCCAAACTCAGCTAGAACTCCCCCCCCTAAAATGTGTACAAATGTTTTTGTTCTCATTAATTACAGGCAGAGTGGCAGAGGCTTTTTTTGGGGTCCCAAACTCAGCTAGAACCCTCCCCCCCTAAAATTTTTACAATGGGGCATCAGAGGGGGTGAGGAATCTGATAAGTGGGCCTTATATTTTTGTCTTTAAATACTCCTTCAACTAAATGTTATACTGATGTTGGCCAAGAATGTTTTTGTATAATTTGCTTGCAATGTTATGTGCAAAAGTACTGATATTATTTTTTCTGGTTTGTCTCCACAGTTTCCTTCAACGCCACAGGAATGTCAGACTGTGGCATCCCATTTTGCGGAGCAGTGGGACTTTCCCAACTGCGGAGGTGCAATAGATGGAAAGCACGTCCACATCGTGCCACCACCCCATTCGGGGTCATACTATTATAACTATAAGGGGTTTAATAGTATAGTGTTGATGGCGGTGGTGTCGGCACAATATGAGTTTCTCTATGTGGACTAGTGATGAGCCGAACACCCCCGGGTTCGGTTCCCACCAGAACCCGCGAACGGACCGAAAGTTCGCACAAACTTTAGAACCCTATTAAATACAATGGATGCGAACGTTCGAAATCTAAATAGCTAATTATAACGACTATTATGCATGTTATTGTCCTAAAAAGGGTTTGGGAACCCGGGTTCTGCACCAGGGGACATGTATCAATGCAAAAAGAAGTTTTAAAAACTGCCGTTTTTCTGGAGCAGTCATTTTAATGATGCATAAAGTGAAAAAAAAAAGTCAAATATTCCTTTAAATATCGTACCTGGGGGGTGTCTAAAGTATGCCTGTGAAGTGCTACGTGTTTCCCATGTTCAGAACTGTCCCTGCACAAAATTACATTTCTAAAGGAAAAAAAGCCATTTAAAACTGCTTGCGGCTTTAATGTAATGTCTGTTCCCGGTAATATGGATGAAAATCTTTAAGAAAAATGGCATAGCTACCCCATCACACACCCCCCCCCCCTACCCCAGCCCATTACCAGCCCCTTTGGGTCTTGTATGGATATTAAGGGGAACCCCGCACACAAAATAAAAAAAGGCCCTATATACTCTGAACAGCCGTATACAGGCGGTGCATACAAGACAGGGACTGTAGGTTTGTTCTTATGTAGAATCTGTTTGTAATTTTGAACAGGTACATTGTTTAAGTGTAGCTCCAGGCAAAAAATCTATTTTTAAGCTTTTTGGAAAACATAGGGAAGGGTTATCACCCCTGTAACATTTGTTTTGCTGTCTGTGCAGTGCGCTGTAAGTGCCGCAAAATCCTGTTGGTGTAACACACCAGGAAAAATCAGCAATACAGGCTAAGTTAAGGTGTAATATGGTCAGGAGGCACACTCCGCCCGCTGTAAGTGCCCCAAAATCCTGTTGGTGTAACACACCAGGAAAAAGCAGCAATACAGGCTAAGTTCAGGTGTAATATAGTCAGGAGGCACACTCCGCCCGCTGTAAGTGACGCAAAATCCTGTTGGTGTAACACACCAGGAAAAAGCAGCAATACGGGCTAACTTCAGGTGTATAATGTACAGGAGGCTTAGCAACAATGACACTGACACTGTCCCCTGCCTATCCTTCTCTCTCCCTGCACACAAGATTTATCAAAGTATATGACACTGACACTCTCCCTGCCTATCCTTCTCTCTCCCTACACACAAGGTTTAGCAAAGAATATGACACTGACACTGTCCCCTGCCTATCCTTCTCTCTCCCTGCACACAAGGTTTATCAAAGTATATGACACTGACACTCTACCTGCCTATCCTTCTCTCTCCCTACACACAAGGTTTAGCAAAGAATATGACACTGACACTCTCCCTGTCTATCCTTCTCTGTTCCTACACACAAGGTTTAGCAAAGAATAGATTTGACAAGATTTGACACTGTCCCTGCCTATCCTTCACTTTCCCTGCTCCGGAACACACTACACGAGGCCTTTTATAGTGTGGGGCGTTTACTAAACCCCCTCAGCTATAATTGGCCACAGGCATCCTGCCTGTGGCCAATCATTGCTCTCCTCGCTGCCGGCGCTGTGATTGGCCAAGCATGCAGGGTCACAGTGCATGCTTGGCCAATCACAGCGCCGGGATTACACTGCGATGGCGCAGTGTATTGTGGGCCGTTCGCGTCACTCGAATTTGGCGCGAACGGCCCAAATCGTTCGTTGTTCGCCGAACGCGCGAACAGCCGATGTTCGAGTCGAACCTATGTTCGACTCGAACACCGAGCTCATCCCTAATGTGGACGTGGGGAAGAATATCCGGATGTCAGATGGTGGAGTATTCGCCCAGACGGAGTTCTCCAAACGTCTCCAGAGGGGTGGCCTGTCATTGCCACCTGATGAAGACAACGTGGAAGGACTCCCATTTGTGTTCATCGCAGATGAAGTATTCGGTCTGAGAGAACATCTGATGAGGCCATTCCCCCAGAGAACCCTCACCCTGGAGAGGAGGGTTTTTAACTACTGGCTGGCCAGAGCCAGAAGAGTGGTGGAGAATGCATTTGGCATAATGGCCAGCCGGTTCCGCCTGAGTATAAACTCAACCACATCGTGATTGCATGCTGTATTCTGCACAATTTTCTTCGCAAAAATGCTCTAAATTTTGTGGCCACAGTTGGGCCTGAGGCCGAACTTCCAGAAAGTACCCTGATGGCCCTGGAAGTTGGCCGTCCTGGCTTGCCCCCCCCAAATCCCCCTTGATGTGAGACAAAAATATCTGGAATATTTTACGGGTAGGGGGCCATTGCTATGCCAGAAAATATCTGCTAATTGTAAAAAATAAAAAACTGTTTATATCTGAAATCATCTTTTTTTTTTTTAAAGATATTTTTATTGAAGTTTTTCAACAAACTAACAAACAGAAAAAAAAAACAATAAACACGCAGAAAAAAAACACAATTACCGTACCAGATAGACAGATACAAAGATAAACGGTAGGCAATATGTTCAGACATAGACAAATAAAGAGATATCAATACAAAGGATATACAGTAGGCACACCGGGAAAAGGTGCATGTAGACCAATACGGGCACAGCAAAGGTGGGAGTCTAGACGTTAGAGATCCTTAGGGCATGGTCTACCACTGGTCAAACAAGTGTACTTCAGTTAGTGCTAGCCAGCCACCTACCCCAAATTTTATGAAAGGTTTTGGCCTGTTTCTGGATTTCAAAAGTAAGCTTATATAGCGGGATGGAGTCATTAATAATTTTCAACCAAAGGGCTTTCAAAGAGGTCTGTGCACCCTTCCAGGACAGTAGAATGTTTTTTTTAGCATAAAAATATAGTATACGAAGCAGTCTCTTGGCATGCGTTGATAGGTGTAATCAGCAAAAATGCCTAGTAGGCAGTTCTTGGGGTGAATTATATTTGGGAGGCCCAACGCCGAGGAGACAAAGGCACCCACCTCCCCCCAGAAGTCCCGAAAAATTGGGCATGACCAAAAACTGTGTAAGAAATCGGCCTCCTGCCCACAGCCGCGGAAGCAAGCGGAAGCAAGCGGCCGAGGACAGGAGACCCATCCTATGCAACCTCGCAGGAGTAAGGTGGGTCTGGTGGAAAAACGTAACTTGTATGACTCGGTCTCGGGACGCAATGACAGACATTTTGTAGGTATCACTGAATTCCGACCAGTCCTCAGCCTCTAAGGAGATGTCCATAGAGGTCCATTTGTCCTGAGCTCTATGGAATCTGGGGTTAGAATCGGTTAGCAGGGTTGCATAATAAGTGGAAATACGTTTAGTGGGATCTGGTTGTCGCAATTTTTCCAATGGTGGCAGGTCAGTGGGGTCTTTCAGGGAACCAAACTGGGCCTGCATAGCATGCCGAAGCTGGTAGTAGTAAAATAAGTATGAGTTTGGTAGGTCAAAGTCTAAGCGTAGTTGAGAGAATGTTTTAACCACTTTGCACCGGCCGTACAACATTAAACGGCCACAAGGTGGCTCTACAATGCCGGGAGGCCGTCTTTATACGGCCTTGGCTCCTCCGGCCACTGGGGGGCGCGCGTCACTGAGATGCCGATGCGCGTGCCTGGCGGCCGCGATGTCCGCCAGGTGCCCGCGATCGGCCGGTACACAGACAAGGATGTGGATCTCTGTGTGTAAACACAAAGATCCACGTCCTGTCAGGGAGAGGAGACCAATGCTGTGTCCCTTGTACATAGGGACACAAATCGGTCACCTCCCCCAGTCAGTCCCCCCCCCCACAGTAACAATCACTCCCAGGGCACACATTTAACCCCTTCCTCGTCCCCTAGTGTTAACCCCTTCCCTGCCAGTCACATTTATACAGTAATCAGTGCATATTTATAGCACTGTTCGCTGTATAAATGTGAATGGTCCCAAAAATGTGTCAAAAGTGTCCGATGTGTCCGCCATAATATCGCAGTCCTGACAAAAATCGCAAATAACCGCCATTACTAGTTAAAAAAAAATATATAAAAAAAAATTCTGAATTCTATCCCCTATTTTGTGGCCTCTATAACTTTTGCGCAAACCAATCACTATACGCTTATTGCGATTTTTTTTACCAAAAATATGTAAAAGAATACGTATCGGCCTAAACTGATAAAAAAATAATTTTTTTTTTTTTTAAATGGGATATTTATTATAGCAAAAATCCAAAAATATTGTGTTTTTTTCAAAATTGTTGCTCTTTTTTTGTTTATAGCGGAAATAATAAAAACCGCAGAGGTGATCAAATACCACCAAAAGAAATCTCTATTTGTGGGAAAAAAAGGCGTCAATTTTGTTTGGGAGCCACGTCGCAATTGTCATTCAAAGCGTGACAGTGCCGAAAGCTGAAATTTTGCCTGTGCAGGAAGGGGGTATATGTGCCCAGTAAGCAAGTGGTTAACGCCCTGAGCGTTGTATAAGTGACATAGGTATTTGACCCCCTTAGAGTACCAGCGATTGGGATCAGGAAGAGAGTACAGTTCCTGCAGGTTTGGGTTGAACCACAGAGGGTTGTTAGGGGACTGTGACCAGGTATGCATGGATACCTTCTTGACAATGTAACGGAAAGATGAAAGGGAGGTGGCCAATAGAGAGGTTCCGGGGCGGTCAGGGACCCGTCCTCTGTAGATGATATTATGCAGAGTCTCCAGAGAGGATGCTATAGCCCCCTCCGTGGAGGTACAAGCATTTGCTGGGACTGGACACAGCCAATCATGGATGTGCACCAACTGGGATGCTAAGTAATAGAGGAAGAAATTTGGAAATGCCAGGCCCGCCAAGTGTGCCACCCTGGGGGAGCCGCCCTTCCACAGGAAAGTCGTGCATATTGTGTCTATGCGTTTAAAGATAGCTTTAGGCACATTGCAAGGGGAGTTTGCAAGGATATAAAGTAATCTTGGTAAGCAAATCATTTTTAAAACATTGGCCCTTCCCATGAGGTCCAATGGCAAGTCCATCCACTGCTTGGTCTGCTCCTGAAGGCGGACCAATAGGGGATCTAGGTTATTGGTGATATATGAAGATAAAGGGGTTTGCACCACAACCCCAAGGTACCTAAAGGAGGACACCACCCGAAGTTTGGAATCCGGGTGAATTAGGGGGGGCACAGCCACGTCCAGAGGAAAAAGATTGGACTTATCCCAATTCACCCGGAAGCCTGAATAATCACCAAAAGCGGTAATCTCCATCAATAAAGCCTACAGTGACCCATCTGTATCAGCCAGATACACTAATGTGTCATCCGCATATAGTGAAATGCGTTCTTCTATAGTGGCAATTGGGAGACCCCTGATGGAAGGGGAGGACCGGATACGTACTGCCAGTGGCTCCATGGCCAGGGCAAACAAGAGGGGTGACAACGGGCACCCCTGTTGCGTGCCCCTAGTTATCGGAAAGGGTTCAATGATAGAGGAGTTGACCCGCACCCGAGTTACCGGGGAAGTGTAAAGAAGTTTTACCCATGCTATCACCCGTGGGCCAAAGCCATACATTTGTAGTACCCGAAAAAGATATGGCCATGCCACACTATCGAACGCCTTGCATGTGTCCAAGGACACAATGGCACGGGTGGGAGGACAGTCGTGTGGATACTGTAGGTTGTGGAACAGCCTGCGAATATTCATTCTGGTGGACCTGCCGGGAATAAAGCCCCCTTGATCACTGTGAAATAGGGACGTTACTACATCATTTAGGCGGTTAGCTAAAATCTTGGCCAGAATCTTAACATCCACATTGATGAGAGAAATGGGACGGTAAGATTTGCATTTAAGTGGGTCCTTGGGGTTTTAAAAGAAGCACAATCAGAGCCTCCCACATCGTTGGGGGAAGGACCCCAGCCTCTGGAGCTTTGTTATATGTCCGCAAAAGGAGGGGGCACAAAAGGTCTTTAAAATTGTTTATACCATTCGGTCGGGAAACCATCTAGCCCAGGTGTCTTATGAGCAGGCATTTATGAAATGGCTGCAGCAATCTCCTCCACCAAGATAGGTGCCTCCAACATATCCTGCCCCTCAGTAGATAAGGAGGGGAAAGATATGTCAGCCAGGTAATCAGTCAGTTGGGTTTCATCATAATCAACCCTAGAAGTATACCGGTCTTTATAGAAACATAAAAAGGAATCCAGGATATCTCCCGGGTCATCACTGATACGGCCTTGGGTAGTAACGATGCATGGGATAGAGATGGGGGAGTATTCAGGTCTGATCAAGTATGCCAAGAGATGTCCACCTTTATTACCATGTTCGAACGATTTCTGAGCAACATGTAACATGCGTTTTTGCGTGAGGTCCAACAGGCGGAGTTCATACTCCCTACGGCACTGTAACCATGCCTCTCTCGTATCAGAGGCAGGGTTAGGGGCGTATTCAGACTCTGCACTCACCATAGCGGTCTCAAGTTCCTCAGTAAGCATCTGGTGATTTTTACGTAAGACCCCCGTGATGGACATGAAGGTCCCCTCAGGGTTGTCTTAAACGCATCCCATTCAGTAGGGGGGTCCACCTTCCCCATGTTGTCTCTCCAGTAGTTTGCAATTCCCGACTTACATTAGACATGTGCATTCGTTTTCGTCCGAATGCATTTTCGTCCGAATTTCAGCTATTTTCGTTATCGTTTTAACAAACGAAAACGAAAGCACAGAATCCGAAAACCGAAAGATCCGACATAAACAAATGCTTTATTTTCGTTTTCGTTGCTACAACAGTTCGATATAGATAGGAGATTCGACGTGACGCTGACAATAACAATCTGTGTCTATCGAACCTGTGGTCGAATGTGCCTAACCTTAACTCTATTAGTCCAAGATTATTTTACATAGGAGAGAAAAGATTCGACATTATAGAGAGAAAAGATTCGACATAGGAGAGGAAAGATTCGACATAGGAGAGGAAAGATTCGACATAGGAGAGGAAAGATTCGACATAGGAGAGGAAAGATTCGACATAGGAGAGAAAAGATTCGACATAGGAGAGAAAAGATTCGACATAGGAGAGAAAAGATTTGACATTATAGAGAGAAAAGATTCGACATAGGAGAGAAAAGATTCGACATAGGAGAGGAAAGATTTGACATAGGAGAGGAAAGATTCGACATAGGAGAGGAAAGATTCGACATAGGAGAGGAAAGATTCGACATAGGAGAGGAAAGATTCGACATAGGAGAGAAAAGATTCGACATAGGAGAGAAAAGATTTGACATTATAGAGAGGAAAGATTCGACATAGGAGAGGAAAGATTCGACATAGGAGAGGAAAGATTCGACATAGGAGAGGAAAGATTCGACATAGGAGAGGAAAGATTCGACATAGGAGAGGAAAGATTCGACATAGGAGAGAAAAGATTTGACATTATAGAGAGAAAAGATTCGACATAGGAGAGGAAAGATTCGACATAGGAGAGGAAAGATTCGACATAGGAGAGAAAAGATTCGACATAGGAGAGAAAAGATTTGACATTATAGAGAGGAAAGATTCGACATAGGAGAGGAAAGATTCGACATAGGAGAGAAAAGATTCGACATAGGAGAGAAAAGATTTGACATAGGAGAGAAAAGATTTGACATTATAGAGAGAAAAGATTCGACATAGGAGAGAAAAGATTCGACATTATAGAGAGAAAAGATTCGACATTATAGAGAGAAAAGATTCGACATTATAGAGAAAAGATCACTGCTTGTGGGCGGAACATTCGACCGGAAATGTATGATTGCAGAGTCGTACAGTTTCGCTGCTCCGTCGAATCTTCTTTTAACATTCGACAGACACCATAAGCCTTCAATGACAGATTCGACCTTAATTAATTCAGATTTTCGGACGAATGCAATTTCTAACGAAAAACGAAATAAATAAAAACTAATTTCGGGAGTAACTAAATAAATTTATTTTTTGGACGAAAACGAAATTCCGAAACGAAATATTTCAGTGTGCACATGTCTAACTTACATTCACCCTGCACGATCTTGTCCTCCAACCAGTAGGAGTTCAGGCGCCAAATAGCAGGCCCCGAACCTGGAAGGAGAAGGAGATCCACAGAGAGAGGGGCATGATCTGAAACTCCCCTGGGCAGATATGAAGCAGCAGAGACAATAGGAAGGGTCTCAGCCAGGACAAACGCCATATCTAATCGGGACATGGTGTGGAAAGAGTCCGAATGGCAGGAGAAATGGCGCACATCCAGATGTTTCCAGCGCCATACTTCTGTAAGGCCATGAACCTGGATCCAATCGAGGAAGGAGGGAAAGGGTCTGCCCCCACCCCCCAGTCGGTCCAGTGTTGGATCTAAAATAGCATTAAAGTCCCCCACATAAAGTAGGGGGCCAGGAGGTCTAGTCTGAAATTGAAGAGACAGTTTAGAGAGTATCTCCACTGAAAACGGGGGGGGGGGGGTATAAACATTCACCAGGGTAAGTGTCACCTTAGAAATCTGTATAGTAAGAATAATGAACCGCCCCTCAGGGTCAGTTTTAACCTGAAGAGTCTCAGCTGGGAGAGATTTGGCCAGTAGTATAGAAACCCCCTGGAATAATTAGTATGAGTGGCATGGTAGGAGTTGGACAACCATGGGCGTTTTAAGGCCCTTGTTTTAGAGCCTGTAAGGTGAGTCTCCTGGAGGCAGATAATATGAGGGTGACATTTTTTTAAGATCTCTTCTGGGGTGCATTCAGACTTCTAGTGTTCCATGAGACTATCCTTAGGGGCTTTGCCATTGCAAAACATACAGTAATAAGTGCAGTAATAGGTAAGCATAGAATAACATGGAAACCCGAAGACTTCCCTACTCAGAGCCACGGAACTTATACACGACTTTGGGAAAATAACATATTATAAAATGAATACTTCTAAGTTTTTTGCCCTACCCCTCAATATCCCCAAGAAAAGTATAAATGAACTCAAATTGGTATTCCCATGCACCTGGGACGCACCCTCCATTACCTACTTGGGTATTCAATTGACCCACCCAACGTCCAACCTATACTCTACCAACTTCCTACCCCTCTTAGAGCAAATTAAGACTGATTTCGCACAAATTTCCAAAATCCAATTAACTTGGATTGGGAGGATTGCAGCATATCAGATGCAAGTACTCTCGAAGATTCTCTACCTCTTCAGAACTATTCCGATCCCTTTACTGCAGAAATTTTTCTCTGAACTAGCAAAGCAAATGAATAAGTTCATATGGTTGAACAAAAAGCCTAGAGTAGCACTAAAAACTCTCTATTTACATAAGAACATAGGAGGAGGGGGTTTACCAAACGCTCATGCCTATTACATAGCTTCGTTATTGGACCAGCTGAAGTTTTGGTTCTCCTGTCAGGAGGACAATCTCTGGAATCACATAGAGAGAGAGGTCACACCAAGTCATAATCTAACTGCACTACTAATGGCACCCACTATTCACCACAAACCCATGATACCAGACTACCCCACAATAAAGGCCACACTTGAGGCATGGTCCCTCCTTACCAGGAAGAAATTTTCGGATGAACCCTCTCATAAGCTAGCTATCCCTCTGACAACCTGGACATTCCTCATTCAAAACTTCTCAACCCATCATTGGAAAAAAAGGCATACATTATAATACTACAGACATAACTCACCCTACAGTACTAGACATTTTCATGCTGCAGCAAATTAAGATATATGACAAGAAAATCCACACACTTCCACTGAAATTCCATTAGTCTTATGGGATTTTCTCCTGAATAAAAGCAAGACTACCACTAGGGGTATATCACTATGTTACCAATATTGTAATCACTACCCTAAGAACTTCAAAATTCCACCCATGCTTAAATGGGAGGCGGAAATCCAAAAATCCTTTTCACTGCCACAATGGCTGACAGCTATTAAGTACAATAGAATATCCTCAGCATGTGTGGACCATTGGGATAATTCGAGTAAGATACTCCATAGATGGTATATTATCCCAATGCGTCTACACAATATGAATCCCACCTTATCCCCACTATGTTGGGGGGAGTGTCACAACAAAGGCAATCTCCTCCATATTATGTGGCAATGCAGCATATTAAAAAACTTTTGGCGAGACGTATTTTTACTTATTTCAAAAATGTCTAAAATAAGGTGTACCCCACCCCGGAACTAGCATTACTTACACTAGGGATAGAATCCTTTCCATATACTTACAGGAAAGTGGTGGTACATATCCTGCATGCTGACCGTATATCTATAGCAGCCAAATGGAGAACTACAACTCCTCCTACTGTGTCGGAAGTCATAAACAGGGTAAATGCTCAGAGTTTAATGGAAAAAATGTTAGCATACAAAGTAGACCGAATACATGTCTATCAGAAATTTTGGGATATTTGGCCCTCGCTACACAATACCCCCTAGCATTGACTACTATGTATATTATGTTGAATAGAATAATCTGGCTACTTGTGGTGCAGTAGTAGCACTTTCAGAGCAGTGGAGTAGGACTCAGCATTGATATCTCTGTATGTTGGAACACAGGTACTTTTGTTATGTGTGACTAGCTAATGTTTATACCAAGCTCAAATATCTTCTTTACTTTACATTGTGATAGTATTATTCTCCATACTATTCTGTTCTTGTACTATAGATCTGTTATACTTTAATATCCAATTTAGGATGGCCATATGCTGGGCCGCATTCTCTGTACCTGGAAATTGATACAGTTAGCCTGCTCACAGTATGATCCCGAAATGGGTGACGGGCTCTCCGACTTAAATGTGTCCACATTATTGTATCAAGGATCTGTAACTGGGAGTCAAGACTCCAACGACATTATAAAGTTCCAAAAGGAACAGAGTTGTTTTATATTTTTTATTTTCTTCTGTATTATTTGATGATGTATGTATTTACATTACTGTACAACTGATATATTTGTACCTGTACAATACTTTCCTTCAATAAAAAAAAAAAAATGTAAGTAAAAAAAAAAAAGAAAGAATAACATGGAAACATACACATAAATGACCGGATAGGCCACACCACCTGAAGCACATACAAGCACATAAATAAAAAAGTGCGTGGATCTGCCAGCAGGAGAATAGGAGCCCGCATTGGAAAAAATAAAAACAGTAACAATCTGCCTTAGGCAGCAACCTGAGAAGACAATATCACAGTGAAAATACAAAACTGAGCTGCAAAAAAAGGAGATTAGAAAAAAGGAAAAAAAGGAAAAAATAAAAGTCCCAAAAAGAAAGAACCCCCCCTCTTCCCCACCCCCCACATCGCTCAGCCATCCCAAACATAGCGAGCCTTGGATGCAAAACCGAAAGACCTTCCTGACAAAAAGGGTCAGCAAAGGTCACAAAAAAAACGTGTTCCGTGGCCTCGCCACTAGCTGGTGTGAGGGTAGTGTGGAGTCAGGTGTGGCTGTCAACCGGAGGCAGAAAAAAATCTATAAACATGTCCGGGTGTAGAGTGCAAAGTCCTGATGGCCGTGGGAAAGTGCAGGATTTGTTGTCCTCCAATCCAGGCAGGGCAGGATAGTAAATAGTGCAAATGGGGGAGAGATTCCAGAATTGAAGGCCTGGTGGGATAATTATAAAAAGTCAGAGCAATCGGCACATCCGGGAATGGGTAACACCCAGCAAAGGAGGTAAGGTGGCTTAAATAGCAGTCAGTGTAAATTGCAATAAAGGCACAGGATACACATAGTGATGCACAGAGGTCTGGTAGTAAGGCAGTTGGTATGTGCTATCCTGAGACTATGGACACCGTTAGTCATTTCTGCATCTGTAAGCAGCTCCAAAACGATCATTCAGCCATGCCATGGCCTCCTTGGGGCTGGTGTAGAAATGAGCATTACCATCATAAATGATGCGCAGTTTGGCAGGGAAAAGCATGGTATAGGACAGACCCTCCGTGCTCAGGCGAGATTTCACTGCAGAAAAGGAGATTCGCTGGCGTTGAACTTCGGCAGAAAAGTCAGGATAGACAGAGATGGTGTTCCCATTAAATTTGAGAGGGCCTTTCTCCTTAGCTAGGCGCAGGATGGCAACTTTATTCCTGGAAGTTGAGTATGCGAGCAATAATGGAGCGTGGTGGGGCACCCTCAGGGGGAGGGCGGGGAAGGGTGCGATGCGCGCGTTCAATGACATGGGAGAATGAGGGCGCATCTGTACCAAAAATGTCCCGCAACCAGGAATAAATACATTTTTCAGGATGAGGGCCCTCAGCCCTTTCTGGGAACCCTACAAATCTGAGGTTGTTCCTGCGAGAACGATTTTCCAAATCTACGATTTTGGCACGGAGTGCCGCCATCTCGCTAGTGACATTCCGCATGTTAACGGATAGGGGATTGACAGTGTCCTCCAGGGAGCTAATACGTTCCTCTGTCTCTCCGGTTCTATCACGGAGGTTCTGGACATCCTGTTTAAGTAGTGAAAAGTCCATGCGAATAGATGCTATCTGAGTAGAAAGGGAGGCCTTACAGTCCTGGATAGCTAGCATAATGGTGGACAGTGTAGGTTCAGCAGAGGTAGGAGAATCCACAGACAGGCCAGTCTCAGTGAATTGCGGGGAGTCTTGGGACATCAGGGGGTCTGCTTGAGAGCGAAAGAGGGCAGGAATAGAAGCACTCACACCTGTAGCATGGTTCTTGTCAGCAGAGGAGGAGGCCTGCAGCGTGTCTGTCTGCCCTGCATGTGTCCCAGCACCATCTTGCCTCCTGAACCGAGCCAGTTCCCCCGCCGTGGATGGGGGCCGGGGCGGCCCGTATTTTACCATTTCAGCCAGCCTGCCAGATGCCCACCTCCGTGGGGAACAGATCGGTACCTTTGGCGAGGAAAACTGACCCAGGATAAGGTAAGGATGTCGGTTGAGAGCTGGAGCAGTGTGTCTATGTGACTGCTCTCTTCACCATCCGGCCACGCCCCCCCCTGAAATCATCTTTAATTTGATTTCTTGCTTGTGTTTCTTTTAGCTGTCTCCTAGGTTCTCCTAGTGCACTTGTTGTGCCAAGTGTTTTTTTGCATTATTAAATAACCCCCATTGTCACTGTAAACACCAAATTACTACAAACAATGGTATTGAGCATTGAAATAAGAAGCCACACATTGTTGAGTATAAAAAAACTTACTCTGTGCGGTGGCGGCCAGTCCATAGGGGGCGCCCGGGCGCCGCCCCCCCCCCCCCTCCTGTGGTCACCAAAAAAAAAAAAAAAACGGGCCCTTTAAGAGTTTTTTTTTTTTAATGTCTTTTTTTTACACATGGCAGCGCGACCATAGTGGGCGCCCGGCCGTCACTCACCACAACAATACATAGGTTCATGCATTGCATGAACCTATGTATTGCTGCCGCCCACTATTCAGATGGCCGGCCCCTTGAGCGCCGGCCATCTGAGTCACAGCGTCTGATTGGCCTTTAGAAGTGCCTATCAGAGCCAGCAGGCTCTGATAGGCTTCCCGACTACAGCCTGAGGGCTGTAATTGGCTTCTAAATACCTAATGAGAGGATGCACAGGGGTGCGTTCCCTGGCCAATCAGGTTCACCGGGTCTGGTTACCGGTAACCTGATTGGCTGAAGTGACATCGAGGGCGGGAGAAGACATCGAGGACGGAAGAAGACATCGAGGACGGAAGAAGGACGGCGCTGACTCGAGGAAGGTAAGTGCAGGGCTGGGGGGGACAAACTTGCTGTATTATGAGGACAAACTGGCTGCATTATGGGGGAGAAACTGGCTGTATATTGGGGGAGAAACTGGCTGCATATACGGGAGAAACTGGCTGCATTATGGGGGAGAAGCTGGCTGCATATGGGGGAGAAACTGGCTGCATTATGGGGGACAAACTGGCTGCATATAGGGGAGAAACTGGCTGCATTTGGGGGAGAAACTGGCTGCATTATAGGGGATAAACTGGCTGCATTATGGGGGAGAAACTGGCTGCATTATGGGGGAGAAACTGGCTGCATATAGGGGAGAAACTGGCTGCATTATGGGGGACAAACTGGCTGCATATAGGGGAGAAACTGGCTGCATTTGGGGGAGAAACTGGCTGCATTATAGGGGAGAAACTGGCTGCATTATGGGGGAGAAACTGGCTGCATTATGGGGGAGAAACTGTCTGCATTATGGGGGAGAAACTGGCTGCATTATGGGGGAGAAACTGGCTGTATATTGGGGGAGAAACTGGCTGCATATGGGGGAGAAACTGGCTGCATTATGGGGGAGAAACTGGCTGTATATTGGGGGAGAAACTGGCTGCATTATGGGGGAGAAACTGGCTGCATTATGGGGGAGAAACTGGCTGCATATAGGGGAGAAACTGGCTGCATTATGGGGGAGAAACTGGCTGTATTATGGGGGAGAAACTGGCTGCATTATGGGGGAGAAACTGGCTGTATTATGGGGGAGAAACTGGCTGCATTATGGGGGAGAAACTGGCTGCATTATGGGGGAGAAACTGGCTGTATTATGGGGGAGAAACTGGCTGCATTATGGGGGAGAAACTGGCTGTATATTGGGGGAGAAACTGGCTGCATATGGGGGAGAAACTGGCTGCATTATGGGGGAGAAACTGGCTGTATATTGGGGGAGAAACTGGCTGCATTATGGGGGAGAAACTGGCTGCATTATGGGGGAGAAACTGGCTGCATATGGGGGAGGAACTGGCTGCATATGGGGGAGAAACTGGCTGCATTTGGGGGACAAACTGGCTGCATATAGGGGAGAAACTGGCTGTATATTGGGGGAGAAACTGGCTGCATATAGGGGAGAAACTGGCTGCATTATGGGGGAGAAACTGGCTGCATTATGGGGGAGAAACTGGCTGCATATAGGTGAGAAACTGGCTGCATTTGGGGGACAAACTGGCTGCATATAGGGGAGAAACTGGCTGCATTATGGGGGAGAAACTGGCTGCATATAGGGGAGAAACTGGCTGCATATGGGGGAGAAACTGGCTGCATATAGGGGAGAAACTGGCTGCATTTGGGGGAGAAACTGGCTGCATATAGGGGAGAAACTGGCTGCATATAGGGGAGAAACTGGCTGCATTTGGGGGACAAACTGGCTGCATATAGGGGAGAAACTGGCTGTATATTGGGGGAGAAACTGGCTGCATATAGGGGAGAAACTGGCTGCATTATGGGGGAGAAACTGGCTGCATTATGGGGGAGAAACTGGCTGCACATAGGGGAGAAACTGGCTGCATTTGGGGGACAAACTGGCTGCATATAGGGGAGAAACTGGCTGCATTATGGGGGAGAAACTGGCTGTATATTGGGGGAGAAACTGGCTGCATATAGGGGAGAAACTGGCTGCATATGGGGGAGAAACTGGCTGCATATAGGGGAGAAACTGGCAGCATTTGGGGGACAAACTGGCTGCATATAGGGGAGAAACTGGCTGCATATAGGGGGAGAAACTGGCTGCATATGGGGGAGAAACTGGCTGCATTATGGGGGAGAAACTGGCTGCATTATGGGGGAGAAACTGGCTGAATTATGGGGGAGAAACTGGCTGCAATATGGGGGAGAAACTGGCTGCATATGGGGGGGAAACTGGCTGCATTTGGGGACAAACTAGTGGCGTTTGGGCACAGTGGCTGCATTTAATGGGCACAGTGGCGGCAATTGATGATTTTTTTTTTTCAGTTTGTTTGCGCCCCCCCAAAAAAATTTGAGCACCAGCCGCCACTGCTGTGCACATTCACATGTGCGTTATAAAATTTTTGTGTCAAAAAACAACATATTTTGTTTTACAAACTTTTCCATTAAAATTTTTGGGTTTTTGCATAAATAGGCATGTTTCAAAACATAACATACACAACTCTGGAACTTACAAAGTTCAACATTGAAAAACTGAGGGCAATATCTGACATTATAGTATGTCCAAACTGTGTTGATCTTGCCTTTATCAGATGGGGTGATGTCACCCCTGAAAAAGACAAATTTGCACAAAAATTGAGATGCAAAATGGGGATTTCCCTCATGATCCCATGCCTAATGTCAACATATGCTATCTCCCATCATGGGGGATCAATGGACGTTTTTTAGGGGTGCGACCCCTTTTATGGGTGCAACCCCTTCCTCTCAGCTACTTGAGTTGCAAGGAAGGGGTTGCACCCACAAAACGCGTACATTGATATCCCCTGATGGCAGATAGCACATGTTGACACACTGTGTGCATCTTCAAAATTTGGCTGCATTATGGGGGAGAAACTGGCTGTATATTGGGGGAGAAACTGGCTGCATATGGGGGAGAAACTGGCTGCATTATGGGGGAGAAACTGGCTGTATATTGGGGGAGAAACTGGCTGCATTATGGGGGAGAAACTGGCTGCATTATGGGGGAGAAACTGGCTGCATATAGGGGAGAAACTGGCTGCATTATGGGGGAGAAACTGGCTGCATATAGGTGAGAAACTGGCTGCATTTGGGGGACAAACTGGCTGCATATAGGGGAGAAACTGGCTGCATTATGGGGAAGAAACTGGCTGTATATTGGGGGAGAAACTGGCTGCATATAGGGGAGAAACTGGCTGTATATTGGGGGAGAAACTGGCTGCATTATGGGGGAGAAACTGGCTGCATATAGGTGAGAAACTGGCTGCATTTGGGGGACAAACTGGCTGCATATAGGGGAGAAACTGGCTGCATTATGGGGAAGAAACTGGCTGTATATTGGGGGAGAAACTGGCTGCATATAGGGGAGAAACTGGCTGCATATGGGGGAGAAACTGGCTGCATATAGGGGAGAAACTGGCTGCATTTGGGGGAGAAACTGGCTGCATATAGGGGAGAAACTGGCTGCATATAGGGGAGAAACTGGCTGCATTTGGGGGACAAACTGGCTGCATATAGGGGAGAAACTGGCTGTATATTGGGGGAGAAACTGGCTGCATATAGGGGAGAAACTGGCTGCATTATGGGGGAGAAACTGGCTGCATTATGGGGGAGAAACTGGCTGCACATAGGGGAGAAACTGGCTGCATTTGGGGGACAAACTGGCTGCATATAGGGGAGAAACTGGCTGCATTATGGGGGAGAAACTGGCTGTATATTGGGGGAGAAACTGGCTGCATATAGGGGAGAAACTGGCTGCATATGGGGGAGAAACTGGCTGCATATAGGGGAGAAACTGGCAGCATTTGGGGGACAAACTGGCTGCATATAGGGGAGAAACTGGCTGCATATAGGGGGAGAAACTGGCTGCATATGGGGGAGAAACTGGCTGCATTATGGGGGAGAAACTGGCTGTATTATGGGGGAGAAACTGGCTGAATTATGGGGGAGAAACTGGCTGCAATATGGGGGAGAAACTGGCTGCATATGGGGGGGAAACTGGCTGCATTTGGGGACAAACTAGTGGCGTTTGGGCACAGTGGCTGCATTTAATGGGCACAGTGGCGGCAATTGATGATTTTTTTTTTTCAGTTTGTTTGCGCCCCCCCAAAAAAATTTGAGCACCAGCCGCCACTGCTGTGCACATTCACATGTGCGTTATAAAATTTTTGTGTCAAAAAACAACATATTTTGTTTTACAAACTTTTCCATTAAAATTTTTGGGTTTTTGCATAAATAGGCATGTTTCAAAACATAACATACACAACTCTGGAACTTACAAAGTTCAACATTGAAAAACTGAGGGCAATATCTGACATTATAGTATGTCCAAACTGTGTTGATCTTGCCTTTATCAGATGGGGTGATGTCACCCCTGAAAAAGACAAATTTGCACAAAAATTGAGATGCAAAATGGGGATTTCCCTCATGATCCCATGCCTAATGTCAACATATGCTATCTCCCATCATGGGGGATCAATGGACGTTTTTTAGGGGTGCGACCCCTTTTATGGGTGCAACCCCTTCCTCTCAGCTACTTGAGTTGCAAGGAAGGGGTTGCACCCACAAAACGCGTACATTGATATCCCCTGATGGCAGATAGCACATGTTGACACACTGTGTGCATCTTCAAAATTTGGCTGCATTATGGGGGAGAAACTGGCTGTATATTGGGGGAGAAACTGGCTGCATATGGGGGAGAAACTGGCTGCATTATGGGGGAGAAACTGGCTGTATATTGGGGGAGAAACTGGCTGCATTATGGGGGAGAAACTGGCTGCATTATGGGGGAGAAACTGGCTGCATATAGGGGAGAAACTGGCTGCATTATGGGGGAGAAACTGGCTGTATTATGGGGGAGAAACTGGCTGCATTATGGGGGAGAAACTGGCTGTATTATGGGGGAGAAACTGGCTGCATTATGGGGGAGAAACTGGCTGCATTATGGGGGAGAAACTGGCTGTATTATGGGGGAGAAACTGGCTGCATTATGGGGGAGAAACTGGCTGTATATTGGGGGAGAAACTGGCTGCATATGGGGGAGAAACTGGCTGCATTATGGGGGAGAAACTGGCTGTATATTGGGGGAGAAACTGGCTGCATTATGGGGGAGAAACTGGCTGCATTATGGGGGAGAAACTGGCTGCATATGGGGGAGGAACTGGCTGCATATGGGGGAGAAACTGGCTGCATTTGGGGGACAAACTGGCTGCATATAGGGGAGAAACTGGCTGCATATAGGGGAGAAACTGGCTGCATTTGGGGGACAAACTGGCTGCATATAGGGGAGAAACTGGCTGTATATTGGGGGAGAAACTGGCTGCATATAGGGGAGAAACTGGCTGCATTATGGGGGAGAAACTGGCTGCATTATGGGGGAGAAACTGGCTGCACATAGGGGAGAAACTGGCTGCATTTGGGGGACAAACTGGCTGCATATAGTATGTCCAAACTGTGTTGATCTTGCCTTTATCAGATGGGGTGATGTCACCCCTGAAAAAGACAAATTTGCACAAAAATTGAGATGCAAAATGGGGATTTCCCTCATGATCCCATGCCTAATGTCAACATATGCTATCTCCCATCATGGGGGATCAATGGACGTTTTTTAGGGGTGCGACCCCTTTTATGGGTGCAACCCCTTCCTCTCAGCTACTTGAGTTGCAAGGAAGGGGTTGCACCCACAAAACGCGTACATTGATATCCCCTGATGGCAGATAGCACATGTTGACACACTGTGTGCATCTTCAAAATTTGGCTTGAAGAAAGTAGAAAAATATGTGGAAATAGGGCAAAACAAAACAAAAGGGGGGGAATTTTGTGATTATTTAGATTCGCCCCAATACATCAATCATGTTTCATTTTTGTTCAAAAACATTGAGATTATTCCTCATGATGTCTATTTCCCGACTACACACCATGTTTTCCTGGATTAGTATTTGTGCACTAGCACTTGTGAAATGAGGAGTGACTAAATGTAGTTAACCCTGTATCTGCCAAAAACATTGTATGCAGTGGGCGAACGATGTTTACTACGACCGATTACTGTGCCCACTAACCTGAAAGTTGCCATTTTAAACAGTAAAGAAAAGCACATGGAGCAACATAGACACACCTGCCAAATTCCCAAAAATATGAAAGACCAACCTTCACCTTACCCTTTCCATCTATATCTCTGCATTCCCCCTTTCCACCCCCGCACTCTTGCAGTGCGACAAAATCACACATGGCCTTTCTCGGATGATGAGTATCTCCCCAATTATCCCTTATTCTGCACACCTACCCCCCCTCCCCCATCCGCAACCTCTACTAGATAGCCTCTTCCTCCCCTAGTTGGAAGTTCTCTTGACTCCCCCCCCCCATACCTCCTATACCCACACCTGAACTTCCCAATATTTAGGCTATAGTAACTTGACCACAGAATAGGCCTACCTGGCCAACACTTTCAGTATGGGTTGCTAGTGGTCCGGAGACCGCAAGCCTATAAGATACTATCAATTATAAAAACACTTGGCTGATAATTGTGTAAGACACAACAGAAACAATAACTGACAATAGCCAAAACACTTTTGGATACCTCAGAAACACTACACACAACATATATTCCCAAAGCCACCCTAACCGATACGCTTCCTATAACATGAAATATGAAAACTACAAAACACTGTTAAAACACTTACTTACCAGTTAACATTTTTGTCAACTCTCTTACAATGCAATTGTTAACGTATACCACTTGATCCTGTATGTCTGTGTATTTCATCTTCTGTTTACAATAAAAAACGTTATGGGAAAAAAAAAATCGAATTTCTTCATCGATTTAGGCCAATATGTATTCTGCTACATATTTTTGGTAAAAAATACCAATAAGCATATATTGATTGGTTAACGCAAAAGTTATAGCGTCTACAAACTATTGGATATATTTTTGGATTTTTTTTCTTTACTACTAATGGCGGCGATTAGCGACTTATAGTGGACTGCGATATTATGGTGGACAAATCAGACACCTAACTGACACTTTTGACACTTTTTGGGGACCAGTGACACTAATACAGTGATTAGTGCTAAAAAATATGCACTGTCACTGTAATAAAGTCACTAGCAGGGAAGGGGTTAACATCAGGGACAATCAAATGGTTAAATGTGTCTCTAGGGGGTTGGACTTTTACTGTGGGAAGGCAGAAGATCCGTGTTCCTGCTTAGCAGAAACACAGGATCTCTACGTCCCCTTCTCACAGAACGGTGATCTGCCTTGTTACATAAGCAGATCACCATTCTGCCTGTCTCCTGAACAATCCGTGGCTCCCACTGTGTCCAATCACAGTGGGGGCGGGTCACCGAGGCGCGTGCGTGCCCCAGACCCAGGAGTGCTGAATCATGTACAGGTACGTGATTCTGCCCAGAGAGGCCGTCCTGCCACAGTAAAAGTACGTGGGGCAGTGGGCATCTGGTTAATATGTGTTTTGAACCAAAAGATTAAGGAGGAGAATAAGTGAAAATCCATGGGAGTGGGAAGGAGGAGGTGGAACACAGATTTGGCATACTCATCCCTTTGGAGAAAAGTATTTTTGACCCATTTGTAATGAAGGGTCAATACATTCTGGGGGAGCTGCTAGGTTTTATGGACACTTTGAACAGTTTAGTTGAATAATTGGGGACTTTTATATATTGAAATTTCACCTTTAGTGATTATACAATTGACTACGCCATTGATTTATAATTCACTGATCACACTAATCATTTTTGATTTATGTAGTGGTCTCAACTTTTACATTAAGGATTAATTTTTTTTTACTTTCATTGAATAGGTATCAGAGCTAACGCTGATATTTATTTATGGTATTTGAGAGTACTGGGGAGTGTGATTTGTATTGGTAATTGGCTATATTAGATATTAGTTTATTAGACATTGATTATTTTGGGACAATAATAGCGTAGTAATTAGTCATTTGTATATTTGAGTGGGTGCTTTAGTTCTATCTAAAGGCCCGTACACACGATCGGATATTCTGACAACAATGGTCCGATGGACGTGTTTTGTCAGATAATCCAACCGTCTGTATGCTCCATCGGACAATTGTTGTCGGAATTTCCGACAACAAATGTTGGCTGTGCATGCTCTCAAATTGTCCGACAACAAATGTGTTCCCGTCAGATTATCCGATCGTGTGTACACAAATCCGTTGGGCTAAAATCCAAAGTACAAACAGGCATGCTCCAAACCAATGCTAAACATCAGACAACAATAGCAGAATTTGCCCAAAGGGTGGCGGTAAAGAGCTGAAAAAACACGTAGTTTGGTGTATGTTGGCTGAAAATGTTCTGTCATCTGTATGCAGAACAAGTTCACGGACAACGCCCTTTGGACAAAAATCCACAGATATGTCTGATGGAAGTCCGATTGTGTGTATGAGGCTTTAGAATGCCAGTCCCTCATGGTGAAAAAAACACATCCTTTGGTGCAGTGGATAAGGTCCTAGTGTGCACAGCATCAAATAATATAAACTGGAATGGTTTGTAACACCAAGGGGAAAAAATAGAGAGAGAGGTGGAGAGCAAAAATGAGAGGAAAGAGTCTGTAGGGCATAGGACCTTACATACAGAAGTGGAGTCAAAAGGAAATACATAGTCATGGGTCAGTGGCCCAGTGTGATAGATGTCTTGTGTGAAAACAGATGTTAGGTTTAAAAATGACCCACTGGGGTCCTGGTGGATCCAGGAGTATTTAGCGGGCAACAAGGTGCCAAATTTAGAGGGCTTTGCTGATATTCTAAGTCAGACGAATTAGTCTGGAGTGGAGCTTTGGTGACATCACTGAGCAGATTTTACTAGAGAGTAGATGTGTGCTAGAGAGGATTCCTAGATGGGGACTCTGTCATAGGAATTAGAGTAGTCAATTCTGTCATAGGAATTCTTGAGACCCAGTCAGTCTTCCAGCTGTCAGTGGGTAGAGTTGTAGGTCTTCCAGACTTTTTCGCATGTCCTCTAGAGTGGTACAGCTATACTGTTTGCCCTTATAAGTGAACAGCAAGTTAAATAAGAACCATTTGTTCTTGCTGCAATGTTTCAGAAGAACTTGTAGATAATAGTTTTCAATAGTCTGGAAGAGCTGGTATGCATGGCCCTGGAATGACAATGTTGGATGGTCTTTGGTAAGGAAAGGTAAGGATTTCTTGGTCCTATAATAGTGCAGACATTGGAAAAGGATGGAGCCCTCTTGACAGGATGATAGTATTTCATGTAGTACTACTTCAGGTTTTCTCTAGAATAATTTGATGCAAGCCACCTACCGAGTATCTGTGTGGGATCTCTTTAATGGTGTCCTCCCTAATGGTGTGTAATAGCTTACAGCACAACAGTAGTGAGGCATCCAGCGCCATCTTAGCTGGAACATGCATCTGGAGCAAGCATTTGGCTTTTTCTTACTTTTTAGCCCAGTGTTGACCAACTTTTCCAATGCATAGTGTATATATGTGCTTAGAGTACCATAAGTTGGATTTTTATCTTTGGACTATTACCAACAAGTCTATTTAAGAGACATGCTGAGAAGAGTCAATGTGTGTATGCCATCAGCGATCTCATGCATGCTTCCTCCCATTTTTTTTGCCATGTAAGGCTGATGCTGCCCTGGTCAAGAAAACATAGACTGGGGTGGCAGGACTAAATAAAACACTTACAAGAGATTATATCAATGCACTTCTGGGTGTCAAGGATGTGCCCAATAGGTGCTTGAGGTACTAGCCTGCCCTGTTGGTCATGTCATGTTAGAGAGGGGCTTCAGTGTAGTAGGATTTGTGACTGAGAAGCTGACTTTTATTAAAATGAATAAGACCTGGATCACAGAGGAATATCAAACACCCACTGCAGTTGTAATCAATAAGATCAATACATTTATTTTACATACATTGTGTACTGTGCAGAGGTTTGGTTGCACATTGTTTTTCTTTTTTTTTACAATTTTTTTGGACTGTTGGCAACAACTAAAACAAAAAATGTGGAAAAGACCCCAATTATTGGAAAAAGTAGCTTAAGTGTTGACAGTCGTGAAGCTAGCTATCAATCAGTTGTCGAGGACAAGATGTGTTTCCAACCAATAAAAAAACTCACCCACCTCTGTTTCAATAGTTTTTATTGATATATCAAACAGAAAGGAAGAATGACAATCATATAAATACAAGATGGTCAAAAATAAACAATAATGTGGTGGAATTATCTATAGAAAGAACTATCCTAACCACAAATGGTACAAATACAAAGTGTATCTAAATGACTTAAAGGGTAAAAAACTGCGCTTAAAGAAAAAAGAGGATGGACCAGTCCAAAAAGCAGCAAAAATAAGTGGGATTAACACAAGTAAAAGTAGAGAGTAAAACTTTGCGCTAAAAAAGTCCAATTTGTAGAAATCAATTCAAAATCTCAACGAAAGTCCATATATTCCTTCCACAGAAATTTGAATCTCAAACAATGCCAGCTGACAGGTGCAATGAATGCTTACCAGATCAAAAGCCTTTTAACACAGATGGCTTATACCCAGCCAGGGCCTTTATCCCAGTGGGAGATAACGAAATCCTCTGTGGATGATGATGACTCTCACGACACAGATATGATCGATTACTAGATCCCACGGGCTTCATATAGTGGCATAAATTTCATGGCATAGTAGTGGATTAGACAGAAAAAACAAACAACAATAGCGTAATACTGTTATGGATCACACCAGGTGCCTATATCTTAAAGCAATAGGCACCAATTGCTTAGACAACACCCGTGACTGAAAAACAACCAGTGCACCACCACCACCACAGGGAAAACCTGCTTACCAGATGCCTTTGGTTGTTGAGCATGTGGCCAAACCCAGCCAGGGCCTTTGGGGAGAACCGTCCACTAATGATTGAAAAGACTGCTCTAATCTTCAGACACCCCGCACACATCCGTAATGTCGTATTGGATGTTTAACAGAATCACTTCACTTGTCTTTATCAATGTTTCCAAACATATCCATCAGTTCTGCCTTGCTGGACAGATTTTAGGTCATGACACTAAAATCTGTCCAGCAAGGCAGAACTGATGGATACGTTTGGAAACATTGATAAAGACAAGTGAAGTGATTCTGTTAAACATCCAATACGACATTACGGATGTGTGCGGGGTGTCTGAAGATTAGAGCAGTCTTTTCAATCATTAGTGGACGGTTCTCCCCAAAGGCCCTGGCTGGGTTTGGCCACATGCTCAACAACCAAAGGCATCTGGTAAGCAGGTTTTCCCTGTGGTGGTGGTGGTGCACTGGTTGTTTTTCAGTCACGGGTGTTGTCTAAGCAATTGGTGCCTATTGCTTTAAGATATAGGCACCTGGTGTGATCCATAACAGTATTATGCTATTGTTGTTTGTTTTTTCTGTCTAATCCACTACTATGCCATGAAATTTATGCCACTATATGAAGCCCGTGGGATCTAGTAATCGATCATATCTGTGTCGTGAGATTCATCATCATCCACAGAGGATTTCGTTATCTCCCACTGGGATAAAGGCCCTGGCTGGGTATAAGCCATCTGTGTTAAAAGGCTTTTGATCTGGTAAGCATTCATTGCACCTGTCAGCTGGCATTGTTTGAGATTCAAATTTCTGTGGAAGGAATATATGGACTTTCGTTGAGATTTTGAATTGATTTCTACAAATTGAACTTTTTTAGCGCAAAGTTTTACTCTCTACTATCTAAATGACTGTTACAAAAGAATCCAACTTTAAGAGATCATATCTCTTAAATTTAGTTTAATTTTAAGAGAAACATCTCTAATATAAACAAAAAGGAGTGAAGAAAAGTCCAAAAAAGAGAGAAAAGAAAAGAGAACAATTGAAATTAGAGAGTAAATAATAGAGAATATAAAAAAAAAAGGGGGAGTACACAACATGCAAGCAATAGAAAACCGATTATAAACAGTTTGATAAATAGTCTATCCAAGATTTCCATATTTCGTCAAAAGAACGTTGTTTGTCCAGTAATATTGCTGCAAGACGTTCATTAATCAATATAAATGACAACTTAATTTTAACCAATTCAAGGGGAATAAAATGAGATTTCCAGGATTTGGCTATTACAATTCTAGCAGCAGTAAAAATGAATGCTATAGATTTTCTTGTATATCCCCGAGAATGTTCAATAGGGCATCCCAATAATGCTTGTTTAGGAGATTCTATTAGGTCAATTTGGGTCAAGGAATTTATTAAATTATAAACTTGTTTCCAAAATTTTGTATTTTTGGACACGTCCCGCTTTAACCACCTCAATACCGGACACTTTCAACCCCTTCCTGTCTAGGCCAATTTTCAGCTTTCAGTGCTGTCACACTTTGAATGACAATTCATGCAACACTGTACACAAATTAAATTTTTATCATTTTTTGAGACAGATAGAGCTTTCCTTTGGTGTTATTTAATTCCCACTGGGGTATTTAACTGTGAGAACACATCCAATGCTTCTGGGAGGCATGGGTGACATTATCTCATTGCTGCCTCATCAGATAGCTGGGTGCTCTGCTCAAGACCCCACATGAATGCACTCTAGCCCATTACAGGGGCATATTCTTCCATTAAAATGGAAGGTACGCTTTAAAGAGAAGGCTTGTGAAAATCAATTGCAGCCAGCAACAATTAAGAAATATGCCCTGTGAAAACATCTACAGACTGTTAACACTGTAGTGCTTGTGGAAAAAGACAGGCAGTGAAGAGGCTTCAGGATATCAGCAAAATTAGGATGTACAAAAAGGGTAAAAAAAAAAATTAAAATCCTTCCCTCTCCCACCCCCAAATTCCCCAAGATACACAGCATTTGCTACCTACTGAGTTTTCAGTAAGAGTTTATCTAATTGAACTACCTCAAGACCGGACACTGTCACCCACTCCCTGCCCAGGCCATTATTCATCTTTCAGTGCAATTATTCAGTCTTGCAACACTGCAACCAAATTGTTTTTTTCATCATCAGACAAAAGGTGTTATCTTTTGGTTGTATTTAATCATCACGTTTTTTTTTTTTTTTTTTTTTTTGCTATATAAAAGTGAAAAAAAAACACATTCTTCTTTTGCTTATATATGCCAAAATGTATTATGTTACATTTCTTTGGTAAAAATAACCCAAATCAGAGTCTATTATTTAGTCTGTGTGAAAGTTACAGAGTCTAGAAACTATGGTATATATATTTGAAAATTGATCGATCCTGATGGAACCACTGCTTATCTAATTTTTGCTGAGGAGGCCTGTAATGCTACACAGTGCTCTGGACAGTCGTGAGTCAGTACCCTCGGGAGGCCTGTAATGCACAGTGCTCTGGATGGTCACCTGAGGAAGTCTGTAATACTGCACAGTAGTGTTGGGTGAACAGTTCGAGCCAAGCAAAAGTTCAGCCCAAACATTGCCTGTTTGCTCGTTTGGCAAACACCCAAATTTGCAGTTAGCCCCAGCATCATGCAAGGAGGAGTCAGCTGAATTATTTGAACACAGGGAGGCATGGGTGACTTGCTTCTTTAGGATGCACAGACGTTATTTGATTCTGATGTTGGTTCTGAGGTAGAGGAAGGGAGTAACATGAGCCTACAGAGAGTGGAGAACACTGATAAACAACAAATTGGCAGTCATGATCCCCCAGCCGCAGCATATTGCCAATTTGACTCCAGTGATGATGAGGATGAAGTGGATGATGAAAATGAGGTCACTAATGCAACTCAGGTGCGGGATAGAGTAGAGGAGGAAAGTGAGGGGGAGAAACAACCCCAACAAGGCAGGATGTCCTCCAGAGGCAGGCATCATGGAAGAGTAGAGAGCAGCCACCCTATTCCAACAGATTGTGAAGCTGTTATCTCCCGGTCCACTTCCCACAGCTCAGCTGTGTGGGTCTTTTTTAGCACATGTGCAGCTGATCGCAATGTTGCAATTTGCAATCTCTGCCGCAAGCAGATCAAGCATGGCAAAAACACCAGCCATTTGGGTACCACATGCTTAACCATGCATTTAGCCTCCCACCACTCAGCTTGTTGGCAAGAGCACCTGAAAGCCACACACAAGGGACACAATTCTTCTCCTCCTCACTTCTCACCTTTCATGTCTACTCCTTTATATCCTCTCAGCAGCCTCCACTGACAGGGATGATGTTATGGCAAAGGGTGTCACAGGTCCTTTCAACATGTCTGCCAGCAGCACACCACCAGCTGTAGAGTATAGCAGGCAAATTTCTCTGCCCCAGCTGATGCAATGAACTGCTGCTGCCAACCGCATGCCCAGCGTCTAAATTCCAGCTTGTCTAAATTGCTGGCTTTACAATTCCTGCCTTTCCGTCTGGTGGATTCTGTGCACCTATCAGGTACTTCACCCACCTCACTCTCTGACACTCTCCTCTTTTGAGGCACATTGCATTAGTCTATTCTCGCCTATTTCTCTAAAAAATGCTGTCATCTACCAGCCCACTTGACCAGTATCAACCTTCTTTGATGACTTCTCTGCCTGGCTACCCTTCTTTCTCTCTTCTGAAATCCCCACAATTATTCTCGGTGACTTTAACATCCCTGTTAACATTAACACTGCTATTACTTCTAAACTTCTCAGTCTTACCTCATCTCTTGACCTGAAGCAATGGATACAGGCACCTACTCCCTCCAATGGCAACACCCTTGACCTTGTCTTCTCCTATCTCTACAATCTGTGCAATCTCTCCAACAATCCTCTCCCACTCTGATCACCAACTTATTCGTTTTGCTCTCTCCCTGTCTTCCACCTCCTCTCTCTCCAACTGCCTAACAGTTACCCGAAGAAACCTTTGCCACATTAACCCTTCTCTTCTCTACTCTGCTACCAATCACCTCTATGACAAAATATCACCCCTGTCCTGCCCCAACCTAGCCACTTTCGTCTACAACAGTTCACTGTCTTCCTTCCTAGACAAGCTTGCTCTCCTCACTACATGCAGAATCAGGCCCTGACCGCTACAACCCTGGCAAACAGATGACACCAGAAGTCTCAGAAAAAGTAACCGCGCTCTTGAGCATTTGTGGCATAAGACTAAGTTCCAGGAAGACTTTTAACAATATAAATCTGCCATTTTAAAATACTATTCCTGCCTCCACACTGCCAAACAGACCTATTTTATCACACTCATTAACACCTTCTCATCCAGTCTACGTCAACTCTTCTCTACCTTTAACACTCTACTCTGTCCTCCGCTGATGCCTTTTCCATCTGATACCTCTTACCTAGAGGTGCTTAGATCTAAGCACCTACAAGTTAGGTGTAAACAGATAATTGACAAAGCAATCTCAATTCCTTTTTTTCAGTGTTCTGTCCCCAGGGGAGAGAGTACAAGTAGTTTATTGTCCCACATACCTACATACTTTGTAAGCCTAACCCCCCCCCCCCTGCCAGTGTTGCAAGCAAGGAGACAGCTGCTTGCCTCGGGCAAGTGCTGAGATCCTAGTGATATGGCAGTTATCAGGCAGCCATCTCCTTGCTAGCTATGGTGCCAGATGCATCAAATGCACATGCATGGTAACTCATAAGGGCAATAATTGAGGGGACCGAGGCCATGAGTGCGTGGTTCCTGCTTATTTAGAGGTGGCATCATGGTGAGACCAATTTGTAAAGTTGGGGGGGGGGGGTGATTTGGGTGTGCCCACCTAGGAAAGTGGGTGGGGGACAAATTGCAGTCCATGGGTGAACTTAACAGTGTCCTGGGATCTAGGACCATAATGTTGGTAAGCATGCATAGGTGGTCAATATCTACTAAACAGCTTTATTCACAAAAGGCCCATATTTATGCACAGACAACCCAAGCTGTGGCAGAGGGTACATAGGCTTCCAGGATTAGCCCACAGACACCCATACATTATTTTGCTAAATAGCAGGCTCACATTCCACCTTTAAGAAAAGGATCAAGGCTGCAAATATTGTTCTGTGTGCCTATAGCTCCCCCATTGTGAGGCTGTGTGTGACGGATCTCAGATACCCCAGGTGGGCACATCCGCCAGACCTGTGTCTCCTGTCCTCCAAACGCACCCGCAGCCTGGAGATTCGCCATAACCAGCCGTTAACCCCTCAATCACGAGACAATCCACACAGGTGTTGAGGGTTAAACATGAAGAGCATCAACAGTTTATTAAATCCAAAACATACACTTTTACACACAGTTAGGGACACTCCCCTTAGCCTTGTCATAGAGGGGGTGTAGGGGACAAGGAAGAACCAATGGGAACTGAACGTTGAAACAGAGACTACAGTTAAACATAAAGGGATTATTGTAAGCAGGCAGCCCTTCAATACACATCCCATACGGAGAGATGTCTGCAGTCCAGACCATTGTCTATGTGCCATGAACCAACACAATTAAACACAGCAACAAGAGGGGGGGCGGATGGGGGAGAAGGAATGTAGCATTACATTACATTATCTCAATGCCAGCTTTCCCCAAGTTTCTGTCTCTTCTGGGCCATAATCTGTGGGCAAGCGGCCAGCCCACAGTCCCTTCCAAAACACACAGTGACAGTGGGTTCTGTCACATTTCTCCCCTTTTAAAAACAGACTAACCAGGTTCCTGACCCCCAACTGGTCTGGACCTGCGTTAGTCACAAACTTCCACCCCAGGCAACCAGGAAAAGGAAAAGTACGTCTCTGGCGCTGGGGAGCAAAATTGCACATACGGTCTCCCGTGAATAAAAACAGCCGCTGCAGAGTGGGAACAGCTGTCCGCACTCCCGTGATCCGGGACTGGGTTGCAGGTATTGGGGGTAGCTGAATAATCCTCTGCCTTGATGCCAGCGCTTCAACTGGTAGGGAACGTTGGCTGGTAGTGCTATGCATTTGGGGAGGAAAATGTACTTGCTTTTCTCCTGGTGTAGTTACCAGCCGCTGAGGAGGTATCTTGCAGGCACAATCTCCCGGACTCTCCATCTCTTTTTCTGATGCTGGGCAGAAGCCAACAGCGCTCTGCCCCGTAGCCAGAGCTTCTGCTAGGGGGACATATACAACGGTAGAGTTCAGCCGCTGGAGAGGGGGAAGGGTTTTCTCCCCTCCTGGTTCTGTGACCAGCTGCTGAGGTGACTTCTGACAGGAGCTGTCTCCCAAACCCTCCAAAAACCTACTGAGGGCTGGGCCGGGGCCAGCGGCACTCTGCCATGCAGCCAGCGCTTCTGCTGGGGGGATAAACACTGGGGTAGTGTCCAAGTGCTGGGCAACCAGCTCACTGAGGTCATCCCTCGGACTCCCTGGATCTAACTCTGAGGGTGAGCAGAGGCCAGCGGCACTCTTCGCCGTAGCCAGCGCTTCTGCTGGGGGGATGAACACTGGGGTAGTGTCCAAGTGCTGGGGATACAGCTCACTGAGGTCATCCCTCGGACTCCCTGGATCCAACTCTGAGGGTGGGCAGAGGCCAGCGGCACTCTGCCCTGCAGCCAGCGCTTCTGCCAGGGGGATGAACATTGGGGTAGTGTCCAATTGCTGGGAGGGAGAATTGCTTCCTCCACTCCCGGTGGAGATTTCTGCTGTTGGGGAAACGGCTCACGAAGATCATCTCTCAGACTCTCCGGATCCAACTCTTTTTCTGATGCTGGGCAGAGGCCAGCGGAACTCTGCCCTGTAGCCAGCGCTTCTGCTGGGGCACCGGATGCGATACTCTGGCCTTGCTGCTGATCGTCATTTACCGGCCTTCCAGCGCCCATCTCAACTCCCCCTTCTGAGACCTTTATGCTATTAGCTTGTCTCTCTTCTTGGGGAACCTCCGGTGCATTCCGGCATTCTAGTACTCGCAGTGCCCTCTGTATCATCGCCGCTTCTTCCATTGCGGTTAGGACAGGAAAACTTAGGAGCACCCCTGGCCCCATTTGCTCCGCATCTTCGTGACTGTCTGCTATTTCTCCCGGACAGTCCCAAGCAACGGGAGCCATGCCAGGCTGCTGATCACTGTCAAACAGCTGCTTGTAGGCAATCTCGAGCTCCCATTCCTGCTCAACCAGGAACTCCAATTCCTCCAGGTCACACGCCTCTTCGGGGAGGTCCAGCACCTCATCTCGGTAATCCAGGATGTTTTCCACTCCTCATCGCTCCCAAAGTCTGGATCTCCATACATTTTTTGATGGAGGAGCCCCACGCCGCCGTAGCCAACGCCTTCTGTCGGGCTGCCATCTGCTGTACCTGGACACAGTTGAGCCGCGAACCACCGGAGGGCTCTGTAGCAGGAGTCCAGTCTCATCTCCTCCTGGACCAATCTTCCGAGCTCCATCTTCCACTCATCTTGCGGTCGTTCCCGCAGGAACACCTCTTGCGCATGGTACTGCGTCCAGTACATCTCTGTGGAGGAGGGAAGGATCTTCCCCTGATGGTGCCGCTTGTGGCTTAGCGTTTCATGCCAGAGTTGCCGGCGGATCACATCCCCCCAGCCGAGCATGGTGCGCTCTGTCGCTGGTCCCCGATGTTGGTTCCGCATGCCTTGCAGCCTCCTCCCGAACTCCGCTCTCATGCTGGCTGTTCCCCGTATTGCTCCTTGGCGGCTGCCCAGATCTTGAATCCTGGTGGTGGTTTGGATGGCCCGGACTGCAGGAGACATCCCACCGCTGCCAACCACTGTGACGGATCTCAGATACCCCAGGTGGGCACATCCGCCAGACCTGTGTCTCCTGTCCTCCAAACGCACCCGCAGCCTGCAGATTCGCCATAACCAGCCCTTAACCCCTCAATCACGAGACAATCCACACAGGTGTTGAGGGTTAAACATGAAGAGCATCAACAGTTTATTAAATCCAAAACATACACTTTTACACACAGTTAGGGACACTCCCCTAAGCCTTGTCATAGAGGGGGGGGTAGGGGACAAGGAAAAACCAATGGGAACTGAACGTTGAAACAGAGACTACAGTTAAACATAAAGGGATTATGGTAAGCAGGCAGCCCTTCAATACACATCCCCTACGGAGAGATGTCTGCAGTCCAGACCATTGTCTATGTGCCATGAACCAACACAATTAAACACAGCAACAAGAGGGGGGGCGGATGGGGGAGAAGGAATGTAGCATTACATTACATTATCTCAATGTCAGCTTTCCCCAAGTTTCTGTCTCTTCTGGGCCATAATCTGTGGGTAAGCAGCCAGCCCACAGTCCCTTCCAAAACACACAGTGACAGTGGGTTCTGTCACACTGTGCATCTAGAATTAAACTGTCAGCAGAGAAGTGCTACAGTTTTCAGAATTTTCTAGTCATTGGTTATAGGTGTAGTGACACGGGGCAAATTTTCTCTTTTTGCAACCCCCAGCCTTGGCAGTCCTTATTTGGCTTTCATTTCTGATCTTGGCAGTACGATCTTAATGCTAACCGGTGCTGTGCCAAGGTTTATTTTACTACCACTCCCCACAAAGTAGATACTTACCTTTCTTTCGTTCTCCCACTGTTCTACTTCTAGAAATAAGGGAGCATGTGACTTACTCCATTTTACTGTGCTGTTGCTTGGTGGTTGGCCCATAATGGTCACATGGAAGTGGGGAAAGCCTTTAGCCTATGTAAGCTTTGACTGGAAGGACTTAAAGCTTACATAGGACTGTCATTCTTTGGTCCTGGTGGCTAAAAGGAAGGAAAGAAAATTATTTGCAACTGCAAATATTTGCAAAATACGAACGCGGCCAAATATAAAATATAACGTAAATATGAATTTCGAATCAACGAAAATTAGACTAACGGAAAAACAAATCAACAGAAAAATAACCCTTCCTAAAATACAAAAGAGTCCGAATACAATAACCCACGTCTTACGAAATTACGAATCGTTACGATTACGAATCAACGGAAACGCACAGAAATGAAACCAAACTAAACAAATTTTTATGTTGTGCACATGTCTATTTATCGTCATCTTTCTCATTAAGTAATGGGACCAGACAAGGCTGTCCATTATCCCCCCTTTTTTTTATTCTTTGTCTGGAACCCCTAGCCGCAGCTATTCGCATCCATCCTGATATCCGTGGGGTCTTGCTATGCCAAAAGGAGTATAAGCTATCCCTGTTTGCGGACGATGTTCTTATGATTCTGACTAGGCCCCATACCTCTCTCCCTAATCTTAAAGCTTTGCTGAAAGACTTTAGCTCTATCTCAGGATATAAAATCAACACAAGTAAAACAGAAGCTCTACCTATATACATCCCACCCTCAGATCTCACTGTTCTCAAACAAAACTACTCCTTCCATTGGTGCCCAGACTCCCTTAAATATTTAGGAGTAAACCTAACCTCCTCATACTCAACTTTGTATCAGGCTAACTACCCCCCGCTCTTTCGATACATTGACCGGCTCTTGCGACAATGGGATGCTTATCCCATTTCTTTCTTGGGCCGCATCAATGTCCTGAAGATGTCTATTATGCCAAGACTCCTCTACCTATTTGACACTCTCCCGATTTCCATTCCCATGTCACAACTTAAAGCCACGCAGAGAACATTTCTTAATTTTATTTGGCATTATAAAGCACGCAGGATTGCGAGTTCGGTTAGCTCCCAAGACACGGGGCAGGATGGGAGCCCCAGATCTTATTAAATATTATTTTGCCACACATCTCAAAACAATCATCGCTTGGTCCTCCAGAATGGCGTCTAGTGTATGGGCAGAGATTGAAATGAGCGTCACTAGAAAGGTACATCCCTGTGCCATGATCTGGGCAGATCTGGACTCTTCCATAAGCCAACCTAGGAATATATGTCTAGGCCCAATGTTATTCTCCCTTTCCATATGGAAGAAATGTTCCCGTCAATTCTCTCTCGCATCCCCGTGTCCTCCACTGCTAAATGTGCTGTTCAATCCTGATTTCCCAGACAGCCTATCGTACACTCGAATGCTTCCATGGATGCAGGCAGGCATTTTCCAGCTTTGAAACATTGTACATCCCCTCACCCGTACACTTTTACCCTTTGATGAACTGCAAAGGAAACATCAGATCCCTAAACAACTATTCTACTCCTACCTTCAGATTAAACACTATTTTGCCTCTAAATCCTCTACTCTGGCCCTAGATAAACCTACCCCGTTTGAACTCCTATGTGCTCAAGGACCGTACCAGACCCATCTAATTTCTGGCGTTTACAGGTTTTTACATAACGCTACCTCTATCACTGACATATCCCATTCCTATATGCTAAAATGGTCCCAGTTAGTAAATTGCCCCATCCCTCTCCCTCAATGGCAGAAAATTTGGGAGTCTGTTTCCAAATCATCACGATGTGTGGAACAAAAGGAGACGGCTTACAAAATATTATTTTTTGGTATAGAACCCCTGAAAATTTACGTAGATATGATCCCAAGACTCACCGGGTATGTTGGAGATGCCGGGGTGACATTGGCTCTCATTTCCACATCTTTTGGGACTGTCCCATGATCCGCCCATTTTGGATGTCCATTCAGACGTTTATACAGGATTTGTTTAATGTCACCCTCCCACTGGATCCATTCCACTTTCTGTTGGGCCTGCCGATCCCTGGCATCTCCAAGCATGCCCAAAAATTGGCCACCTTTATTCTTTTCGCTGCGAAACAGGCTATACCCTTGCGGTGGCTGTCCCCCTCCCCGCCTTCTCTCTCACAGGTCCTACAAACATTGGAACAGATCGGTAGAATGGAACGCCTCACTGCAATAATACATGACACTCTCCCGCAATTTTCAAAGATCTGGGATTTATGGGACCATTCAGACCTTAACCCTGGTTTTAGTTCCTTAACCCCCCATGATGTGACACCTCCTTGAGCACGTTTCCCAATGTTTTTCTTCAAAGGTTTTTTAACTTATATCCTTGTTGATTCCATGGTGCCCCTTCCTCCCCCCTCCCCTCCCCCAACACCCCTTTTTTATTACTAGGTGAGACTTCTACGGGGTGCCTTCATTTTTTGGTTGGGTGCCCTGGGGGTCTCATTGACACCCGACCCAATGAGTAACACTTTGCTTATCCATGATTTAAAATATATTGTTTTGAAATGCCCAGTCATTGGGCTTTTGTCTGTTTGTATGTTGTTCTTTTGTCCTAATTTTTTTTTCTTTTTTTTTTTATTATCTTCTCCGCATGCTCTTATTTCCCCTGACCTATATAGCTAAAATCTCGACTTTTGTTATGTTGGTGGCATTGTAACTGTATTGATTCATTTTTTCAGATATGATATATGTTTTATTTAAAAATTTGAATGTTTTCACACCTGTTTTTGTATGTATGAACATTTTTCAATAAAAACACAATTAAAAAAAAAAAAAGTGTGTAATCCTGCCTGCTAAGTAGGCTATTATCGTCAATCTCTCAGGTCTGTGTGGTTGGTTCTCGGCTTCTGCTCAGCAAGAGGAAAGCACTCTGGATTTGTAAAGTATGAAGAAAGGCCATCTCTAGTGAAGGAAAGATGGCGGACAAGAGAAAACTACAGGGTGAGATTGATCGGTGTTTGAAGAAGGTTTCAGAAGGTGTTGAGCAGTTTGAAGACATCTGGCAAAAAATGACATCTGGTGGCAATATCTGTGACTGCTGCACGATTGAGCCAATCTAGCCATCCGCTCTATATCTCCCTTCCATCCTCGACCATCTTGGAGCTGCTGCCCCGGAACCCCCTGGAAAAGGCCCTGGCTGGGTTTTCAGCCGCAAGCTCACTCAGCTTGCCTTTTGGTAAGCGTGCATTTCATTTGGTGTTTTGGTGCACAGTTGGTGGTGGTGGAACACGCACTAATCCCAAGATTGCCTACTCTTTATGCACATTTGTGTGATTCATGGACTATATATACACATTTTGATTTGTACAGTTCACTGGATGTTTCACTGTGTTCTGTATATTCATTTATTTGGAATCAGGAGATAATTCCCTGATTTTTCAATAGATATTTATTGTTTCATTATTGCTTTTTATGGTGATATTTAACATTTATTGTTTTCACTAGAAGTGTATCACGTGTTCACTGTTTTATTTTAGTGCGGCTACAATTTCTTCCATTCCTTCTTTGTGTGTATCTCACATTTTAGCTGCTGCTTTATTTTTAGTTTTTAGTTATTTAATTTTTTGAGCGCGGTATTACCCTTTTACTGTCTATGTGGACAGCTTTACTCCGGATGCCTGCATACTTAGATGTGCCTGTTTTAAGCATCAATCATGAGAGTTGCTAAATGTTATACCTTCATTAAATGTAACCATATTGCTACACTTAGAGGCGCCTCTCTTCTCTTTTATACTCAGTTGTGACATGACACTACTTGTACATCAAGTCAAAATGTATTAAAAAATGTTGCTCGTCTTGTAAAACGCTCTTAAACCAAGGTTTTACTGCATACTGTGTACACCACCTGAAGTGTATTAGAAACTGTACACACTGTATTAGATATTGTGTACACCGCCTGCACTGTATTAGAAACTGTACAATGGCTGCACTGTAATATATACTGTGTAAACCACATGAAGTGTATTAGAAACTATACAGCACCAAATGCACTTTATATACAAGCTACACTGAATAGAACAGAGTATATATATATATATATATATATATATATATATATATGTAGCGGCCTCCTCTCTCTCCTCTTTTCCCACCCATCCTGACTAAGACCCACCCCATTCTCAGTGGTCTTCATGGGATGCTCTCCTGCAGAGGGAAAAAGAGAAAATTAACACACATAAACCCTGACACATGTATTCGTGTAAGAGGAAATAAACTTCTTCGTAAAGAAATCCCTTTTCTCCAAAGAGTGAGTGTGTGAAAAGTGTTAACGATGCGCAACACTGCCACCTGGTGACAGCGTCGCAGTAACTGCACTCGTGGAACTTCTCTTCTTCTCTTGAGCCCTATCTACCCCAGAGTCCATGATCTCTCATAGGAAACTGAAGAACAAAACAGGAACAGTCCTTCATTCCTCTGGGCAACAGGGACAACAAACCCCAGAAAGTTCAGCAGCATAAGAAACAAGAACGGAGTCTCTTTCCTCCTACAGATAGAAACGGGGATGGGGCAAAACAAGTGGTTTCAAGTGCTGATCCATGGTCTCCAGATGGTACTCGACATCATCCCCTTCTTTGCGCCGGATCAGCACCTTGTCCGCGTGGATGTGCCGTCCCAACATCCATTCTGCCTTGCAATCTTTAAAACGCTGAGAGGCCTTGGGGGAGCATGCCAGGTACCTGCGGGCGTGTGGAACCTGAAGGTGGGTCCACACAAAGTCATTGTACCAGCGCCCCCAGCACACTTCCACCTCATAGAGCAACTCCTTGGACAAGTATGGATACTCCCATCCGTACTCAGCAGCAACCTTCTGGCCAAATAGGCGTTGTAGTCTCGCCAGAGGAGGCATAGTGGCTCTATCCCCTTCGCCAGGCAAAACTATTGAGTCCGGGTGGCGAGGGACCTTGATCACATCTGATCTGGGCATAGGCGCCCGCAACAACAGTCTCTTTTCCCCGGTCCCAGGTGTAGGGGGTACCGGGAATGTAAGGGCAGGTTGAAGACAGGATCCCTCTTCAGGCACTGGTGCCTCCACCCGGGGTGTACTATCCCCTGTAGACATGGGTGGGTCCCTGGTTCTGCGGGATGAGGCAAGAGGTACTTTGTCCCAGCCCTTTTCAGCAAACAGTTCATCAATAGCGACATCGTCTCCCAAATCGGAGAGCGACTCCAGGTCAGAGGTGTCAGACTCCTCTGCAGGCAGATAGCCCGTAGTGGAGACTGAATTACCACCTCCTCCCACACACCAAATCTCTCTGCCTGGCTTACCTCGGCCTTTACTTGAGGCGGGACATCCGGAACTCCTGCTGATGGATCCCTCTGGGCCGGGCGTATGCGGGCGGGATGGTCCACCACAACCGCTGGTCGGGGCTACCATACCGGTCTTTCTCTTCGGTGGTGGACGCTGCGAGACAGTGGTGACCGAGTCAGCATCCTCGGATTTCTCCCGTTGAGTACTCGCGACCTCCTCCGCGGTCGCTGCAGTGCACGCATGGATGGCTGTCAAAGCAGTGATTCCTCCTCTCTGAGTGGTGCTGCCTGCAACACGGCCGGGGTAAATGGTTCTCGGCTTCTCAACCGCTGGATCCACTTCAAATAGAAACTCCCCACAGGCCTCGCATCGCCCAAACGGCTTCAGTTGGCACACCAGTCCCAAACAGGGACAAATCACACCCAGGGCCTCAACGTCCATGCATGAATACAGGGTGAATCGTCCCCTTGGCTTTAGCCGAATCCCCGCATCTGTAACCGGAGCAGCAGCAGTCAAAGACGTGGTAGAAGGATGAAGTGGAACCCACGCTGTTTGTCCGAACATGGTGACTTGCAATAAAACAAGGATTGTACATAGAACAATATTGGACCTCTGAAAAGTATAAGCATGCATATGTACTCAGTACTTGGTTTGGGCCCCTTTTGCAGCAATTACTGCCTCAATACGGTGTGGCATGGAAGCTATCAGCCTGTGGCACTGCTGAGGTGTTATTGAAGACCAGGATGCTTCAATTGCGGCCTTCAGCTCTTCTGCCTTGTTCGGTCTCATGTCTCTCATCTTTCTCTTGGCAATGCCCCATAGATTCTCTATGGGGTTCAGGCCAGGCGAGTTTGCTGGCCAATCAAGCACAGTAATCCCACGGTCATTGAACCAGGTTTTGGTGTTTTTGGCAGTGTGCCAAGTCCTGCTGGAAAATGAAGTCGGCATCCCCATAGAGCTCGTCTGTGGAAGGAAGCATGAAGTGCTCCAAAATCTCCTGGTAGACGGCTGCGTTGACCCTGGACTTAATGAAGCACAGTGGACCAACACCAGCAGATGACATGGCTTCCCAAATCAACACAGACTGTGGAAACTTCACACTGGACTTCAAGCATCTTGCAGTGTGTGCCTCCCCATTCTTCCTCTGTACTCTGGGTCCTTGGTTTCCAAATGAGATGCAAAATTTGCTCTCATCAGAAAAGAGGACTTTGGACCACTGAGCAACAGACCAGGTCTGTTTTTCTTTAGCCCAGGTAAGACGCTTCTGACATTGTTTGTTGTTCAGGAGTGGCTTGACAAGAGGAATACGACATTTAAAGTCCATGTCCAGGATCTGTCTGTGTGTGGTGGCTCTTGATGCACTGACTCCAGCCTCAGTCCACTCCTTGTGAAAGTCCCCAACACATTTGAATGGCCTTTTACTGACAATCCTCTCCAGGCTGCGGTCAATCCTGCTGCTTGTGCACCTTTTTCTTCCACACTTTTCCCTTCCACATAACTTTCTATTAATGTGCTTTGATACAGCACTTTGGGAACATCTATTCTTTTGCAAATACTTTTTGAGGCTTTCCCTCCTTATGGAGGGTGTCAATGATGGTTTTCTGCACAACTGTCAGGTCAGCAGTCTTTCCCATGATTGTGATTCCTACTGAACCAGAATTAGAGACCATTTAAAGGCTCAGGAACCCTTTGCAGGTGTTATGGCTTAATTAGCTAATTAGAGTGGGACACTTTGATCCTAGAATATTACACCTATTCACAATATTCAAATTTTCTGAGATTGTGGATTTGGGGTTTTCATGAGCTGTAAGCCATAATCATCACAATTATGACAAATCACGGCTTGAACTATCTTGCTTTGCATGTAATGAGTCTATCTCATATATTAGTTTCACCTTTTAAGTTGCATTAGTGAAATAAATGAACTTTTGCACAATATTCAAATTTTTCGAGTATCCCCTGTATATATATATATATATATATATATATATATATATATATATATATATATATATATACACACATACACACTAGACCGACTGTATGTATATATACACACACACACACACTAGACCAACTGTATATATATATATATATATATATATATATATATATATATATATAGCACACAGACCCTTTTTCCTGCTTACCTTCACTTGCAGGGTAAGGCACACCATGCCACATGCCCGTATCCTCCTGGTATAAGAGGTTGAGCGGTGTTCATACTATTTTTGGGTCCTGCAGCGAGTTACCTCCCTCCATTGGTTCTCGTCTCTAGAATGTAGGGAAAAGTCTATTCTTTCTCCCAAAAGAAGGCCAATGTCCAGACAGTGTTTAAACTCCAACAGACACGTTTATTTTCCTTGCTCGGAACAAATTGGGAAAAGGTTGAAGACAGAGATAGAGTTGGGTAGGGAGATAGGTTCAGGCACGCGGCATCCAGTTACCCTAGTCTCCACTCAAGCCTGAGTGGGTATTGCTCACCCGGATAGATCCCTCTCATAGTTCTAGCAGCCGGAGTGGAGCACGAACAGTTACTTCAAATTTAGTCCCCTTCAAAGACAAGTTCAGGAGATCCTCTGCCACAGAATCCTTTAGTTCCTGAATCTAGAACTCTTCAACGCCTGCAACCTTTAGAGACCATAGGTGCCAATGGGGCACATCACAGGCGCTACTGTGCAACTCATGGAATCCTTTCCTCTGATAGGCAACCAGGCCTCTCCTGAGACAGCGACTTCCTTCACCGATCCTCCGGACAGGTCCTCCCCTGGTTTCCTCTCTTTCAGAGCGGGTCACCCTCCCTCGGGTTCCCTGGGACACCAGTGGTTTAGCTGTAGACCCAGTTGAAGGTACTGGGCCTACCTGGAACACTACAGCCTCGGGCTAAAGGTGCCCGAGACTCCTCGGTCAATTCACGCACCCCTGGCCAGCAGGGCCAACGGGTGTGACTTTCGCCACCAGGGGTTCCACCCTGGAATCCCCCGACCAATCTCTCTAGATCATGGCGTCTGCCCTTTGTGTACCCTTTCCCAGCATGCACAGCAGGTAGACCACACCCACTGTATGGCTGCCGAGAGAGGACACCCAATCACACCACAATGTCACCCGTGGTTCAACCCGAGACCTGAGCGACAGCGCCACCCGCAGGTCATGGGGAACTATACACCCAGGCAACACCACAGCAGAGCAGAGTCCAATGTTAAGAATACCGAAGACCTGAGCCAAACTATTGCTCAGGCTGCCTCTAAATTTAAGGCATAGCGACCCCAGTTTTGGGGGTCCACTATACATATATATATATATATATATCTATCAAATACACTGCCACTAACTAAATAACCTGCCTGCCTAATCGAACTCAAGCTATCTCTCCGTCCACGCCACCAACACCGCTATGTAAGCAACCTTATATAGTGTGGGGCATGGACTTAGTCCCCCTGAGCCATGATTGGCCAAAGGCACCCTGCCTTTGGCCAATCATGGCTCTCACAGCACTGTCAGGTCAGGTGCATGCTTTGGCCAATCATCATATAGCAATGCACTACGATCTCGCAGTGCATTATGGGGCGTTCCGCGGCACTCAAATTTTCCCACGAACAGTCCATAATGTTTACTGTTCAGCGAACACCCGATGTTCGAGCTCATTCCTACTTACAGCTATGAAAACCCTAAATTCAGAATCTCAGAAAATTCGAATATTACATAAGACCAATAAAAAAAAGGATTTTTAATTCAGAAATGTTGACTTACTGAAAAGTATGTCCATGTACAGTATAGTATGAAATCAATACTTGGTCAGGGCTCCTTTTGCATGAATTACTGCATCAATGTGGAGTGGCATGTAGGCGATCAGCCTGTGGCACTGCTGAGATGTTATGAAAGCCCAGGTTTCTTTGATAGCGGCCTTCAGCTCGTTTTCATTGTTGGGTCTGGTGTATCTCATATTCCTCTTGACAATACCCCACATATTGTCTATGGGATTTAGGTCAGGCAAGTTTGCTGGCCAATCAAGCACAGTGATACCATGATCATTAAACCAGGTATTGGTACTTTTGCCAGTGTGGGCAGGTGCTAAGTCCTGCTGGAAAATGAAATCAGCATCTTCATAAAACTGGTCAGCAGAGGAAAGTATGAAGTGCTCTAGAATTTCCTGGTAGAGGGCTGCACTGACTTTGAACTTGATAAAACACAGTGGACCAACACCAGCAGATGACATGGCTCCCCAAATCATCATGGACTGTGGAAACTTCACACTGGTCCTCATGCAACTTGGATTCTGTGCCTCTCCACTCTTCCTCCAGACTCTGGGACCTTGATTTGCAAATGAAATGCAACATTTTCCACAGTCTGTGATATGATACATATATGTAATTTTTCCGGAAACACTTTTTTTTATAAGTTACAATTTGTGTATTTGTAGCGGGGTTCTACTGTCATGGACTATTGTTATGTGTGTACACCCCAAACTTCCTTCTATGTTCCAGTAACAACTTTATAGACTATTGTTTACTTATGTTCAGTAATGCGTGTGGAACTTATGGTACAGGGAGAGAGAGACTCAGTTGCCATGGATACCTAATAGACTACTGTACCCACAGTGCAGCTGTACTCCCAGAATGCATTACAACCACCGCACAGCCTGCTGGGGGAGGTTACATAAAGGAAGGGAGAGGCCACGCTCGGTCTCTCTGGATTTCGCCCTCAACCAAGCAGGAAGTCTGTGTGAGGCCTGCTGCCGGAGCGACTAGGCTAGGGTGACCAGATTTTAAAATTGAAATCCGGGGACATATTTTTTTTTTTTTTTTTTTTTTAATAGTAATGGCGGCAATCAGCGACTCTCTGCCCGTCGCCGCCGCTCGCTTCGCAGCCTGTCAAGTCTTACTCTCCGGGCCCCGGGTACTACTGGGTGGGGAACGGAGGAAGATCACTCCACCAGGGAAGGCAAGGAGATAAGCAGGCAGGCGGCTGGCCGGGACTTGAGCCAAGGCAGAAGAACATGCGAGTGGAGCTGAATGAGCATGCGTCCGAAACTCAAGAAATATTCCCTCCGCTCTGACCAGCACATGATCATCAGAAAGGGGCACAGATAATGGAAAAAAATACACCCCCTAAGCTAGTAGGAGCGGCAGAGCGGGGGGTGTAATTCAGATTTTATTTTTAATTCTGCACTGACTGTCTTTGAAATTGCCAGAGCCCCTGTTCAAATCCAATCCGGGGACAAAACCGGGGACAGATTTGGTCCAGGGACAGTGTCCTCAATCTGGGGACTGTCCCCTGAAACTGGGGATGTCTGGTCACCCTAGACTAGGCCCAAAGCCTGGGCCTGTAGTTTTGCAGAAGATCATCAAGCCAGAGAGGGATCTCTTTCCGTGTGACCAGCTTGCGCTTCTCAGATACCGGGGTCGTCCACCCACTGACATCTACGGCGGCTGTGAGAGGGACCGGAGACTGTGCATTGCGGAGAGGTTGCAGATCAGGAAACCAACAACGGATCGTGTCAGGTGGACTAGGCCTGTTTGGGTGAGCTGGCACCTGCCCAGAATCTACAACTGGTTGTTAGGCCTATGACTTTTTAAGGCCCACCATCATCCCAATAGTGAGCGGCACCTACACTAGGACATAGCGCAGCGCATGGCAGCTGCGTAGTGTGAGGGGGTTAACTCAGCAGCGGGTGTGTGTGACCCCCTGGATGGATTCACCACACAAAAACAGGCACAGCAGACAGTGGTAGGAGAAAACAAAAGGGTGTGGTTTTATTTGAACTATAAACAGACAAAAAAATACAGCAAAAAAAAAAGAAACAGGAAAAGAAATCCTGGTCAACTTGACCGCTCACTACACACGTTGGTGTCCCTAACTAACAACTGGGTACAGCCTTGTGCTGTCCCAGTCCCTAGCTCCCTGCTTTTCGAAGTTCTTAGCAATAACCACACAGGCTTTGGCTCACCGCACAGAGATCCCACTCCCCAGACTATCCACACAGATCTGGTTCCAGGTTGGAGCATCTCCCTTAGCATGCTGGGAGTTCTTGTAGAGGCCCTAATGAGTCCACTTACTTCAGCTGGGCTCATTAACTCTTCCCCTGCAAGACTCCCAAGACTCCCCCTAGTGGTATAAATCGGCATAAAGCCTGAATCTAGGACATATATACCTTCCATCCTGGATGCAACCTGGTGATTTTACCTGCCTGCTGTCACAGTAGTTAAAGTTGGCATTATACTGACTGAGAGTTTAACTCCCAAAAGCATTGCGGGAGTTTAGCTTACATCTTTTATCTCCTTTGGATTACAATTATAAAGTGCACCAACGTTTTGCTAGCGAAGACTCCATTGAGGAACTCGTACAGAAATCTTAGTCAGGCCTGACTGGAACTAACATTGACGGGACACAGGGTGATATTGCCCACTAGGGGGAGCTCGCGAGCTTGAGATTGTTTATCCATAGAAAGTAGACATTAGCCTATTGTAGAACCTGTATATGATACACATTGTTGACTCTTGCAGGGCCCTGCAGAGTCATTTAAAGCTATATAAGAGGTATATATAATCTATAAACCTGTTTATTATCTTTTGATAAAGTAAACTTTATCTTTGTTTAAGTATATACCTGTGTGAAGTACTTTTATTAGCCTGAAGGACCCAAACGGAGAAAGGTAATATATACATGTGTACTTAATGTGATATATATATATATATATATATATATATATATATATATATATATATATATGCAGAATTGTGTTCCCCTTTAGCCAGTGGGTTTTACAATTCTTTTCACTACCAGTTGTGCCAAGGGAGGGTTTGAGCCTTTTAAGGGGTTGAGAATCAGAGGGAAGACCCAAACAAAACCAGCAGCTCCTACGGGGGTAGAGCTACACGTGGGGGCTTGTCCGGGATACTGTTGCTCTGAAATCAACTTTCCCCAGACTGGACCTTTGTCCTTATCAAGATGGACCCCTTTGTTGTAGTCCAGTGGTGCGAAAGAGAGGGCGCCCACTCAAGCGCATGTGTAGCCATTGAGCTTCCCGAAGGACATTGGGATAAGAAGAAAGTGGCTGACATCATGAAGGTGTTGTCCCCACAAAGGAGAGCATGGGTAGTCGCTCTCAGGCCGGATCAGGAAGCTTATAGCACTCATGCCCTGTTAGAGTGGAAAGAGGAAGCTTCAAAAGGAAGAGTTTCCCTTTAGGAGGCAAGTCAAAACTCCAGATAGTGCACCCGAAAGTTCCAGGAGGAGACCAATCCACACCTTCAAAGGAGGAGCAGGATCAGGGGCCAATATCCTCCCCTCCACCCTTGAACATGATTGGGCCAGACCTTCTTAGTGCTCTAGGAGATTTTGTGTCAAAGTGTCACAAAAGCAACACAGTGTGTGTGGAAGCTGGGTACAGGAAGCTGAGGATCTTCTCAGGGAAACAGCCTGTGCCAGTCGGTGAGGAAGAGTTTGATGTCTGGATAGAGCAAGCAATGCAAGCTCTAGAAGGTTGAGAACTACCAGAGGCCCAAAAAAAACAACGCATAAGTGAGAGTCTAAGAGGAGCCGCTGCAGAAGCTGTCAAGAATCTGAGGTTCAGTAACGCCACCTGTACTGCCTATGATTACTTGGTTATGCTACAAGAGGAGTTCGGGCAACTGGAGAAGGCGGCTGAGCTGATATATCAATTTGAACACACCCTCCAACGGCCAGGGGAACGACTTTTTGAGTACATCCAGAGGTTGAACAAGATGTTATGTCAGATTGTACTTAAAAAAGGAATGGAACCCTCTGCTATAGATCAAGCCAGGATGCAACAAATTCTAAGAGGAGCCCTGCACTCTGATCCAGTTTGGCTCCATTTGAAGACCTCAGGGGTGTCAGGTCACTGAGCTACCCTGACCTAATCCAGGTAGTAAGAGATGAGGAAGCACTGCTGAATGATCAACAGTCAACTACTCCATTGAAATCTATCCCCTTTGCTGGAGTTAGGTCGGCAATGACTCATGAACAGAACTCTGAGTTAGCTACTCTAAAGTCCCAGATGGCACAAGTTATGGAGATGTTAACTTCACTTATGGCCAAGGTCTCAGAGACCGGGAAGGGAGAAGACACGGCAACCAAGGTGACTCAAAGTGTACCTACTCCCTCACCTAGGAGCTCAAGGGATGAAGATGTCTGCTTCAATTGTGGAGGAACTGGACACTATCGACAAATGTGATGAGGTTACCCCTAGGGGTTTTGAGTTGCAGCGAAAAGTAAGAAATTAGATTTGTTTGTAAAAATATACATTTTTATTTGGAGAATTTACATGATTATTGGGAGTCAGGACATGAGCTCCAATTTACATATTGACAATAAGTTACACATTTATCTAAAACATCCAATTGAAGTGTGATACCACATGAAAAGTGTTGGTAAAAGGAGCGCAAAAACCCCTGGCTCAGGCTCAGCCAATGACGTTTTGTGTGGACAGCGCTGGACATCGGATCACCGCGGGACACTGGATTTCATCGCTGGAATGTTTTTTTTTATGTTTTATTTTTTTATTTTTAATAAAGGACTTTCCCAACGGTGTCTGTGGTTTTTTTTTACAATTTGTTACACTTTCTTTGTGAAATGGTAGGGGTACAATGTACCCCATTACCAACTCACATAAGGGGGGCCGGGATCTGGGGGTTCCCATTTGTTAAAGGGGTCTTCCAGATTCCGATAAGCCCCCCGCCGGCAAACCTCCACAACCACCGGGCAAGGGTTGAGGGGATGAAGCCCTTGTCCCCATCAACATGGGGACATCCTCCCCATGTTGAGGGCATGTGGCCTGGTACGGTTCAGGAGGGGGGGCGCTCTCTCGTCCCCCCTCTTTTCCTGCGGCCTGCCAGGTTGCATGCTCAGATAAAGGGTCTGGTATGGATTTTTGGGGGGAACTCCACGCCATTTTTTTTAAAATTTGGGGTGGAGTTCCCCTTAAAATCCATACCAGACCTGAAGGGCCTGGTGTGGATATTTGGGGGGAACCCCACGCATTTTTTTTTTAATTTGCAGCAGGGTTCCCCTTAATATCCATAGCAGACCTGAAGGGCCTGGTAATTGAATTTGGGGGGACCCCGACGCATTTTTTTTTTATCAATGACTTTTCTATGTATTGCCGGGAGCCGACAATTCATTATAGCCGCGAGTGAGTTTTAAATGACTTTTTTTCCCTCAGAAATTACACTTTGTGCAGGGACAGTTCTAAGCACGGGAAACAAGCGCGACTTTACAGGCATACTATACACACACCCTAGGTACGAAATTTAAAGGAATATTTCACTTTTATTGTTTCACTTTAAGCATTATTAAAATCACTGCTCCCGAAAAGACGTCAGTTTTTAAAACTTTTTTTGCATTGATACATGTCCCCTGGGGCAGGACCCGGGTCCCCAAACACTTTTTATGACAATAACTTGCATATAAGCCTTTAAAATTAGCACTTTAGATTTCTCCCATAGACTTTTCGAATTTGCCGCGAACAACCCAAATTGTTCGCTGTTCGGTGAACGGGCGAACAGGCAATGTTCGAGTCGAGCATGAGTTCGACTCGAACTCGAAGCTCATCCCTACCAGTGAAGTCTACCATGGGGCCCAGGAAATCTAAAGAGTCCATCCAGGGTCAGTGGAACCCCAAGTGTAAAGAAACCTTTGACCAGCTGAAAGAGAGTCTGACCACCACCCCTGTATTGGCCTATGCAGATACCACCAAACCTTACGAGCTGCATGTGGACGCCAGCCAAGATTGGCTTGGTGGGGTGCTATACCAGGAGCACGATGGTCACCTATGGCCCATTGCCTATGTGAGCAGAAGCCTGACACTCGCTGAGAAGAATTACCCCACCCACAAGCTTGAATTCCTGGCCTTGAAGTGGGCTGTGGTAGACAAATTGAAAGACTACTTATACGGGGCTAAATTTGTGGTCAAGACGGATAATAATCCACTTACTTACCTTCTGACCACCGCCAAACTGGATGTCACAGGACATAGGTGGCTGGCTGCCCTCTCAAGTTTCACATTCAGCCTTAAGTACCGACCAGGAGTTGGAAATAGGGATGCGGATGCCCTATCCAGGAGATCCCATACTTCCACTGATCTCACCGAAGAGTGGGCCCAGTTGACCCCGGAGGGAGTGCGAGCCCTATATAGGGGGACGGAACTTCAAGCCAAAGGAGGATCAAGGGCCGAAGAAATTGGGGTCTCAGCTGCTGGAGTACCCAGATGTTACTGCAATGTGACCCAAGTCGGAGAGGAGGGCTTGCCCAAGTTATCCAAGAAGGACTTAAGGAGGGACCAATTGGAAGACCCATTAGGGAAGCTAATACTGAAGGCCTTGGACAACCAACACCCTGAATTGCTCCTAACCAACTCTTCCAGAGAGGCCTGCTTATTGCACAGGGAATGGGACTGGCTACAGATACGTCAAGGGGTGGACTACCAAAGGGGCCCCTCTGATGATCTGAAAGAGAAGTGGCAGTTATTCCTACCCACCAAGCACAGGGAGGCGGTCCTAACTGCTCTCCAACGACCATCATGGTCACCTGGGACCGGAGAGAACCTTTCACCTTGTAAGAGACAGGTTCTACTGGCCCTGTATGCGGGCCGAAGTAGAGGGATACTGCCATTCTTTTGTCCGGTGCATACAAAGGAAGACTTTGCCACGTCAGGCAGCCCCAATGGGCCATCTGCAGAGTCAAGGACCCATGGAACTGGTGTGCATTGACTTCCTTTGTCTAGAGCCTGATCTGAATGGAAAAGGGAATGTCCTGGTAGTGACAGACCACTTCACCAGATACGCTCAAGCATTCCCTACCAAGGATCAGAAGGCCTCAACAGTAGCCAAAGTGCTAGTGGAAAGGTTCTTTGTGCACTATGGTTTACCCCAACGTCTGCATTCAGATCAAGGAAGAGACTTCGAAAACAGACTGATAAAGAAGCTGTTAGATCTGTTGGGCATCCAAAAGACTAGAACAACCCCATACCACCCACAAGGGGATGCTCAGCCTGAACGATTTAACCGGACTCTTTTGGATATGTTGGGGACATTGAACTCAGAGAAGAAGCAACACTGGAGAAAGCATGTGGCTGCCATAGTACATGCTTACAACAGTACTACCAGCGATGCTACTGGATACTCCCCATATCGGCTGATGTTTCGAAGAGAAGCTCGGTTACCGGTTGACTTAGCCTTCGGCACATCCCTGGATCATACCTCTGCAACTTCCCGCAAGGGGTATGTGGATCGCTTAAGGAAGAGTCAGAAGATGGCATATGAACAGGCCCAAGCCTCATCTGACCAGAGGGGATTGAGGAATAAAAGGAACTTTTACCTCAAGGTTAGGATACAAGATTTACAGCCAGGGGATAGGGTACTACTAAGGAACCTGGGTATTCGTGGGAAGCACAAGTTAGCTGACCGGTGGAAATCCCAACCATATGTCATCTGCAAACAGTTACCTGGTCTCCCGGTATATCAGATAAAACCAGAGGGGAGTGTGGGTCCACTGAAGACTTGGCATAGGAACCACCTGTTGTCCCTTTCTGAAGCAGTTCGCATACCCCCCGCATAAGATCCACAAGAATCCTCTTCAACCTCCCGAGTATCCAGGCCAGTTACCAAGTCTCAGTCGACTCTTACAGATGTAGTGGACAAAGACTCTGGAGAAGAAAAAAAAATGTCACTGCCCTTATCTATGACTGGTCTTCACAGCAAGGAGCATTGGATGGGCGAAACGCATTTAAACAAAAACACAAAAAGACAAACAAAACCCAAGCTCAACTTACCAACCAATCAGCAACCAACCGAAATCACCTGTCTAACAGTGCATTTAAAAACAGGGGTTTAGTTGCACGCATTTGCAAATACATGCGTAAGCTGCAGGCCTCGTCAAGGCTCCCTGTGTACTGCTGTCCTAACTCTAAAATGTAAAGTCTTCTCAGTGGAAGCACATGCATGCTGATGGATAGATAAAGGGCAGATAACTGGAGGGGGCCCACCCTCCTTAAAGGGGCAGGAGCACACTAGGCACCCAGCACATAGAAGCAAAGGTGCTAGTGCGTTGCCTGACCACAATGACAACAATACAAAAACAAATGTCACTGCCCTTATCTATGACTGGTCTTCACAGCAAGGAGCATTGGATGGGCGAATCGCATGTAAACAAAAACACAAAAGTAAGTTGAGCTTGGGTTTTGCTTGTCTTTTTGTGTTTTTGTTTACATGCGATTCACCCATCCAATGCTCCTTGTTGTGAAGACCAGTCATAGATAAGGGCAGTGACATTTGTTTTTGTATTGTTGTCATTGTGGTCAGGCAACGCACTAGCACCTTTGCTTCTATGTGCTGGATTACAGAGCCCAGCATGCATGGATCAGAGGAGAAAGCCCCTGAAGAGTCCACAGAGACAGGAGGTCCTAGTGCTCCTGAGATTGGGACACCCGAAGAACAGAGAAGGAGAGTCATTCACCCTCCTAAAAGACTGACATATGATCAAATGGGTGCATGCTCTGAAGAAGCAGTTCTTACTTCCAGGAGAACAGTTGAGACGCCTGGTCCTTCCACTGTGAATTTGGCACAGCTGGTGAGGCCGTACCAACTGAGGTGGCCTGTAGACAGGACAACCTCTCCTCCAAAGTTTGGTGGGAGGTTCCTCTGTCGGTATTGTGTAGGCGCCTAGAGGCTAAAATGCAAAAGAGAGCAAGGATCCTTGATATCTTTGGGGACCAAAGACTTTAAGTGGGGGGAGTGTGTAGCGGGGTTCTACTATCATGGACTATTGTTATGTGTGTACACCCCAAACTTCCTTCTATGTTCCAGTAACAACTTTATAGACTATTGTTTACTTATGTTCAGTAATGCGTGTGGAACTTATGGTACAGGGAGAGAGAGACTCTGTTGCCATGGACACCTAATAGACTATGGTACCCACAGTGCAGCTGTACTCCCAGAATTCATTAAAACCAGCGCACAGCCTGCTGGGGGGAGGTTACATAAAGGAAGGGAGGGGCCACGCTCAGTCTCTCTGGACTTCGCCCTCAACCAAGCAGGAAGTCTGTGTGAGGCCTGCTGCCGGGCCTAGGCCCAAAGCCTGGGCCTGTAGTTTCGCGGAGAATCATCAAGCCAGAGAGGGATCTCTTTCCGTGTGACCAGCTCGCGCTTCTCAGATACCGGGGTCATCCACCAACCGACATCAACGGCGGCTGTGAGAGGGACCGGAGACTGTGCGTTGCGGAGAGGTCACGGATCGGGATACCGACAACGGATCATGTCAGGCGGACTAGGCCTGTTTGGGTGAGTGGGCACCTGCCCAAAATCTACAACTGGTTGTTAGGCCTATGACTTTTTAAGTCCCACCATCATCCGAATAGTGAGCCGCACCTAGGAAATAGTGCAGCGCATGGCAGCTGCGTAGTTAAAGTTGGCATTATACTGACTGAGAGTTTAACTCCCAAAAGCATTGCGGGAGTTTAGCTTACATCTTTAATCTCCTTTGGATTACAATTATAAAGTGCACCAACGTTTTGCTAGCGAAGACTCTCACCCTTGAGGAACTCGTACAGAAATTTTAGTCAGGCCTGACTGGAACTAACATTGATGGGACACAGGGTGATATTGCCCACTAGGGGGAGCTTGCGAGCTTGAGATTGTTTATCCATAGAAAGTAGACATTAGCCTATTGTAGAACCTGTATATGATACACATTATTGACTCTTGCAGGGCCCTGCAGAGTAATTTAAAGCTATATAAGAGATATATATAATCTATAAACCTGTTTATTATCTTTTGATAAAGTAAACTTTATCTTTGTTTAAGTATATACCTGTGTGAAGTACTTTTATTAGCCTGAAGGACCCCAATGGAGAAAGGTAATATATACATGTGTACTTAATGTGGTATATATATATATATATATATATATATATATATATATATATGTAGCGGGTGTCAAATTTAGTGGGGTGTATCTGGGCAATAGATGGCCCAGATACATTGATTTTAGGGATTTATGGACACTTTGGAGTGTGGGAGGTATGAATGGTGTCATGGTCCTTGCGGTCCCTAGGTGGCGCTGTCACCTGGGACCGGGGTTGAACTGCCATTCTAGAGCCGTGCTCTTTTTGTCCTCTCGCAGCAGTAGTACGGCGGGGCGGGGAACCCGCTGTGCCTGCTGGGAGAGGATATAAAAGGGGGCGGACATCTTGCGCACGAGGTCCATTCCCCAGGCACCTTCGGCCTGAGGGCTGCTGCAGTTCGTCTGTGCCCAGGCGCCCTTGGCCTGGGCGCGTGGAGTCGAGTTCCATCCCAGGCACCTTCAGCCTGGGGTGAGGTACTTTACAGGGAGGCCTGGGGCCCAGTACCTTCGACTGGGTCCTGCGAGGGTGAAGCAATCCTAAGGTGCCCCCGGTATTGGGTGCCTGAATCTTGGGCATAAGGGACCGGAGACGTGACCTCCCCGAAGAGCCAGTACAGCATTTGCTGGTGCCGGTGGAGGCCTCTGGTGACCATCCGGATGGATGTCTTCCTCTGACAGGGGTCGTTTGTTCTAAAGAAGGTACTTCATGTTCTCATGGTCTGTGGCAGAGACCCATCTTCATCAGGTCAGTGGCCTGTGGCAGGGGCCTCAACGTTCACCCAGGTCTGTGGCAGGGACCAAATTCACTGTCGTGGCAGCGACTGTGCGCCAAGCCTGTTTGCACTAAACGGAACAGGAGAAACTTATTCATTAGTTGTGCCTGGACCTACTCTCCCCTAGACCTTGTCTGTTCTTTTAAAGTTCAACCAGCCTACCTATTGATCAAAGCAAATAAAACAGAGTTGGACTTTTCATGGTGTGGAACTCGTGTTACTGGAAGCTAAGTGTCCCTGTCAGTGACAGTGGCAATCATTCTCCACAGGAGAAGCTGAGGCTCCGGCCTAAAACGCAGACCCGAAGGTAAACAATTCAGCTCATATCTCTGCATACTACATCAGAGAGCCGAGCTGGTGGTGTGCATCTTCCTCCCTTCTCCCAGATACCCCTAGACGAGTAAAACCAGCCACAGAGAGAGGGGAGAAGGTGGGGGAAGACCGCTACATATATATATATATATATATATATATATATATATATATATATATATATTAGGGCTGTTACTGATTAAAATTTTTGTGTTCGATTAATCTATTTTTTTTTAATCGATTAATCGACTAATTTCTATTAATTATAACGCACATACAGATCCAACTACTTTTAGCTGATCTCCTTGCAGGCTGATTCCCAGTGCAGCTACCAACCACTGGAAAAATGGATAGCAGGATACAAAAAACACACAAAGGCAGCGCTCGATGGGAATAGCATTAAAACTTTTATAGTCTTCAAGTAGGTAACAAAATAAATATTGCACTGGAGATAAAATAAATGTAGCTACATAAACTGTAAAAATGGTGCGAGTAATTCCAAACGGTAGCAAAAGCAGTCATAAAAACATGTAGCTAAGTGTGATACTGGTATAAAAATGTGTACAAAGATACCACTGCTTAAACTAGATGAGGAGGGGTTAACATCAATTCGTCGGCATGTAGATGTCCTGTGAAGGGAGCTATCACAACTCCCAGTGGATGGCTGTAGAATCCCAGGTTGATAGAGGGAAGTGATAGAGGGAAGTGTAACAGCACTTGCGTGTGGCAGATAGTAAGGTCCCGCCGGCATGCAGATATGAAGGAGCCCTTCAGATGGACACAACAAGCCCCGCCGGTGTCCACGACGTCACCGGATCTCTGACGGAACTCCCTGAAGACCCGGAAGCCGGCGGAGAGGTGAGTACCGATTGAAAGAATTTTGATTGATCAAAAAAATTTTGATCGATCAAAAACATTAATCGATTAATCGAGGAATTAATAGTTAATTTCCACAGCCCTAATATATATATATATATATATATATATATATATATACAGAATTGTGTTCCCCTATAGCCAGTGGGTTTTATAATTCTTTTCACTACCAGTTGGCCAAGGGAGGGTTTGTGCCAGTTAAGGGGTTGAGAATCAAAAGGGAAGGCCCAAAAAAAAACCTGCAGCTCCTACGGGTTAGTGCTACATATCTATAATATTTTTCTTCATTTTATCCATCTAAATGTCTGGGTTATTTTTATACTGCTTTTTTATACTGCTTTCCTAAAAAAATAGGATTGGTTGAAAAGAGAAGAGATGAAAATTGTAACTATATCGTCCAGTCAGACACATGCAATCTTAGCACATTGGGTTTTTTGTTCTTGCACTGTTCTTGTAAAGGTTCTATTAAGAAAAAAGATAGACATAGTAACACTGCTTAAAAAACAGCACTACCTTAGCTGGAAATAATCAATGTTTACATTCATTGATTAGTTCAACATCTGGCGATTCAAATTATTGACATAATCTAGAGGGAAGATATTGATTTTGTCCTAGGCAGGAAGCAATATATTTTTGTTCCGTAATATAATTTCAAACACAAGACAAAAATACAGGTAAATATTATCTGACTAAAGTTCTCTAAATGTTGTCCTTGTTAACTGCTGGCCAAGTATATTCATGCTGTGCAATGTAAGTAGCATTAAATATATTTACAGACAATATAAAATATTCAGCTAAAGTTTAATGATTCTTTCCCCCAGAAAAATTCAGTTTAATGACTGCCGGTTTGTCCATTTCTACAGATTTTTGGTAAAATCATTCAGTTTAATGTGCAGTAGTGTTCACTAGAATTCCTCTGAGGCTTTGACCTAAACTACAGACCTCTGAGGCCCTTCCTCTGAAGTAACAGGGGTAAGAAATGCTGAGATAATAGTAAGACAATTTATATTATTTATATATCGTTTAGAACACTGCCACAACATGTGGACCAAATCATCTGGGTTTTGAAGGCATCTAGGGCAATCTATACCCAATTGTATGTAACCACTATATGTTCCATATAGTTAACTGTGCCATCCTACTATAAGGATGTATTAGGGATGTTACAGAGAATATATTCCCATTGATCTTCATTTATAGGACCCACATCCTATTCCCATTTAACCTTACACGGGAGGGGGTTCAAAGATATTTGAGAGTTAAGCATCTTTAGGTATATAAGGCATTTATTATTGAAAGATGATGTGTGCTACCAATAAGATACTACTAAAAAAAAACAAAAAAAACATCCAAAATAACAAAAGCTGCAGCAACCACTACATGTTTTCCTATAACAAAGAATAAAATAAAAAACTATGAAATGTGTTTGCACTGCTTATACACGTAACCTATTCAGGCTCAAAAGTAAATACTATAAATCAATAATCTATAGCAATATACTATAAACCAACAACATGATAATGTGCGGATAATCTAAAGTAATCCCATTGATTTCTAAATAATAACATACAGTGGAACCTTAGATTACGAGCATAATCCGCTCCAGGAGAATGCTTGTAATCCAAAGCACTCGCATATCAAAGCGAGTTTCTCAATAGAAGTCAATGGAAACTAAAATAATTTGTTCCGCATTGACTTCAATGGCATGCAATACCGCATGTGGCCAGAGGTGGGGGGTGCCAGAGAGCCTCGTTAACCGCGTTACTCACAATCCGAGGTTTCACTGTATAGTAGAAAACAACGAAAACGCATACAATATTGATCTAGGCTCTAACATGGGTTCAGTGCTGTGTTTTCAGCACAGAACTTGGCTGTCCTGTGTTGGTCTTTCTTCCCCTAAGGGTGTCATATCGTGAAGTTCATCCACGGTTGATATTCATGCTGTACCTTTTTACTTTATAATTAATGTTCACTGTTTGAGTCTGTTGGGCGGTCAGGGTTTCACTGCATGTTTCCGTGTTTTGTTTGTTCAGATGGAATCCCCTTACCATTTGAAGCCTTCATTATACACTGGGGCTACACACCATTACTATTTTTGCACTTTCACTCATTAATTTACCTGATTAATGTCTAGATAGCATTTCTATGCCAATTTATTTCATTTATTGAGTGTTAATTTTGGCCACTACCGCTATCACTGGCACATATATATTTGACCACGCTTTGCAGTTTTATGAATTAACTGGTATGTTAGATTAACCACTTCAATACAGGGCATTTTCACCCCCTTCCTGCCCAGTTCAATTTTCAGTTTTCAGCGCTTTAACATTTTGAATGACAATTGCGCGGTCATGCAGCGTTGTACCCAAGTGAAATTTGTATTATTTTTTCCCCACAAATAGAGCTTTCTTTTGGTGGTATTTGATCACCTCTGCGGTTTTTATTTTTTGCACTATAAACAAAAGAAGAGCGACAAGTTTTAAAAAAAACACAATATTTTTTACGTTTTGCTATAATAAATATTCCAATTTAAAAAAAAAAAAAATTTCCTCAGTTCAGGCCGATATGTTATCTTCTACATTTTTTTGGTAAAAAAATATCACAATACACGTATATTGATTGGTTTGCGCAAAAGTTATAGTGCCTACAAAATAGGGGATAGATTTATGGCATTTTTATTATTCTTTTTTTACTAGTAATGGCGACGATCTGCGATTTTTATCGTGACTGTTACATTGCGGTGGACATATCGGACACTTTTGACACTATTTTGGGACCATTCACATTTATACAACAATCAGTGCTATAAAAATGCACTGATTACTGTATAAATATCACTGGCAAGGTAGGGGTTAACACTAGGGGCCGATCAAGGGGTTAAATATGTTACCTAGGGAGTGATTCTAACTGTGGGGGGAGGGGACTGACTGGGGGAGGTGACCGATCAGTGTTCCTCTGTACAAGGAACACACGATCAGTCTCCTCTCCCTGACAGGAGGCAGATCTGTGTGTTTACACACACAGATTCACGTCCCTGCTCTGTGACAGGCAATCGTGGGTGCCCGGCGGACATCGCGGCTGCTGGGCACGCACATTTTGCACTTTTGCTCATTCATTTACCTGATTAATGTCTAGATAGCATTTCTATGCCAATTCATTTCATATATTGATACATATATATGCTCGTAATCCGAGGTTCCACTGTAATAGTAAGGGGAAAGGGCAGGAGGAGAGCCATGTATGTATGGGTATATCTCAATATCTGTAACTTACAGGTAGTGCCAAATGCTGGTTAACTTTCGCTGGAAAGGTAATCCGGTTGGATAGAGAAGGCACGCTTAGGTGTAGTAATATATATGGTAACATACATAGGGTCTCCCCCGGGCATATCCAGAAGTCAACTCCTTTTCCCCATTGGAGCTGTGAAGGGGCGGAGAGATGGTAAAAATTTCCGCTATCACTGGCACATATATACATATTTGACCACGCTTTGCACTTTTATGAATTAAATGGTTATGTTAGTGTAGTTGGGTCTCTAAATTTATGTGAGACACCCAGGTGTGTAAGTATAGGAATAGTGGACCACTTGTGTTCGTGGAGGATTGGATGGTGTAATAATCTCCTTGGCCTCTGGGTGGCGGGGTACCTGGAGGCTCAAGGTAGATTTGCCATGATAGTGCTACCCTTTTTGTCCCTTTCCGGAGATGGTACGGCGAGGGCGGGGAACCCGCCGTGGTGTCGATGGGAGGAGATAAAAGGGGGAGATGCCCTAACCACGAGGTTCTTCCGGAGGATCTTCTTCACGCGCCCAGGCACCTTAGGCCTGGGTGCGGGCGGTTCTGGATTCCGGCTCAGGTGCCCTAGGCCTGACCGGAATGGAGTCGGAGTCCATCCCAGGCACCTTCAGCCTGGGGTGAGGTGCTGAACTAGGAGGCCTGGGGTCCAGTGACTTCGACTGGATCCCGCGAGGGTGGAGACGTCCGAGGGTCCCTGAGGTGGATGGGGCCCATGTCTGAGGTGAGGAGGCCGGGGAGGTTACCCGTCCGGAGAGTACACATAGGCCCGAGGAAATATCTGGTGCTGGCCTTCACCTCACCCACAGCTATGGGGAGGACATGGGCCGTAGCGCATCTCACCCTGTCGTGTGACATACCCCTAGACAAAGGAGATGGGGTGAGGCCGCTACACGTGGGGGCTCGTGAGTCCGGGATGATATGTGTTTTAACTTTGGAAGAAAGAATGGCTGTGTCTGGACTTTGCTGCCCGGAGGAGTTCCAAGCAGGTCGGCCATGTGATTGGCCAAAGTGCATCCCTGCTCAAAGTCGTGGAAATGACCCTAGGACTGGAAAGGCCCATGCAGAGGAGCGAGAAGAGGGAGGAGTCCAGCCGTGTGAAGTACTACATGTGGGGGCTTTTATTGCACTGCGCCACGAGGCACCCCGTGACTGTACAGTTCGTGGGCGGAGCTTGAAGGAAGCCCGCGAAAACGTGCAAGTCATGGGAGGAGTCTGGCCATGTGGAGGAACTCACGTGGAGACTTCGGTGCGTGGTCAGTGCGTGATGGAGCAGCAGATAGTCGGGATGGCCTCAAGCTCCCTGTGGATTCCGGTTCCCTACCCCACGAAGATGACTACGTTCGCTGCTCCCCTTACAGACACGGGGATAAGACTCAGGCCCCGAGGGCAGTTGGCTTTGTACTCATGCAGAGACACGGAGGCCCTCGGCGTGATCTGTCCCAGGTGCTCGGGACTGGTGGTCCACCTGAAGCCATTCGGGCGTTGTGAGGCATGCAAAGAGTTCTTGTTCGAGGTGGAGCCATCCACAGTAAGGCCCCGGGCCCTTCGCCTCAACAGCCTCACAGGTACCCCTACTCTAGAAGGAGAGATCCAGGCCTTTGCGGAGGTTCCCGTACGCACTGACCAGGGCGATGTGACTGCCCAATCAGAGACTGAGAGAGAAAAATCCGAGGATGCTGCTTCGGTCACCACAGATTCTCTGCTCCCACCTCCGAAGAGGAAAGTTGGCCTGGTGCAGGCCTCCTGTGGTCGAGGTCGAGCTTCACCCCATCGCTTGCCTGGCCTGGATGGATCCGGTTGGAAGAGTCCTGGACATCCCAGTTCTACAAAAGGTCAAGGTGAGCCAGGGGCTGGGACTGTGGTGGTGGTTGGAAGTGTCGGGGGTCCACAGCCGGTGGAGCCCGCAAGGGAGGGTAGTACCATGTCTACCAGAGACTACCTTCCCGCCGAGATGTATGACACTTCCGACCTAGAGTCGCTGTCAGATTGTGGAGATGACGGGGAGATTGATGAACTGTTTCATCGGAAGGGCTGGGACAAACGCCCATTGCCTGTGTTACGTGTACCGCAGGATTCCCCTATGTCAATAGGAGACAGCACGCCCCGGGTACAAGCCCCGGAGTCTACGAGGAAGTCTAGTCCTCAGAGTGCCTGCCCACAATCTACAACATCGCCCGTCTTGGTGACGGGGGTGCAGCGAGCCTCACTACGAGCACCGAGAGAAAAGCCATTAGAGGTAGTGAAAGTACCTCGGCATCCGGAGGCCATCGTTCAACCCGGAGAAGGTGAGCGGGAAGCCATGCCTCCTTTGGCCAGATTGCAATGACTTTTCTCACAGAGAGTCGCCCGTGAGTATGGGTGGGAATATCCCTACTTGCCTCGGGACTTACTTTTTGAAGTTGAGGTCATACGCCAGAGATGGTATGACAAATTTGTTTGGGAAAAGCTCAAAGTACCCCATGCACGAAGATATTTGTCCTGTTCGCCATCCGTGTCGAAAAAGTTTCGGGACTGCAGAGCAGACTGGAAGTGGGGTCGCCATATCCACGCAGACAAGGTGCGCATCTGCAGGAAAGATGGAGAGGATGCTGACTATTCAATTGAGCTTTTTGATAAACATCTGAAGCCCTTGTTCTTGCCTGACCCGAAGTTCTACTTGTGAGAAGAGACTCACTTGTTGTTCCTTTCCTACAATCTTCTAGAAGTGTTCCTGCCGGAGCATCCGAACTGTGCCCTAGTTTTTTATTTGGGCTTTTGTTTTCCACTCTTCAGGAGGAATGAGAGAAGTTTTTTTTTGTTGTTCTCTCTTCCTCACAGTTCAAAGACAGACTTTGGGGTAGAATTAGTGTAGGGACGCAGGAAGAATGAAGATTGCACCAAGTGTCATTACCGCGGCACTGTCACCAGGTGGCAGTGTTGTGCAACGGCTGTTTTTATTTTTTTCTCACACGCATCACTTTACTCATTGGAGCGAATGGGTCTATTGGCTGATGGACCCATTCATTCCAAATGAATACAGAATGTCAGGATGTGGCTTTTCTTGTGTGTTGTTTTTTTCCCTTCTGCAGGAGATTCGTCTGTCAAGACTACTGAGTATGGGGTGGTTCTTAGACAGTGAAGGGAGGGATTGTATATGTGTACATGATAGGTGTTTTTAGGGAAAAGTTTTATTGTTTTATATTCCCTTTCCCCTTGAGCAGGTCTTGGTATGGTTGAGGTTCAAAATTTTAGGGATAGCCTCTGGGGCTAAGCTTGTGTCCTCACTCCATGGGAGACATGGGTTCGCACCAGACGCTGGGGACCAGCGTCAAATCACAGGGGGGAGTATGTAGCGGGGTCTCTAAATTTATGTGCAACACCCAGGTGTGTAAGTATAGGAATAGTGGACCACTTGTGTTCGTGGAGGATTGAATGGTGTAATAATCTCCTTGGCCTCTGGGTGGCAGGGTACCTGGAGGCTCAAGGTATATTTGCCATGATAGTGCTACCCTTTTTGTCCCTTTCCGGAGATGGTACGGCGAGGGCGGGGAACCCGCCGTGGTGTCGATGGGAGGAGATAAAAGGGGGAGACGCCCTAACCACGAGGTTCTTCCGGAGGATCTTCTTCACGCGCCCAGGCACCTTAGGCCTGGGTGCCGGCGGTTCTGGATTCCGGCTCAGGTGCCCTAGGCCTGACCGGAATGGAGTCGGAGTCCATCCCAGGCACCTTCAGCCTGGGGTGAGGTGCTGAACTAGGAGGCCTGGGGTCCAGTGACTTCGACTGGATCCCGCGAGGGTGGAGACGTCCGAGGGTCCCTGAGGTGGATGGGGCCCATGTCTGAGGTGAGGAGGCCGGGGAGGTTACCCGTCCGGAGAGTCTGGAGCAGCATCAACCCAGTGACGGATGGGCCTCTGGTAACTCCCTTGGAGGGACATCTTCCCCTGACAGGGGCCGCAGCGCAGCGAAGGTACTCCTATCTATGTTCTCTTGAGTCGCTGGTAGAGACTCCCAGATTCTAAGTCCTTTCTAGCTGAATGCTATAGTAACCGCTGGCGAGATCGCAGTGGTTTAGTTAATAACCAGGATAGTGCCTCGACCTGCTCACCCCCGTATCAAAATGTTATCAAGTCGCAACCAGTTGGCTACTGAAGCACTGTTTATTGTGAGATGTACAATAAAGCAAGAGTTGGACTGTGATCGGTGTGTGGAACTCTGGTTAATGGGAGCAGAGGGAAGTGTTGACACAGCAGGACTGTATTCTATAACAGAACACATAGGCCCGAGGAAATATCTGGTGCTGGCCTTCACCTCACCCACAGCTATGGGGAGGACATGGGCCTTAGCGCATCTCACCCTGTCGTGTGACATACCCCTAGACAAAGGAGATGGGGTGAGGCCGCTACATTAGATTAATGGAATACTACTACCACATATATAAATTTGTACAACTTTCAGCAACTGTGGACCGGATATGTGTTTAATAGGTATTAGTGTTTGCTACACTTACACATGCCTTATTGGTTACCTCCTTACTATTAAGATATCCCCATCATTGTTGTGTTTATTTTGTCACATATTGGGATTTTTCTACCTTTATTGGTGACACACATACACTTTATATCAAAGAAAAAGAGCGGCTGCTCCAGGGATATGATGATAACCTGAGGTGGAATGTCTCGTAGAGTGACAGCCCCGGCCCGCCTCCGTGGGAAACTTGTAAGAAAAGAAATGGCTGCACATCCAGGAATTCCGATTGCCTTTTATTGTTCAAAGTGATAACACCAAAGACACAACACAAGGTCACGTAGACGAGTTTCACACAAACATCTCGTGCTTAATCATTACAATGACTAAAATAACTGATAGATCTTAAATAGTCCGCCCCAGTAACTGCAGGTGTTCTGGGGGTGGTGATAATGACGTTTTGTGATAGATCGGACTGTGTACTATTGCTGATTATCACCGCCCCTAGAACAACACTCGCAAACCGAGTTACGATTTTTTAAAATACAGTGCTCGTATTGCAACACACTCGTTAACCACGTTACTCGGAATCCGAGGTTCCACTGTACTTTTTTTTTGGCTATTATTATTATCATTTATTGTTTTATTTTTATCTCCAGATACCTACCTATGCCTCTCCTGAGGAAGCGAGAATTACATTGGGAAACACGTAGAGATCATTCATGCAGCAGCTCTAGATCGATTGGGGTATCTGTATGGTGTTTTCAGGTCCCGCATATAAAAAAAATTCATATGAACTCTATGCAGCACCATTCATGTTCATCATTTCCGTCTTCTTTATTATTGTGGTACATATGTTTTTAAAAGTATGATAATAAAAAAAAATCATATTTTTACATTTACTGGCTGAGGTGTGACTCTTTAAAAGTCCCGTGGGCAAAACTTTTTTTTCTGTGCTGTACATACGAATTTGGGACTGAGACACTACCTCAAACCTTCTCTCATTAGCTCTCATTGTCTGTCTATTATGCTTGTACAGTATGTGTCTGAAAGCTTTTGTACCATTTACCAAATGGGAGTAGATTTTTCAGCGTTTTTTCTGAACTAATAAACAAGACATTACTAGACTATTGATGGCTTTCCTCTCCTTTCTATATTGAGCTACTTAGAGACGCCGTTCTTTAACCACTTGCCCACTGGGCACTTATACCCCCTTCCTAATCAGGCCAATTTTCAGCTCTCAGGGCTCTCACACTTTGAATGACAATTGCAACACTGTACCAATATGAATTGTTTGTCCTGTTTTTCACAAAAATAACTTTCTTTTGGTAGTATTTACTCACCACTGTGCTTTTTATTTTTTGCACTATAAATAAAAAAATAAAAAAAAGTTGTAAAAAAAATGCATTTTTCTTTGTTTCTGTTATACTATTTTGCAATTTTTCTTCATACATTTTGACCAACATTTATACTGCCACATTGCTTTGGTAAAAATAACCAAAATTTGTGTACAGTATATTATTTGGTCTTTGTGAAGTGTAGCATCCTATACTTAGGTAGGTGCCAGAGTTAGGATTTTTGCGAGAGCAGGTACATCTGTTTGGGCTGGAAGTGGCTCAGAGTAGGCTGGTGACTCACAGATAGCATCACTTCTCAGTTACCTCCCTCTGGCTTCCTGAGGATTCTAGAAGAGAGGAGGGGAAGAGAGTTGGAGCTGCCTGGGGTGTTCTAAGGAGCCCTGACCAATCCCCAACTTTGATTGGCAGGCCTCCTTAAATACCTAGAGTCAGCCCAGCTGGGGAGGAGTTGTCGGGTGGAAGAACTGAGGATGGAGTGCTAGACTGTCGGGGCCTTTGAGGGCGCTCCCTATTCTAGGGGTGACCTTGGGCCTGGGACTCGGGTGCAGGAAGGATCTGGATAGGAGGCACAGAGAGGAGCCAGAGAGGACAGCAGGAGCCAGTGCTGCCGGGCAAGTCTTCAGGAGGGAACCACTGGTGTGTGAGCAGACAGGAGGGCTGGTGAGTGACATGTGCTATCGGGAGTACTGGAGAGGCATGCCAGAGAGGACAGAGAGGCAACAGTCAGAGCTAGGTGTGGAGCCAGTGAGGATTGCAATGTCACAGGCAGTGGAGTCGGGCAGCTGCAGCTAGGGGGCTGGTAGGGCCAGAAGAGGAATTGCTGGGAGCAGTAGCCCCCCATAGGACAGCTAGCACTAAAGACTTTCTATTTTTGCTGCCTGCAAATGGCAACTTCTGGGGTCTGACTGAGTCAGTGTTGGGCCTAACCATGTGCTAGCTGTGCCTGGAGTCAAGTGTTGTGAAGGAGAGAGGGAGTGAAAGTCTGCAAGCAAGTGTTGTGCAGAAGGAGTTTGAGGAAATGTCGTGTACAAGGAGTGTACATAGTTCTGTCTCAAATTGACTGTTCTATAATTCTACTGGGCATCCCATATATTCCCATCCCTATCCAAGTTAAAATCCCTCAATAAAATACAAAAAACAAACATATGGACTGTTCATTGACTCAAGGTGATTTTGGGGTGAATGCCGGGCTGGGCAGGGTGACAGGTGGGCCACAACTTTCAGCAGCCCTTATGGGGATACTGCTACAGAAGTTTATAGAATCTGCAAGCTATTGTGTCAATCATTGAAAATTGATCACACCTGATGTAATGATCTAATTTCTTGAGACACTAACAAGCCAGGACAGTACAAATACCCCCCAAATTACCCCTTTTTGGAAAGTACACATTCCATTCCAAGGTATTTAGTAAGAGGCATGGTGAGTTTTTTAAAGTTGTATTTTTTTCCTACAATTCTTTGCAAAATGAGGATTTTTATTTTTATCACAAAATTGTCATATCAACAAGTTATTTCTTTTACATGGCATACTTGAAACCTCAAAACACATTGGGGCTGATTTATGAAACGTTTGCGCCATGAGTATTGGCGCATCTGCGTGCGCAATGGCTGTTTTGGTATTTACAAAACATTAGCGCCTGTAGCGCAGCCCTATTTCCCATTTACTATAGTGTTGTCGGCGGACGGGAGGAAGCGCTCAGTGCGCCACTAGGGACCTGGCGCACGGCATGTTAAAATCTAAATATAAAGAAGTTGGAAGTGAGAATATAATGGGGTGACATGGGGTGATGTGAGGAAGTGTAGGGACACCTGCCCAAATAACAAACATGGCCAAAATAGAGTGAGAAAGTAACTTTTTCAAAACCAGCCCGCTGCGCCGGCAATTCCGATTCGAGCTGCGGGAGGTTTATTGGAGCTCAGCGCGGGAATTTCAATGGTTTAAATGCGCCGATACACTGCGCCGGCAAAATCTTAGTAAATGTCAAGTCACATAACTCAATTTGCATAAGTTGAACAGGCGCAGCTCTGAACTTCCCAGTGCGCCGGCAAAATGACATTTCTAAAGGGAAAAAAAAGGCATTTAAAAGCAGCCGCGGCTATAATGAATTGTCGGCTCCCGGCAATATAGAGAAAAATCATAGAAAGTCATTGCTAACCAAAAAAAAAAAGCGTGGGAGTTCCCCCAAATTCCATAACCAGGCCCTTCAGGTCTGGAATGGATATTAAGGGGAACCCCGCTGCAAATTAAAAAAAAAAATGACGTGGGGTTCCCCCTAAATATCCATACCAGGCCCTTCAGATCTGGCATGGATTTTAAGGGGAACTCCACCCCAAATAAAAAAAAAATGGCGTGGAGTCCCCCCAAAAATCCATACCAGACCCTTATCCGAGCACATAACCCGGCCGGCCGCAGGGGAAGAGGGGGGGGGACGAGAGAGCGGCCCCCCCTCCCTCCTGAACCGTACCAGGCCACATGCTCTCAACATGGGAAGGATGTCCCCATGTTGATGGGGACAAGGGCCTCATCCCCACAACCCTTGCCCGGTGGTTGTGGGGGTCTGCGGGCAGGGGGCTTATCGGAATCTGGAAGACCCCTTTAACAAAGGGGACCCCCAGATCCCGCCCTCCCCCTATGTGAATTGGTAATGGGGTACATTGTACCCCTACCATTTCACAAAGAAAGTGTCAAAAATTTAAAAAATGACAAGAGACGGTTTTAGACAATTCCTTTATTAATATCTTCTCTTTTCTTCCTTCTTCTTCCTTCTTCTTCTTCCATCTTCTTCTTTTCTCCATTCGGGTTTCTTCCTCTTCATCTTCATCTTCATCTTCACCTTCAGCTTCCTTCTTCCTTCGGTCTTCTCGTCCGCATCTTGCTCCGGCGTCTTCCCTTCTTCTTTCTTCTCCGGCCGCTTTGAATTGGAGGTTCCCGCTGTGCGATGCCTCAGTTCCCCACTTGGTCCGCTGCCCCCCGGTGGCTCCGCCCCCCTCTGACACCACGGGGAAAGTCCCCGTGAAATGCATGTGCGTCAGAGGGGGGCGGGGTCACCGAGTGTGAGCGGACCCGATGGGGAACTGAAGAACTGAAGCGTCGCACAATGGAGCGGCCAGAGAAGAAAGAAGAAGGGAAGACGCCGGAGCAAGATGCGGACGAGAAGACCGAAAGAAGAAGGAAGAAGGAAGATGAAGATAAAGATGAAGATGAGGATGAAGATGGAGGAAGAAACCCGAATGGAGAAAAGAAAAAGATGGAAGAAGATGGAAGAAGAAGAAGATGGAAGAAAGGAGAAGACATTAATAAAGGAATTGTCAAAAACCAGCTCTTGTCATTTTTTACACTTTTTACACTTTCTTTCTGAAATGGTAGGGGTACATTTGTACCCCATTACCATTTCACACAGGGGGGGGGGGCGGGATCTGGGGGTCCCCTTTGTTAAAGGGGTCTTCCAGATTCCGATAAGCCCCCCGCCCGCAGACCCCCACAACCATCGGGCAAGGGTTGTGGGGATGAGGCCCTTGTCCCCATCAACATGGGGACATCCTCCCCATGTTGAGGGCATGTGGCCTGGTACGGTTCAGGAGGGAGGGGGGCCGCTCTCGTTCCCCCCTTTTCCCCTGCGGCCGCCAGGTTATGTGCTCGGATAAGGGTCTGGTGTGGATTTTTGGGGGGACTCCACGCCATTTTTTTTTTAAATTTGGGGTGGAGTTCCCCTTAAAATCCATGCCAGATCTGAAGGGCCTGGTATGGATATTTGGGGGGAACCCCACGTCATTTTTTTTAAAATTTGCAGCGGGGTTCCCCTTAATATCCATTCCAGACCTGAAGGGCCTGGTTATGGAATTTGGGGGAACCCCCACGCTTTTTTTTTGTGTAATCAAAGACTTTCAATGACTTGTATCTGTATTGACGGGAACCAGCAATTCATTACAGCCGCAAGGACTTTTAAATGACTATTATTTTACTTTAGAAATGTCATTTTGCTCTCCAACTGTTATAAACATGGAAAACATGTGCTACTTTACAGGCATACTATAGACACCCCCCGGTATGATATTTAGGGCCAGTTCACACCGGATGCAGTGCAGTGCGTTTTTTTGAAAGTTGATCACATTAATGCCAATGGCATAGTTCACACCACTGCAGTCCGTTCCTGTGCGTTTCAGAAAGCAAAAAAAAAATTGGTCATGCTGCATTTTTTAGGTACAGAACTGTACTGGACCGCAGTAAAACACATCAAAAACGCAACGGAACGTACCAAAAATGCACTGGAATGCACCGGAACACACCTAAATGCACCCAAGACGCACTGCAACACACTTGTCCTAAGTGAAAAGAGGGGGAAAAAAACACTGGACTGCATCAAAAATGCCTCAAAAATGCACTGGAATGTGTCAAAAACGCGCATGCAGAAAAGCACCTGGAACGCACCCAGAAACACAATCCGGATGCGTTCCAGGTGCTTTTCTGCATGCACGTTTTTCATGCGTTCCAGTGCATTTTTGGTACATTTTTGATGCAGTCCAGTGCTTTTTTTTCACCCCTCTTTTTTATTAACCATAGATAAGGACAAGTGTGTTCCAGTGCGTTTTTGGTGCATTTAGGTGTGTTCCTGTGCGTTCCAGTGCGTTTATGATGCGTTTTGATGCGTTCCAGTACAGCCCAGTGCAGGTAACATGCAGCATGTTCTACTTTTTTGGTGGAACTGGAATGCACTGGAACAAACATTGCCATTTAGAGCCATATAACTAACTTTCCATGCATTTTGGATGCATAAAAAACGCAATACACTGCATGTGGTGTGAAATTGCCCTTAAGCAATTTGGCATATTTAAAGGCACTTCTCCTTGTTTTGTTTTTGGTGTTTTCCAAATTGGTGACATTGATATATGTCCCTTAGGGTGGGACCTGGGCCCCCATTTTAAGGCCAATAACTAGAAGATAAGCCAGCCAAGAGGGGACTAGCAAAATTAACAAGTCAGTTCCCATAGACTGCAATGGTATTTGTTGGTGGGGGGGGGGGAGGGGTGATTGTCCCATCTCTAATTTTGTAGCATGCTGGATGATGTGCTTAATTTTGGACGGGGGGGAGGGGGGGTTATTTTTTGCTAGCTGCATTGGTGTTGTTCTGCACATGCCCAGCCAGTTAGTTTTTTTTTGGGTGCTTTTTGTGTGTGAACAGCACCTGGGTATTTCTGGGCATGCTCAGAGAGTGTTTTGATAGGTTAGTAATTTAACAGGTGTAGCCACTTTGAATTTCAGTCTCTACATTGAGTGAACTTGCATTTTGGGTGTTTCATGGACTGTGCATGTGTTTTCAATTGCCTCATTAGCACACAAACATATGTTATATAAAGCTCACAGAGCATTCAGTCGCTTGCCCTGAGAAGAGGCAAGGGGGGGGTTTTAAATGTACATGTTGATGTCCTTATCGAGTTTGTAACACATGTATTTTATTTTTTATGTCTTTGCAAAACAAGTGATTGGTTAACTTTTGTTGATTGTATTTTTTGGTGTGGGGGAGATATGTTCCCCTGAAATAATTCTGATGTTGTTAATGTGTGTTGTTTGTTCACTTTGATTTAATTGTCTGTGCTGCATATTTTTGGCCAAAAATTGCTCAAGATGTTGAGTCTGTAACTGTTTCAAATTGACCATGTTTTTTATTTTGCCTTCCCTTTTGTTTTGTTGAACAATAAAATTTGATGCAAAGTTTTGATGTTTGTTTTGTGTTTTCTTTGCAACAAATGTGACAGCTGATGGGCATGTCAAAACAAAACAGGTGTAATTTGTCTACCCTGGTGCCTTCATGGTAGTATATGCATGGATTGTATTGTGTGCTGCCATGGAGCGTCACCAGGAAATGAAAAGTACAGAGCGGTAAGTATTCAATTTTCCTTTTTTACTGCAGTGGTTCTCAGCCTCAGTCCTCAAGTACCCCCAACAGGACATGTTTTGTGAATTTATCTTATCGAGAATTGCTGTCCAAAAATCAAAACCATTGACTGTGATTTAAAGCACATGTGCAAGATGAAGGAAAACCTGCAAACATGGCCTGTTGGGGGTACTTGAGAAGCACTGATTTAGAGCACTGCACTTAAAAATAGCTCAAGGCCATACAATTCTAATTGTGGGCATTTTGAGGGAAACAAAGTGTTAGAACCCCTGCGTGTGTTTTTTTTTTTTTAGATTTATTTTTTATTTTTTGTAGTTTGGCTTTTGTGTCTCCTTTTCTTAACATTGGTTTACTTCCTGTCACACAGCTAAACAGGAAGTGAAGGTAAAACCCTACCAATGTCTTTTCTTGGGGACACACAGATTAATCTAACTAGTTAAGCAAATTGCACTCTAGCACTTTGTTGTGTACACCCAAATCATTGGGTAGTTTGGGGTTTAGTAAAGACAAATCCACTCTGCATTAAAAGTGTAACTGCTGAAAATCTGAGGGAAAGTACTGGTGATTGGATGTTGCAATCATGTAAAAGCAAAGATGGTGTTTTTTTTTTGGCTTGCATGTCCCCCTCAGATATACAGCAATTGCACTTGTAGTGCAAAGTAGATTTGCCTTTAGTAAATAAACCCCACAGCCCAAACTACCTAATAAATTGTGGCGTACCCCGCAATATGCTGGAGTGCAATGTGCATAATGGGGAAAGTATTTAGACTGACCTGTGTGTCCCCAAGGAAAGACATTGTTAGGGATTTTCCCCTCACTTCCTGTGTGGCTATGTGACAGGAAGTGAATTATTTGGAAGGATAAAGTGGCCAAATTATTTAGTTTAACTTTTCAAAGACTCATTCCTAAGTTGAATTGTGATGCATGTCAATGGCCCATTTAGACCCTCTTTATACACTTAAGATCAGCGCTATAACTGATCGACGGCCACAGCATGGTCCTCAATTGCCAGGAGTCCGTCAATAAACGTCCTCCCCTTTGCGCGCGCTGTGGTCACAGAGTCACTGAGACTCAGGTGATGACAGATCCGAGTAAGGGGCCGATCCCTGCCCTTTACCATGTGATCAGCTGTCAGCAAATGACAGCTGATCACGTGATGTAAACAAAAGCTGGGTAATGGTTTTTGTTTTCTCCTTGTGCCGACAGCGTGAGCATAAAAAAAGGCAATCACCGGCTTATGTGCAAGGGACATGGGGCCCGAAGAGGAAGAGGCAATTCTGCTTCATCTGTGACAATTAGTAGCCCCTGCCAGTGCCACCTATCAATGCCCACCACTGGTGCCACTCAGTGGCACCTAGCAGTGCTGCCTATCAGTGCCCATCACTGCCAACTATCATTGCCACCTAGCAGTGCCACTTCTCACTGCCCACCAGTGCCAAATAGCAATGCCACCTCTCAGTGCCCATCTTTGCCACCTTATTGGTGCCCATCAGTGCAGTCTCATCAGTGTACATCAATGAAGAAGAAAAATTACCTTTTTTACAAATATTAACCAGTTTCCTAACGCCCACCGTCAAATGACATCCTTGGCTTTGTGCGGTGACATCTGAATGATGCCTGCAGTTGCAGGCATCATTCAGATATCATTCTTTTCAGCCGGCGATTCTGTGCACAATGAAAACGATCATAGTGGCAGTTCCGCCGCTTGATCGTTCTTATAGGCAGGGGGAGGGGACGTTCCCCCCCCTCTTGCCGCCATCCGGTGCTTCTCCGGGCTCTCCCGTGCCATCTGGGGCTCGGAGAACGATTTGGAGATGACTGGTGACCAGATGGTCATCAGTCATCTCTATGACCATCGGAGGCGCGGGCACGACGTTATGACATCAGGCCGTGTTCCCGTATGTTAACCAAGCCGTGATCTCGGCTGTCAGCATGAGATTGGTTTTTTTTGGACCAATATCATGCTTTCCAGCCTGGAGGAGAGATGCAGGGTCTTATTGACCCCGCATCTCTCCATAAAGAGGACCTGTCACACACATTCCTATTACAAGGGATGTTTACATTCCTTGTAATACGAATAAAAGTGATCCAAAAAAATAAAAAAAGAGTAAGAAATACAAAAAAGTAAAAAAACAAAATAAAAAAAATAAGCAAAAATAAGAAAAACGCCCATGTCCCCGGTAGCTCGCGCTCAGAAGCGAACACACACGTAAGTCCCGCCCACATATGTAAACTAGGGATGAGCTTCGAGTTCGAGTCAAACTCATGTTCGACTCGAACATTGCCTGTTCGCCCGTTCGCCGAACAGCGAACAAATTGGGGTGTTCGCGGCAAATTCGAAAAGTCTATGGGAGAAATCTAAAGTGCTAATTATAAAGGCTTATATGCAAGTTATTGTCCTAAAAAGTGTTTGGGGACCCGGGTCCTGCCCCAGGGGACATGTATCAATGCAAAAAGAAGTTTTAAAAACGGCCGTTTTTTCGGGAGCAGTGATTTTAATAATGCTTAAAATGAAAAAATAAAAGTGAAATATTCCTTTAAATTTCGTACCTGGGGGGTGTGTATGATATGCATGTGAAGTGGCGCATGTTTCCCGTGCTTAGAACTGTCCCTGCAAAAAATGTCATTTTTGAAAGAAAAAAATGCATTTAAAACTGACTCGCGGCTATTAATGAATTGTCGGCTCCCGGCAATACATACAAAAGTCATTTATAAAAAAAAAAAAAAAAAGTGTGGGGGTTCCCCAGAATTCAATTACCAGGCCCTTCAGGTCTGGAATGGATATTAAGGGGAACCCCGCCGCAAATTAAAAAAAAAATTGACGTGGGGTTCCCCCAAATATCCATTCCAGGCCCTTCAGATCTGGCATGGATTTTAAGGGGAACTCCACCCCAAATTTAAAAAAAAAATGGCGTGGAGTCCCCCTAAAAATCCATACCAGACCCCTTATCCGAGCACGCAACCTGGCCGGCCGCAGGGGAAAAGGGGGGGACGAGAGAGCGGCCCCCCCTCCCTCCTGAACCGTACCAGGCCACATGCCCTCAACATGGGGAGGATGTCCCCATGTTGATGGGGACAAGGGCCTCATCCCCACAACCCTTGCCCGGTGGTTGTGGGGGTCTGCGGGCGGGGGGCTTATCGAAATCTGGAAGACCCCTTTAACAAAGGGGACCCCCAGATCCCACCCCCCTATGTGAATTGGTAAGGGGTACATTGTACCCCTACCATTTCATGAAGAAAGCGTAAAAAAAGTTAAAAAAACCACGCAAACACCTTGAAAAAGCCCTTTATTAAAAAAAAACAAAAAAAAAACATTCCAGCAGTGAAATCCAGTGTCCCGCGGCGATCCCGATGTCCAGCGCTGTCCTTCATTGGTTGTGCCTGAGCGGACCTGATGGGGAACTCCCTCTCAGTATTTTAAACGTATAGACCCGCCCCTTCTTAAGTTCCCCATCAGGTCCGCTCAGCGGACCAGATGCGGAACATGAGAAGGGGCGGGTCTATACATGTATTACCAAAGTGAGAGCAGTTCCCCATCAGGTCCGCCCCCTCGGTATGTCGGACTCGCCTACGTCATTGGCTTGAGCGGGGAACTTCCTTCACTGTGTAATTTAAATTTACATAGTGAAGGAAGTTCCCCGCTCAAGCCAATGACGTAGGCGGGTCCGACATACCGAGGGGGCGGACCTGATGGGGAACTGCTCTCACTTTGGTAATACATGTATAGACCCGCCCCTTCTCATGTTCCGCATCTCGTCCGCTGAGCGGACCTGATGGGGAACGTAAGAAGGGGCGGGTCTATACATTTAAAATACTGAGAGGGAGTTCCCCATCAGGTCCGCTCAGGCTCAACCAATGAAGGAGAGCGCTGGACATCGGGATCGCTGCGGGACACTGGATTTCACCGCTGGAATGTTGTTGTTTTTTTTTTTTTTTAAATAAAGGACTTTTCCAAGGTGTGTGTGTGTGTCTTTTAAAAAAAATTTTACGCTTTCTTCGTGAAATGGTAGGGGTACAATGTACCCCTTACCAATTCACATAGGGGGGGGCCGGGATCTGGAGGTCCCCTTTGTTAAATGGGTCTTCCAGATTCCGATAAGCCCCCGCCCGCAGACCCCCACAACCACCGGGCAATCCTCCCCATGTTGAGGGCATGTGGCCTGGTACGGTTCAGGAGGGGGGGCGCTCTCTCGTCCCCCCCCTTTTCTCCTGCGGCCGGCCAGGTTGCGTGCTCGGATAAGGGGTCTGGTATGGATTTTTAGGGGGACTCCACGCCATTTTTTTTTTTAAATTTGGGGTGGAGTTCCCCTTAAAATCCATGCCAGATCTGAAGGGCCTGGAATGGATATTTGGGGGAACCCCACGTCAATTTTTTTTTTAATTTGCGGCGGGGGTTCCCCTTAATATCCATTCCAGACCTGAAGGGCCTGGTAATTGAATTCTGGGGAACCCCCACTTTTTTTTTTTTTTTTTTATCAATGACTTTTGTATGTATTGCCGGGAGCCGACAATTCATTAATAGCCGCGAGTCAGTTTTAAATGCATTTTTTTCTTTCAAAAATGACATTTTTTGCAGGGACAGTTCTAAGCACGGGAAACATGCGCCACTTCACATGCATATCATACACACCCCCCAGGTACGAAATTTAAAGGAATATTTCACTTTTATTTTTTTATTTTAAGCATTATTAAAATCACTGCTCCCGAAAAAACGGCCGTTTTTAAAACTTCTTTTTGCATTGATACATGTCCCATGGGGCAGGACCCAGGTCCCCAAACACTTTTTAGGACAATAACTTGCATATTAGCCTTTATAATTAACACTTTAGATTTCGAACGTTCGAGTCCATTGTATTTAATAGGGTTCTAAAGTTTACACGAACATTTTGTCTGTTCGCAGGTTCTGGTGCGAACCGAACAGGGGGGTGTTCGGCTCATCCCTGATGTAAACGCAGTTCAAACCACACACGTGAGTTATTGCTGCGTGCGTTAGAACGAGTGCAACAATTCTAGCACTAGACCTCCTCTGTAATGCCAAAATGGTAACCTGTAAAAAATGTTAAAGCATCGCCTAGGGAGATTTTTAATTACTGAAGTTTGGTGTCATGCCATGTGTGTGCGCAATTTTAAAGCGTGACGTGTTAGGTATCTATTTACTCAGCATAACATCTTTCACATTATACCAAAAAATTGGCTGTAACTTTACTGTTTTGTAATATTTTTATCAAACAAAAGGCGTTTGAAAATTTATTGCGCAAATACCGAGCAAGATAAAAATTTGCAATGACCGCCATCTTATTCCCTAGGGTGTCTGCTCCAAAAACATATATAATGTTTGGTGTTTTGAAGTAATTTTATAGCCATAAATTTATGATTTTTACATGAAGGAGAGAAGTGCCAGAATAGGCCCAGTGCTGAAGTGGGTAAAATATCCTTTTTTTTTTTTTTAAACTCGGTCTTTTGTATTTATCGAAAAAAAAAAAAAAATAGAACACAAAGGTGATTAAATAGCACCAAAAGCAAGCTCTATTTGTGTGCCAACAAATAAAACATTTTCATTGGGTTACAGTGTTGTATGAGCGCGCAATTGTCATTAAAAGTGCATCAGCGCTGAAATGTGAAACTTGGTCTGGGCAGTGCGCAAGTGGTTAATATAAGGCTACATGCACACGGACGTTTTTCAAGCGGCTTGTTTGAGCGTTTTTTGCAGCTTAAAAACATCTCTCCATGTTAGCCTATGGCCTCATGGCCACCATGGCGTTTTCGAGCTGTAAATGGCATAGGCGTTTTTAGGCCCCATGTAGACGGGACGCTGGTGCAAAGTGTTCAGAACTAAGGTTGAAAGTGGCGTTTAGAAAGGCGCGCTTTGTGGCGTTTGCATGCCGTGTTTTACCACATTTGCGTGTATATGATAAGGAGCCGCCCTAAGCTCCAAAAACAGTATTATTTACGATTTTAGCTATTTAGTGAGACCAGAGTGATATCAGCAGCTGAGAGCAGCAGTGTAGTTGTATTTAGCGTGTCACTTGCCACATCACTTGCCACAAGTTGTGGATTGTCCACTTGCCACGTCAGCTGCCCCAAGTTGTGGATTGTCCACAATACAATTGAAGCAATTTCTTTTATATATATATATATATATATATATATATATATATATATATATATATATATATATATATATATATATATTTATGGTTTTTCCTCATTTGCCATAAATTTGGAGTTTATCAATGTAAGAAAATAGGTCACCTTTAAAACCCTTCTAAACTAAAATGCGGCTAAACGCTGGTACCCGCGTCTGAAACGTGGAAATCTTTGGCGTCTGAAGGCATTTTGAGGGTTTGTGAAAAACGATTTTAAACGCAACTGCAGATTTTTTTTGCCAGGCCAAAAACAGTGTTTTGGATGTAATAGAATTCAATGGACCCGCATCCAAAACGCAAGTACCGCAATTTTGCGGCGTTTTTTTGTTTTACCTGTTTATAGCTGGTTGTTAAAGGAAATGTAAAAAAATGTAAATGTAAAAAAAAAAGGTTAAAAAAAAAACTTGGGTCTAGTATGGATTCAAAGGGGACCCCCTCCCAAAAAAAATGAAAAAAAAAACTGGCGTGGGGGTCCCCCCGGAATCCATACCAGGCCCTTCAGGTCTGGCATGTATTTTAAGGGGAACCCCGCGCCAAAAACAATTTTTTTTTCGTGGGGTCCCCTAAAAATACACACCAGACCCTTTATCCGAGCACTCAACCTGGCAGGCCGCAGGGGAAAAGGGGGGGAGGAGAGAGCGCCCCCCCTCCCTCCTGAGCCGTACCAGGCCGCGTGCCCTCAACATGGGGGGTTTGGTGCTTCGGGGCAGGCCCCCCCACCCCAAAGCACCCTGCCCCCATGTTGATGGGGACAAGGCCCTCTTCCCGACAACCCTGGCCGTTGGTTGTCGGGGTCTGCGGGCGGGGGGCTTATCGGAATCCGGGAGCCCCCTTTAATAAGGGGGACCCCAGATACCTGCCCCCCACCCTATGTGAATGAGATGAGTATGGGGTACATCGTACCCCTACCCATTTACCTGGTGAGAAAATAAGTCAATAAAAAAAGACAACACAGGTTTGAAAAGTAATTTATTGGGCAGCTCCAGGTGTCTTTCTGCCAGGCCCCCGCTATCTTCTGCTAGCTCTTTTGCTAGCGGGGGTCCCGGGCTTCCTCGCCGTCTTCTTCCGACTTCGGGGGTCTTTCTGCCGGGCCCCCGCTATCTTCTGCTAGCTCTTTTGCTAGTGGGGGTCCCGGGCTTCCTCGCCGTCTTCTTCCGACTTCGGGGGTCTCTTGTTCTGTTCTCTGGTTCTTCTCCGGTGTCTTCTCCACGATCCCCGGTTCTTTCTGCCTTCTGCCGGTCCCCCGCTATCTTCTTCCATCTCTTTTGCTACTGGGGGCCCCGGTCTTCTTCGTCGCCTTCTTCCCTCTTCTCTTTGCCCGATGTTGCCTCGTCGCTGTCCACTGCCGCAATGATCTGTCCGAGCAGCGGTGCCACTTTTATTGGCATGGGCGTGGTCACCGGCTTATGCCACCGCTGACCCCGCCCCTGTATGATGTCACAGTCCCGGGGAATTATGGGACTGTGACGTGAAATGGGGGCGGGGCCAGTGGTGGCATCATCCGGTGACCACGCCCCATGGGAGGGGAACCCATGCTGGTTTTTTCATTAAAATTTGGCTTCCCCTTCATGATTCATACCAAACATGGGACAGCGAGGCTGCCGAGGACCCCCGCGGTGACATCGCGCTGGACACATTCTCGGCCGGCTAGTTGCCTCTAGGACACGACTTGAGCGGCTGCTGCACGCTCAGGTCGTGTCCAGGTCGCCTCGCAAAGTCGCGCTGTCCCTGTGTCAGCCGGCACACGAGTCGCCCGCAAGTCGGATACGACTTCCCGGGCGACCTCTATTCAAATCAATGGGCTCCCATAGGGAACCATTCATTTTCAATAGAGCGCCGCTGACATTTCTATTTACTATAACAGTGCGCCGCTGCTTCCTGCGCCCAGTGAAGGAGTTATCAGGTGCACCAATTAAGGTTAGAACCAGCGCAGCGCACTGTTATTAGTAAATCAGCCCCATTCTGTTACTCCTCCTGAGTATGGCAATACCACATGTGTGAGGCTTTTACACAGCCTAGCCACATAGAGAGGCCCAACATCCAAGTAGCACCTTCAGGTGTTCTAGGAGCAAAAATTACACATGTAATTTCTTGACTACCTATTACACTTTTGAAGGCCCTGGAGCACCAGGACAGTGGAAATACCCACAAAATTACCACATTTTGGAAAGCAAACCAGGTTTTTGCGAGTATGATATGGAATTTTACTGATAATAAATGTGGGGAATTTAACTTTTCAGTGCCTCCAGCCAGTTACGGCAATTATAAAAATTGTGAATTTAGTTCAGACTACCAGTAACCACAATAATTTCCTGAGTACGTTAATCTATGGGGAATTCTTACCAATGTACTGTATAAATATCTCCCAATAAAATGAATAAGTAAATAATTTTATTAATTTACAAGTATAATTATACAATTTCATACAGAATCGGAATGTCTGGTGATTAATATTCTATATACTTTATCAAAATGATCAATGCGGCAATCAAGCTGTTTTCTTGAAGATGTGACAAATAACCCAAGGGTTGCTCAAATTCATATGTTAAACTAAATTGCGATAATCGCGCCTTAAATTCAAAAACACAATATCACTTGTCGCTCGGAAAAACAATCTTCAGAATTCCCCCGGCCGAAAGGAATGCAAAAAATTTCTTGCGGAGCCAACAGATAGATCTTATCAATTAGAAGTAACTATTAATTTAACAGGGCTACCAGATTGAATTGGGCGATAAATAACTTCCCTGGGACCACAATAGCCAAATTAGTTGCAATACAGGCAGATCTTAATTTCACCCACACGCCCGACTTCAACACATAAAACCAATAAAATTGAACACTTTTAAAATACTAAACTCCACTTCACACAGCACTAGATAAGATTAGAATATAAACAGTAACATACAATTCCTATAATTTTTGGGAGGAAAATTTTATCAATATTTATATGGTCAGTATCTCACCCTTGTTCAAAGGAAAGGATTCATCCTAGCAGCGATGCCCAGCGAGTGTACATCAGCGTGTGGGTCTGTGGTCCTCTCTCTCTCTCTCTTTCTAACATGTCATGTCTCCTTTTTATGGTGCAAAAACTTGGATGGCTACCTCCTTCACTTTATGTTGACCCTCTGGTGATTAGTTGGTTTCAAATATGGGAGGTAACTGCCCTGGTTCTCACCCGCCCATCTGTGCTCATTGCTAAGGTGTAATCAGAATATGATGTATAGTGTTATTATGAAATGTATTTTAACATGTTTCCTGTTAATATAATATGGTGCTTGCTGCCTTTTGTCCTGACATTTGCTGTCCCCATCTTGTGTATAGGTATGAGCTTCGAGTTCGAGCCGAACCCATGTTCGACTCAAACATCGTCTGTTCGGCCGTTCGCTGAATTTCGAACATTATGGGCCGTTCGCGCCAAATTCGAGTGGCGCGCCACGGCCCATAATTCACTGCGACATCGCAGTGCATTGCTGGCTGATAATTGGCCAAGCATGCACTATGACCCGCATGCTTTGGCCAATCACAGCGCGCAAAAAACGGAGAGCCATAATTGGCCAAAGCCAGGGTGGCTTTGGCCAATTATGTCTCAGGGGTTTTAGTACACGCCCCACACTATATAAGGCCGCCTGCATGGCGGACTTGTGTAGTGTGTTGCAGCATTGGTTAGAGACAGACAGACAGAGAGAGAGAGAGACAGTGTCATTTAATTTGAGTTAGATAGAGAAGGCAGGCTAGTCAGTTAGCTGCAGCTACAGTGTGTAGAGGATATATATGCATCCTAGGTGTTGTATATATATTTATACACTGTATTCAGTTTAGCTAGATCCGTTCCTGTTATTCTCTTCCTAATATACTGACAGGCAGGTGATTGTGCTAGCTGCAGTATTTTCACTTAGTGTACTGTGTCCTTTGCACAGTGTGCACCTAAAGCTTACCTGAATATAATTGCTGGTGTTCTCATATTAATACAGGCAGGGAGCTGCAGTATTTTGATTTAGTGTTCTTTGCACAGTGTGCACCTAAAGCTTACCTGAATACAATTGCTTGTGTTCTCATACTAATACAGGCAGGGAGCTGCAGTATTTTTATTTAGTGTCCTTTGCACAGTGTGCACCTAAAGCTTACCTAAATACAATTACTGGTGTTCTCATACTAATACAGGCAGGGAGCTGCAGTATTTTGATTTAGTGTCCTTTACACAGTGTGCACATAAAGCTTACCTGAATACAATTACTGGTGTTCTCATACTAATATAGGCAGGGAGCTGCAGTATTTTGATTTAGTGTCCATTGCACAGTGTGCACCTAAAGCTTACCTGAATACAATTGCTCGTGTTCTCATACTAATACAGGCAGGGAGCTGCAGTATTTTTATTTAGTGTCCTTTGCACAGTGTGCACCTAAAGCTTACCTGAATACAATTGCTGGTGTCCTCATACTAATACAGGCAGGGAGCTGCAGTATTTTGATTTAGTGTCCTTTGCACAGTGTGCACCTAAAGCTTACCTGAATACAATTGCTGGTGTTCTCATACTAATACAGGCAGGGAGTTGCATTATTTAGATTTAGTATCCTTTGCACAGTGTGCACTTAAAGCTTACCTGAATACAATTTCTTATGTTCTCATGCTAATACAGGCAGGGAGCTACAGTATTTTGATTTAGCGTCCTTTGCACAGTGTGCACCTAAAGCTTACCTGAATACAATTGCTGGTGTCCTCATACTAATACAGGCAGGGAGCTGCAGTATTTTGATTTAGTGTCCTTTGCACAGTGTGCACCTAAAGCTTACCTGAATACAATTGCTGGTGTTCTCATACTAATTCAGGCAGGGAGTTGCATTATTTAGATTTAGTATCCTTTGCACAGTGTGCACCTAAAGCTCACCTGAATACAATTTCTTATGTTCTCATGCTAATACAGGCAGGGAGCTGAAGAATTTTGATTTAGTGTCCTTTGCACAGTGTGCACCTAAAGATTACCTGCATACAATTGCTGGTGTTCTCATACTAATACATGCAGGGAGCTGCAGTATTTTGATTTAGTGTAATTTGCACAGTGTGCACCTAAAGATTACCTGAATACAATTGCTGGTGTTCTCATACTAATACCACAGGCAGGGAGCTGCAGTATTTTCAGTTAGTGTACTGTGTCCTTTGCACAGTGTGCACCTAAAGCTACCTGAAGACAATTGCTGGTGTTCTGATCATATTAATACCACAGGCAGGCAGCTTCAGAATTTACAGTTAGTGTACTGTGTACTTTGCACAGTGTGCACCTAAAGCTACCTGAAGACAATTTCTGGTGTTCTTCTGATCCTATTAATACCACAGGAAGGCAGCTGCAGTATTTACAGTTAGTGTACTGTTTCCTTTGCACAGTGTGCACCTAAAGCTACCTGAAGACAATTGCTGGTGTTCTCATACTAATAATACTACAGGCAGGCAGTTGATTCTGCTAGCTGCAGTATAATCAGTATTTATACATCCCAGCTTTGTGCAGCTACATCTCACTGCAGGCCATTAGTATGTCTGGAAGGCCAACAAGGAGAGGCAGACAGTCACAAGCCAATAAAAGAGGGCAAGCAGGCTCTGTGTCTAGAGGCAACAGTGCTGGTTGTGGACACGGTGCATCCTCATCAGCACGTGGTCGTGGGACATGCTTGTCCTTTTTTTCGGCAGCTGGCCGTGTTGAGCCGCAACATGCCGAAGACTTGGTAGAGTGGATGACCAAGCCGTCCTCATCCTCTCTCACCCAGGCTCAGGGTACTTTGTCTGGCAAAGCAGCTGCCAACGCGGCCTCTTCCCTCGGCTCCAAAATGCTACCATTAGTGATTCTGACACACCTCTCTCCTCCACCCCTTCCTCTTCTTCCTCCATGGCCTCTTCCTGTGCTTTGTCTTCGGAACCAGCGGTGCTCCATAGGCGTTCAAGGGGCTACGCAAGTACGCAGGCAAAAAGATGCCATGCGGTGCTTGAACTGATGTGCTTGGGGGACAGGAGCCACACTGGGGAAGAGATTATGTCAGCTCTGCAGGGGCAGGCTCAGAGGTGGTTGACGCCATGCCAGCTTAAGCCAGGAATGGTGGTTTGTGACAATGGCACCAACCTCCTCTCCGCCCTCCGACAGGGACAACTGACCCATGTGCCTTGTTTGGGTCACATCCTTAACTTGGTGGTGCAGCAGTTCTTGGGCAGGTACCCGGGCTTACAGGAGGTCCTGAGGCAGGCCAGGAAACTGTGTGCATTTCCGCCAGTCATATAATGCCAATGCTCGGCTGGCTGACCTGCAAAAGGAATGCAACCTGCCCAAGAACCGCCTAGTCTGTGACATGCCCACCAGGTGGAACTCAATGTTGGCCATGCTGCAGCGGCTGCACACGCAGCAGATGGCAATCAATGAGTATCTGTGCCAATATGGCACCAGGACAGGGTCAGGGGAGCTTGGGTTTTATTTGCCACGCCAGTGGGTCATGATCAGGTATGCATGCACTGTCCTGTCACCATTTGAGGAGGCCACGAGGATAGTGAGCAGTGACAGTTCATGCATCAGTGACACTGTCCGTCTTGTCCACCTGTTGGAGCACACACTATAATGGACAGGGCACTTGAGGCAGAACAGAGGGAGGAAGAGGAGGACTTCCTTACCTCTCAAGGCCCCCTTTATCCAGACAGTGTTCCTGCTGGCCCGCTTATCACACAGGAAGAGGACGAGGAGGAGGATTGTGTCAGCATGGAGGTGGAGCCTAGCACTCAGCATAAGCAGCAGTCTTCAAGAGATCAATTACAGTCCCAAGAAACCCATGGACTTGTACGTGGCTGGGAGGAGGTGGCTGCGAATCATGCCATCCTGAGTGACCCAGAGGACTCCGGACCGAATGCCTCAGCAAACCTACGCTGCATGGCCTTCCTGATCCTGCAAAGCCTGCGGAAGGATCCTCATATTCGTGTGATCAAGGAGAGGGATCATTACTGGCTGGCAACCCTCCTTGATCCACGTTACAAGGGTAAGGTTGCAGACCTTATCTTGCCATCGCAGAGGGAGCAGAGGATGAAACATCTTCGGGAGGCCTTGCAGAAAGGTCTGTGCAACGCGTTCCCAGAGACTGGGAGGTTACAAAATCCTGGTCCTGGACAATGTGTTGCTGAGGCTTCGGTCAGTCAAAGAAGGAGCGGTGGAGAAGGTGGCCGTCTGACCCATGCGTTCAGACAATTTTTTAGTCTGCAGCCCCAAGGTATGATTGGTTCCAGCAACCATCGCCAGCGTCTGTTTTACATGGTGCAGGAATACCTAGGGGCAAGATCAGACTTGGATACCTTTCCCACCGAAAATCCTCTGGGTTACTGGGTCTTGAGGATGGATCACTGGCCAGAGCTTGCACACTATGCAATTGAACTACTGGCCTGTCCTGCATCCAGCGTTCTTTCGGAACGCACATTCAGTGCTGCTGGAGGATTTGTAACCGATCACAGGGTGCACCTGTCCACCGAATCGGTCGATCGGCTGACCTTCATAAAAATGAATCAGTCTTGGATCACCAGCTACCAAGCACCTGATGCTGATGTCACTGAATACTTTTTGGTTGAATGGGAGATCCCTTCAAGTCTGCCTATGCTGATGCTGAGTGACTGTCCTGTTATACTGAGTGACTATCCTCTTCCTCCTCAATGTTCATGCTGATAGCTTGTAAGAACATTTTTGGTTCTTGGCACCGCCATGTTGATGCAAAATTATAGTATATAAAGAAGCCACATCAGCAGTGGCTAAGATGTAACCTTCCCTCCATTCCACTTCCTCCAAGATATTAATCACCTGTGTAGTATCTTTAAGGTATGAGGGGGTCTGTGAAACTAAAGGTTGCAAAAAGGTTTCTATATATCTACCCACCCTTGAGGTTCCCCGAGTCAATACCACTTATAATAGGCCTCCCATGGGGTTGCAAAGAATTTTTATGCACCTTGGGCACTAAAAATTATTTTCCTTTTTAAAAATGTTGCTATGATGCCCCTCTTCCACAATCACCTGCAATTCCCTTTTAAAATTTTGAGTTGGATTATTTGGCAATGGGTAATGTGTCTCTCCAGCTGACAAAATCATATTCATCTCCATGTTATAGGATTCACAATCAAGAATAACTATACCCCCTCCCTTTGTCCCCTGGCCGGACTACTATATTGTTCCACTTTTTAAGGGCCTCAATTTCTTAAAAGAGGGATCTATTCCCCCTTTCTTGATCTTCACATCCTCCAAGTCTTTCAATATTAGGTCTCTAAATACACTTAATGAGGGGGGCAACTTTCCAGGGGGGATAAAGAGGGAGGCATTAGACAATAAAGAATGCCTGTACACATCAGAAGCCACCATGACATTCCGAGTGGGATTAGTAACTAAATACCTCTGAATGTTAAGCTTATGGACATATTTTTTGAATGTCCATAAAAACCTCAAACTTATTCAGTGGACATGGGGGTGCAAATTTGAAACCTTTATTTATGTGTACGTACTTCTCATCCTCAGAAAGCATGGCCTTGCTCAAATTAAATAAACCTCCATCTACTACACCCATCTTCTTTTTTAATCTAACTTGCATCCCCCCTCTGGGGCCTTATTTTGTTCTATTCCTCAGGAGCCAGAGGTGGAAGATGGCTCCCTAGTAGGATGAAATGAATGTTGCAGAATGGTTCCAATATTTTAATAAAGCTGCTTTAGCTTTGTTGAATTTTTTAATCACTCGTAAAAATTTAAAATTATAAGGATCAGGAAGAATATGAAAACCTTGAAAGGCATTTAGAAAAAGAAGCTGATCGGAGAGCGAAAAGGAGGAAAAAATGTATTAGGGATACAGAGGACTATAAAACCAATAAGGTCTTTAAATGGCAGAGTAAAGATTTAGAGGTTGGTAAAGATGATGGGGTTGTTATAGGAGAAATCCCATCATCTCCACAACCACCCCCCCATTCTTCTTCCTGCCCAGTTAGAGGTAATCCAAAGGTGGGAATTTATTTCACTCCTCTTCTTATCCACAAAATAGGAGAGGGGTTCTAAAATGAGGAAGAGGAGGTGGTATTCCCTATTATAGGGAACCTGTAAATACTTTCAATAGATTTAATCCCCTTATGGAAAATAAAAGGGGATATTATGATGATAGATATATTACTCAGTATCCCCAGTAAATGTCAAAATCTTGGGAGGAATTATCCAAGCCATCAAGGGTTTTTCTCCTGAGGACCCCCTACTGGGAAGAAAGAGATGGGGCCCAGGTAGGCAATTACTATCCTTGGCATAGTAATAATCAATCATACCTTAAAAGTTTTTTTTTCCCTAGGAAGGAACCAGTCTAAAAAGAGGAATAGAACAAAAAGAGGCACCAGAGGAGGAAGGTGAGTTAGATCAAAAAAGAAGATAGGTGTAGTAGATGGAGGTTTATTTAATTTGAGCAAGGCCATGCTTTGATGGGGAGAAGCATGTACTGAATCATGGTTTAAAATTTGCACCCCTCCCCCGAACGTCTAATTAAAGCAGAAGTAAACCCATATATTTAACAGTTTATAAAAAAATTACATTTCTGGCACATGCTGGTAATGTAGCCATCACATTGGATACGTACCAGGTGCTGGAGGCCAATAGAGAGAGGGCTTCCTTTGCATCTAAGTTCCAGACTCCCCTGAAGATGAGACAGGAGCAAAGTAGCACAGGCCACCCTACTGCTGATGTGATGAACAGAGTCTGTGGCAGGTGGTGCCTGTGAGGGGTGACAGGTATGTAGAATCACTGAGATAGTAGAGTAGTCAACACAACCTGAGGTCGGAACCAGGTGGGAAGTAGAGCAGACACAGTTAGGTAGAAGCCGGGGTCAAACACGAGAAGCAGGCAGAGGATATCCGTGAGAGGAGCCAGGGCCAGGGACTGGAGACAGGCAGACAGGTCAGGAACAAGCCGGGTAAGAAACTTGGGATCACAGGAACAAGGAATCACAGGAGCACAGGTAACAAGCTGAGATCAGTCAGAAACCTCCAGCACTGATAAACTTCCCATGTGATGAGCTGCTGGAGATGCTGGGTCCTAGAGCCCTATCAGCTCTCAACAAAACTGTGTCATAACTGATCACATGTGCAGCATCATGGCAGTTGAAGATTAAATAGAGGCCAAGATGGCAGCTTCGATAGGAGGGTTTACTTCCATTTTATTAACTTTGAGATTTTTATGGACATTCAAAAATATGTCCGTAAGCGTAACATTCATTTTTTTTAATTACTAATCCCACTCGGAATGTCATAGGGCTTTCGATGGGTACAGCATCCTTCATTGTCTAATGCATCCCTCTTTGACCCTCCCGGAAACTTGCCCCCCTCATTAAGTGTATTTAGAGACCTAACATTGAAAGACTTGGAGGATGTAAAGATCAAGAAAAAGTGAGTAGATTCCTCTTTTAGGACTTGAGGCCCTTAAAAAGCGGAACAATATAGTAGTCTGGCCATATGCTGATGCTGAGTGACTGTCCTGTTATGTTGACTGACTATCCTCTTCCTCCTCAATGATCCTGTTGATAGCTTGGAAGAACATTTTTGGTTCTGGGTGCCGCCACCAGTGGCTAAGGCCAAATTTTTCAGCCCCTGTTTAACAGGGACGTGTAATTAAAATTTTTGATGCAATATTTTGCAGCAGGGCTCATTCCTGCGCTCCAACTAGAGTATCTGTGAGGGGTTGCAGCGTTGTGGCACCAGCACCAGTGCCTAAGGCCTCATTTTTCAGCCCCTGTTTAACAGGGGCGTGTAATTACAACTTTTGATGCAATACTTTGCAGCAGGGCTCATTCCTGCGCTCCAACTAGAGTATCTGTGAGGGGTTGCAGTGTTGTGGCACCAGTGCCTAAGGCCCAATTTTTCTGCCTCTGTTCAACAGGGACATGTAATTACAATTCTTGAACGAATTTTTCACAGCAGGGCCTATTCCTGCGCCCACCAAGAGTAACTGTGAGGGCTTACAGTGTTGTGGCAACACACCACCACCACCACCACCAAAGGCTCAATTTTTCTGCCCCTGTTCAACAGGTGCATGTAATTATAATTCTTGATATAATATTTCACAGCAGGGCCTGTTCCAGCGCCCACCAAGAGTCACTGTGAGGACTTACAGTGTTGTGGCACCAGCACCACCACCACCACCACCAAAGGCCCAATTTTTCTACCACTGTTCAATAATGGCATGCAATTACAATTCTTGATATAATAGTTGACAGCAGGGCGTTCCAGCGCCCACCAAGAGTAACTGTGAGGGCTTACAGTGTTGTGGCAACACCAAAACCTAAGGCCCAAATTTCTGCAGAGTATATAGGGCAGCCCCCTACTTTCAAACACCCAACTTGCAAACGACTCCTACTTGCAAACGGAAGGAGACAACAGGAAGTGAGAGGAAATCTACTCCTAGGAAGGGAAATTCTCTCCTGTAAGAATTAATATGGGAAAAAACGTGTCTTCTCTCCACTGATGCTTTATCACTAATCCTTGTTTCACTAAAAACCCCAAATTTTCAAAAAACATTTGTCATTGGGACAGAAAGTGAGGTGAAATCTTCTGAAGAGGTGCACAGACAGCAAAATAAATGTACCTGTTCCAAATTACAAACATATTCTACTTGAGAACAAACCTGCAGTCCCTATCTTTTTTGCACCGCCTGTATACTGCTGTTCAGAGTATATAGGGCCTTTTTTTTAATTTGGGTGCGGGGTTCCCCTTAATATCCATATCCCTTAATATCCATACAAGAATCAAAGTGGCTGGTAATGGGCTGGGGAGGGGGTGGGGGAGTACCCATGCCATTTTTCTCAATGATTTTCATCCATATTGCCGGGACCAGACATTACATTAAAGCCGCAAGCAGTTTTAAATTATTTTTTTTCCTTTAGAAATGTAATTTTGTGCAGGGACAGTTCTAAACACGGGAAACATGTGCCACTTCACAGGCACACTTTAGACACCCCCCAGGTACGATATTTAAAGGAATATTTCACTTTTTTTTTACTTTAAGCATCATTAAAATCACTGCTCCCAAAAAAAATGGTTGTTTTAAAAACTTTTTTTTGCATTGATACATGTCCCCTGGGGCAGGACCTGGGTCACCAAACCCTTTTTAGGACAATAACTTGCATATTAGCCTTTAAAATTAGCACTTTTGATTCTGAACGTTCGAGTCCCATAGATTTTAACAAGGTTCGAAAGTTCGCGCAAACTTTTGGTCCGTTCGCAGGTTCTGGTGCAAACCGAACCGGGGGGTGTTCGGCTCATCCCTACTAGTGTATTCTACTGGCTATAAGAAGTTTCACCCTAACCAAATATATTGAGATTGACAGAGTTTGATGGAATAAGACATCACCTTTTAACCATAACAGACTGGTGCCAAATCCTGGTCAGACACATGGATGACTACAGTACACATTGATTCTTACAAAATGCATGACAACATAGTAATATAGTATATTATATACAGTATATATATATATATATATATATATATATATATATATATATATATATATTATATCTATATGGATATACATTTTACACATACTGTTGGTTCTGTTTCACTGGTGACTGGTGTCATCCTGGCGTATAATTAACTGGAGTCTCATGCCACTGTCTAGGAAAAGCGTCAATACTGGTTGCTTTACTGTAAGGGACGATCTCACCCTTTGAAACAATGGGGCTATTTACCCTGGCTTCCTTTTAACAAAGGCCTTGATACCTAGAACTCAAAACACAAATTTGATAACTGTTAGCCAAACAGGTGTCATTGTTCAGATTACTTTGTGTCAACATCAGGGTTGTCTCTTGACCTCCAGTCTCCTTAGAGGGGATGATTCAATCAACATTTTCTGGTGGGGGGGGGGGGATACTCCCTTGGTATGACGACTCCTTGGCTGAATGTTTCACAAAATATGAAAATGTTTATGTATTCCGGCCATGACAAGGTGACTGGTGGATCACGGTCTGGGCTTGCTAACTCGTCATCCAAAAGCATCAAACAGAATGCAATACAGAGGGACTACATGTAAAGTTGGAGCTGTAGTAGGGAGCAAGAGCAGCATAAGACGATGCCTCCTCTGTAGTGCTGGCTCCTGTTCCATGCCATCCAATGGTATAGAGCTGAGTGGGGGCCATCTTTCCCTCACTCGGCATCCAGCCTCTCAGGGCAACAGATCGGATCGGATCGACCGACGGCTCCGGTAAATGGCGGAGACGACCGGAGCGCAGCAGGAGGGGGAGTACCTCTCCCGCCCCCGATAAAAGTGATCTTGTGGCAAATCCGCTGCTGAGAACACTTTTATCTTAAAGCCGACCGCCCGCTGTTTCAGAAAATACCAAGGTTATGACAGATATCTGACATAACCCTTGTATTCTACGTCAAAGTAGCGACGTATACTGACGGCGGGCGGTCGGTAAGTGGTTAATATTCTGGTGTACTCTTCGCAACAGTCCTGCAGTTGGCAATTTGTCTGGGTTCCAATTAGCACAGGACCAGAGCTTTAATGGCTTTGCCTGTCCCCATCTCTGAAGTCCCATTAGTTGTGAGTAGCTGAAGCAGGTTCTTGCTGTGTTGGGGATTTTTTCCTAACTTACGTAAGGTTTTTGTGTGCATGACATATGCAAACCAAATTATTGTACAGACTGTCACAGATCACCTGCTTAGTTAATCTGTGACCTGTGATTTCAAAAGCTTATGGCTTATTCTTAACCTCATTGCTGATTCTTAACCTCATTGCTGCTGTTGTTTAGCTGCTATTGGTTCTTCTACAAGCATTTGCTATATTCTTGTGTATTTGCTGCAGGGAGCTAGTAGCTATGGACCTCCCCGACTCACCTGGTAAATAATGTAGCGAAGTCCCGGGGCCCCTGAAGCCCAATGGTGACCTCCAGCGTTAAGGATAGCTGACATTCTTCAGTGTAGGGTGGGCTACAAGGCATGGTGGGTGTATTGCAAGATGAACAGGTGGACGCCAGACACTTTTTGAATGCAAAGAGATTTATTGTCTCTTAAACAGAACTGTGGGAGAGAGGATTAGGGCCAGGACACCCTTAGGTAGATGCAATGTTAATTGGCAGACTCCGAGACTTCTATAGGTAGACAGCTACATAGGTGAAGGCCTCCAGCCGGACACCACTTCTGTATAGGCAGGATCACTGTCTCCTATGGCAATAATCTTGTAGCTGTTACTATTCAACTACCTGCAACACGAACAGTTCTCTGTACCCCACACTCACTCACTGTGGGTCTTCACTCAATGAGCTCCCAGTCTCTCTCACTAGACTTCAGATCCACTAGCCAGTGGATCCCCTGAGCTCTTTCACTGTAGCACTGGGTATCTTCTTCAAGCGTCACCCCCGCTTCACTGCTGGGTCCCTGGCTTAGCACTCACAGATACTCCTCAAGCTTCATCCCTGCTGACACGTTAGGTACCTGGCTTGTCACTCCACAAGCATCACCTCTGCTGTCCCGCTGGGTCCCTGACTTGGTGATGGTCTCTTCCTTTAGACCATCACCACATCCCACTACGTCCAAAGGGAAGACCATCTCCAAACCTGATCTCACTATTCCCACTCCATCTGGGATACCCTCTAACTCTTTGCAGAAGCACAATGGCTCCAGTACCCTATCAAGCACTCTAGTTACGGAATCAGATCCACCAGCATCTTCTGTTGGTATCACAATTAGAACACATGATGATAGATTACCCCCCATATCCTCCTCTCCTTCTTCTTTTTTAGTGGTAACCCCCCTGCCCTGTCCAAAAAGAAAACTTACCACAGAGGCAGGAGAGGGGGATGACGTAGACACAGAAAGGAGGGCCAAACTTTGCAAACTATAAAAATCTTTAATCTCTCTGATCATAAATTGTCCCAACCTGAGGAATCCCTCCTTGCCCGAGGCCTTACCTTTGCCCCAACTGCACCTCCTAATCCGTTTACTCTCTTCCTGGACCTGAACAGATTTATTAGGAATATTACTGTCAAACGCTACTTCAACATCAAAGCCAACAAGAACACTAGTGTTGAACAGGACCCAGCTGTGAGTCCCTTGGACACATGCCCTCTAAACAACTTTCAAGATTGTAGTGCCACAGAGAAAATGGCCCTTGACCACTTGGAGCTTCTATATACTGAGGATTGAGACGACTACGTCGAACTGCTCACCCAACATCTTTCTACATCACCACCCATCCAGCAGACAAAATTCCGACCCAAATACATATTTTATCCTACCTTTTCGAAAGGACCTTTTGTCCAAAGCTTTTACCAAGTGGTATATGCAGAAATCCTACGTATGTGTCAACAAACCCCTATACACACCAGGTCACCATCTAACCTATCGATAGCCGAAACCGCCGCCCTCAAAGAGATTACAGATAATAGACAACTCATCATTCGACCAGCCGACAAAGGGGGAGGTATAGTCATACAAAACCTTGTAGATTACCAGTCAGAAAGCTCCAGGCCTCTTTCTGACAGTACCACATACCATAAACTCACCAGTGATCCATTACCTTCATTTTCTAAAGAAGCCCATGACCTTATCAACAAAGCCAAAACTGAAGGCCTTTCTTAAACACGACTTTTACAAAAGGCCATACTTTTACCATCTACCCAAGGTCCACAAAGACTTAGCCCAGGGGTCTCAAACCTGCGGCCCTCCAGCTGTTGCGGAACTACAAGTCACATCATGCCTCTGCCTATGGGAGTCATGCTTGTAACTGTTTAGCCTTGCAATACCTCATGGGAATTGTAGTTCTGCAACAGCTGGAGGGCCACCAGTTTGAGACCCCTGACTTAGCCCATCCGCCTGGGAGGACCATGGTTGCGGCCATGGAAAGTGTCACAAGATATCTCTCTATCTATATTGACCACTTTCTACAGCCCTTAGTCAACAATCTCCCTTCACATATTAAAGATAGTATACAACTACTAAATGTGCTACAACAATACCAATGGGAACCATCATACCATTGGCTTTCGTTAGATGTAGTTTCCCTCTATACCTCTATCCCTCATAAAGTAGGCCTACAGGCCACACAGTACTACCTTAATGATGATCCACTGCTCAATACCCGGCAAGTACATTTCATCTTGGATATGTTAGAATACTGTCTGACACATAACTATTTTGAAACAAACGGTGAGTTCTGTATCTAAATTCAAGGTACAGCTATGGGGGGCAATTTTGCCCCCAGCTATGCTAACCTCACTATGGGCTACTGGGAACACCTCCACATCTGGCACAACAACCCCTATGCCTCCCACTTGGTATTTTACGGCCGCTACATAGATGATGTAGTTATCATCTGGGATGGGCCAGACACCCTAATTCTGGGATTTCTGCAATATTATAATACCAATACCATGGGTCTATCCTTCACTGCAGTAACAGATGACAGTAAGCTTGCCTTTTTGGATCTGGAATTGTTCCACGATGAGAGTACCATCTGTGCCCCAAACTATACAAAACCTACTTCAGGAAACTACTTTTTACATTATGGGAGCTGTCACCACCCACGTTGGGTGAATAACATACCCAAGAGCCAGATCTGCAGATTAGGGCACAACTGTACAGGGATACAAGACTATACCACTCACGGTCAGACATTAAAGACCATATTCAAAGAAAAGGGCTATCCTGATGAGATTGTGGAAGGAACCTTCCAACACTACCTCAATAATGATATCAGGAGAGACAGAACAAGGAGAACAGAGGATAATACGCAACCAGTCCGTTTTGTTCCACAGTTCCACAGTCAATATAGAAAAATGAAGAGGATCCTTTCAAAACATTGGCCAATACTGAGTGAGGATCCCCATCTCAAATCCACGCTCACGGAACGACCCCTAGTTACCTACAGAAGAGCCAAATACATCAAGGCCCAGATAGCTCAGAGCAAAATAAAAATATCAGGATCCAGTGCCAGAGCTTCACTGACATTTTTTAATATCAAGGGAATGTACCAGTGCAAGAAGCCCCTCTGTCTCACGTGCAAACACATCACTCCCTCGACAAAAAGACTTTATGTGCAAAGGGAAGCAATATACCATACCGTACTTTTTTACATGCTCTTCCGAGTACGTGGTATATTGCTTGACGTGCCCATGTGGCCTGTTCAATGTAGGCCGCACTATCCATACTCTCCAAAAAAGGTTCGGGGAACACCGAAATTTTGTGCAAAAGGGCTTGGACAAATATAGTGTCGCCAGGCACTTTAAAGAACCTCACCAACAATCCTCCTTAGGGCTTTGAGTTTGGGTTATAGAGGCAATCTCCAAACATCTTCCCAAAGCAGAACGCTACAAGAGATTGTGTGAAAGGGAAAATTATTGGATCTATACCCTGGATAGTCTCTCGCCTGGGGGACTTAACAAAGGCATCAAAATCAACATTCTACTGTAATTGCTTGACCACCTCCATCCCAGTCCCCGTATCTTCAGCCATTCTAACATAAACGCACCACACATACATTAATGTCTATATATATAGATATGTATACATATTCTCTTTGTTTATTGGTACTTACCTGTCGGTCCATTCATCTTTTATTCACGTTCCCAGTTCCCTTCCCTTCCCCTTTTTTTACCCCTCCCTTGTGTGTGGACACGTGTCCATACAAGTGTACATGTGTATGTGTATGCATACAGTCTATGTGTGTGCGCATATATCAATGTGCAGGCGCATTTTTTTTTTATATATTCCCTTCCGCTTTTACACATATTCCTCACCTCTTTTAACTGAGTACATTTTTACAAAATTTCCCACAGTTACTCTAAAGCTATCTCCAATATCCCATGCACTCAATATACACTAGTTGGTTTTAGTAAAAACTTGTCTAACCATTACTCTTGAAATTTTTCCATAGATATCTTTATTGATCGATCTAGATCGCTATGGGTGCAAGTACCTAATTTTCATAATTTTTTTTATTAACCTTTATTAATCTTAATTAATCCAATCTGCCTTGATTTTATACTAAAAATTGGTTTTCTAACATATATATACTTTTTTATAATATTTATATATATAATTCTTCCACAACTATATATATGTATATTTTATATATATATTTATACATATTACCCCATGTGTCATCAATTATATACATTTTTTAACTTATTCCAAGTAATTTTTATTCAGTTATTCTATGAAATATGCTCTATCAGTCACCTCATCAAGTAATGTCTATTGGGTGATTCGTGCTGGCTCAGCCGCGGCTCCCATATGTTTCTATGGTTACCTCTGTAGCCAATCAGGTAACACTCAGTCCAGTACAAATTCCCACTCCAAATATGGCCCCCACAGAGCCTGAGGAAGAAGCGCGCATGCTTCGAACGCACGCACCTCCCTGCTGACCCTGTACCCGGAAGTGATGTCATTGCTGCCTGTGTTCCTGTGAGAACTGTCTCCCGACCACGTCTGCTGACAGCGCTGGGTTCCACCACCGTTATCACAGCCAGGAGGATACACAGAGACCATACACCACGGACATCTGGTATACAGCAGCCCCCGGTACAGCGCGGATGATCTACAGTACAGATAAGCCTAATTTAATCGCTCCATTGTGAGTGTGATTCCTACTGCCTGTTTTTATGTTTATTCTTGATTAAATAACTTTATTGCTAAGCTTAGAAGGCACCGCTTTTTTCCTTGTACTTTGTTTCAAATCCTCTTCTATCTGCAAGCTGGCAGCCATCCTTGCGATTAGCATGTTTTAGCAAATTCATGGACTAATTGTCATGGACTAATACTAGCCCCCCCCCCCCCTGAACATTCAGACTGATCCCTTTATCCCATATAGCTCTAGTTTCATGCACCAGTACCCAGTGTGCGCTTAATTAACCCTTTGTCTTGTATGGCCTAGATTAAACCTTGATCTATGTATTTTTTTTATTTTTTTATTATTATTATTGTTTGTTTATTTATTTTTTACACACACTTTTTTTTTATTACACTGCAAGGAAATAGAGAGATATAATGCATCTCTCTCATCCATTCACAGAGAAAAAACATGGGGACGGGCATCACAGTGACTGATCACTGTGATAGGCTATCACAGTGATCAGATGACCCGGAATTGGGAGTCTTTATTACGGGGCCTGGGGCTCTCCATGAGACCCTGGTCTCCGTGCTGGGAGTGCGCTGTGTGTCAGCACTAGGTATGGGCTATCTGTTCGCCCGTTCGCCGAATAGCGAACAATTTGGGGTGTTCGCAGCAAATTCGAAAGCCGCGGAACACCCTTTAAAAGTCTATGGGAGAAATCAAAAATGCTAATTTTAAAGGTTAATATGCAAGTTTTTGTCATTTTGTGTTTGGGGACCTGGGTCCTGCCCAATGTATCAATGCAAAAAAAGTTTTAAAAACTGAAGTTTTTTCGGGAGCAGTGATTTTAATAATGCTTAAAGTGAAACAATAAAAGTGAAATATTCCTTTAAATTTCGCACCTGGGGGTGTCTATAGTATGCCTGTAAAGTAGCGCATGTTTCCCGTGTTTAGAACTGTCCCTGCACAAAATGTAATTTCTAAAGAAAAATAAGTAATTTAAAACTTGCGGCTATGAATGAATTGTCGGGTCCTGGCAATACAGATAAAAGTCATTGAAAAAAACGAACCAAAATAAAAAAAATAAAAAACGCGTGGGGGTTACCCGCAAACTCCATTACCAGGCCCTTCAGGTCTGGTATGGATATTGCGCCATTTTTTCAGGTATCTGAGCCATGTCGCACCATGTGGGGGCGGTGGCCGCCCAAGCCGTTGATGGAGGAATTCGGTGATCCCCTAGGAGACGCTGACATCCCCTCCACCAATGGCAATCCGGAGACACCCATCCATCGGTGTCTCTATGAGTACTTCTGCCCTTAGCACTCGGACTCTCAAGTCCTTGCGCGCATGCAACAGCTGACGTTTGCGTTGGGGTTAGCTCATTGGCCGGCTCCCGTGACGTCGGACGCAGTCCGACGCCACTTGGAGCGAGATGCACCCATAGCGGGGCGAACGCCTTCACTCCTCAGCTGCTTTTTGAGGAGTGCAGTCGCCCCATCTACTCGGCGGTCGAAACCCTGGCTGGATATGGACGTTTTTATGGCAACCATTCTGGGTATGTACAGTTCTATGGACTACACCTAGTTATCAGCGGCATTCTAACTTCATGCCTTTACCCTCATGCTATTCCGATTTCATTTTTTATCAGACTTATGAGCACTATTTGCTCTTTGAAGAGAAATATTGAGGTCAGCAGAGAGGCTTTGGGTCATTTCTACATTTACTCCACCAGGCTGTAACATTGTAAACTGCCTAGCCATATCATATTATCTCTGGTCAAATTATTGGTGTCTTTTGAACTAATTTTTTCTTTAATATATTATATATATTTTTTACCTTTTTGGTTTACAGATCATCAACTGATTTTTTACTGCCTGTTCAGTGTAATACTTTACAATCAAATTAGTTACAACAAGTAGCCAGGGTTACACCATCGCTTTTTGGTCTCAGTACAGAGGCTTTGAAAACTCTGACCATCATATCATTCTAAAGGTATGGTAGTTTTAGTGTTTCAATGTACCTCTCAAGCCCCACTCAAATAAATGAATTGCATGTTAGGTTACCTATACTCGGTTACCTAGTTTTAAACACCATTTTTCTTTTTCAGTTATTTCTATTCAAGTCCATTACACCATATCCAGCCCAGTTGGTTTATTACCCCTTATTCTTGGTCGGTACGCTTTAAAAAGTAGGTTTTCATGCTGTTCTCTGGTTGTGTAGTTTTCCACATAACACTTTATATTGCAATTTTTGCATTAGGTTTATGTTTCTCGTTTTGTCTATTTTAGTTACTGTGTGCATCTCCACACTACTCCACATTAGTGGCGTGGCCTACAGCATCCACTCCAGGGTTCGGGGGGGTCCGGGGCCCTGTATCCATCTGGGGCCACTATCCTCCCAGGTGTTGTTGCTGCAGAGTTAGGGAGGGCTGACTATCTAACCATTTCTTGAACTTGCACCACTTTCAGTGGTGACTATTTTCATATTTTGATCTGAATATGTTCATCACACTATTTTTACCATTTGATCATCTAATGATTTATTTTCTTTATAACTTAGAAGCTCCTGAAGAAGCGATGACATTGATATTGCAAAACATGTAGAGCCCAGTTTTTAGCTTATCAGAAATTGTGGATTCTTATCCAAGGAGCTATTTCTACTCAACATGGTACCTGTTTTGTCAACATCACTGTAGAAAGTTGCTATTCTGAGTAATTCTCCTTGGAATTTTCCACATACCTGTTATGTTATTTAATATATTTGTATCTTTTTTGTATTCTATCATTAGATCCTTTGTATTCATATGAAATATTAAAATTTGTTACTTTTATAATTACGTGCCTACAAAGTCTATTGGAGGATGCACCGTAGCTGAAGTTACCTTACAGTCTGCCGGGTTGGCTTAAAGGCTCTGAGACTGTAAGGCTGGATATCCGGTACTAAAATCCTGTGGCAGAGGATCCATGAACAGTTCAACGTAATCGTTTTAAAGGTCTGTGGCAGAGACTGTTATTTCTTTATGTGTTCGTGCATCATTCCGGCTGCTAGGCCAAGTGAGAGGGGCCTATCTGGGTGAGCAATACCCACTTGAAGGAGAGTGGTGAGTGTGACTTTGAAACTTAGAAGTTTTCCCCAGTGATCTGTTGTGTGTGCCTGAACCTTCCCCTACCCCTCCATCCCTCTACCTATGCAAGTTTGTTTGGAAATAAAGCCGGAAGAAAAAGGACTCATAAACTTGTGTGAACATTGAACTTTCTGTAGACTCTCGTCCCCTAGACAACGAACAGTGAGGTAACGTGCAAGGCCCAAAATTAAACCAGCAGCTCCTACGGGGGTGTGCTACATGAGCAATCTGCTGTGTAACCTCCAACACTATCCTGAAGTGTAGAAGACTTCTTCAGCTTGTCAGCCCTGCCATCTTAGCATTTTGATGTTTTTCATAACACCTCCCAGGTGCCAGCTAGGGATGAGCCGAACACCCCCCAGTTCGGTTTGCACCAGAACATGCGAACAGGCAATAAATTTGTTCGAACATCCGAACCCCGTTAAAGTCTATGGGACACGAACACAAAAAATCAAAAGTGCTCATTTTAAAGGCTTATATGCAAGTTATTGTCATAAAAAGTGTTTGGGGACCCGGGTCCTGCCCCAGGGGACATGTATCAATGCAAAATAAGTTTTAAAAACTGCAGTTTTTTAGGGAGCAGTGATTTTAATACTGCTTAAAGTGAAACAATAAAAGTGAAATATTCCTTTAAATTTCGTACCTGGGGGCGTATATAGTATTCCTGTAAAGCAGTGCTTGTTTCCCGTGCTTAGAACAGTCTCTGCACAAAATGTAATTTCTGAAGGAAAAAAAGTAATTTAAAAGTAATCGCGGCTGTAATGAATTGCCGGTCCCGGCAATACAGAGAAATGTCATTGAAAGTCATTGATAAAAAAAAATGCATGGGGGTCCCCCCAAATTCAATTACCAGGCCCGTCAGGTCTGGTATGGATATTAAGGGGAACCCTGCGGCATATTTAAAAAAAATGGCGTGTAGTTCCCCCCAAATATCCATGCCAGACCCTTCTCCGAGCACGCAACCTCGCAGGCCGCAGGAAAAGAGCGGGGGATGAGAGAGTGCCCCCCCTCCTGAACCCTACCAGGCCACATGCCCTCAACATGGGGAGGATGTCCCCATGTTGATGGGGACAAGGGCCTCATCCCCACAACTCTTGCCCGGGGAAACCTGCGTTGCAAAAGAGGGGGGCGGGGTCACCCACACGTCACTGGGAAAGCCCGGGTTTCCCCTTGTGTCAGAGGGGCACGGGGTCACATGACGGGTGGCCCCACCCTCAGCTACATAAGAGCTGTCACTGGCTGAAGCTGCGTCATTCCCGGGGTGTCTCTGCCCCGATGAAGAGAGGATCGTGTGCTGTTCCTCGTCGCGTGAGCCTGGAGAGATCATCCAATGCAGGATACCGACATCGCTGGAGTGGAGATCGAGAGTGGATTACCACCGCTGGAGTCTTTTTTTTATTCTTTTTTTTATTTTTAATAAAGGACTTATCCCAACTTTGTCTGTGTGTTTTTTTACAATTTTTTTTACTTTCTTTGTGAAATGGTAGAGGTACAATGTACCCCGTTACCAATTCACATAGGGGGGGCGGGATCTGGGGGTCCTCTTTGTTAAAGGGGTCTTCCAGATTCCGATAAGCCTCCCACCCGCAGACCCGCACAACCACCATGCAAGGGTTGTGGGGATGAGTCCCTTGTCCCCATCAACATGGGGACATCCTCCCCATGTTGAGGGCATGTGGCCTGGTAGGTTCAGGAGGGGGGGCGCTCTCTCGTCCCCCCTCTTTTCCTGCGGCCTGCCAGGTTGCGTGCTCGGATAAGGGTCTGGTATGGAATTTGGGGGGGAACCCCACGCCATTTTTTTTTATTTGGCGCGGAGTTCCCCTTAAAATCCATACCAGACCTGAAGGGTCTGTTATGGATATTTGGGGGGAACTCCACGCCATTTTTTTTAATTTGCCGCAGGGTTCCCATTAATATCCATACCAGACCTGAAGGGCCTGGTAATTGAATTTGGGGGACCCCCACGCATTTTTTATTATCAATGACTTTCAATGACTTTTCTCTGTATTGCCGGGACCGGCAATTCATTACAGCCGCGAGTACTTTTAAATGACTTTTTTTCCTTCAGAAATGACATTTTGTGCAGAGACTGTTCTAAACATAGGGAAACATGCGCTGCTTCACAGGCATACTATATACACCCCCCAGGTACGAAATTTAAAGGAATATTTCACTTTTATTGTTTCACTTTAAGCATTATTAAAATCACTGCTCCCGAAAAAACTGAAAACTTTTTTTTGCATTGAGACATGTCCCCTGGGGCAGGACCCGGGTCCCCAAACACTTTTTATGACAATAACTTGCATATAATCCTTTAAAATTAGCACTTTAGATTTCTCCCATAGACTTTGACAGGGTGTTCCGTGGCTTTTCAAATTTGCCGCGAACACCCCAAATTGTTCGCTGTTCGCCGCACAGGCAATGTTCGAGTCGAACATGAGTTCGACTCGAACTCGAAGCTCATCCCTAGTGCCAGCCCACTCCTGATGGTTTTTAAGAGGGTACTGAGGCAGGATGCTGTGAAGTGCTGGTCTCTCCCTCCAGCCATTATCTGTGTAGGAAAGTGATTTATTAAAAATTTCAATAACATACCAATTGAGAGGTGAAGGGAATAAAGAACCAGAGAAGGAAAAAATACAGGCTTATTAAAAATTAACTTAAAATAAGCAGTTCAATTATAAAGAGGGGTAAACCTTTTGGCTTTTTCAAACTGAAGATACTTCTACATCTAAAACATATTTTTATCATGAACAGAGAAAAGCAAAGTTTTTTTTTTTTTTTTCTTTAGGAATAATAGGCAAAGTCATACAAGTCATTCTTTTATACTCCAGTGGCCAACCATGCATCCATAATTCATAAATTATAGCACAAACATTTTTCAGCCTAAAATGATAATGTAAATGTTCCAATGTGTATCAAAATATTTTAGTGGATACAAGAGAAAAATAATGCAGATAGTCATTGACTTTGTAATGAATGTAATAATGTCGCCATTACCATAATGATAAGCTTGGTAAATTGATTGCATAGGCTAAACTTTTACTGTCAAAAGGATCACTGTTATTTTTGTGTTGCACATTGCAGATTACACTGTCCATACTTGAAAAACATGTTAAGAAATATACTTTCAATTTGTATGCTGCATAAAAACATAACAAGGCCCCTATTGTCATTGAATTGAATACCCAAAATAACTATTATTATTCAAGACGTCGATGCTAATTTACTTTTGCTTTAGTGGACAGTTCCCCTGGGTGTCTATGGCCTGCATCCTTACTTTCACCTTTGGATGAATGATTGCATATCTGGCATCAAACCCCAAACAGTATGTGACAGAGGTAAAATAAGAAGATTCCTTTAGGGACAGCCTGCATTAAATGTAATGTGTGCCATGTTAAACTAAGTGAAACAACTAAACACATTAGTCGAAGGACAGCAGCTGGTAAATGTGTGATGTCATGTATGTATTTTATGGACATACGGCTTAAGCTGGTATAAATGTACAGCTGGTTAAAACAATAAGATCTGAGTGCTGGATTAACGCACACCCATGCCCTACTTTTATTACTTCCATTTGATAATTGTTTAGTGACATTTTTTTTTTTCTAAGTAGAGGCCTCTTTGTGTGCTTTTACTTAAAAGAACATACAGTATACAGTGCCATATTTCGAATGTGTAAAGAAATTTACCAGTTTTTTTTCTGTTGTAAGATAAATAACAGCAAGTTGATTGACTATTTATGCATATATTTCTACGGAGAGTAACAATCTTTAAAGTAAGGCCGGCCATACATGGATCGAACTTCAGACAGTTCATCAGGGACCGGTCGATATTCCATCCATCTATGGGCAATCTGATTGTACCCAGGTCGATTCATCAATCTATTTGGGTACACAACGTGTCAGATTTATGTTGGATAAAAATAGTGGGGGTGGAGGAGCTTGTTGATCAGCACAAAGCTTTGCTGAACATAGACAGAAGCCTCTTGTGGCCCCCAGTCTCAGATGAACTGCAGCACACATGGTAGGTTGGCAGGGAAGCATGCAATCCGCTACTGAGATGTTGCATGTGCAGCCCTTGGAGCTGCACTCAATGGCCTTGGAGCTGCGCATTGCATTAATTCTGAAAACTTTTCTCTGCTATCTGGCAGGCTCAATGCTGCCCCAGTTATTGCACTTCATTCATTAGTATCCAGTTTGAATTGGTGTTCGCTTTTATGTGATAAGCCACTGTACACAAAATGTCTGCTTCATGGACTTAACATTATATTCAAAATGTAAAGTGAAAAAACAGGGTTTTAACTAAAAGAATCTAATCAGATATATTTGTTTATTTTTGGGGAAACATAAAACAAGAATTTGATGCTCTGGAATGCAACTGCAATTGTGTGCTATTTCACTTTTTCACTTTACATTTTGAATATAATGTTAAGTCCATGGAACACACATTTTTTATACAGTGACTTATCACATAAAAGTGAACACTATATAGGGTTGTATGATAATATGATATGAATTCATCATGTATCTATAGTCCAAATGTGTTTTGCTTGTTATGGATAGAGAAAGGAAGGTTTAGAATGGGAGTCAAAAATGGGTTGATCGTTATCTACCCATCAATCATGACAGTGTTGGGCCATGGAAGATTTTGACAGATTTTACTGAGCCCTGGTCTCCTTAAGGTTGAGAACCACTGGTCTACAGGACCTTATCTTTAATAGAATGAGCCACAGAAGAATTTCAATGGAATAGGCAAATCTAACTCAAATAGGTATACAGCTTCTTAGATGGCCTTCACATCTTTTGTGAGAAAACAGAATCATTTGTAAATGTATTCATCCTTGACGGGGCTTCTTTTCAGCAGAATGTGACATAACTCTGTTCAGACACCTCTGGCAGCCCTTTGCTCTCTGGCTTGTCACTTAACAACAGAAGCTGATGGAGGACGTTTTCTGCCCAACTCACTTACTCTTACACTTTCCAGCTTCTGTGTACTAGCACCAACACCCAGGGCATGTGTTCCCATTTGTGGAAGGGTGCATCATGTCCTAGTGCCACATTTTTAGATGTGGTGATTTGAGGTAGCTTCTGTGGCCACCTGCCACCGCCACCACTCAGATATGTGGCATTATGCCAAGTAAGGAGCTCTGAAATGCGTCCCCGGCTGTGTGCTACAGGGCTGATAGGTGGAGCTCTTCAATCACACTGTACTATGCTAAGGAAAAAACATGGAGCGGTGACAGCTGCTCCGCCGTAAGATTTGCCTGAACAGGTGAGAGAGCTTTTGAAAGAGGTGGGGGAAGGCGTTGGCGTAAGCAAAGAGGTGTCCAGATGTGACCATTTGATGGTTACTTTTGAAGGGGGTTACTTGAGGTAAGGGAGATTTTTGCTTGGGGAGGACCAAGGAAATTTGCTGGTGAATAGTAAAGCATACAGAGTTTAGTGACAAATAGGGATGAGCTCGGTGTTCGAGTCGAATGCATGTTCGACTCGAACATCGCCTGTTCGCCTGTTCGGCGAAACCAGAACTTTGTGGGCCGTTCGCGCCAAATTCGTGTGACGCGAACGGCCCACAATGCACTGCGCCATCGCAGTGCACTGCCGGCGCTGTGATTGGCCAAGCATGCACTGTGACCCCGCATGCTTGGCCAATCACAGCGCCGGCAGCGAGGAGAGCCATAGTTGGCCACAGGCAGGATGCCTGTGGCCAATTATAGCTCAGGGGGGTTTAGTACACGCCCCACACTATATAAGCCGTCAGCGCGGCGGCCTTGTGTAGTGTGTTGGCGTACAGGGAGAGAGAAGGATAGGCAGGGACAGTGTCAGTGATATTCTTTGCTAAACCTTGTGCATTTACAGTGTGTTGGCGTGCAGGGAGAGAGAAGGATAGGCAGGGACAGTGTCAGTGTTATTCTTTGCTAAACCTTGTGCAGTTACAGTGTGTTGGCGTGCAGGGAGAGAGCAGGATAGACAGGGACAGTGTCAGTGTTGATGACCACTGGTTTAAGGCTTAAGGGTCGTAAGCCAGCTTGGAGAGCGAAGGGGAGGCTTGATGGGAGCCTTGAGTCAAGGGCAGTCCGACTCTGAGGCTTGAGGTCAAGATTTACCTTAGGGAACAACAACTGGAAGTGGTGGAGGTTTCTGCAGTGTTTCCTGTCAATACAAAAGGATTGGAAGTTATTATCCGGAGCAGTGGAGATCCTTTGAGGCTGTATCTGACCCCTTGGGGTCCAGCAGTAAGGTGAGAGGCTAGCGTCTATGGGGGAGGATTGTGTATGCTTATCAATTCCCTACTGACCCCCCTTGTTTCTGATGTGACGAGTTGGATTCCCACACCTGTCTTTTTCTCCCTCCCTGCTTTTGGCTGCTGATATTTTTTGAAAATTAGCACTTTATTTATTCAGTGATTGTTTGGACTTTTTTGCGCAATAATTTTTTGGGACTTATCAATATTTGCATTTTTGCACTTTATTAATATTATATAATAGTTAATACATATTACAGTTTTAATTAGCACATTTATTCGTTTTTTGCATTATTTGCTGTTTTACCACATTTGTAGCACTTTTACCATATTCATTGACATTTAGCGCTGCTTCAATATTTTGAATTTATTTGTGTATGTTGGTTGCATTTTAGAAGTCAGCTGCTGTATGTCTCTTATTTATTTATTTTAGCACTTTGCACTTATTATTATTTTAGTTTAGCAATACCTAGTGGTAGGCGCACAGGCACCTTTTTTTTCATATTTAGTGTTATTCTTTGCTAAACCTTGTGCAGTTACAGTGTGTTGGCGTGCAGGGAGAGAGCAGGATAGGCAGGGATAGTGTCAGTTTTATTCTTTGCTAAACCTTGCGCGGTTACAGTGTGTTGGCGTGCAGGGAGAGAGCAGGATAGGCAGGGACAGTGTCATTTTTGCTAAACCTCCTGCACAGTATACACCTGAAGCTACCCCTTATTGCTTGTGGTGTTGTTCTGTTGTGTAACACAGACAGGCATCTGCAAGCAGTTACAGTGGGTGGGAGGTGCCTCCTGCACAGTATACGCTACCCCTTATTGCTTGTGGTGTTGTTCTGTTGTGTAACACAGACAGGCATCTGCAAGCATTTACAGTGGGTGTAGGTGCCTCCTGCACAGTATACGCTACCCCTTATTGCTCATGGTGTTGTTCTGTTGTGTAACACTAACAGGCATCTGCAAGCAGTTACAGTGGGTGAAGGTGCCTCCTGCACAGTATACGCTACCCCTTATTGCTCATGGTGTTGTTCTGTTGTGTAACACAGACAGGCATCTGCAAGCAATTACAGTGGGTGTAGGTGCCTCCTGCACAGTATACACCTGAAGCTACCCCGTATTGCTGGTGTTTTTCTTTTGTGTAACACTAACAGGCATCTGCAAGCAGTTACAGTGGGTGTAGGTGCCTCCTGCACAGTATACGCTACCCCTTATTGCTCGTGGTGTTGTTCTGTTGTGTAACATAGACAGGCATCTGCAAGTAGTTACAGTGGGTGTTAGTGCCTCCTGCACAGTATACACCTGAAGCTACCCCTTATTGCTTGTGGTGTTGTTCTGTTGTGTAACACAGACAGGCACCTGCAAGCAGTTACAGTGGGTGTAGTGTGCCTCCTGCACAGTATACACCTGAAGCTACCCCATATTGCTGTTTTTTTTCTTTTGTGTAACACAGACAGGCATCTGCAAGCAGTTACAGTGGGTGTAGGTGCCTCCTGCACAGTATACGCTACCCCTTATTGCTCGTGGTGTTGTTCTGTTGTGTAACACAGACAGGCATCTGCAAGCAGTTACAGTGGGTGTAGGTGCCTCCTGCACAGTATACGCTACTCCTTATTGCTCGTGGTGTTGTTCTGTTGTGTAACACAGACAGGCATCTGCAAGCAGTTACAGTGGGTGTAGGTGCCTCCTGCACAGTATACGCTACCCTTTATTGCTCGTGGTGTTGTTCTGTTGTGTAACACAGACAGGCATCTGCAAGCAGTTACAGTGGGTGTAGGTGCCTTCTGCACAGTATACGCTACCCCTTATTGCTCGTGGTGTTGTTCTGTTGTGTAACACAGACAGGCATTTGCAAGCAGTTACAGTGGGTGTAGGTGCCTCCTGCACAGTATACGCTACCCCTTATTGCTCGTGGTGTTGTTCTGTTGTGTAACACAGACAGGCACCTGCAAGCAGTTACAGTGGGTGTAGTGTGCCTCACGCACAGTATACACCTGAAGCTACCCCGTATTGCTGTTTTTTTTTTTTGTGTAACACTAACAGGCATCTGCAAGCAGTTACAGTGGGTGTAGGTGCCTCCTGCACAGTATACACTACCCCTTATTGCTCATGGTGTTGTTCTGTTGTGTAACACAGACAGGCATCTGCAAGCAGTAACAGTGGGTGTAGGTGCCTCCTGCACAGTATACACCTGAAGCTATCCCATATTGCTGGTGTTTTTCTTTTGTGTAGCACTAACAGGCATCTGCAAGCAGTTACAGCAGGTGTAGGTGCCTCCTGCACAGTATACGCTACCCCTTATTGCTCGTGGCGTTGTTCTGTTGTGTAACACAGACAGGCCCCTGCAAGCAGTTACAGTGGGTGTAAGTGCCTCCTGCACAGTATACACCCGAAGCTACCCCTTATTGTTGGTTTTCCCATCTCCCTGCAGGCCATTAGAATGTCTGTAAGGCCAACAAGGAGACGCAGACAGTCATGAGCCAATAAAAGAGGGCAAGCAGGCTCTGTGTCTGGGGGCAACAGTGCTGGTCGTGGACGCGGTGCAATGTCATCAGCACGTGGCCATGGGACACGCTTGTCCTTATTTTAGGGAGCTGGACTTGTTGAGCCGCATCATGCCGAAGACTTGGTAGAGTGGATGACCAAGCCCTCCTTATCCTCCTCATCCTCTCTCACCCAGGCTCAGGGTACTGGCAAAGCAGCTGCCAATGCGTCCTCTTCCCTCGTATCAATGTCATCATCAGTCACTCCTTCCCTAGACCCACCATGTCCTTCTGAGGAGTCCCCCGAACTGTTTGAGCACAGTGTTGGGTACATGCTACAGGAGGATGCCCAGCGTTTTGAAGGGTCTGATGATGATACCCAGCTAGAGGAAGGCAGTAGCGTGAGCGCAGAGAGAGGGGATGCTCAAGAAGGACACCAATCTGGCAGTCATGTTCCACCAGCTGCAGCATACTGCCAGGTTTGCTCCAGTGATCAAGAGGGAGGGGATGATGAGGTCACTGACTCCACGTGGGTGCCTGATAGGAAAGAGGAGGAGGAGGAGGCACATCTCCAATAAGGCAGGATGCCCTCCGGGGGCCAGCGTAAGGGCAGCACATCGACTCAGTCACACCGCAGAGCTCCGCCTGTACAGGGCGCTGCCTCTGCGCGTTATTCCAAAAGTTCTTTGGTGTGGGCCTTTTTTGAGTTGAGTGCATCAGATCGCACCGCTTCTATTTGCAACATATGTCTCAAGCGTATCTCGCGTGGCCAAAACATCAGCCACTTGGGCACCACATGCTTGACCAGACATATGTTGACGTGCCATGCAGCTCATTGGCAAGCGTACTTTAAAGACCCACACCAAAGAACAAAGCGGACCTCTCCTTGCTCCTCATCAGCTGGGATCTCCAACCCCACTATACCTTCAGTCCTCTCTGAAACCTGCACTGAGAGGAATGAAGGTGTAGAATTAGGTGTGTCACAGCCAAGTAGTTGCGGGCACTCTGCTAGCAGTACACCAACGTCCGATTGTACCAGGCAAATTTCCCTGCCCCAGCTGCTTGTCCGTCGAAAGAAGTTCACTCCCAGCCATCCACATGCCCAGCGGTTGAATGCTAGCTTGGCTAAATTGCTAGCACTTTAACTGCTGCCTTTTCAGTTGGTAGACTCGGCCCCCTTCCGTGAGTTTGTGCAATGGCGGTTCCTCAGTGGCAGGTTCCCAAACGCCACTTTTTCTCACGGAAGGCGATTTTGGCTCTCTACCGGCATGTGGAAGGCAATGTCCATGCCTCGCTGGACAGGGCAGTCAGCGGTCAGGTGCATATTACCGCTGACTCATGGTCCAGCAGGCATGGACAGGGACGTTACCTATCTTTCACGGCCCATTGGGTCACTCTTTTGGCAGCTGGGAAGGATGCAGGACAAGTCGCAGTAGTGTTGGAGGTTGTTCCGCCACCACGCCTCCAAAATGCTACTACTGGTTGTGACACACCTCTCTCCTCCACCCCCTCCTCCTCTTCTTCCTCCATGGCCTCTTCCTGTGCTTTGTCCTCGGAACCAACGGTGCTCTGTAGGCGTTCAAGGGGCTACGCAAGTACGCAGGCAAAAAGATGCCATGCCGTGCTTGCGCTGGTGTGTTTGGGGGACAGGAGCCACACTGGGGCAGAGGTTCTGTCACCTCTGCAGGGACAGGCCGAGAGGTGGTTGACGCCATGCCAGCTTAAGCCAGGAATGGTGGTTTGCGACAATGGCACAACCTCCTCTCCGCCCTCCGACAGGGACAACTGACCCATGTGCCCTGTGTGGCTCACGTCCTTAACCTAGTGAGGCAGGCCAGGAAAGTCTGTGTGCATTTCCGCCGATCATATAATGCCAGTGCTCGGCTGGCTGATCTGCAAAAGGAGTTGAACCTGCCCAAGAACAGCCTTATATGTGACATGCCCACCAGGTGGAACTCAACGTTGGCCATGCTGCAGCGGCTGCATACGCAGCAGAGGGCCATCAATGAGTACCTGTGCGACTACGGCACCAGGACAGGGTCAGGGGAGCTATTTTTTTTTGTTCACCACGCCAGTGGGGCATGATCAGGGATGCATGCACTGTCCTGGCACCATTTGAGGAGGCCACGAGGATGGTGAGTAGTGATGAGCCGAACACCCCCGGGTTCGGTTCGCACCAGAACCCGCGAATGGACCGAAAGTTCGCACAAACTTTAGAACCCTATTAAATACAATGGATGCAAACTTTCAAAATCTAAAGTGCTAATTATAACTACTATTATGCATGTTATTGTCCTAAAAAGGGTTTGGGAACCCGGGTTCTGCACCAGGGGACATGTATCAATCCCCCAAAAAGTTTTAAAAACGGCCGTTTTTCGGGAGCAGTCATTTTAATGATGCATAAAGTGAAAAAAATAAGTCAAATATTCCTTTAAATATCGTACCTGGGGGGTGTCTAAAGTATGCCTGTGAAGTGCCACGTGTTTCCCGTGTTTAGAACTGTCCCTGCACAAAATTACATTTCTAAAGGAAAAAAAGCCATTTAAAACTGCTTGCGGCTTTAATGTAATGTCTGGTCCCGGTAATATGGATGAAAATCTTTAAGAAAAATGGCATAGCTACCCCATCACACCCCCCCTACCCCAGCCCATTACCAGCCCCTTTGGGTCTTGTATGGATATTAAGGGGAACCCTGCACACAAAATAAAAAAGGCCCTATACACTCTGAACAGCCGTATACAGGCGGTGCATACAAGACAGGGACTGTAGGTTTGTTCTTATGTAGAATCTGTTTGTAATTTTGAACAGGTACATTGTTTAAGTGTAGCTCGAGCCAAAAAATCTATTTTTAAGCTTTTTGGAAAACATAGGGAAGGGTTATCACCCCTGTAACATTTGTTTTGCTGTCTGTGCAGTGTGCACCTGTTCAGAACAGTTCACCTCACTTTCCGACCTAATGACAAATGTTTTTTGAAAATTTTGGGTTTTTATTGAAACAAGAATTGCTGATAAAGCATCAGTGGAGAGGAGACACTTTTTTTCCCATATTAACTCTTACAGGAGATAATTTGCCTTCCTAGGGGTAGATTTCCTCTCACTTCCTGTTGTATCCTTCCGTTTGCAAGGAGGAGTCGTTTGTAAGTTGGATGTTTGAAAGTAGGGGCCTGCCGTATATACTCAGCTGAAATTTGCCCCTTACATGTTGGTGTTGCCACAACACTGTGAGCCTTCACAGTTACTCTTGGTGGGTGCATGAATGGGCCCTGCTGTGAATTATTAGATCAAGAATTGTAATTGCATGCCCCTGTTGAACAGGGGCTGAAAAATTGGGCCTTTGGTGGTGGTGGTGGTGGTGTTGACACAACACTGTATGGCCTCACAGTTACTCTTGGTGGGCGCAGGAATGGGCCCTGCTGTGAATTATTAGATCAAGAATTGTAATTACATGCCCCTGTTAAACAGGGGCTGAAAAATTGGGCCTTAGCCACTGGTGCTGGTGCCACGACACTGCAACCTCTCCCAGATACTCTAGTTGGAGTGCTGGAATGAGCCCTGCTGCAAAGCATTGCATAAAAAATTGTAATTACATGCCCCTGTTAAACAGGGGCTGAAAAATTGGGCCTTAGCCACTGGTGGCGGCACCAAGAAACAAAAATGTTCTGCCAAGCTATCATCATCAATCGGATCATTGAGGAGGAGGAGGATAGTCAGTCAACATAACAGGACAGTCTCTCAGCATCAGCATCAGTCTTGAAGGGATGTGACATTTGAAAATAAATTAGTCTGTTATATCAGCTTCAGGTGTTTGGTAGCTGGTGGTGATCCAAGACTGGTTCATCTTTATGAAGGTCAGTCGATCAACCGAGTCGGTGGACAGGCGCACCCTGTGATCCGTGACAAATCCTCCAGCAGCACTGAATGTGCGTTCTGAAAGAACGCTGGATGCAGGACAGGCCAGTAGCTCAATTGCATACTGTGCAAACTCTGGCCAGTGATCCATCCTCAAGACCCAGTAAGCCAGAGGATTTTCGGTGGGGAAGGTGTCCAAGTCTGACCTTGCCCCTAGGTATTCCTGCACCATGTATATCAGACGCTGGCGATGGTTGCTGGAACCGATCATACCTTGGTGCTGCGGACTAAAGAATTGTCTGAACGCATCGGTCAGACGGCCACCTTCCCCACCGCTCCTTCTTTGACTGACCGAAGCCTCAGCAACTCGTTGTCCAGGACCAGGAGTTTGTAACCTCCCAGTCTCTGGGAACGCGTTGCACAGACCTTTCTGCAAGGCCTCCCAGAGTTGTCTCATCCTCTGCTCCCTCTGCGACGGTAAGATAAGGTCCGCAACCTTACCCTTGTACCGTGGATCAAGGAGAGTGGCCAGCCAGTAATGGTCCCTCTCCTTGATCCGAAGAATACGAGGATCCTTCCGCAGACTTTGCAGGATCAGGGAGGCCATGCAGCGTAGGTTAGCTGAGGCATTCGGTCCGGAGTCCTCTGGGTCACTAAGGACGACATGATCCGCAGCCACCTCCTCCCAGCCACGTACAAGTCCACTGGTTTCTTGGGACTGTAAATCATCCCTAAAAGACTGCTGCTGATGATGCTGAGTGCCAGGCTCCACCTCCATGCTGACACAATCCTCCTCCTCCTCCTCCTTTTCTTCCTGTGCGATGGGTGGGACAGAAGGAACACTGTCTGGGTAAAGGGGGCCTTGAGAGGCAAGGAAGTCCTCCTCTTCCTGCCTCTGTTCTGCCTCAAGTGCCCTGAGGAACCACACATTGTTCAAATTCACAGAAGGGGGCCGAGTCTACCAACTGAAAAGGCAGCAGTTGAAGCGCTAGCAATTTAGCCAAGCTAGCATTCAACCGCTGGGCATGTGGATGGCTGGGAGTGAACTTCTTTCGACGGTCCAGCAGCTGGGGCAGGGAAATTTGCCTGCTAGAATCGGACACATGTGTACTGCTAGCAGAGTGCCCGCAAGTACTTGGCTGTGACACACCTAATTCTACACCTTCATTCCTCTCAGTGCAGGTTTCAGAGAGGACTGAAGGTATAGTGGGGTTGGAGATCCCAGCTGATGCGGTGCAAGGAGAGGTCCGCTTTGTTCTTTGGTGTGGGTCTTTAAGGTAGGCTTGCCAACGAGCTGCATGGCAGGTCAACATATGTCTGGTCAAGCATGTGGTGCCCAAGTGGGTGATGTTTTGGCCACGCGATATACGCTTGAGACATATGTTGCAAACAGCAGCTGTGCGATCTGATGCACTTGACTCAAAAAAGGCCCACACCAAAGAACTTTTTGAATAACGGGCAGAGGCAGCGCCCTGCACAGGCGGAGCTCTGCGGTGTGATTCCGTCGGTGTGCTGCCCTTACGCTGGCCCCCTGAGGGCATCCTGCCTCATTGGAGATGTGCCTCCTCCATATCCTCCTTCTCCTCCTCCTCTCTCCTATTAGGCACCCATGTGGAGTCAGTGACCTCATTATCCCCTCCCTCCTCATCACTGGAGCCAATCTGGCAGTATGCTGCAGCTGCTGGAACATGACTGCCAGATTGATGTCCTTCTTGAGCATACCCTCTCTCTGCTCTCACGCTACTGCCTTCCTCTAGCTGGGTATCATCATCAGACCCTTCAAAACGCTGGGCATCCTCCTGGAGCATGTACCCAACACTGTGCTCAAACAGTTCGGGGGACTCCTCAGGAGGACATGGTTGGTCTAGGGAAGGAGTGACTGATGATGACATTGATACCAGGGAAGAGGATGCTTTGGCAGCTGCTTTGCCAGTACCCTGAGCCTGGGTGAGAGAGGATGAGGAGGATGAGGAGGGCTTGGTCATCCACTCTACCAAGTCTTCGGCATGATGAGGCTCAACACGTCCAGCTGCCGAAAAGAAGGACAAGCGTGTCCCATGGCCACGTGCTGATGGCGATGCACCGCGTCCACGACCAGCACTGTTGTCTCTAGACACAGAGCCTGCTTGCCCTCTTTTATTGGCTCCTGACTGTCTGCCTCTTCTTGTTTGCCTTCCAGATATTCTAATGGCCTGCAGGGAGATGGGAAAACCAGCAATAAGGCCTAGCTTCAGGAGTATATTTTGCAGGAATCACACTACGCCTGCTGTAAGTGCTGCAAATGCCTGTTGGTGTAACACACCAGGAAAACACAGCAATACAGGCTAACTTCAGGTGTAATATGATCAAGAGGCACACTCCGCCCGCTGTAAGTGCTGCAAATGCCTGTTGGTGTAACACCAGGAAAACACAGCAATACGGGCTAACTTTAGGTGTATAATGTGCAGGAGGCACACTCCGCCCGCTGTAAGTGCTGCAAATGCCTGTTGGTGTAACACCAGGAAAACACAGCAATACAGGCTAACTTCAGGTGTATAATGTGCAGGAGGCACACTCCGCCCGCTGTAAGTGCTGCAAATGCCTGTTGGTGTAACACCAGGAAAACACAGCGATACAGGCTAACTTCAGGTGTATAATGTGCAGGCGGCACACTCCGCCCACTGTAAGTGCTGCAAATGCCTGTTGGTGTAACACACCAGGAAAACACAGCAATACGGGCCAACTTCAGGTGTATAATGTGCAGGAGGCACACTCCGACCGCTGTAAGTGCTGCAAATGCCTGTTGGTGTAACACACCAGGAAAACACAGCAATACGGGCTAACTTCAGGTGTATAATGTGCAGGAGGCACACTCCACCCGCTTTAAGTGCTGCAAATGCCTGTTGGTGTCACACCAGGAAAACACAGCAATACAGGCTAACTTCAGGTGTATAATGTGCAGGAGGCACAACAGAGGCAGAACAGAGGCAGGAAGAGGAGGACTTCCTTGCCTCTCAAGGCCCCCTTTATCCAGACAGTGTTCCTTCTGTCTCACCCATCACATAGGAAGAGGACGAGGAGGAGGATTGTGTCAGCATGGAGGTGGAGCCTGGCACTCAGCATCAGCAGCAGCAGTCTTTTAGGGATGATTTACAGTCCCAAGAAACCCGTGGACTTGTACGTGGCTGGGAGGAGGTGGCTGCGGATCATGTCGTCCTTAGTGACCCAGAGGACTCCGGACCAAATGCCTCAGCTAACCTACGCTGCATGGCCTCCCTGATCCTGCAAAGCCTGCGGAAAGATTCTCGTATTCTTCGGATCAAGGAGAGGGACCATTACTGGCTGGCCACTCTCCTTGATCCACGGTACAAGGGTAAGGTTGTGGACCTTATCTTGCCATCGCAGAGGGAGCAGAGGATGAGACATCTCCGGGAGGCCTTGCAGAAAGTTCTGTGCAACGCGTTCCCAGAGACTGGGAAGTTACAAACTCCTGGTCCTGGACAACAAGTTGCTGAGGCTTCGGTTAGTCAGAGAAGGAGCGGTGGAGAAGGTGGCCGTCTGACCGATGCGTTCAGACAATTTTTTAGTCCGCATCTCCAAGGTATGATCGGTTCCATCAACCATCGCCAGCGTCTGATTTACATGGTCCAGGAATACCTAGGGGCAAGGTCAGACTTGGACACCATTCCCTGGCTTACTGGGTCTTGAGGATGGACCACTGCCAGAGCTTGCACAGTATTCAATTGAGCTACTGGCCTGTCCTGCATCCAGCGTTCTTTTGGAACGCACATTCAGTGCTGCTGGAGGCTTTGTTACCGATCACAGGGTGCGCCTGTCCACCGACTCGGTTGATCGACTGACATTCATAAAGATGAATCAGTCTTGGATCACCACCAGCTACCAAGCACCTGAAGCTGATGTAACCGAATAACTTTTTTTTTAAATGTCACATCCCTTCAAGACTGCATATGCTGATGCTGAGTAGGGATGAGCTTCGTGTTCGAGTCGAACATACGTTCGACTCGAACATCGGCTGTTCGATCGTTCGACGAAGATCGAACGATTTAGGCCGTTCGCGCCAAATTCGAGTGACGCGAACGGCCCACAATGCACTACGCCATCGCAGTGTCATCCAGGCGCTGTGATTGGCCAAGCATGCACTGTGACCCCGCATGCTTGGCCAATCACAGCGCCGGCAGCGAGGAGAGCAATGATTGGCCACAGGCAGGATGCCTGTGGCCAATTATTGCTGAGGGGGTTTAGTACACGCCCCACACTATAAAAGGCCGCCAGCACGGCGGCCTAGTGTAGTGTGTTCCGGAGCAGGGATAGAGCAGCATAGGCAGGGACAGTGACTTTTATTTCTTTCTTGCTTAACCTGGATTCCTTTAGTTTAGGGAAAGAGAAGGATAGGTAGGGAGAGTGTCAGTGTGTTTTGTGCTTGTGCTATATTGTGCTTAAAAAAAACATTTTTTCTAGGGACAGAAAACTGTAGGTAGGGAGAGTGTGTCAGTTTCTTTCACTGTCAAAGTCCTTGTTTCCAGGGACCTGGAAGGACAGTGAGGTAATTCTCCTTGTGCTAAATTGTGCTTAAAAAAAAAAATTTTTCTAGGGACAGAAAACTGTAGGTAGGGAGAGTGTGTCAGTTTCTTTCACTGTCAAAGTCCTTGTTTCCAGGGACCTGGAAGGACAGTGAGGTAATTCTCCTTGTGCTAAATTGTGCTTAAAAAAAACATTTTTTCTAGGGACAGAAAACTGTAGGTAGGGAGAGTGTGTCAGTTTCTTTCACTGTCAAAGTCCTTGTTTCCAGGGACCTGGAAGGACAGTGAGGTAATTCTCCTTGTGCTAAATTGTGCTTAAAAAAAACATTTTTTCTAGGGACAGAAAACTGTAGGTAGGGAGAGTGTGTCAGTTTCTTTCACTGTCAAAGTCCTTGTTTCCAGGGACCTGGAAGGACAGTGAGGTAATTCTCCTTGTGCTAAATTGTGCTTAAAAAAAACATTTTTTCTAGGGACAGAAAACTGTAGGTAGGGAGAGTGTGTCAGTTTCTTTCACTGTCAAAGTCCTTGTTTCCAGGGACCTGGAAGGACAGTGAGGTAATTCTCCTTGTGCTAAATTGTGCTTAAAAAAAACATTTTTTCTAGGGACAGAAAACTGTAGGTAGGGAGAGTGTGTCAGTTTCTTTCACTGTCAAAGTCCTTGTTTCCAGGGACCTGGAAGGACAGTGAGGTAATTCTCCTTGTGCTAAATTGTGCTTAAAAAAAACATTTTTTCTAGGGACAGAAAACTGTAGGTAGGGAGAGTGTGTCAGTTTCTTTCACTGTCAAAGTCCTTGTTTCCAGGGACCTGGAAGGACAGTGAGGTAATTCTCCTTGTGCTAAATTGTGCTTAAAAAAAACATTTTTTCTAGGGACAGAAAACTGTAGGTAGGGAGAGTGTGTCAGTTTCTTTCACTGTCAAAGTCCTTGTTTCCAGGGACCTGGAAGGACAGTGAGGTAATTCTCCTTGTGCTAAATTGTGCTTAAAAAAAACATTTTTTCTAGGGACAGAAAACTGTAGGTAGGGAGAGTGTGTCAGTTTCTTTCACTGTCAAAGTCCTTGTTTCCAGGGACCTGGAAGGACAGTGAGGTAATTCTCCTTGTGCTAAATTGTGCTTAAAAAAAAACATTTTTTCTAGGGACAGAAAACTGTAGGTAGGGAGAGTGTGTCAGTTTCTTTCACTGTCAAAGTCCTTGTTTCCAGGGACCTGGAAGGACAGTGAGGTAATTCTCCTTGTGCTAAATTGTGCTTAAAAAAAACATTTTTTCTAGGGACAGAAAACTGTAGGTAGGGAGAGTGTGTCAGTTTCTTTCACTGTCAAAGTCCTTGTTTCCAGGGACCTGGAAGGACAGTGAGGTAATTCTCCTTGTGCTAAATTGTGCTTAAAAAAAAAAAAATTTCTAGGGACAGAAAACTGTAGGTAGGGAGAGTGTGTCAGTTTCTTTCACTGTCAAAGTCCTTGTTTCCAGGGACCTGGAAGGACAGTGAGGTAATTCTCCTTGTGCTAAATTGTGCTTAAAAAAAACATTTTTTCTAGGGACAGAAAACTGTAGGTAGGGAGAGTGTGTCAGTTTCTTTCACTGTCAAAGTCCTTGTTTCCAGGGACCTGGAAGGACAGTGAGGTAATTCTCCTTGTGCTAAATTGTGCTTAAAAAAAAACATTTTTTCTAGGGACAGAAAACTGTAGGTAGGGAGAGTGTGTCAGTTTCTTTCACTGTCAAAGTCCTTGTTTCCAGGGACCTGGAAGGACAGTGAGGTAATTCTCCTTGTGCTAAATTGTGCTTAAAAAAAACATTTTTTCTAGGGACAGAAAACTGTAGGTAGGGAGAGTGTGTCAGTTTCTTTCACTGTCAAAGTCCTTGTTTCCAGGGACCTGGAAGGACAGTGAGGTAATTCTCCTTGTGCTAAATTGTGCTTAAAAAAACATTTTTTCTAGGGACAGAAAACTGTAGGTAGGGAGAGTGTGTCAGTTTCTTTCACTGCCAAAGTCCTTGTTTCCAGGGACCTGGAAGGACAGTGAGGTAATTCTCCTTGTGCTAAATTGTGCTTAAAAAAAACATTTTTTCTAGGGACAGAAAACTGTAGGTAGGGAGAGTGTGTCAGTTTCTTTCACTGTCAAAGTCCTTGTTTCCAGGGACCTGGAAGGACAGTGAGGTAATTCTCCTTGTGCTAAATTGTGCTTAAAAAAAACATTTTTTCTAGGGACAGAAAACTGTAGGTAGGGAGAGTGTGTCAGTTTCTTTCACTGTCAAAGTCCTTGTTTCCAGGGACCTGGAAGGACAGTGAGGTAATTCTCCTTGTGCTAAATTGTGCTTAAAAAAAACATTTTTTCTAGGGACAGAAAACTGTAGGTAGGGAGAGTGTGTCAGTTTCTTTCACTGTCAAAGTCCTTGTTTCCAGGGACCTGGAAGGACAGTGAGGTAATTCTCCTTGTGCTAAATTGTGCTTAAAAAAAACATTTTTTCTAGGGACAGAAAACTGTAGGTAGGGAGAGTGTGTCAGTTTCTTTCACTGTCAAAGTCCTTGTTTCCAGGGACCTGGAAGGACAGTGAGGTAATTCTCCTTGTGCTAAATTGTGCTTAAAAAAAACATTTTTTCTAGGGACAGAAAACTGTAGGTAGGGAGAGTGTGTCAGTTTCTTTCACTGTCAAAGTCCTTGTTTCCAGGGACCTGGAAGGACAGTGAGGTAATTCTCCTTGTGCTAAATTGTGCTTAAAAAAAACATTTTTTCTAGGGACAGAAAACTGTAGGTAGGGAGAGTGTGTCAGTTTCTTTCACTGTCAAAGTCCTTGTTTCCAGGGACCTGGAAGGACAGTGAGGTAATTCTCCTTGTGCTAAATTGTGCTTAAAAAAAAACATTTTTTCTAGGGACAGAAAACTGTAGGTAGGGAGAGTGTGTCAGTTTCTTTCACTGTCAAAGTCCTTGTTTCCAGGGACCTGGAAGGACAGTGAGGTAATTCTCCTTGTGCTAAATTGTGCTTAAAAAAAACATTTTTTCTAGGGACAGAAAACTGTAGGTAGGGAGAGTGTGTCAGTTTCTTTCACTGTCAAAGTCCTTGTTTCCAGGGACCTGGAAGGACAGTGAGGTAATTCTCCTTGTGCTAAATTGTGCTTAAAAAAAACATTTTTTCTAGGGACAGAAAACTGTAGGTAGGGAGAGTGTGTCAGTTTCTTTCACTGTCAAAGTCCTTGTTTCCAGGGACCTGGAAGGACAGTGAGGTAATTCTCCTTGTGCTAAATTGTGCTTAAAAAAAAACATTTTTTCTAGGGACAGAAAACTGTAGGTAGGGAGAGTGTGTCAGTTTCTTTCACTGTCAAAGTCCTTGTTTCCAGGGACCTGGAAGGACAGTGAGGTAATTCTCCTTGTGCTAAATTGTGCTTAAAAAAAACATTTTTTCTAGGGACAGAAAACTGTAGGTAGGGAGAGTGTGTCAGTTTCTTTCACTGTCAAAGTCCTTGTTTCCAGGGACCTGGAAGGACAGTGAGGTAATTCTCCTTGTGCTAAATTGTGCTTAAAAAAAACATTTTTTATAGGGACAGAAAACTGTAGGTAGGGAGAGTGTGTCAGTTTCTTTCACTGCCAAAGTCCTTGTTTCCAGGGACCTGGAAGGACAGTGAGGTAATTCTCCTTGTGCTAAATTGTGCTTAAAAAAAACATTTTTTCTAGGGACAGAAAACTGTAGGTAGGGAGAGTGTGTCAGTTTCTTTCACTGTCAAAGTCCTTGTTTCCAGGGACCTGGAAGGACAGTGAGGTAATTCTCCTTGTGCTAAATTGTGCTTAAAAAAAACATTTTTTCTAGGGACAGAAAACTGTAGGTAGGGAGAGTGTGTCAGTTTCTTTCACTGTCAAAGTCCTTGTTTCCAGGGACCTGGAAGGACAGTGAGGTAATTCTCCTTGTGCTAAATTGTGCTTAAAAAAAACATTTTTTCTAGGGACAGAAAACTGTAGGTAGGGAGAGTGTGTCAGTTTCTTTCACTGTCAAAATCCTTGTTTCCAGGGACCTGGAAGGACAGTGAGGTAATTCTCCTTGTGCTAAATTGTGCTTAAAAAAAACATTTTTTCTAGGGACAGAAAACTGTAGGTAGGGAGAGTGTGTCAGTTTCTTTCACTGTCAAAGTCCTTGTTTCCAGGGACCTGGAAGGACAGTGAGGTAATTCTCCTTGTGCTAAATTGTGCTTAAAAAAAACATTTTTTCTAGGGACAGAAAACTGTAGGTAGGGAGAGTGTGTCAGTTTCTTTCACTGTCAAAGTCCTTGTTTCCAGGGACCTGGAAGGACAGTGAGGTAATTCTCCTTGTGCTAAATTGTGCTTAAAAAAAACATTTTTTCTAGGGACAGAAAACTGTAGGTAGGGAGAGTGTGTCAGTTTCTTTCACTGTCAAAGTCCTTGTTTCCAGGGACCTGGAAGGACAGTGAGGTAATTCTCCTTGTGCTAAATTGTGCTTAAAAAAAAACATTTTTTCTAGGGACAGAAAACTGTAGGTAGGGAGAGTGTGTCAGTTTCTTTCACTGTCAAAGTCCTTGTTTCCAGGGACCTGGAAGGACAGTGAGGTAATTCTCCTTGTGCTAAATTGTGCTTAAAAAAAACATTTTTTCTAGGGACAGAAAACTGTAGGTAGGGAGAGTGTGTCAGTTTCTTTCACTGTCAAAGTCCTTGTTTCCAGGGACATGGAAGGACAGTGAGGTAATTCTCCTTGTGCTAAATTGTGCTTAAAAAAAACATTTTTTCTAGGGACAGAAAACTGTAGGTAGGGAGAGTGTGTCAGTTTCTTTCACTGCCAAAGTCCTTGTTTCCAGGGACCTGGAAGGACAGTGAGGTAATTCTCCTTGTGCTAAATTGTGCTTAAAAAAAACATTTTTTCTAGGGACAGAAAACTGTAGGTAGGGAGAGTGTGTCAGTTTCTTTCACTGTCAAAGTCCTTGTTTCCAGGGACCTGGAAGGACAGTGAGGTAATTCTCCTTGTGCTAAATTGTGCTTAAAAAAAACATTTTTTCTAGGGACAGAAAACTGTAGGTAGGGAGAGTGTGTCAGTTTCTTTCACTGTCAAAGTCCTTGTTTCCAGGGACCTGGAAGGACAGTGAGGTAATTCTCCTTGTGCTAAATTGTGCTTAAAAAAAACATTTTTTCTAGGGACAGAAAACTGTAGGTAGGGAGAGTGTGTCAGTTTCTTTCACTGCCAAAGTCCTTGTTTCCAGGGACCTGGAAGGACAGTGAGGTAATTCTCCTTGTGCTAAATTGTGCTTAAAAAAAACATTTTTTCTAGGGACAGAAAACTGTAGGTAGGGAGAGTGTGTCAGTTTCTTTCACTGCAAAAGTCCTTGTTTCCAGGGACCTGGAAGGACAGTGAGGTAATTCTCCTTGTGCTAAATTGTGCTTAAAAAAAACATTTTTTCTAGGGACAGAAAACTGTAGGTAGGGAGAGTGTGTCAGTTTCTTTCACTGTCAAAGTCCTTGTTTCAAGGGACAGAGAAGGACACCTGAAGGTAGCCCTTATTGCTTTTTTCCCATCTCCCTGCAGGCCATCTATTAGAATGTCTGGAAGGCAAACAAGGAGAGGCAGACAGTCAGGAGGCAATAAAAGAGGGCAAGCAGGCTCTGTGTCTGGGGGCAACAGTGCTGGTCGTGGACGCGGTGCATTGTCATCAGCACATGGCCATGGGACACGCTTGTCCTTCTTTTCGGCAGCTGGACATGTTGAGCCACATCATGCCGAAGACTTGGTAGAGTGGATGACCAAGCCCTCCTCCTCCTCCTCATCCTCTCTCACCCAGGCTCAGGGTACTGGAAAAGCAGCTGCCAAAGCGTCCTCTTCCCTGGTATCAATGTCAGACTCATCATCAGTCACTCCTTCCCTAGACCCACCATGTCCTCCTCCTGAGGAGTCCCCCGAACTGTTTCAGCACAGTGTTGGGTACATGCTCCAGGAGGATGCCCAGCGTTTCGAAGGGTCTGATGATGAAACCCAGCTAGAGGAAGGCAGTAGCGTGAGAGCAGACAGAGGGGATGCTCAAGAAGGACACCAATCTGGCAGTCATGTTCCAGCAGCTGCAGCATACTGCCAGATTGGCTCCAGTGATGAGGAGGGAGGTGATGATGAGGTCACTGACTCCACGTGGGTGCCTAATAGGAGAGAGGAGGAGGAGGAGGATGAGGAGGAGGCACATCTCCAACGAGGCAGGATGCCCTTTGGTGGCCAGCGTAAGGGCAGTACACCGACGGAATCACACCGCAGAGCTCCGCCTGTGCAGGGCGCTGCCTCTGCCCGTCATTCAAAAAGTTCTTTGGTGTGGGCCTTTTTTGAGGCTAGTGCATCAGATCGCACAGCTGCTGTTTGCAACATATGTCTCAAGCGTATATCGCGTGGCCAAAACATCAGCCGCTTGGGTACCACATGCCTGACCAGACATATGTTGACCTGCCATGCAGCTCGTTGGCAAGCCTACCTCAAAGACCCACACCAAAGAACAAAGCGGACCTCTCCTTGCACCGCATCAGCTGGGATCTCCAACCCCACTATAACTTCAGTCCTCTCTGAAACATGCACTGAGAGGAATGAAGGTGTAGAATTAGGTGTGTCACAGCCAAGTACTTGCGGCCACTCTGCTAGCAGTACACCGACGTCCGATTCTAGCAGGCAAATTTCCCTGCCCCAGCTGCTGGACCGTCGAAAGAAGTTCACTCCCAGCCATCCACATGCCCAGCGGTTGAATGCTAGCTTGGCTAAATTGCTAGCGCTTCAACTGCTGCCTTTTCAGTTGGTAGACTCGGCCCCCTTCCGTGAGTTTGTGCAATGTGCGGTTCCTCAGTGGCAGGTTCCCAAACGCCACTTTTTCTCACGGAAGGCTATTCCGGCTCTCTACCGGCATGTGGAAGGCAATGTCTTGGCCTCGCTGGACAGGGCGGTCAGCGGTAAGGTGCATATTACCGCTGACTCATGGTCCAGCAGGCATGGACAGGGACGTTACCTTTCTTTCACGGCCCATTGGGTCACTCTTTTGGCAGCTGGGAAGGATGCAGGACAAGGTGCAGTAGTGTTGGAGGTTGTCCCACCGCCACGCCTCCAAAATGCTACTACTGGTTGTGACACACCTCTCTCCTCCACCCCCTCCTCTTCTTCTTCCTCCATGGCCTCTTCCTGTGGTTTGTCCTATGAACCAGCGGTGCTCCGTAGCCGTTCACGGGGCTACGCAAGTACGCAGGCAAAAAGATGCCATGCCGTGCTTGCGCTGGTGTGTTTGGGGGACAGAAGCCACACTGGGGCAGAGGTCCTGTCTGCTCTGCAGGGCCAGGCCGAGAGGTGGTTGACGCCACGCCAGCTTAAGCCAGGAATGGTGGTTTGCGACAATGGCACCAACCTCCTCTCCGCCCTCCGACAGGGACAACTGACCCATGTGCCCTGTGTGGCTCACGTCCTTAACCTGGTGGTGCAGCGGTTCTTGGGCAGGTACCCGGGCTTACAGGATGTCCTGAGGCAGGCCAGGAAAGTCTGTGTGCATTTCCGCAGATCTTATAATGCCAGTGCTCGCCTGGCTGAGCTGCAAAAGGAGTTGAACCTGCCCAAGAACCGCCTTATATGTGACATGCCCACCAGGTGGAACTCAACGTTGGCCATGCTGCAGCGGCTGCACACGCAGCAGAGGGCCATCAATGAGTACCTGTGCGACTACGGCACCAGGACAGGGTCAGGGGAGCTTGTTTTTTTTTCTCCACGCCAGTGGGGCATGATCAGGGATGCATGCACTGTCCTGGCACCATTTGAGGAGGCCACGAGGATGGTGAGCAGTGACAGTGCATGCATCAGTGACACTGTACCTCTTGTCCACCTGTTGGAGCACACGCTGCGTGGAATAATGGACAGGGCACTTGAGGCAGAACAGAGGCAGGAAGAGGAGGACTTCCTTGCCTCTCAAGGCCCCCTTTACCCAGACAGTGTTCCTTCTGTCCCACCCATCGCACAGGAAGAGGAGGAGGAGGAGGAGGAGGAGGAGGAGGAGGAGGAGGAGGATTGTGTCAGCATGGAGGTGGAGGCTGGCACTCAGCATCATCAGCAGCAGTCTTTTAGGGATGATTTACAGTCCCAAGAAACCAGTGGACTTGTACGTGGCTGGGAGGAGGTGGCTGCGGATCATGTCGTCCTTAGTGACCCAGAGGACTCCGGAGCGAATGCCTCAGCAAACCTACGCTGCATGGCCTCCCTGATCCTGCAAAGTCTGCGGAAGGATCCTCGTATTCTTCGGATCAAGGAGAGGGACCATTACTGGCTGGCCACTCTCCTTGATCCACGGTACAAGGGTAAGGTTGCGGACCTTATGTTACCGTCGCAGAGGGAGCAGAGGATGAGACAACTCCGGGAGGCCTTGCAGAAAGGTCTGTGCAACGCGTTCCCAGAGACTGGGAGGTTACAAACTCCTGGTCCTGGACAACGAGTTGCTGAGGCTTCGGCCAGTCAAAGAAGGAGCGGTGGGGAAGGTGGCCGTCTGACCGATGCGTTCAGACAATTCTTTAGTCCGCAGCCCCAAAGTATGATCGGTTCCAGCAACCATCGCCAGCGTCTGATAAACATGGTGCAGGAATATCTAGGGGCAAGGTCAGACTTGGACACCTTCCCCACCGAAAATCCTCTGGCTTACTGGGTCTTGAGGATGGATCACTGGCCAGAGCTTGCACAGTATGCAATTGAGCTACTGGCCTGTCCTGCATCCAGCGTTCTTTCGGAACGCACATTCAGTGCTGCTGGAGGATTTGTCACGGATCACAGGGTGCGCCTGTCCACCGACTCGGTTGATCGACTGACTTTCATCAAGATGAACCAGTCTTGGATCACCACCAGCTACCACACACCTGATGCTGATATAACAGACTAATTGATTTTAACATGTCACATCCCTTCAAGACTGATGCTGATGCTGAGTGCCTGTGCTGTTATGTTGACTGGCTATCCTCCTCCTCCGAGTCCTCAATGATACGATTGATGATGATAGCTTGGAAGATCATTTTTGTTTATGGGTGCCGCCACCAGTGGCTAAGGCCCAATTTTTCAGCCCCTGTTTTACAGGGGCGTGTAATTATTTTTTTTTTAGCAATAATTTGCCATAGGGCTCATTGCTGTGCTCCAAGTACAGTATCTGTGAGGGGTTGGAGTGTTGTGGCACCAGTGCCTAAGGCCCAATTTTTCAGCCCCTGTTTAACAGGGGCGTGTCATTACAATTTTTGAAGCAATACTTTGCAACAGGGCTCATTGCTGTGCTCCAAGTACAGTATCTGTGAGGGGTTGTAGTGTTGTGCCACCAGTGCCTAAGGCCCAATTTTTCAGCCCCTGTTCAACAGGGGCATGCAATTACAATTCTTGATCTAATAATTCACAGCAGGGTCCATTGCTGCACCCACCAAGAGTAACTCTGAGGGCTTACAGTCTTGTGGCAACGCCACCACCACCACCACCACGAAAGGCCCAATTTTTCAGCCCCTGTTCAAAAGGGGCATGTAATTACAATTCTTGATCTAATAATTCACAGCAGGGCCCATTGCTGCACCCACCAAGAGTAACTGTCAGGGCTTACAGTGTTGTGGCACCAGCACCACCATCAAAGCCCCAATTTTTACTACCACTGTTCAACAATTATATGTAATTAAAATTCCTGATATAATAGTTGACAGCAGGGCGTTCCAGCACCAACCAAGAGTAACTGAGTGCTTACAGTGTTGTGCCAACACCAACAACTAAGGGGCCTATTTCTGCAGAGTATATACGGCAGGTCCCTACTTTCAAACATCCAACTTACAAACGACTCCTACTTGCAAACGAAAGAAGACAACAGGAAGTGAGAGGAAATCTACCCCTAGAAAGGAAAATTCTCTCCTGTAAGAATAAATATGGGAGAAAGGGGTCTCATCTGTACTGATGCTTTATCAGCAATCCTTGTTTCAAGAAAAACACCACATTTCAAAAACAGTTGTCATTGGGACGGAAAGTGAGGTGAAATGTTCTGAACAGGGGCACAGACAGCAAAACAAATGTTACAGGGGTGATAACCCTTACCTATGTTTCCCAAAAAGTTTAAAAATAGATTTTTGGGCTGGAGCTACACTTCAACAATGTACCTGTTCAAAATTACAAACAGATTCTACATAAGAACAAACCTACAGTCCCTGTCATGTATGCACCGCCTGTATACGGCTGTTCAGAGTATATAGGGCCTTTTTTATTTTATGTGCGGGGTTCCCCTTAATATCCATACAAGACCCAAAGGGGCTGGTAATGGGCTGGGGTAGGGGGGGGGTCATGGGGTAGCTATGCCATTTTTCTTAAAGAATTTCATCCATATTACCGGGACCAGACATTACATTAAAGCCGCAAGCAGTTTTAAATGGCTTTTTTTTCCTTTAGAAGTGTCATTTTCTGCAGGGACAGTTCTAAACACGGGAAACACGTGGCACTTCACAGGCATACTTTAGACACCCCCCAGGTACGATATTTAAAGGAATATTTGACTTTTTTTTTTTCACTTTATGCATCATTAAAATGACTGCTCCCGAAAAACGACCGTTTTTAAAACTTCTTTTTGCATTGATACATGTCCCCTGGTGCACAACCCGGGTTCCCAAACCCTATTTATGACAATAACATGCATAATAGTTGTTATAATTAGCACTTTAGAATTCGAACGTTCGCATCCATTGTATTTAATAGGGTTCTAATGTTCGTTCGAACTTTCGGTCCGTTCGCGGGTTCTGGTGCGAACCGAACCCGGGGGTGTTCGGCTCATCACTAATGCTGAGTGACTGTCCTGTTATGTTGACTGACTATTCTCTTCCTCCTCAATGATCCTGTTGATAGCTTGGAAGAACATTTTTGGTTCTGGGTGCCGCCACCAGTGGCTAAGGCCCAATTTTTAAGCCCCTGTTTAACAGGGGCATGTAATTACAATATTTAATGCAATGCTTTGCAGCAGGGCTCATTACTGCACTCCAACTAGCGTATCTGGGAGAGGTTGCAGTGTCGTGGCACCAGCACCAGTGCCTAAGGCCTAATTTTTCAGCCCCTGTTTAAAAGGGCGTGTATTTACAATTTTTTATGCAATGCTTTGCAGCAGGGCTCATTGCTGCGCTCCAAGTACAGTATCTGTGAGGGGTTGCAGTGTTTTGGCACCAGTGCCTAAGGCCCAATTTTTCTGCCCCTGTTTAACAGGGGCATGTAATTACAATTCTTGGTCTAATTCTTTGCAACAGGGCTCATTGCTGCGCTCTAAGTACAGTATCTGTGAGGGGTTGCAGTGTTGTGGCACCAGCACCAGTGCCTAATGCCCAATTTTTCTGCCCCTGTTCAACAGGGGCATGTAATAACAATTCTTGATCTAATATTTCACAGCTGGACCCATTCCTGTGCCCACCAAGATTAACTGTGAGGACTTACAGTCTTGTGGCACCAGCACCACCGCCACCACCAAAGGCCCAATTTTTCAGCCCCTGTTCAACAGGAGCATGCAATTACAATTCTTGATCTAATAATTAGGGTTGTCCCGATACCGATACTAGTATCGGTATCGGGACCGATACCGAGCATTTGCGCGAGTACTTGTACTCGCGCAAATGCTCCCGATGCTTCACCCGATACTTTTTTTTCTCTAGTGTAGTGTGGCTGGAGAGGGCGGGAGGAGTCAGTGGCTGGGGAGTGCGGGGGAGTGCGGGCGGAGTCTGGCTGGAGAGGGGGCGGGCAGAGTCTATGGAAGGAAAGTGTGGGCGGAGTCTGGCTGGAGAGGGCAGGCACAGTCGGTGGACGGATTTGGCGGGCAGAGAGCGAGTCCCTCACCTGGTAAGCTGGCAGGGGTGTAGGGCACAGCCGCATCGGGATCGGTGACCGGTGCTGTCACATTCGGTCGCCGTCAGCGGCTGAACGTCCCGACGCCCATCTTGGTACACCCTGCACTTGGCTGCAGTAAGCAGCAGCAGACATCTTGTTACACCCAGTCCGAGCTATATGGGCTGGGTGCAACAAGATGTCTGCTGCTGCTTACTGCAGCCGAGTGCAGGGTGTACCAAGATGGGCGTTGCAGCTTTTTGCAGTTTTTTTTATTTTTTTATAAATCCTGTGTCATTTTTTGCAGCATTTCAGTGCCAGCCACCTATCGGTGCCATCTATCAGTGCCCACAAGTGCCACCTATCAGTGCAATCAGTGCCATCTACCAGTGCCACTTGATAGGTGGCACTTGTGGGCATTGATAGGTGGCACTTGTGGGCACTGATAGATGGCACTGGTAGCACTATCAGTGCAATCAGTGCCACCTATCAGTGCCCACAAGTGCCATCTACCAGTGCCATCTATCAGTGTCCACAAGTGCCATCTATCAGTGCCATCTATCAGTGTCCACAAGTGCCATCTATCAGTGCCATCTATCAGTGCCACCTATCAGTGCCCACAAGTGCCACCTATCAGTGCCATCGATATGTGCCACCTATCAGTGCCCATAAGTGCCACCAATCAGTGCCATCTATCAGTGCCACCTATTAGTGCCCATCAGCGCCAGTCACCAGTCAGTGCCCATAAGTGCCGCCTATCAGTGCCAGACACCTGTCAGTGCCACCTATCAGTCCCCATCTGTCAAACTGTCACATGACATTTAAAAAAAAGTATCGGTAATCGGTATCGGCGAGTACTTGGAAAAAAGTATCGGTACTTGTACTCGGTCCTAAAAAAGTGGTATCGGGACAACCCTACTAATAATTCACAGCAGGGCCCATTCATGTGCCCACCAAGAGTAACTGTGAGGGCTTACAGTGTTGTGACACCAGCACCACCACCAAAGGCCCAATTTTTCCTACCACTGTTCAACAATAGCATGTCATTACAATTCCTGATATAATAGTTGACAGCAGGGCGTTCCAGTGCCCACCAAGAGTAACTGTGAGGGCTTACAGTGTTGTGGCAAAACCAACACCTAAGGGGCAAATTTCTGCAGAGTATCTACGGCAGGCCCCTACTTTCAAACATCCAACTTATAAACGACTTCTACTTGCAAACGGAAGGAGACAACAGGAAGTGTGAGGAAATCTACCCCTAGGAAGGGAAATTCTCTCCTGTAAGAGTTAATATGGGAAAAAGGTGTCTCCTCTCTACTGATGCTTTATCACCAATCCTTGTTTCAATAAAAACCCCAAACTTTCCCAAAACATTTGTCATTGGGACGGAAAGTGAGGTGAAATGTTCTGAACAGGTGTACAGACAGCAAAACAAATGTTACAGGGGTGTTAACCCTTCCCTATGTACTCCAAAAAGCTTAAAAATTGATTTTTTGGCTAGAGCTACACTTAAAAAATGTACATGTTCCAAATTAAAAACAGATTCTACTTAAGAACAAACCTACAGTCCGTGTCTTGTTTGCACCGCCTGTATACTGCTGTTCAGAGTATATAGGGCCTTTTTTTATTTTGGGTCCGGGGTTCCCCTTAATAGCCATACAAGACCCAAAGGGGCTGGTAATGGTCTGGGGTAGGGTGGTGGGGGGGGGGGGGGGTGATGGGGTAGCCATGCCATTTTTCTCAATGATTTTTATCCATATTGCCGGGACCAGATATTACATTAAAGCCGCAAGCAGTTTTAAATGGCTTTTTTTCATTTAGAAATGTCATTATGTGCAGGGACAGTTCTAAACACGGGAAACACGTGCCACTTCACAGGCATACTTTAGACACCCCCCCCCCCCCCAGGTATGATATTTAAAGGAATATTTCACTTTTTTTTTTTTTTACTTTATGCATTATTAAAATCACTGCTCCCGAAAAAACGACCGTTTTTAAAACTTATTTTTGCATTGATACATGTCCCCTGGGGCAGTACCCAAACCTTTTTTAGGACAATAATATGCATATTAGCCGTTATAATTAGCACTTTACATTTCGAACGTTCGCGTCCATTGTATTTAATAGGGTTCTAAATTTCGCACAAACTTTCGGTCCGATCGCAGGTTCTGGTGCGAACCGAACCGGGGGGTGTTCGGCTCATCCCTAGTGACAAAGAGTATGCAATGTATGGCACAGTATGCAGGGTGCAGTGGTGAGAATTTTGTAACATACTTTGTACATTATATACTCAGAACCACTATATTCTGCATGTTGTGCTGTATGTTACATATATTTTACAGTCTTACAGTATGTTACATACTAATGGCCTCTGGACAGTACTCCTGAATGCTGTACTCTGTCCAATGGGTTTTGCGTTACATATTATTGAGTCCTGCACTGTATTCTGGACTGCACATTACATACTCTTTATTACTGCACTGTGTGCTGGGCTCTATGTTTCATTTTCCTGACCACCGCCTTCTGTACACAGAGTTATATGTTGCATAATCCTGAGCAAAAGGGACACTTTGCATTGAATGTAAGTACTATCCCTTTCACAGATTTTTTTTCTGAGCTCTGTGTTATACACACTCCTCAGCACTGCACATGACGTACTCCTGATGCCTGTGTGTTATGCATGTCTGAGTACTGTGTGTTATACATTCTTGAACCTTGAGTCTTGTACGATAGGCAGTTATGAGCCTTAAGTTATTACCATTATTTGGCGCAGCTTTATTTCTCTCCCCCAAGGAAGGCAGGGTTAGGGGTGGAGAGTTGGCTGGGGAGGGTAAGTTCCTGCACCCATTTTCTGAGAAAAAAATCCCTGATCCTTGAGATTTTCCTCTCGGAGCAGCTGAATTCTCCCTATTCAGAGAGGTAGGCAACACTGGAGATTAGAGGGTCCTCACAAAACCTGGCCCTCCAGGTCAGCATGTCCTCTCCCTCCTCTCATTTCATGATTCTCTCAGAACCTTCTAGAGCCAGTTGTTTTTTTCTTTCCTTGGCCCTTCCCTCGTCCATAAAGCCCTATGAGAGCTGTAGTTTCCTTTTTGATGTGGGGAACTGTATACATCAATCCTGAAACTGTGCCTCTTACTCACCTGTCATCTGCAGTGTCTTCTCCCCACGATCCAACACCAGCCAATAAGGTGAGGTGACATGAACAGTTCACAGAGGCTGAGCTAACAGTCTTGCTTAGACTTAAGCTGGATATACACTATCCAATTTTCTGTAGATTTTTTACCTTCAGATTTACCAAAACCATATAATATGAGATCAAACCTTAAAAGTTTCAATTTGTATGCAATCAGGCAGGCCCTTGCACTACATGGTTTTGGTAAATCTAAAGGAAATCTGACAACAAAAGTTGTATAGTGTGTATGGGGTCTTAGGCCTCGGAAAAAAGACGGTACAAAAATCAGATGGGAAAAGTCTGATATGAACTCAACGTTTGATTTTCGGATGGTCAGTACAGAAATCCCTCACACAAAAGTCAAAATTACAAACACGCATGCTCGGAATCAAGGAACGACTGGGAAGAGTTCGGTCTTGTAAACTACTGTTCGTAATCTAGAATTAACATTCGTGATGCGGCAATTGATAAAATGTCAAATGTCAAAATTCTCATCTTCTTTAATGGGATTATAATGAAGCTGCTTTGCATGTAGTTATGCCAAACATATTTTAAAAGGCATTTGTTTTGTACGATCTGAAAATCGTGAATCAACGCTCACCAAACTTCTACTAACATGAAATTAGCAGAAGGGGCCCAAAGGGTGGTGCTTGAGAATTGAACTTCCTCTTTATACTCTCCTAGTACATCACTACGTTCGTGTTTGTAAAACGACAATTTGCCTACCGTCAGTATGCTACAGAAAATCCTGAATACAGAATGTACAGTGCACAGAAGGAGGTGGCAGACAAAGAGCACAGTTGATGTAAAGTATATGCTGCTAGCTAGTGATGAGCCGAACACCCCTGGGTTCGGTTCGCACCAGAACCCGCGAACGGACCGAAAGTTCGAACGAACATTAGAACCCTATTAAATACAATGGATGCGAACGTTCGAATTCTAAAGTGCTAATTATAACAACTATTATGCATGTTATTGTCATAAATAGGGTTTGGGAACCCGGGTTGTGCACCAGGGGACATGTATCAATGCAAAAAGAAGTTTTAAAAACGGTCGTTTTTCGGGAGCAGTCATTTTAATGATGCATAAAGTGAAAAAAAAAAAGTCAAATATTCCTTTAAATATCGTACCTGGGGGGTGTCTAAAGTATGCCTGTGAAGTGCCACGTGTTTCCCGTGTTTAGAACTGTCCCTGCACAAAATGACACTTCTAAAGGAAAAAAAAGCCATTTAAAACTGCTTGCGGCTTTAATGTAATGTCTGGTCCCGGTAATATGGATGAAATTCTTTAAGAAAAATGGCATAGCTACCCCATGACCCCCCCCTACCCCAGCCCATTACCAGCCCCTTTGGGTCTTGTATGGATATTAAGGGGAACCCCGCACATAAAATAAAAAAGGCCCTATATACTCTGAACAGCCGTATACAGGCGGTGCATACAAGACAGGGACTGTAGGTTTGTTCTTATGTAGAATCTGTTTGTAATTTTGAACAGGTACATTGTTGAAGTGTAGCTCCAGCCCAAAAATCTATTTTTAAACTTTTTGGGAAACATAGGTAAGGGTTATCACCCCTGTAACATTTGTTTTGCTGTCTGTGCCCCTGTTCAGAACATTTCACCTCACTTTCCGTCCCAATGACAACTGTTTTTGAAATGTGGTGTTTTTCTTGAAACAAGGATTGCTGATAAAGCATCAGTACAGATGAGACCCCTTTCTCCCATATTTATTCTTACAGGAGAGAATTTTCCTTTCTAGGGGTAGATTTCCTCTCACTTCCTGTTGTCTTCTTTCGTTTGCAAGTAGGAGTCGTTTGTAAGTTGGATGTTTGAAAGTAGGGACCTGCCGTATATACTCTGCAGAAATAGGCCCCTTAGTTGTTGGTGTTGGCACAACACTGTAAGCACTCAGTTACTCTTGGTTGGTGCTGGAACGCCCTGCTGTCAACTATTATATCAGGAATTTTAATTACATATAATTGTTGAACAGTGGTAGTAAAAATTGGGGCTTTGATGGTGGTGCTGGTGCCACAACACTGTAAGCCCTGACAGTTACTCTTGGTGGGTGCAGCAATGGGCCCTGCTGTGAATTATTAGATCAAGAATTGTAATTACATGCCCCTTTTGAACAGGGGCTGAAAAATTGGGCCTTTCGTGGTGGTGGTGGTGGTGGCGTTGCCACAAGACTGTAAGCCCTCAGAGTTACTCTTGGTGGGTGCAGCAATGGACCCTGCTGTGAATTATTAGATCAAGAATTGTAATTGCATGCCCCTGTTGAACAGGGGCTGAAAAATTGGGCCTTAGGCACTGGTGGCACAACACTACAACCCCTCACAGATACTGTACTTGGAGCACAGCAATGAGCCCTGTTGCAAAGTATTGCTTCAAAAATTGTAATGACACGCCCCTGTTAAACAGGGGCTGAAAAATTGGGCCTTAGGCACTGGTGCCACAACACTCCAACCCCTCACAGATACTGTACTTGGAGCACAGCAATGAGCCCTATGGCAAATTATTGCTAAAAAAATTGTAATTACACGCCCCTGTAAAACAGGGGCTGAAAAATTGGGCCTTAGCCACTGGTGGCGGCACCCATAAACAAAAATGATCTTCCAAGCTATCATCATCAATCGTATCATTGAGGACTCGGAGGAGGAGGATAGCCAGTCAACATAACAGCACAGGCACTCAGCATCAGTCTTGAAGGGATGTGACATGTTAAAATCAATTAGTCTGTTATATCAGCATCAGGTGTGTGGTAGCTGGTGGTGATCCAAGACTGGTTCATCTTGATGAAAGTCAGTCGATCAACCGAGTCGGTGGACAGGCGCACCCTGTGATCCGTGACAAATCCTCCAGCAGCACTGAATGTGCGTTCCGAAAGAACGCTGGATGCAGGACAGGCCAGTAGCTCAATTGCATACTGTGCAAGCTCTGGCCAGTGATCCATCCTCAAGACCCAGTAAGCCAGAGGATTTTCGGTGGGGAAGGTGTCCAAGTCTGACCTTGCCCCTAGATATTCCTGCACCATGTTTATCAGACGCTGGCGATGGTTGCTGGAACCGATCATACTTTGGGGCTGCGGACTAAAGAATTGTCTGAACGCATCGGTCAGACGGCCACCTTCCCCACCGCTCCTTCTTTGACTGGCCGAAGCCTCAGCAACTCGTTGTCCAGGACCAGGAGTTTGTAACCTCCCAGTCTCTGGGAACGCGTTGCACAGACCTTTCTGCAAGGCCTCCCGGAGTTGTCTCATCCTCTGCTCCCTCTGCGACGGTAACATAAGGTCCGCAACCTTACCCTTGTACCGTGGATCAAGGAGAGTGGCCAGCCAGTAATGGTCCCTCTCCTTGATCCGAAGAATACGAGGATCCTTCCGCAGACTTTGCAGGATCAGGGAGGCCATGCAGCGTAGGTTTGCTGAGGCATTCGCTCCGGAGTCCTCTGGGTCACTAAGGACGACATGATCCGCAGCCACCTCCTCCCAGCCACGTACAAGTCCACTGGTTTCTTGGGACTGTAAATCATCCCTAAAAGACTGCTGCTGATGATGCTGAGTGCCAGCCTCCACCTCCATGCTGACACAATCCTCCTCCTCCTCCTCCTCCTCCTCCTCCTCCTCTTCCTGTGCGATGGGTGGGACAGAAGGAACACTGTCTGGGTAAAGGGGGCCTTGAGAGGCAAGGAAGTCCTCCTCTTCCTGCCTCTGTTCTGCCTCAAGTGCCCTGTCCATTATTCCACGCAGCGTGTGCTCCAACAGGTGGACAAGAGGTACAGTGTCACTGATGCATGCACTGTCACTGCTCACCATCCTCGTGGCCTCCTCAAATGGTGCCAGGACAGTGCATGCATCCCTGATCATGCCCCACTGGCGTGGAGAAAAAAAACCAAGCTCCCCTGACCCTGTCCTGGTGCCGTAGTCGCACAGGTACTCATTGATGGCCCTCTGCTGCGTGTGCAGCCGCTGCAGCATGGCCAACGTTGAGTTCCACCTGGTGGGCATGTCACATATAAGGCGGTTCTTGGGCAGGTTCAACTCCTTTTGCAGCTCTGCCAGGCGAGCACTGGCATTATAAGATCTGCGGAAATGCACACAGACTTTCCTGGCCTGCCTCAGGACATCCTGTAAGCCCGGGTACCTGCCCAAGAACCGCTGCACCACCAGGTTAAGGACGTGAGCCACACAGGGCACATGGGTCAGTTGTCCCTGTCGGAGGGCGGAGAGGAGGTTGGTGCCATTGTCGCAAACCACCATTCCTGGCTTAAGCTGGCGTGGCGTCAACCACCTCTCGGCCTGGCCCTGCAGAGCAGACAGGACCTCTGCCCCAGTGTGGCTTCTGTCCCCCAAACACACCAGCGCAAGCACGGCATGGCATCTTTTTGCCTGCGTACTTGCGTAGCCCCGTGAACGGCTACGGAGCACCGCTGGTTCATAGGACAAACCACAGGAAGAGGCCATGGAGGAAGAAGAAGAGGAGGGGGTGGAGGAGAGAGGTGTGTCACAACCAGTAGTAGCATTTTGGAGGCGTGGCGGTGGGACAACCTCCAACACTACTGCACCTTGTCCTGCATCCTTCCCAGCTGCCAAAAGAGTGACCCAATGGGCCGTGAAAGAAAGGTAACGTCCCTGTCCATGCCTGCTGGACCATGAGTCAGCGGTAATATGCACCTTACCGCTGACCGCCCTGTCCAGCGAGGCCAAGACATTGCCTTCCACATGCCGGTAGAGAGCCGGAATAGCCTTCCGTGAGAAAAAGTGGCGTTTGGGAACCTGCCACTGAGGAACCGCACATTGCACAAACTCACGGAAGGGGGCCGAGTCTACCAACTGAAAAGGCAGCAGTTGAAGCGCTAGCAATTTAGCCAAGCTAGCATTCAACCGCTGGGCATGTGGATGGCTGGGAGTGAACTTCTTTCGACGGTCCAGCAGCTGGGGCAGGGAAATTTGCCTGCTAGAATCGGACGTCGGTGTACTGCTAGCAGAGTGGCCGCAAGTACTTGGCTGTGACACACCTAATTCTACACCTTCATTCCTCTCAGTGCATGTTTCAGAGAGGACTGAAGTTATAGTGGGGTTGGAGATCCCAGCTGATGCGGTGCAAGGAGAGGTCCGCTTTGTTCTTTGGTGTGGGTCTTTGAGGTAGGCTTGCCAACGAGCTGCATGGCAGGTCAACATATGTCTGGTCAGGCATGTGGTACCCAAGCGGCTGATGTTTTGGCCACGCGATATACGCTTGAGACATATGTTGCAAACAGCAGCTGTGCGATCTGATGCACTAGCCTCAAAAAAGGCCCACACCAAAGAACTTTTTGAATGACGGGCAGAGGCAGCGCCCTGCACAGGCGGAGCTCTGCGGTGTGATTCCGTCGGTGTACTGCCCTTACGCTGGCCACCAAAGGGCATCCTGCCTCGTTGGAGATGTGCCTCCTCCTCATCCTCCTCCTCCTCCTCTCTCCTATTAGGCACCCACGTGGAGTCAGTGACCTCATCATCACCTCCCTCCTCATCACTGGAGGCAATCTGGCAGTATGCTGCAGCTGCTGGAACATGACTGCCAGATTGGTGTCCTTCTTGAGCATCCCCTCTGTCTGCTCTCACGCTACTGCCTTCCTCTAGCTGGGTTTCATCATCAGACCCTTCGAAACGCTGGGCATCCTCCTGGAGCATGTACCCAACACTGTGCTGAAACAGTTCGGGGGACTCCTCAGGAGGAGGACATGGTGGGTCTAGGGAAGGAGTGACTGATGATGAGTCTGACATTGATACCAGGGAAGAGGACGCTTTGGCAGCTGCTTTTCCAGTACCCTGAGCCTGGGTGAGAGAGGATGAGGAGGAGGAGGAGGGCTTGGTCATCCACTCTACCAAGTCTTCGGCATGATGTGGCTCAACATGTCCAGCTGCCGAAAAGAAGGACAAGCGTGTCCCATGGCCATGTGCTGATGACAATGCACCGCGTCCACGACCAGCACTGTTGCCCCCAGACACAGAGCCTGCTTGCCCTCTTTTATTGCCTCCTGACTGTCTGCCTCTCCTTGTTTGCCTTCCAGACATTCTAATAGATGGCCTGCAGGGAGATGGGAAAAAAGCAATAAGGGCTACCTTCAGGTGTCCTTCTCTGTCCCTTGAAACAAGGACTTTGACAGTGAAAGAAACTGACACACTCTCCCTACCTACAGTTTTCTGTCCCTAGAAAAAAATTTTTTTAAAGCACAATTTAGCACAAGGAGAATTCACTCACTGTCCTTCCAGGTCCCTGGAAACAAGGACTTTGACAGTGAAAGAAACTGACACACTCTCCCTACCTACAGTTTTCTGTCCCTAGAAAAAATGTTTTTTTTAAGCACAATTTAGCACAAGGAGAATTACCTCACTGTCCTTCCAGGTCCCTGGAAACAAGGACTTTGACAGTGAAAGAAACTGACACACTCTCCCTACCTACAGTTTTCTGTCCCTAGAAAAAATGTTTTTTTTAAGCACAATTTAGCACAAGGAGAATTACCTCACTGTCCTTCCAGGTCCCTGGAAACAAGGACTTTGACAGTGAAAGAAACTGACACACTCTCCCTACCTACAGTTTTCTGTCCCTAGAAAAAATGTTTTTTTTAAGCACAATTTAGCACAAGGAGAATTACCTCACTGTCCTTCCAGGTCCCTGGAAACAAGGACTTTGACAGTGAAAGAAACTGACACACTCTCCCTACCTACAGTTTTCTGTCCCTAGAAAAAATGTTTTTTTTAAGCACAATATAGCACAAGGAGAATTCACTCACTGTCCTTCCAGGTCCCTGGAAACAAGGACTTTGACAGTGAAAGAAACTGACACACTCTCCCTACCTACAGTTTTCTGTCCCTAGAAAAAATGTTTTTTTTAAGCACAATTTAGCACAAGGAGAATTACCTCACTGTCCTTCCAGGTCCCTGGAAACAAGGACTTTGACAGTGAAAGAAACTGACACACTCTCCCTACCTACAGTTTTCTGTCCCTAGAAAATTTTTTTTTTTTTAAGCACAATTTAGCACAAGGAGAATTACCTCACTGTCCTTCCAGGTCCCTGGAAACAAGGACTTTGACAGTGAAAGAAACTGACACACTCTCCCTACCTACAGTTTTCTGTCCCTAGAAAAAATGTTTTTTTTAAGCACAATTTAGCACAAGGAGAATTACCTCACTGTCCTTCCAGGTCCCTGGAAACAAGGACTTTGACAGTGAAAGAAACTGACACACTCTCCCTACCTACAGTTTTCTGTCCCTAGAAAAAATGTTTTTTTTAAGCACAATTTAGCACAAGGAGAATTACCTCACTGTCCTTCCAGGTCCCTGGAAACAAGGACTTTGACAGTGAAAGAAACTGACACACTCTCCCTACCTACAGTTTTCTGTCCCTAGAAAAAATGTTTTTTTTAAGCACAATTTAGCACAAGGAGAATTACCTCACTGTCCTTCCAGGTCCCTGGAAACAAGGACTTTGACAGTGAAAGAAACTGACACACTCTCCCTACCTACAGTTTTCTGTCCCTAGAAAAAATGTTTTTTTTAAGCACAATTTAGCACAAGGAGAATTACCTCACTGTCCTTCCAGGTCCCTGGAAACAAGGACTTTGACAGTGAAAGAAACTGACACACTCTCCCTACCTACAGTTTTCTGTCCCTAGAAAAAATGTTTTTTTTAAGCACAATATAGCACAAGGAGAATTCACTCACTGTCCTTCCAGGTCCCTGGAAACAAGGACTTTGACAGTGAAAGAAACTGACACACTCTCCCTACCTACAGTTTTCTGTCCCTAGAAAAAATGTTTTTTTTAAGCACAATTTAGCACAAGGAGAATTACCTCACTGTCCTTCCAGGTCCCTGGAAACAAGGACTTTGACAGTGAAAGAAACTGACACACTCTCCCTACCTACAGTTTTCTGTCCCTAGAAAAAATGTTTTTTTTAAGCACAATTTAGCACAAGGAGAATTACCTCACTGTCCTTCCAGGTCCCTGGAAACAAGGACTTTGGCAGTGAAAGAAACTGACACACTCTCCCTACCTACAGTTTTCTGTCCCTAGAAAAAATGTTTTTTTTAAGCACAATTTAGCACAAGGAGAATTACCTCACTGTCCTTCCAGGTCCCTGGAAACAAGGACTTTGACAGTGAAAGAAACTGACACACTCTCCCTACCTACAGTTTTCTGTCCCTAGAAAAAATGTTTTTTTTAAGCACAATTTAGCACAAGGAGAATTACCTCACTGTCCTTCCAGGTCCCTGGAAACAAGGACTTTGACAGTGAAAGAAACTGACACACTCTCCCTACCTACAGTTTTCTGTCCCTAGAAAAAATGTTTTTTTTAAGCACAATTTAGCACAAGGAGAATTACCTCACTGTCCTTCCAGGTCCCTGGAAACAAGGACTTTGACAGTGAAAGAAACTGACACACTCTCCCTACCTACAGTTTTCTGTCCCTAGAAAAAATGTTTTTTTTAAGCACAATTTAGCACAAGGAGAATTACCTCACTGTCCTTCCAGGTCCCTGGAAACAAGGACTTTGACAGTGAAAGAAACTGACACACTCTCCCTACCTACAGTTTTCTGTCCCTAGAAAAAATGTTTTTTTTAAGCACAATTTAGCACAAGGAGAATTACCTCACTGTCCTTCCAGGTCCCTGGAAACAAGGACTTTGACAGTGAAAGAAACTGACACACTCTCCCTACCTACAGTTTTCTGTCCCTAGAAAAAATGTTTTTTTTAAGCACAATTTAGCACAAGGAGAATTACCTCACTGTCCTTCCAGGTCCCTGGAAACAAGGACTTTGACAGTGAAAGAAACTGACACACTCTCCCTACCTACAGTTTTCTGTCCCTAGAAAAAATGTTTTTTTTAAGCACAATATAGCACAAGGAGAATTCACTCACTGTCCTTCCAGGTCCCTGGAAACAAGGACTTTGACAGTGAAAGAAACTGACACACTCTCCCTACCTACAGTTTTCTGTCCCTAGAAAAAATGTTTTTTTTAAGCACAATATAGCACAAGCACAAAACACACTGACACTCTCCCTACCTATCCTTCTCTTTCCCTAAACTAAAGGAATCCAGGTTAAGCAAGAAAGAAATAAAAGTCACTGTCCCTGCCTATGCTGCTCTATCCCTGCTCCGGAACACACTACACTAGGCCGCCGTGCTGGCGGCCTTTTATAGTGTGGGGCGTGTACTAAACCCCCTCAGCAATAATTGGCCACAGGCATCCTGCCTGTGGCCAATCATTGCTCTCCTCGCTGCCGGCGCTGTGATTGGCCAAGCATGCGGGGTCACAGTGCATGCTTGGCCAATCACAGCGCCTGGATGACACTGCGATGGCGTAGTGCATTGTGGGCCGTTCGCGTCACTCGAATTTGGCGCGAACGGCCCAAATCGTTCGATCTTCGTCGAACGATCGAACAGCCGATGTTCGAGTCGAACGTATGTTCGACTCGAACACGAAGCTCATCCCTACTGCTAGCATTTAATTTTTAACTGTAAAGCTAAGTTTACAGGGATCCCTCCCCTGAAGAATTGTCTGTATGTCCCTTATGATTCCAGAGCTATTGGTCTAATGAAACTGCAGGTTTATCTTTTCTGTGTTTCTGTTTTCCTCTGGATTCTGTAGTCCCAGATTGGGGCCTGGAACTTGAATGTTCCAAGGTATCTTGGGTGGGACGAACATTCAATCCTGTGTCTGGATTTTACTGGGTGCCTGCAGCCTGTGTGAGTACACAGGTGTGCAGGGATGTTATATACTCAAGCCTGAGGATAGCTTTGAGCTCCCAATTTGGAGACAGCTCCCATATTAGAGACAGGAAGTCTCACCCAGGAGACAAGAGACAGGAGGTCTCAACTAGGGGTCAGAGGTGCCCAAGCCAGGAGACAGTAGGTCTAGGCCCCTGAGTCAGGTGGGCTCCTATCGGGTATTAGAGGCTAGGAGTGGGCCTTGCAGCAGGGTGCTGTGAGCCAAGTGAACAAGGAAAGCTGGGCAACACAGTCTGGTAACACAATATGGTAACACAGTCAGGAATGGATAAGAAGAGCAGCTGACAATTTGATTCAAATTCAATTCCAATTTGGAAACGAATATGAAATGTTAACATATTGCAATTCTTAGATGTGAAAAATTTGGCAGCCCTATTTGAATGCTGATTCAAATTTTCCAAATTCGATCAAATTAAGTTAAATTTGGTTTCATTCAGAAAATTTAAATCTAATTAAAAAATAAATAAATAAAACTAAACAAATTCGGAAAATGAATTTAATTAATTTAACAAATATAACTGAATGAAATTAGTTTATTAAGAGATCAAAATGAAACAATACTAATGTTTTCATTCTGCACATGTCTACACATGAGTAGTGTTAGGTGAGGTAAGACCCGAGCATAAGTTCGGCCCGAACATTGGGTGTTCGCCCATTCCACAATCACCTGAATTTTCAGGACGGTTGACTGTTTGTTCAGATCGCTGAACGCCCCACAATGCACTGCGTGCCACACAGTGCATTGGAAGCCCTGATTGGCTGAAGCAATGTAGGCTTTGCCCAATCAGGGCACATACTGTAGCTCTGTCAGAGCCATGATTGTATACATTCATGATGACTCTCTCCAATCATGGCTCATTGCCCATAGACCCACCCCACCCTATAAAAGGTTCCTTCCCAGAGCAGCCAGTAGCAGTGTGATATTGGAGTGGGGATAGATAGAACAGGGCTCTGTTCATTGCTACTCGCAAGTTAGTGTGCTATAGTGTGCTATTGTGATTCTATTTTGAGTGCAAAGTATCGGTGTAGTGTGAATATAGTGATAGTGCAGTGTGAGTATAGTGCGACTGTTCATTTTTACTGTAGTGTCAGTTTAGAGTGTCAGGGCAAGTTTACTGCAGTATATTAAAGTGTGTCAGTGTAGAGTGCCAGGTGAGTTTTACTGCAGTATATTGAAGTGTGTCAGTGTGGAGCAGGGGTGTCAGACTCAATTTCATCACGGGCTGCATCAGCATTATGATTGCCCTCAAAGGGCCAGTTGTATCTGTAATATTAGATGTCCAGAGCACCCCACCCCTGCTTACATCAGATGTCAAGAGCACATCCACTATCAGCAGTCAAGAGTCCCCCACCCTTCCCATCACAGTTCTCCCTCTTACTTTGTGCTGCTGCTGGGAAGAGGCTGGGGGCATTACTGGGAAGCAGAAAGTTCAGGGTCTGGAGGAGGACAAAAGGAAGGCTGGAGCTCTCCAGCAGCTGCAGGAGAGGTCAGAGGACAACCTGAGATGGCCTGGAGGGCCGGATTTGGCCTGCAGGCCTTGTGTTTGACACATTTGGTGTAGAGTGTCAGGGCAGTTTTACTGCAGTATATTGAAGTGTCAGTGTCGAGTTTTAGGGCAGTTTTACTGCAGTATATTGTAGAGTATCAGTGCACTTTAACTGCAGTATATCAAAGTGCGTTAGTGCAGTTACTGTAGTATATTGAAGTGCATTAGTGCAATTTTACTCCACTTGGGAGTAGTACGTGGCTGGGAGGAGGCAGTTCCAGATACTGTAATCTTCGGTAACCATGACTCTCATGCCTCTGCAAACTTGCGGTGCATGGTCTCCCTCATTCTTCAAAGTCTGCAAAAGGACCAGAGAATTTGTGACATCAAGGAGAAGGATCACTCTTGGTTGGCAACACTCCTTGACCATTGTTAAAAGGGAAGCAGAGGATGAAATATCTTGAGGACACCTTAAAAAGGAGTTTATGTAACACCTTTTCAGACTCTGGTAGGTTACAGTCCCATTGAAAAGGTAGTTTTGAGGCTAATGTTGGTCAAGAGAGGAGTGGTGTAGAAGGGGGCCACCTCAGTGATGCATTTCAATATTTTTTTAGTCCTTGGAGTCCAAGGCTGTCAGCTTCCTCATCGCATCGGTAGCGTCTGCATCATATGCTGGGAGATTATCTATGGGCGAAAACAGACATGGAGAACTTTCCAGTAGATGATCCACTGGGTTACTGGGTCATGAGAATAGACCAGTGTTTCTCAACTCCAGACCTCAAGGTGCCCCAACAGGTCATGTTTTCAGGCTTTCCATTATTTTGCACAGGTGATTTGATCAGTTTCAATGCCTTAGTAATTACCACAGCCGTTTCATCTGAGGGAAATCCTGAAAACATGACCTGTTGGGGCGCCTTGAGGACCGGAGTTGAGAAACACTGGAATAGACCACTGGCCAGAACTTACCCAGAATGCAATTGAGCTGCTGGGCTTCCCTGCCTCCAGCGTGCTTTCTGAACAGGCATTCTGTGCTGCCAGAGGTTTTGTGACAGATAAAAAAAGAGTGCGTCTATCCACAGATTTCGTTGACCGGCTGACATTTATCAAAATTAATTATTCCTGGATTAGCAGCAGCTATCAAGCCCCTGATGCTGATGTCACCGATTAAGTGTTTTCTGGATCTGGAATCTCTGCAAGGCTGTCTATGCTGCCTAGCTCTGTGGATGTTGATTTCATCTGGAAGAAATTGTTTGTTATAGGTTTCATGAGCACAATTAACACCCAAGGACAAATTTTTCCGCACCTGTTTCACAGGGGCATATAATAAAAAATTTTGACAGCAAGGCCAATTCTTGCTTTCCAAACCCATCCAGAAACTCATTCATTTTATTTTGTTGGGGGTTAAGACTACGGTAGCCCGTGCCTGGAAACAGCCAACAGTATCATTTGCAGCAGCAAAACGTAAAGTATCCTGGATAATGACTCAGGAGAAGACAGCTAGTCTTCTACTGGGTACCTCTGATGAATTTAAAGCTGTCTGGGAACCTTGGAAGAACTATATACAGTTGCCTTCATGTTGAATAGTAATGAATCTTGCACTGGATGACTCTTTGGTGCCATATCCTTGTGCTCTTGTATTCTTTACCTGTCCATGTATAGCTTTACCACTCTCTTTCTTCTATTTCTGGCTTCCTGTTATGCTGATAATTTCTTTTTTTTTTTGTCGGATCAAAAATGTTATGGAATATCTTTTGATGTTAGTTTGTGTTTAATCAACTGATTGACAGTTCTTTACAATCAATGAAAACTGTATTGGTATGTACCGCCATCGTTCCTCATGTCTAATTCAGTTTCTGTATCACTTAGGAACCCATTGCTTGTATCTCCATTTGCATATCCATTTATATTCCCTTTCATGCATTTCTATTTTTTATGCTCTTGCATAGACTCACACTAAGGTAGAGTTGTCACCAGTGTTAATTTCATCAACTAAAACGTTTTCAAAATTTTTGTCAGCGGCATTTTTACAGTGACAAAAATTAAACGAAAAGTACAGCACATTTTCGCCCACTGAGGAAAACTATGACGAAAATAAATTTTGTTTTCATTACCGAACTAAAACTAAATGATAATATGAGGCAGGGATGTTTACCTTTGTGAACTAACTTCCGGTTTCCATGGAGCTGCAGCTGCTTACGCTCCCAGCAAGCAAGCAACTGTGTGCAGCCAGCATTACAGGCCTCTGAGTCTCACACCATGATGACTGCCAGAGACCTGAGCAGCACTGTGCATTACAGCCAGGCCTCCCGAGTCTGATGAGAGTCCCACTCCCGTGTCCCGACTCACGAATAGGGATGAGCTTCGTGTTCGAGTCGAACATACGTTCGACTCGAACATCGGCTGTTCGATCGTTCGACGAAGATCGAACGATTTGGGCCGTTCGCGCCAAATTCGAGTGACGCGAACGGCCCACAATGCACTACGCCATCGCAGTGTCATCCAGGCGCTGTGATTGGCCAAGCATGCACTGTGACCCCGCATGCTTGGCCAATCACAGCGCCGGCAGCGAGGAGAGCAATGATTGGCCACAGGCAGGATGCCTGTGGCCAATTATTGCTGAGGGTGTTTAGTACACGCCCCACACTATAAAAGGCCGCCAGCACGGCGGCCTAGTGTAGTGTGTTCCGGAGCAGGGAAAGACAAGCATAGGCAGGGACAGTGACATTTATTTCTTTCTTGCTTAACCTGGATTCCTTTAGTTTAGGGAAAGAGAAGGATAGGTAGGGAGAGTGTCAGTGTGTTTTACTGTGCGAGTCCTTGTTTCTAGGGACAAAGAAGGAAAGTGAGGGGATTTCTCCTTGTGCTATAGTGTGCTTTAAAAAAACATTTTTTCTAGGGACAGAAAACTCTAGGTAGGGAGAGTGTCAGTTTCTTTCACTGTGCGAGTCCTTGTTTCTAGGGACAAAGAAGGAAAGTGAGGGGAATTCTCCTTGTGCTATAGTGTGCTTTAAAAAAACATTTTTTCTAGGGACAGAAAACTCTAGGTAGGGAGAGTGTCAGTTTCTTTCACTGTGCCAGTCCTTGTTTCTAGGGACAAAGAAGGAAAGTGAGGGGAATTCTCCTTGTGCTATAGTGTGCTTTAAAAAAACATTTTTTCTAGGGACAGAAAACTCTAGGTAGGGAGAGTGTCAGTTTATTTCACTGTGCCAGTCCTTGTTTCTAGGGACAAAGAAGGAAAGTGAGGGGAATTCTCCTTGTGCTATAGTGTGCTTTAAAAAAACATTTTTTCTAGGGACAGAAAACTCTAGGTAGGGAGAGTGTCAGTTTCTTTCACTGTGCCAGTCCTTGTTTCTAGGGACAAAGAAGGAAAGTGAGGGGAATTCTCCTTGTGCTATAGTGTGCTTTAAAAAAAACATTTTTTCTAGGGACAGAAAACTCTAGGTAGGGAGAGTGTCAGTTTCTTTCACTGTGCCAGCCCTTGTTTCTAGGGACAAAGAAGGAAAGTGAGGGGAATTCTCCTTGTGCTATAGTGTGCTTTAAAAAAACATTTTTTCTAGGGACAGAAAACTCTAGGTAGGGAGAGTGTCAGTTTCTTTCACTGTGCCAGTCCTTGTTTCTAGGGACAAAGAAGGAAAGTGAGGGGAATTCTCCTTGTGCTATAGTGTGCTTTAAAAAAACATTTTTTCTAGGGACAGAAAACTCTAGGTAGGGAGAGTGTCAGTTTCTTTCACTGTGCCAGTCCTTGTTTCTAGGGACAAAGAAGGAAAGTGAGGGGAATTCTCCTTGTGCTATAGTGTGCTTTAAAAAAACATTTTTTCTAGGGACAGAAAACTCTAGGTAGGGAGAGTGTCAGTTACTTTCACTGTGCCAGTCCTTGTTTCTAGGGACAAAGAAGGAAAGTGAGGGGAATTCTCCTTGTGCTATAGTGTGCTTTAAAAAAACATTTTTTCTAGGGACAGAAAACTCTAGGTAGGGAGAGTGTCAGTTTCTTTCACTGTGCCAGTCCTTGTTTCTAGGGACAAAGAAGGAAAGTGAGGGGAATTCTCCTTGTGCTATAGTGTGCTTTAAAAAAACATTTTTTCTAGGGACAGAAAACTCTAGGTAGGGAGAGTGTCAGTTTCTTTCACTGTGCCAGTCCTTGTTTCTAGGGACAAAGAAGGAAAGTGAGGGGAATTCTCCTTGTGCTATAGTGTGCTTTAAAAAAAACATTTTTTCTAGGGACAGAAAACTCTAGGTAGGGAGAGTGTCAGTTTCTTTCACTGTGCCAGTCCTTGTTTCTAGGGACAAAGAAGGAAAGTGAGGGGAATTCTCCTTGTGCTATAGTGTGCTTTAAAAAAACATTTTTTCTAGGGACAGAAAACTCTAGGTAGGGAGAGTGTCAGTTTCTTTCACTGTGCCAGTCCTTGTTTCTAGGGACAAAGAAGGAAAGTGAGGGGAATTCTCCTTGTGCTATAGTGTGCTTTAAAAAAACATTTTTTCTAGGGACAGAAAACTCTAGGTAGGGAGAGTGTCAGTTTCTTTCACTGTGCCAGTCCTTGTTTCTAGGGACAAAGAAGGAAAGTGAGGGGAATTCTCCTTGTGCTATAGTGTGCTTTAAAAAAACATTTTTTTCTAGGGACAGAAAACTCTAGGTAGGGAGAGTGTCAGTTTCTTTCACTGTGCCAGTCCTTGTTTCTAGGGACAAAGAAGGAAAGTGAGGGGAATTCTCCTTGTGCTATAGTGTGCTTTAAAAAAACATTTTTTTCTAGGGACAGAAAACTCTAGGTAGGGAGAGTGTCAGTTTCTTTCACTGTGCCAGTCCTTGTTTCTAGGGACAAAGAAGGAAAGTGAGGGGAATTCTCCTTGTGCTATAGTGTGCTTTAAAAAAACATTTTTTCTAGGGACAGAAAACTATAGGTAGGGAGAGTGTCAGTTTCTTTCACTGTGCCAGTCCTTGTTTCTAGGGACAAAGAAGGAAAGTGAGGGGAATTCTCCTTGTGCTATAGTGTGCTTTAAAAAAACATTTTTTCTAGGGACAGAAAACTCTAGGTAGGGAGAGTGTCAGTTTCTTTCACTGTGCCAGTCCTTGTTTCTAGGGACAAAGAAGGAAAGTGAGGGGAATTCTCCTTGTGCTATAGTGTGCTAAAGCATTCCTCATCAACCATCTTTGAAATCCTTGTTTTTTGGACAGTCAGGGAAATTGTCGTTGTGCTATTCTGTGCAAAAGCAATAATCCTCAACCATATTTAGAAATCCTTAAGTAAAGGGACAGAGAAGGACACCTGAAGGTAGCCCTTATTGCTTTTTTCCCATCTCCCTGCAGGCCATCTATTAGAATGTCTGGAAGGCAAACAAGGAGAGGCAGACAGTCAGGAGGCAATAAAAGAGGGCAAGCAGGCTCTGTGTCTGGGGGCAACAGTGCTGGTCGTGGACGCGGTGCATTGTCATCAGCACATGGCCATGGGACACGCTTGTCCTTCTTTTCGGCAGCTGGACATGTTGAGCCACATCATGCCGAAGACTTGGTAGAGTGGATGACCAAGCCCTCCTCCTCCTCCTCATCCTCTCTCACCCAGGCTCAGGGTACTGGCAAAGCAGCTGCCAAAGCGTCCTCTTCCCTGGTATCAATGTCAGACTCATCATCAGTCACTCCTTCCCTAGACCCACCATGTCCTCCTCCTGAGGAGTCCCCCGAACTGTTTGAGCACAGTGTTGGGTACATGCTCCAGGAGGATGCCCAGCGTTTCGAAGGGTCTGATGATGAAACCCAGCTACAGGAAGGCAGTAGCGTGAGAGCAGACAGAGGGGATGCTCAAGAAGGACACCAATCTGGCAGTCATGTTCCAGCAGCTGCAGCATACTGCCAGATTGGCTCCAGTGATGAGGAGGGAGGGGAGGATGAGGTCACTGACTCCACGTGGGTGCCTAATAGGAGAGAGGAGGAGGAGGAGGATGAGGAGGAGGCACATCTCCAACGAGGCAGGATGCCCTTTGGTGGCCAGCGTAAGGGCAGTACACCGACGGAATCACACCGCAGAGCTCCGCCTGTGCAGGGCGCAGCCTCTGCCCGTCATTCAAAAAGTTCCTTGGTGTGGGCCTTTTTTGAGGCTAGTGCATCAGATCGCACAGCTGCTGTTTGCAACATATGTCTCAAGCGTATATCGCGTGGCCAAAACATCAGCCGCTTGGGTACCACATGCCTGACCAGACATATGTTGACCTGCCATGCAGCTCGTTGGCAAGCCTACCTCAAAGACCCACACCAAAGAACAAAGCGGACCTCTCCTTGCACCGCATCAGCTGGGATCTCCAACCCCACTATAACTTCAGTCCTCTCTGAAACATGCACTGAGAGGAATGAAGGTGTAGAATTAGGTGTGTCACAGCCAAGTACTTGCGGCCACTCTGCTAGCAGTACACCGACGTCCGATTCTAGCAGGCAAATTTCCCTGCCCCAGCTGCTGGACCGTCGAAAGAAGTTCACTCCCAGCCATCCACATGCCCAGCGGTTGAATGCTAGCTTGGCTAAATTGCTAGCGCTTCAACTGTCAGCCAGTCTTGTTGGTTGGAGGGTAGACAGTGGAGGAGACCTTGCGTGGAGAGTGAAGAAGTTTCTGCTTTTGACTGCTGGGTTGCATTTTTGGTTATTTTTGGCTCTTTTTCCTTGCAGCTTTTTAACACCTTTTTCTGGCACATTTTAAACAGCCTTTTTTTTCTCTTTTTTTCCTTCAGCCTACTAATTAAGGGGAGTGGTTAATTGGTCACAGGTGCTTGAGGCATATATAAATTTCCATAGAGCTCATTTAGAGCCTGCTAATTTTGAGTTGCTGGAACTCTGTCCAAGTGGAACTGGACTAAGTGGTGAGTTAAAATCAAGAGTTGAAAACAGGAGGTTAAAACAGGGGTCATAGTAGATGTGTAGTGTGAGTACCTGGGTGTTGTCTGAGTAGTGTGTGTGGATCGTTAGTACTTGTGTATTGTAGGTGCACGCTGGTCTGCGAGTGCACGCGGGTCCGTGGGTCTGCGAGTGCAGGTGGGTCTGCGAGTGCACGCTGGTCTGCGAGTGCACGCGGGTCCGTTGGTCTGCGGGTGCACGTAGGTCTGCGAGTGCACGCGGGTCCGTTGGTCTGCGAGTGCACGCTGGTCTGCGAGTGCACGCGGGTCCGTTGGTCTGCGGGTGCACGCTGGTCTGCGAGTGCACGCGGGTCCGTTGGTCTGCGGGTGCACGCTGGTCTGCGAGTGCACGCGGGTCCGTTGGTCTGCGAGTGCACGCTGGTCTGCGAGTGCACGCTGGTCTGCGAGTGCACGCTGGTCTGCGAGTGCACGCGGGTCCGTTGGTCTGCGGGTGCACGTTGGTCTGCGAGTGCACGCTGGTCTGCGAGTGCACGCGGGTCCGTTGGTCTGCGAGTGCACGCTGGTCTGCGAGTGCACGCGGGTCCGTTGGTCTGCGAGTGCACGCGGGTCCGTTGGTCTGCGAGTGCACGCTGGTCTGCGAGTGCACGCGGGTCCGTTGGTCTGCGAGTGCACGCTGGTCTGCGAGTGCACGTGGGTCTGTTGGTCTGCGAGTGCACGCGGGTCCGTTGGTCTGCGAGTGCACGCGGGTCCGTTGGTCTGCGAGTGCACGCGGGTCCGTTGGTCTGCGAGTGCACGCGGGTCCGTTGGTCTGCGAGTGCACGCGGGTCCGTTGGTCTGCGAGTGCACGCGGGTCCGTTGGTCTGCGAGTGCACGCGGGTCCGTTGGTCTGCGAGTGCACGCTGGTCTGCGAGTGCACGCGGGTCCGTTGGTCTGCGAGTGCACGCGGGTCCGCGAGTGCACGCAGGTCCGTTGGTCTGCGAGTGCACGCGGGTCCGTTGGTCTGTGGGTGCACGTGGGTCTGCGTGGTACCTGTGTATTGTCTTGTTGAGTACCTGTGTATTGTCTTGTTGAGTACCTGTGTATTGTCTTGTTGAGTACCTGTGTATTGTCTTGTTGAGTACCTGTGTATTGTCTTGTTGAGTACCTGTGTATTGTCTTGTTGAATAGTTGGGTCAGGAAGCTAGTGTTAGGTAATTTGGACAGGGTATAATCTCGAATCCTCATTAAATTAATAGGTACGATGCCCAGCGGGTGTGGCGAGGCGACTCGGTGTACATCTTGCAGCATGTATGCGTTCCTTGATCATCTGATCGAGGGCGATTACTGCTGTGCAAAATGTAAGCACATTGTTTCCCTGGAAGCCCAGGTTCTGAATCTAGGGAAGCAACTGTCAGCACTGGGAAGTCCCTCCACACTAAAGGAGAGCTGGATACGTACCCGGCAGGTGATGGCAGGGGCCAGCACAGAGGTGGGTGGAGTCAAAGAGGTGCAGGCACTAGAAAATAGTAGATGGGTGACAGTCAGGAAGGGTAGAGGGCGAAGTGCCAGGGAGGCCGATCCAGGGCTGGAGCATCCCAATAAGTATGCTCCATTGAGTGACATTGGTGAAACCAGTCCGGGACCAGCACTGCTGGAGCTGAGGGACTCTCCTAGCTGCCAGGGGAAGAACTCCTCCAGTGAGAGTGGGGGGGAAGCGAAGGGAAAGGAAAGACAGATTCTGGTGGTAGGGGACTCAATTCTTAGAAGGACAGAGAGGGCAATCTGTAACAAAGACCTGAAGCGCCGAACTGTATGTTGTCTACCGGGCGCTCGGGTTCGGCACATCACGGATCTGGTGGACAGATTACTGGGAGGGGCTGGGGAAGACCCAGCTGTCATGGTGCACGTTGGCACCAATGACAAAGTCAGAGGTAGATGGAGTGTCCTAAAGAACGATTTTAGGGACTTGGGAGCTAAATTGAGGAAAAGGACCTCCAAGGTAGTATTCTCGGGAATACTACCGGTACATCGAGCCACACCAGAAAGGCAGAGGGAGATTAGGGAAGTGAACAAGTGGCTGAAGAGCTGGTGTAGTAAGGAGGGGTTTGGGTTCCTGGAGGACTGGGCCGACTTCTCAGTCGATAACCAGTACTATAGAAGGGACGGACTGCACCTAAATGAGGAGGGTGCAGATCAGCTGGGAATAAGGATGGCCAAAAAGTTAGAGGGGTTTTTAAACTAGGTGACAGGGGGGAGGGTCCAGAGATAGTGAGAGTCAGCGGGGAACATATTCTAAAGGGTAGTATTAGGGGCATTAGTGGTAGGGTAACCAAAGAACATAAACCCAAGGTAAGTATAGTAGCAAGTCCTAGTTGCAATCTGGGAACACCCAAGAGGATAGTATGTGACCGGTCAAATAATATTAATGCATTAAAGTGTCTGTTCACCAATGCCAGAAGTCTGCCAAGCAAAATAGGTGAGTTGGAAGCTCTGGTGCATGAGGAGAGCTATGATGTAATCGGTATTGCTGAAACTTGGCTTCATTCCTCACACGACTGGGCTATTAATATTCCTGGCTATGCACTCTTTCGGAAAGACAGGGTAAAAAGGAAGGGTGGAGGGGTCTGTCTCTATGTGAGAAGTGATCTCAAAGCGAGTGTGAAAGAGGACCTGGTGGATGGAGAGTGTGATGAGTCTGAAGCATTATGGGTAGGACTGCATACAGATGTGCGTAGTTCAAAGCTAATCATTGGAGTTTGTTATAGACCACCCAATGTTAATGAGGAGTTAGAGACTCAGCTCCTTGCACAGATGGAAAGGGCTGCAAGGGCTGGGACGGTGATAATAATGGGGGATTTTAACTACCCAGAAATTGACTGGAGTAATGGAACTGCTGGGACAGTTAAAGGGCAAAAATTTATAAACCTATTGCAGGACAATTTTATGGTCCAGTTTATTGAGGCCCCAACTAGGAATGATGCTCTGTTGGACCTGGTAATCTCAAACCATGCAGAGCGTATTACTAATGTTCAGATAAAGGAACACCTGGGTAGCAGTGACCATAACATGATTTCATTTGATGTTAGTTGTAAGCAAAAATCACATACAGGAAAGATAAAAACACTTAATTTCAAGAGAGCAAATTTTCCAAGGATGAGTGCTGCTCTCCAGGACTTAGACTGGGAAGGAATATTGGCATCAATGGGCACAGAACAGAAATGGGAATTCTTCAAAAAGACTGTTTGGGAACTCACTGCAAAGTATATTCCCATGGGCAATAAGTTTAAAAGGCTAAAAATAAAACCTATGTGGCTCACTGACAAAGTTAAAAAAGCTATAAACTATAAGAAAAGAGCTTTTAAAAAATATAAAAATGAGGGAACACTAGTGTCATTTAAATGTTACAAAGAATATAACAGGATATGTAAAAAGGAAATCAAGGATGCAAAAATTCAAAACGAACGACAGATTGCAAAAGATAGTAGGACAAACCCCAAAAAATTCTTCAAATATATTAATAGTAAAAAGGTCAAGTCTGAGCATGTAGGCCCTTTACAAAATAATCTAGAGTGGGTGACTGGGGACAAAGAGAAGGCTAATTTATTAAATACTTTCTTCAGTTCTGTGTATACAAAGGAGCATGGGGGAGCTCATGTCCAAAATGGGGGTGGTAGTGACACAGCCCCAAATCCACAATGGCTCAAAAGTGATATGGTCCAGAAATATTTAGATGGAATAAAGGTGGATAAAGCACCTGGACCAGATGGCATACACCCACGGATCCTAAAAGAATTGAGCTCTGTAATTTCAAAGCCATTGTATTTAATTTTTAGGGACTCATTAATGACAGGAATAGTACCACTGGATTGGCGCAGGGCCAATGTGGTGCCTATATTTAAAAAGGGAATTAAGTGTTTACCAAGTAACTATAGACCTGTTAGTTTAACTTCTATAGTTGGGAAAATACTGGAGAGATTAATAAAAGACCACATAGATGAGTTCTTGCTGGAAAAAAACTATTTAAGCAACAGACAGCATGGATTCATGAAAGACAGAAGTTGTCAAACAAACCTGATTTCTTTTTATGAAGAGGTAAGTAAGACCTTGGACAGAGGGGTGGCAGTGGACGTGGTATACTTGGATTTTGCAAAAGCGTTCGATACAGTTCCCCACACACGGCTCATGTGTAAGGTAAAGTCTACAGGATTGGAAATATCAGTTTGTAAATGGATAGAAAACTGGCTAAAAGACAGAATTCAGAGAGTAGTGGTTAATGATTCTTACTCTGAATGGTCCAAGGTTATCAGTGGTGTACCCCAAGGTTCAGTGCTGGGACCCTTACTTTTTAATATGTTTATAAATGATATTGGGTCTGAGATCAAAAGTAACATTTCTGTCTTTGCAGATGACACCAAGCTATGCAGTGGAATAACGTCCTTACAGGATGTCGCCAATTTACAAGCCGACCTCAATGCTCTGTCTAATTGGGCGACTATGTGGCAGATGAGGTTTAATGTTGATAAATGTAAAGTTATGCACTTGGGGGCTAATAATATGAATGCATCATACATACTAGGGGGAGTACAACTGGGGGGATCCGTAGTGGAGAAGGATCTGGGGGTTTTGGTAGATCATAAGCTCAATAATGGCATGCAATGCCAAGCTGCGGTTTCCAAAGCGAGCAAAGTCCTTTCTTGTATTAAGAGAGGTATGGTCTCCAGAGAGAGAGATATCATTTTGCCCCTGTTCAAATCATTAGTAAGACCTCATCTGGAATATGCAGTTCAGTTTTGGGCCCCAGTTCTCAAAAAGGATATTGGGGAACTGGAGAAAGTGCAGAGAAGGGCAACCAAACTGATAAGAGGCATGGAGGAGCTCAGCTATGAGGAGAGATTAGAGGAACTGAATTTATTCTCTCTTGAGAAGAGGAGATTAAGGGGGGATATGATCAACATGTACAAATATATAAGGGGTCCATATAGTGAACTTGGTGTTCAGTTATTCACTTTACGGTCAACACAAAGGACAAGGGGGCACTCTTTGCGTCTAGAGGAAAAGAGATTTCACCTCCAAATACGGAAAGGTTTTTTCACAGTAAGAGCTGTGAAAATGTGGAATAGACTCCCTGCAGAGGTGGTTCTGGCCAGCTCAGTAGATTGCTTTAAGAAGGGCCTGGATTCTTTCTTAAATGTACATAATATAACTGGGTACTGACATTTATAGGTAAAGTTGATCCAGGGAATATCCGATTGCCTCTCGGGGGATCAGGAAGGAATTTTTTCCCCTGCTGTAGCAAATTGGATAATGCTCTTCTGGGTTTTTTTGCCTTCCTCTGGATCAACTGTGGGTATAGAATTGGGTATATGGGATTGTACGATATATGTTTATTTTTATTTTTTTATTTTTATTTTTTACGGTTGAACTGGATGGACTTGTGTCTTTTTTCAACCTGACTAACTATGTAACTATGTAACTATGTAACTGCTGCCTTTTCAGTTGGTAGACTCGGCCCCCTTCCGTGAGTTTGTGCAATGTGCGGTTCCTCAGTGGCAGGTTCCCAAACGCCACTTTTTCTCACGGAAGGCTATTCCGGCTCTCTACCGGCATGTGGAAGGCAATGTCTTGGCCTCGCTGGACAGGGCGGTCAGCGGTAAGGTGCATATTACCGCTGACTCATGGTCCAGCAGGCATGGACAGGGACGTTACCTTTCTTTCACGGCCCATTGGGTCACTCTTTTGGCAGCTGGGAAGGATGCAGGACAAGGTGCAGTAGTGTTGGAGGTTGTTCCCCTGCCACACCTCCAAAATGCTACTACTGGTTGTGACACACCTCTCTCCTCCACCCCCTCCTCTTCTTCTTCCTCCATGGCCTCTTCCTGTGGTTTGTCCTATGAACCAGCGGTGCTCCGTAGCCGTTCACGGGGCTACGCAAGTACGCAGGCAAAAAGATGCCATGCCGTGCTTGCGCTGGTGTGTTTGGGGGACAGAAGCCACACTGGGGCAGAGGTCCTGTCTGCTCTGCAGGGCCAGGCCGAGAGGTGGTTGACGCCACGCCAGCTTAAGCCAGGAATGGTGGTTTGCGACAATGGCACCAACCTCCTCTCCGCCCTCCGACAGGGACAACTGACCCATGTGCCCTGTGTGGCTCACGTCCTTAACCTGGTGGTGCAGCGGTTCTTGGGCAGGTACCCGGGCTTACAGGATGTCCTGAGGCAGGCCAGGAAAGTCTGTGTGCATTTCCGCAGATCTTATAATGCCAGTGCTCGCCTGGCTGAGCTGCAAAAGGAGTTGAACCTGCCCAAGAACCGCCTTATATGTGACATGCCCACCAGGTGGAACTCAACGTTGGCCATGCTGCAGCGGCTGCACACGCAGCAGAGGGCCATCAATGAGTACCTGTGCGACTACGGCACCAGGACAGGGTCAGGGGAGCTTGGTTTTTTTTCTCCACGCCAGTGGGGCATGATCAGGGATGCATGCACTGTCCTGGCACCATTTGAGGAGGCCACGAGGATGGTGAGCAGTGACAGTGCATGCATCAGTGACACTGTACCTCTTGTCCACCTGTTGGAGCACACGCTGCGTGGAATAATGGACAGGGCACTTGAGGCAGAACAGAGGCAGGAAGAGGAGGACTTCCTTGCCTCTCAAGGCCCCCTTTACCCAGACAGTGTTCCTTCTGTCCCACCCATCGCACAGGAAGAGGAAGAGGAGGAGGAGGAGGAGGAGGAGGAGGATTGTGTCAGCATGGAGGTGGAGACTGGCACTCAGCATCATCAGCAGCAGTCTTTTAGGGATGATTTACAGTCCCAAGAAACCAGTGGACTTGTACGTGGCTGGGAGGAGGTGGCTGCGGATCATGTCGTCCTTAGTGACCCAGAGGACTCCGGAGCGAATGCCTCAGCAAACCTACGCTGCATGGCCTCCCTGATCCTGCAAAGTCTGCGGAAGGATCCTCGTATTCTTCGGATCAAGGAGAGGGACCATTACTGGCTGGCCACTCTCCTTGATCCACGGTACAAGGGTAAGGTTGCGGACCTTATGTTACCTTCGCAGAGGGAGCAGAGGATGAGACAACTCCGGGAGGCCTTGCAGAAAGGTCTGTGCAACGCGTTCCCAGAGACTGGGAGGTTACAAACTCCTGGTCCTGGACAACGAGTTGCTGAGGCTTCGGCCAGTCAAAGAAGGAGCGGTGGGGAAGGTGGCCGTCTGACCGATGCGTTCAGACAATTCTTTAGTCCACAGCCCCAAAGTATGATCGGTTCCAGCAACCATCGCCAGCGTCTGATAAACATGGTGCAGGAATATCTAGGGGCAAGGTCAGACTTGGACACCTTCCCCACCGAAAATCCTCTGGCTTACTGGGTCTTGAGGATGGATCACTGGCCAGAGCTTGCACAGTATGCAATTGAGCTACTGGCCTGTCCTGCATCCAGCGTTCTTTCGGAACGCACATTCAGTGCTGCTGGAGGATTTGTCACGGATCACAGGGTGCGCCTGTCCACCGACTCGGTTGATCGACTGACTTTCATCAAGATGAACCAGTCTTGGATCACCACCAGCTACCACACACCTGATGCTGATATAACAGACTAATTGATTTTAACATGTCACATCCCTTCAAGACTGATGCTGATGCTGAGTGCCTGTGCTGTTATGTTGACTGGCTATCCTCCTCCTCCGAGTCCTCAATGATACGATTGATGATGATAGCTTGGAAGATCATTTTTGTTTATGGGTGCCGCCACCAGTGGCTAAGGCCCAATTTTTCAGCCCCTGTTTTACAGGGGCGTGTAATTACAATTTTTTTAGCAATAATTTGCCATAGGGCTCATTGCTGTGCTCCAAGTACAGTATCTGTGAGGGGTTGGAGTGTTGTGGCACCAGTGCCTAAGGCCCAATTTTTCAGCCCCTGTTTAACAGGGGCGTGTCATTACAATTTTTGAAGCAATACTTTGCAACAGGGCTCATTGCTGTGCTCCAAGTACAGTATCTGTGAGGGGTTGTAGTGTTGTGCCACCAGTGCCTAAGGCCCAATTTTTCAGCCCCTGTTCAACAGGGGCATGCAATTACAATTCTTGATCTAATAATTCACAGCAGGGCCCATTGCTGCACCCACCAAGAGTAACTCTGAGGGCTTACAGTGTTGTGGCAACGCCACCACCACCACCACCACCACGAAAGGCCCAATTTTTCAGCCCCTGTTCAACAGGGGCATGCAATTACAATTCTTGATCTAATAATTCACAGCAGGGCCCATTGCTGCACCCACCAAGAGTAACTGTCAGGGCTTACAGTGTTGTGGCACCAGCACCACCATCAAAGGCCCAATTTTTACTACCACTGTTCAACAATTATATGTAATTAAAATTCCTGATATAATAGTTGACAGCAGGGCGTTCCAGCACCAACCAAGAGTAACTGTGAGTGCTTACAGTGTTGTGCCAACACCAACAACTAAGGGGCCTATTTCTGCAGAGTATATACGGCAGGTCCCTACTTTCAAACATCCAACTTACAAACGACTCCTACTTGCAAACGCAAGAAGACAACAGGAAGTGAGAGGAAATCTACCACTAGGAAGGAAAATTCTCTCCTGTAAGAATAAATATGGGAGAAAGGTGTCTCCTCTGTACTGATGCTTTATCAGCAATCCTTGTTTCAAGAAAAACACCACATTTCAAAAACAGTTGTCATTGGGACGGAAAGTGAGGTGAAATGTTCTGAACAGGGGCACAGACAGCAAAACAAATGTTACAGGGGTGATATCCCTTACCTATGTTTTCCAAAAAGTTTAAAAATAGATTTTTGGGCTGGAGCTACACTTCAACAATGTACCTGTTCAAAATTACAAACAGATTCTACATAAGAACAAACCTACAGTCCCTGTCTTGTATGCACCGCCTGTATACGGCTGTTCAGAGTATATAGGGCCTTTTTTATTTTATGTGCGGGGTTCCCCTTAATATCCATACAAGACCCAAAGGGGCTGGTAATGGGCTGGGGTAGGGGGGGGGGGTCATGGGGTAGCTATGCCATTTTTCTTAAAGATTTTCATCCATATTACCGGGACCAGACATTACATTAAAGCCGCAAGCAGTTTTAAATGGCTTTTTTTTCCTTTAGAAGTGTCATTTTGTGCAGGGACAGTTCTAAACACGGGAAACACGTGGCACTTCACAGGCATACTTTAGACACCCCCCAGGTACGATATTTAAAGGAATATTTGACTTTTTTTTTTTCACTTTATGCATCATTAAAATGACTGCTCCCGAAAAACGACCGTTTTTAAAACTTCTTTTTGCATTGATACATGTCCCCTGGTGCAGAACCCGGGTTCCCAAACCCTTTTTAGGACAATAACATGCATAATAGTTGTTATAATTAGCACTTTAGAATTCGAACGTTCGCATCCATTGTATTTAATAGGGTTCTAATGTTCGTACGAACTTTCGGTCCGTTTGCGGGTTCTGGTGCGAACCGAACCCGGGGGTGTTCGGCTCATCACTACTCACGAAGACCGCCCATGTCAAGAGAGCAGACAGAGCACCCACTGTGAGTGTGTAGTGTACATTACAATTATATCAGGCCTAAGGTGAGGCCTCCTCTCAGACCACCATCTGTCCAGAGCACTGTATGTGTATTACAGGCCTCCTATGACCACTGGCAGTGGCATCCAGGGCACTGTGCATTAAATGCCATCCCTCTGACCTGAGACCACCATCCAGCACTCTGCAGAATTACAAGCCTCCTCAGATCACTGTTCAGAGCACTGTACAACCTTATAGACCCCCTCAGACCACAGTCTAAAGCACTCTTTAGCATTACAGGCCTCTTCAGACCACTGTCCAGAGCACTGTGTAGCATTACAGTCACCATTCAGAGCACTGTGCAGCATTACAGGCCTCCTCAGATTTAGACCACTGTCCAGTGCACTGTGAGGCATTACAGCCATCATCCCAAGGACTGTGCAGCATTACAGGCCTCCTCTGACCACCAACCAGTGCACTGTGTGTATTACAGGCCTCCTCAGACCACCGTCCAGAGCACTGTGTGCATTACAGGCCTTCTCAGATCACCGCCCGGAGCACTGTGCAGCCTTACAGGCCTCCTCAGACCATCCAGAGCAGATAAATCTGTATCTGTGAGTTTGTTCAAACCTTAATACCATACACATTAACATATTAGAATTTTTTACTCCAGGAGTATATAAGTTTGGAAATTTTAGAGAAACGCTTAAATAATGCATTGCAATTTAACTAAACCCATTCGATTTTAGTCGACTAAAATGTAGGGCATTTTAGTCAATTAAAATGTACTGCAGATTTAGTCAACTAAATACGACTAAAACAATTGCAGATGACTAAAATGGTACTAAAACAAAAATGGCATTTTAGTCAAAAGACTAAAGCCCTGCACACACAGGCGAGAATCCCGTGGAAAAAAAAAAAGGGTTTTCTCGACGGGATTCCTGGCAAGCTTTTCTTGCCAAGCCCTCTGTACACACACACATTCAAAAGAACCGCCGACGCAGTGACGTCATCGACTACGACGATCATGCGCTCGTCACATTCGATGCCGTCGACACCATCTTGCTTGACCCTACACTACCCTTGTAAGCTACCACGCATGCGTCGAAGTCTCATGCGAAGGCTTACCTGGGGACAGGTAAACATGTACCCTCGTACACATGCACGGTTTTCTCGTCGGGAAACAGGCCGACGAGAATCTCAACGAGAAAATAGAGAGCTGGTTCTCTATTTTTCTTGTCGAGATTCCCGGCAGTTTTCCCGATGAGAAACCATACACATAAATGGTTTTCTCGGCAAAAAGCTCTCCCAGCAGTTTTCTTGCTGAGAAAACCGGTCGTGTGTACGAGCCTTAAGACTAAAACTAAATTGAAATGTGCTACCAAAATTAACACTGGTTGTCACCCTAGGATAAGAAGATCCACCAGATGCAAATTGAAAAAAAGAATGGCTGCAATCAAAGAAGAATACATTCATTCACAAGAGATAGCAAATGCCTTTTTTTTTGGTTTACATACATTTACATAATATGTGCTTCATTAAACAAGCCATACAGCATGATGATCTATACCCATATCAACCAATTATAATTCATTTTCAATATACACCATTAGCAGTTGCAGATGTAACATTCTATGTGTTTGTTTTTATGTTTTAGGCCATATAAATTGCTCTTTGCTTTAAATTCTGCATCACAAACAAATAAATAGCCAAAGAGGGCACGCTAGCTACTTTGAGTTCCTGCTTTGTTTTACATCAAAGAGACTAGTTACATGCACTGTGTTAATAATACAAATGTTAATAACAATAATAAAGTTAAAAACGAAAATAAAAATAAATATGAAAATAAGAATAAATATAAAAATAAATATAAAAATAAAAATAAATATAAATAAAAACAGGAACACAAGTAACAGATACAAAAGAATAAAAATAGATATAAGCACGAAAGAAGATAAATCTAAGCAAATAGCTTCTGTGTGAGGCACTCTATGCTCATAACAATGGGGTAAGCTTGAAGGTTGTAAAAAAATGCCAAAATAGTTTCATAGTTTCATAGTTTCACATATTGGAGTTTATTTACTAATGCTGGCTCACTTCTGCAGAGCAACCAATCAGCTTCTAACCTCAGATTGTTCAATTAAGCTTTAGCAATAAAACCTGGAAATCTGATTGGTTTCTATGCAGAAATAAGACTGATTTTGCACTCTCCAGCTTTAATAAATAAACCCCATTATTACATTAAGCCCTTAAAATCTATTGGAAAAGCATAGGTAATCTTAACCTATCTTAACCTATCGGCTATCTTAAGCAAATATCTCAGGTGAGCATAGGGTGTGAAACATAAAGGAAAAGAATACGAGCAAGAAGAGAATAAGAGATATGTTACATGGTATGTGTTATACCCGATTGAGCACTGTCCAGACTAGACATCAATATGAATTGTACATGGTCACACCATTGTGTTTATCAGGGACAAATATGCCATAGAAAAAAATCGATAAAATGAAGAAGAGATTATTATCTGTCGTCAATGAAACATGTGAGAGATTTGTGTTGAGACCCCCAGGCTGTATCGTGCCTTGCATGTGTATCTAATATATCTCTCGGCAGAGGAGTAATCGGTCACGATCACCGCCCCTATTGGGTTGTTTGACATTTTCAATCACCATCCCACGTAGCTCATGGATTTGGTGCTTTGATGTGTCAAAGTGTACTGCTACGGGTTTGTTGGGGTCAACCTGTTCGCCCTCTTCAATTTTTGCCAAGGCTACCCTAATGTCGCTTATGTGCTTCTGGAATCCTTTCCTAAACAGGCCAACAGTCTTTCCAACATATGTTAATGTGCAATGGCATTTTAAAATGTACACACAAAAATCTGTGTTGCAATTAAAATTCTCTTGTATCTGATACTGGTTACCCCTATGTGGATTTGAAAAGTGCTTGCCCCAAATAAGCGTATTATAACTGTAATGTGTGTAACATTTATAACAACTTGTTTTCTTTGTCATGTAGCTGGTAGAGTCAGCCAACATGCCATCCCTATAGTCACTGTAATCCATGATTACAACACCTCTGCCTTTGTCGCCAGGTTTAATGATAATGTTTTTATCCTCCTTGAGGGACTTAAGTTCTGCCAAATCCCCAGGTCTCAGATTAGTCTGTGTTACTGGAAACATTACTGGACACATCATGTTTGATTGTCCTAGTGTAGTTTTCAATGGAGTGGAACTGCCCCGGAGACATGAACTTGCTCCTGAACTTGAAGGGGACTGGTGTTGTCGTGGCCCGTATATTGGGTTGTGTATGGAAGAATTGTTTTATCTTCAATGATCGTTCAAATCTGAACATCTCTACTTCAAAGTTAACCACTTAACGACCGCCCCATGTACATATACGTTGGCAGAAAGGCACGGACAGGCACAATCACGTACCTGTACGTGCCTGCCTTCATGCGGGTGGGGGGTCCGATCAGACACCCCCCGGTACATGAGGCGGTCGGTATCGCTTCAGGAGCGATCCGGGATGAGGGGGCGGCCATTGGTTTCTGGCCACCCCCTGGCGATCGCTCCCAGCAAATTAAATGCTTCCTCTGCCTGTGTAATGTAAACACAGGCAGAGGAAGTGATGTCATCTCTCCATGTGGCGCTCTTTTCGTCCAGAGCGCCAAGGAGAGAAGACATCAGGTTAGTGCACCAACACTCCACTGACACCTAGGTACACATAGGCACACATTTCACCCCCCAGTCACCCCCAGATCAACCCCCAGGTCACCCCCCAGCCCCCAGTCACAGTGTCACTGATTGCAGTGATCATTTATTTACTGATCACTGCATTTAGTGTCATCTGTGACAGTAAAAAGTTGCAGTGCAGTTAGGTTTAGGCCCCTTTAGGTCCAGGGTAGCCCCCTAACTCCCCCTAATAAAGGTTTAACCCCTTCATCGCCACCCAGGTAACCCTTTCACCCTCTATCGCCAGTGTCACAAAGCAATCATTTTTCTGATCGCTGTATTAGTGTCGCTGGTGCCGCTAGGTAGCCAGTTTTTTTTTTAGGTTCGCCACCAGGATTTTATAGCGTCAGGTACCCCCATATATTATCTAATAAAGGTTTTAACCCCCTGATTGCCCATAGAGTTAACCCTTTCACCAGTGATCACCTATAAGTGTCAGTGGTGACACTGGTTAGCCAGTTAGTTATATAGTTACTTAGGTTACCCGTCAGGTTTTCATATAGCGCCATATATTACCTAATAAAGGTTTTAACCCCCTGATTGCCCCTAGTTAACCCTTTCACCAGTGATCACCATATAAGTGTTACGGGTGACGCTGGTTGGTTAGTTTGCTTTTTATAGCATCAGGACACCCGCCGTATATAACCCAATAAAGGTTTAACCCCCTGATTGCCCGGCGGGTGATATCAGTTAGGGTCTGCGTCGCCCCAGGCAGCGTCAGGTTAGTGCCAGTAACGCTAACACCCACGCGCAAAGCATACATCTCCCTTAGTGGTATAGTATCTGATCAGATCTATACTAGCGTCCCCAGCGGTTTAGGGTTCCAAAAAACGCAGTGTTAGCGGGATCAGCCCAGATACCTGCTAACACCTGCGTTTAGTCCCTCCGCCCAGCCCAGCCCAGCCCACCCAAGTGCAGTATCGATCGATCACTGTCACTTACAAAACACAACACAAATAACTGCAGCGTTCGCAGAGACAGGTCTGAACCCTGCGATCGCTAACATTTTTTTTGGTAGCGTTTTATACATTTGCTGACAGTCAGGTGCTTTTTTACCTGTGAATCTTTACTAGTGTACCACTAAATTTAGAGCCCAAAATGGCAAATCGAAGGTACACTAGTAAAGAGGCCTACAAGATTCTGAGCATGACAGATAGTGAAGAGGAGGTCATGCATCTGTCAGATTCCGTCTCAGAATACAACCCTGTAGAAGACAGCGGCTCCATGTCAGATAGCTCTGACGACGAAGATGAGGTCCCTGCTAAGGTCAGGCGTACCCGATCCTGATCTTCTGATGTTGTTGAGGAGCAAGAACCGCAGGGCTCTCGTATTATGGAGCAGAGTAGTACTAGCGCCGCTATTCCTTCTGGTGAACTGGCAAGCACCAGCGGCCTAGTACACCCTGGATGTACATCCAGCACTGCAGTATCACTTGGTGACGTGGCGAGTCCCATAAGTGCAGTTCAAGCTGGCGAGGTGGCAAGCACAAGTGGTGTCCCGCTGCCACCAAGAAGAAGACAAAGGCAGGCCCATCGTGCCCATAGTGCCCTTCCTGCAGAATTTGCCTATCCTGATTGGGTGCCCAACACTTCTGCAGAACCCGTGCTTCCCCATTCACTGGCCAACCCAGTATTCAGGTGGAAACAGCTGATTTTACGCCACTTCATTTTTATTCGCTGTTTTTCATGGAAGTTCTCTATAGATCTATTGTGGACCAGAGTAATTTATATGCTGGTCAATTCATCGCCGCTAATCCCCAGTTGCCTTCCATTGCCAGAGATTGGAAACCAATAACGGTTTCCGAATTTAAAACCTTTTTGGACCTTTCCCTCAACATGGGCACACATAAATTCTCGTCATTGCGTGCCTATTGGTCCACGCGCCCAATTGACCATATGCCCGTGTTCTCTGCCTCCATGTCCAGGAAACGATACGAGCAGATCTTGCGGTTCATGCACAATGAACTTTGTCGTCCACGTGGAGACCTTCAATGAACGTTTTGCAGCCTTGTTTACTCCTGATCAAGTTGTCTGCGTTGATGAGTCCCTGATTAAATTTTCTGTCCGCTTGTCTTTCAAACAGTACCTTCCCAGCAAGCGTGCCAGATATGGGGTCAAGCTCTATAAGTTCTGTGACAGGGCAACAGGCTATGTATGGAGTTTTATGGTTTATGAGGGAAAAGACAGTCACGTAGAGCCGGAGAATGCCCAGATTACATAGGGAGCGTTGGCAAGATAGTGTGGAACTTGGTGTCACCCTTATTCGGAAAGGTGTACCACTTGTATGTGGACAATTATTACACGAGCGTGCCCATTTTTAGTCACTTGTTTGATCATCAGATTGGAGCATGTGTCACCGTGCGACCTAATTGCCGGGGCTTTCCCCAGGGGCTTGTAGATTCCCGTCTTAGGCTGGGGGAGAGAGCCTGCTTGAAGTGTAATAATTTGCTCGCTGTGAAGTGGAGGGATAATAAGAACATTTTCCTTCTTACCTCCCTTCACGCAGACACGACAGTCCAAATGCGTACGGCGACTGGTGTTGTGGAGAAACCCCTCTGTGTCCACAAATATAACCAAAATATGGGAGGGGTGGACCTCAACGACCAGTTGTTGGTGCCGTATCACATTGCCCGTAAGGCGAGACGCTGGTACAAAAAAGTGTCTCTATCCTTATTTCAATTGGCTTTGCTGAACGCTCATGTGCTATACAGAGCTTCAGGCGGGACTTTATCCTTCCTCAAATTCCAGGATGAGATAGTCACAGACCACCTGTATCCAGGCGGTTCTGCACCTCACCATCCCCAACCAAATGCAGTAAGCCGGCTGCATGAGAGGCATTTTCTGTATGTCCTCGAGAGTACCCCTACCCAACGAGCCCCCCAAAAAAGATGTCGTGTCCGTAGCAAGCGCGGATTTAGGCGTGACACCCGTTATTTTTGTCCACTCTGTCCTGACAATCCTGGTCTGTGCATTGGTAAATGTTTTGAATGCTTCCACACACTAGTGAAGTTTTAGCGTAGGGTACAGCATTTCACAGACTAGGACACACTTACACAGGGTCTCCCAATATGCCATCGCATTTTGAGAGACCTGAACCGATACAGTTGTTACAGTTACAAAAAAAAGTGTAAAAAAAAAAAACCACTAAAAAAATATAAAATAAAATAAACAAAAATAGTTGTCATTTTATTGTTCTCTCTCTATTTTCTCTTTATTGTTCTGCTCTTTTTTACTGTATTCTATTCTGCAATGTTTTATTGTTATGTTTTATCATGCTTGCTTTTCAGGTATGTAATTTTTTGTTTTCAGGTGCGCCATTCAGCTACAGCGTGGATTTATTTATCTTGACAGCAACAGTGTTTGCTCCCACGATACATAAAGCCATGACTCCAGTGCTGTAGGAGGTGATTTCACCACCACAGTTAAAAAAAAGAGCATATATGCCGAAGCATGGGGGCAGCAGGGACGGAGGAGCAATTTTTCTCCTAATGCCGCGTACATACGGTCAAAATTCCGACGGAGGCTTGCCCGTGAAAAAGTCCGACCGTGTGTACGTGGCATAACTTTTTTGCGGGAGGATGCCCCCCTGCTTCGGCATATATAAATGGTGCATGTATTTTTTTTAAAAATAATATTTTTTTTTATTTAGATCTTTACGATACAAGCGATGCAAACACACAATCCTTTACATGAAGGACAATACCCAGTAACATAGAAAACAACAACAATATTGACCACAGGATGGGTGAGAACAAGGTCCAAGGAACTTCCAACGTTAGGTCAGGAGGTATACATTACAGCATAATAAGCCATAATGACCAAGATGGGGGGCGGGAGGGAGAGGGAGAGGGGGGAGGGAAGACGGGGAGAGGGGAGGGGGGAAAGGGGGGGAGGGAGGGAGGGAAGAGAAGGAACTTCAAGAAAATGGATGAATAACATAACAGAACAGGTCATCAACTCACAGGAAAACCAACCTATGGATTCAGGGCTGTGGTGCATCCCCAGCCACCCCATCCCGTGCGTCCTCCAGGGGCCCCTCCCCCCAGGCATCTATCCATCCCAACCATATTTTATCAAATTTGTCGGGGCAGTTCCGATTAAGGTAGGTAAGTTTGTAGAGTGGTAACACTGAGTTCACAACCGTACGCCATATAGAAACTGTAGGTGGCGCCGCGTCTTTCCAGTGGAGGAATATCACCTTTCGTGCATAAAAGGTGGCATAGCCCAGAAACAGCCTGGTATACTTGCCCCGAACCGCAACCCCAAAGATGTTAAGCAGCAGTGCCCGAGAATCAGGTCCCATGTCCAGGGACGTTATTCCATTGAGGCTGTCCACAACCCCTGTCCAGTAATCCATCAGACGTGGGCAGGTCCAGACCATGTGTAGGAAGGAGGCAGCCTGCAGGTCACACCGAGGACAATTCACCGGAGTCTCTGGGTTCATAAGAGTCAGTCGTTTTGGAGTGAAGTAGGCCCTGTGGAGGAACTTAACCTGCAAGAACCAGTCTTTGGCCGAGATCATGTTTGTCACAAAAGGAGGATAGGGTAGCCTCCGATTCCTCCTCCGTCAGGTCAGGGATGTCCCCCCTCCATTTAATCATGGCTTTCTCAAGCTTTCCAGTGGGGCTTACGGACAAACAGAAGTACAGGGAGGATAGGGGTTTATCTATGACCTTGGCAGTAAGGAGTCTCTCCACAGAGTCCGATCCAAGGGCAATGGAAGGCGGGAATTGCTTATTGTACACATGGCGTAGTTGGTAATAGCGAAACAACATCCAGCCCGGCAACTGATAGGCATCTCTGAGGTCGGGGAACGTACGCAATTTACCGCCGGCAATTATGTGTTTAAGGTTCATTATCCCTTTCTTTGCCCAGACCTGGGGGTCCAGGACCGTATTCAAGTGTGGAAGGGTAGGATTACCCCATTGGGGGAGATGGGGGAGTATGTATCAGGGGAGCTATTACGTGCATTAACCCTGCGTCACACTGATATCGTCGTACGCATAGGTTCCGTAAGACCGGGTGAGATTTCAGACCCCTGAACACCAAGTTACTGAGGGAGGAGTATGAACCCATAATCGCCGCTTCAAGGGTCACCGCAGGGTTGTCTTTAGGCTGAGAAAACCACCACCTGACTGTTACCAAAACCGCCGCCCAAAAATACACCTGGAAGTCCGGTAGGGACAAGCCACCTCGTGCAATGGAGAGCTGTAAGGTGGAGATGGCCAACCGTGGAGGTCTGCCATTCCACACAAAGGAGGATATGATACCATTCAATGTGGCGAAAAATGAGGCCGGGGGGATCAGTGGGGAGTTACGAAAAAAGTATAGGAATTTAGGGAGGTAGACCATTTTCACCAGGTTGACCCTACCCACTGGTGAAAGAGGGAGAGATCTCCAGGCCGCGCATCTCTGCAAGAAGGTCTTCAGCAGTGGCAAGAGATTCAGTTTTATGTAGGAGGACAGGGGCGCTCTAATCAGTATCCCGAGATATTTGAATTCCGACGTCCAGTTTAAGGGGGTACCCGTGGGGGGGCGAGGTCCCGACAGATGGAGTGAAAAAAGGAGTGACTTTCCCCAGTTTACCTTAATGCCAGACAACGAGCCAAACACATCCACAATGTGGAGAGCCGGTGGGAGGGAAGTAATGTCCTTAACCACTTCCCGCCCAGTCAATAGCATATTGACGTCCGGGAAGTGGTTGTGTTATTCACACTGGACATCATATGACGTTATGCAGGATAACAGCCGCCGCGCGCCTGGGGGGGCGCGCATCGCGGCGATCGGTGGAGTGGTGTGTCAGTCTGACACACCGCTACACTGATCTTGGTAAAGAGCCTCCGGCGGAGGCTTTTTACCACGTGATCAGCCGTGTCCAATCACGGCTGATCACGATGTAAACAGGAAGAGCCGTTGATCGGCTCTTCCTCACTCGCGTCTGACAGACGCGAGTAGAGGAGAGCCGATCGGCGGCTCTCCTGACAGGGGGGGTTCGCGCTGATTGTTTATCAGCGCAGCCCCCCCTCGGATACCCACACTGGACCACCAGGGAAGCCCCCCAGGACCACCAGGGAAGCCCCAAGCATGTGGATGGCCCCATGGCCATCCACATGTAGTAAAACAAAAAAATATAAAAAAACATAACAAAAATATGCCAATCAGTGCCCACAAATGGGCACTGACTGGCACTACCACAATGTGTGGTGGCTGGAATTGCTGGGCATCAGTGTCCATCAGTGCCACCTACTAGTGTCCATCAGTGCCACCTATCAGTGCCCATCTGTGCCCATCTGTGCCCATAATTGCCCACCTATCAGTGCCCGTCTGTGCCACCTATCAGTGCCACCCATAAGTGCCCATCAGTGCCGCCTATAAGTTCCCATCAGTGCCGCCTATGAGTGCCAATCAGTGCCCCCTATGAGTGCCAATCAGTGCCACCTATGAGTGCCCATCAGTGCCGCATACCAGTGCCACATATCAGTGCCCATCAGTGCCGCCTATCAGTGCCCATCATCAGTGCCCATCAGTGCCACCTCATCAGTGCCACCTCATTGGTGCCACCTCATCGGTGCCCATCAGTGTTGCCTTATCAGTGCCCTTCAGTGCTGCCTTATCAGCACCCGTCATTGAAGTAGAAAAGGTACTTATTTACAAAAAAAATGAACAGAAACAAAGAAAAACGTAGTTTTTTTTCAAAATTTTCGCTCATTTTTTATTTGTTGTGCAAAAAATAAAAATCACAGAGGCGATCAAATACCACCGAAAGAGAGCTCTATTTGTGGGAACAAAATGATAAAAAATTTGTTTGGGTACAGTGTAGCATGACAGCGCAATTGTCATTCAAATTGCGACAGCGCTGAAAGCTCAAAATTGGCTTGGGCAGGAAGCTGTATAAGTGCATGGTATTGAAGTGGTTAAGGAATAGGAGGGTGTCGTCAGCATATAGGGATATTTTGTCCGTGACCACCCCCACAGGGATGCCGTCAATCAGGGGAGTTGCCCTAATACGTGCCGCCATGGGTTCCATGGCCAACGCAAACAGGCCAGGGGAGAGTGGGCAACCCTGCCTAGTGCCCCGGGACAGGAGGAACGGAGACGACAGCGAGTTGTTCATGCGAATACGAGCCGTGGGATCGTGGTAAAGCAGTTGGACCCATTTAACAAATCAGGGGCCAAACCCGAATTTACGCAGGACGGCCCAGAGGTATCGCCACTCCACCGAGTCAAACGCTTTCTCAGCATCTAGAGAGGCCACCACCCCCGGACCATCCCCGTCCACCCTGGCAAGATGCGCGAGGAGCCGTCGTATATTAATATCAGTCCCCCGCCCCGGCATAAACCCAGATTGATCAGCGTGCACCAATGCAGTGATCACAACATTCAAGCGTCCGGCTAATACTTTGGCCAATATCTTGGCATCGACATTTAGAAGAGATATCGGACGGTACGAGGAGCACTGGTCAGGGGCCTTGCCTGGTTTGAGAATGATTACTATAACTGCCTCAGCCATAATCATTTTATCAACTCCATCACAGCACAGTCATCAATGTGAGCCCTTTGCGGTTCGCACCACTGTTTGATAACCAGACTTCTCATCCAACTCCTCCATTTGTAACCAGAAATGTACTTCACTTCACTCATTCACCCATAACACTCCACGTATTTACAAGCCTTTTGGAACTATATACACAGTGCTTTTTGGGAACCCCCCCCCCTTCTTTTTTTAGGGATAGTGGTATTCAAGTGGATTTTTCTCCTTTATTATTAAAATGTATTATTTTTCATTTTTTCACTTGATGATCAGGTTCCTTAATTTGTGCTAATCCACTATTTTGCTTGCATGTAGTATTCTTGGTGTGAATGAGGTATGCGCAGCTGCGATCTCCCCTTGTTTTTTAGATTGTATGACAACGTTGTCTTATTTTTAAATCAGTCTGTTTTTGCACAATCTACTTGCCACATTTGATTAACTTAATTGTTTTGATTTTTTGTAACCAATAAAGTATCTTTTGTATTCATCCGAAGTGTTTTGGTATACCCACTTGAGAGAACTCCATTCTCTCCTTCTGTTTGTGCACTCATTGCACTAGTGTTGCTAGGGACAACCCCAGCCCTCTTTCTCCTTGGCAAACTCTGTTCAGGCATGTATGGGGTTCGATCAGGCGGTAACAACCCCTCCAGCCACAGAGCTTTGTCTCTCATTTCAGCGATCCTTGCTTCTTTTAGGAGCTTTGATTGTCCCATACTGACAGTCACTCCACCAATTGGAGCACTGTCTCTTTAAGGCTAGTTACCTTTCTCCTGCAGGTTCTTCCCCTGTACTCGCATATTGTGAAGTCTCATGCACTAACACACACAGTTCATATCACAGATGAACTTACTTGATTGTAGGGATCTCGGATTGTGCCCACAGCACTTCTCCACCATAATGTAAAGGACTAACGTCAAATGTAAGGCTTTAAGGACACCGCCACTTGCTGGTTCTTCTTTTTAAGTGCTTTGTTTTCCCATTTTTATTAAAAGAAAGTTCAGCAAACAAACATAGGTTTCCCTCGCAGGGGTTTTCAGCATTCCTTTGTCCACCAACAAAAAGACATTCAGCCTAGTTGGCTCACACTTGCTGCTCTGATCTTACACTCCAGACCCTTGTCTGTCTCATACAGACTGTTTCACCGACCACCTTGGTGCATATAGCTAGCAGCCTCTTGCTGCACTGGCTCCCCCATGGAGCCCTCCTGCCTCCTGGTACTCAGACTTCCTATCTGCCAGGGTGGAGCCCAGAACTATGGTCAGGTTACTACTAAAAGCCCAGCACACACCTGACCAATCAGTATGCTGGCTGTTTTCAAAATCTGGACCCAGGACTGGGGATTTCATCCCACCCGGATCTCTCAGAAATCCCAGGGCTCCAGGGCCCAAAGTGGACTTTTCAAAAAAAGGAGAAAACTGAAAAGGCAGTTTTCTCTTCATGTTACAAGCCCCTGGAGCCCCTCAACCCATCCAGTTGAGAATTCTGGGTCACAACCTCCTTCTAGACCCTGGCAGGGCAACGCTGCCCTGCCACAGGGCCTTAAAGACGTATGCACTTATAAGTGCACTTATCTCTGTGATATGATCTCTCTACAATAAATAAACCTTTGGACGGTGATTGTTGAGCCATGGTGTGCTGGCGAATATGGACATGTCACCGCTGACATCCGTCGCTCCATAGACCTGCATGGAGTGTCTGTTCAGGTCTGCCTAAAAAACTGACAGGCAGACCTGAACAATCCGCATGTGTGAAAGGGGTATTAGGAGTGTCCAAGGTCTTTCTCAAATCTAGCGATGCCCCCGTCTGTCCTGCAAGCCAAACACCAAATAAAATAGTAACAAAACGTTATAATCTATGTAAAAACTATACCCCAAATGATGACCAATGGCATTAAGACAATGTAATATATTGTATATATAAAAATAATCTATGGTAAAGTGTAACCTTTATTTTTGAATCTTCTCTTACTGCTGTTTTGTTTTAGGAATTATCTTTTTTTATGTAACAATAAAGAGTTGATCAGTAGGGAACCTACTAAGATATTAAAATGAATAGCAATAATATTTCAAGATTCCAATTTAAAGTGCTGTGTTTAAATATCTATCTTTAGCATCCTTTTTAAACATTGTTTATTCTGAAGAACTGGGAAATGTAAATCCTACTTGCTTATTGCAGACCATTCAAATGCTCTGAATAATTTAATCTGTAGCTTATTATTTAGTATTCATGTCTGCTGTAGAATGCTTTTATGGAGAGGCTTGTGATTTTACAAATGGACATGTGCAAAAAGTGTCCAGTTTCTTGTGTACTTAGGCAAAGAAGGGAGGCATTTTAATGTACTGTAAAAATACAATGAATACCAACTTGAAAGCATGCTGGTTCAAGGTTAGTGACATCATTTAAAGTGATCTCCTAGTAACTTTACAAGTTTGCATGATTATATTCTGGCATGTATGAATTTCTTTCTATTTACTGTATATAAATAGCTAAGGGCATTGAAACTTTCCCTTTTTACTGGAGATGCAACGTTTTAGAATTTTTTAGTACAAGATCACAGATCTAAGTGATCTGCCCCAACCAGCTGCACACAATAAATTATGGTTTACTGCCCTGTCTAGGGTTTCTATGCTTTTAAAATCTCCTTCAGTGTGGTATACAGAGAAATTCCTGCTTTTTACTGCTGCACAATTCTCCCACTAGAAATTAATTGCACCTCTGGCTCCTCAGATCCAAACCCCTTCCTGTATTTCTAATACTGACAGGTCCCCATTACATGTGTGGTACACCCTTCTGTACATAGTTAGGATAGGTTAGGCAAATTTAGTTGGACTTTACTTTAGTCTGTGAAGTCAGTTCAAGTAAAGTTCAGTGTAGTTTGGCTGGCATGCTCTGCAGGCTGAGTCTCTGTCACTTCCCCCTGGCTTCTGGAAGATTCTGGAAAGTTACAGAACTTAGTGGTGGGCATAAGGAGATGACATCCTGTAAGAGCATAATTCCACTGTATAGCTTGGTATCATCTGCAAACATGGTACTTTTAATCCCAAACTGTATATCATTTATAAATAGGTAAAAAAGTAAGGGTCCCAACACTACCTTGGAACATTCAGTGTCTGAATCGTGAAGTACAGTAAAACCTTGAATTGAGAGTAACTTGGTCTGAGATTGTTTGAAACAAGCGCATTTTTTTTATAAATTTTAACTTGATAAATGAGCGAGGTCTTGCAATACGAGTAACGTCACATCACAACTAAAAGAGATGAAAAATCCAATTTTACTCAATGAGAGCTGTCTTAATTAGCACTACTGAAGTTACTCTGACTTTAGAAAAGTGTCCTGTACTACTTCAAGGTGACTTCTCATTGACTTGTGCACATTGACTTCAAGGAGGGTTTGTGAAAAAAAAAATGCTTATGCTCAAAAAAGCTCAAATAAGCTCAATAAAAACATGCACAAGAACACAAAAAAGCACAAGCTTCTTCAAGCTAAAATAAAAGCTCAAATACCTGTAAAAGCATTTTTTTTGAGCTTCAGTGTGCATGAGCCCTAAAATAGCAGAGCTCAACGCTTTCAGGACACATGTGTGTAAACCCCCTGGTCCATGTGCTATGTCAATATTATCCCTATTATGGACTTGAGCTCTCCTATTTTTCTTTGTATACACTGAGCTGAAGAAGATATTAAATACATTTGCCTTTTCTTTGTCCCCAGTTACCATCTCTAAATTATTTTGTCAGAACTGACCTTTTTACTATTAATTTATTTAAATAATTTATTGGGGTTTTTCGAACGTGTCATTCGTTTTGTATTTTAATGGGCTTTATTGAATTTTAAAAGATATTCCCATATATTCTTTGTAACTTTTAAATGGTAATGGTAATGGTGTTCCCTCATTTTTATATTTTCTTAATTCTCTTTTCTTATTATGTATAGCTATTTTAACGTGAGCCACATAGATTTTATTTTTAGCCTTTTAATACTGTATTTTGTAGTGTCTTTGCATACAGTCAATTTAATCATCCCCATTTCTGCTCTGTGTTCCAACCCTTGCATCCCAGCCCTTGCAGCCCTTTCTATCTGTGCAAGTAGCTGAGTCTCCATTTCCTCATTAACACTGGGTGGCCTGTAACAAACGACACTAATTACCTTTGAAAGACACACACCCATATGCGGCCCCACCCAAAATGCAGCTCTATCACACTCTCCATCAACAAGGTCCTGTTTCACACTTAGGCTCCATGCACACTGGAGCTCATAAACTGCAGTTTATTGGCGTTTGGGCATTTTTTTTAAAAGCCCATAAACCGCACTCTATGTTGGCCTATGTGTTCATGCACACATAGACATTTTTTTGCGTTAATGAGCAGTGGAGATTATGGGCTTTTTTCTGAACGCAAGAAATTTGCGTTCAAAGTGCCGTTTTTCGGCGCAAAAAAAGGCAAACGCAGATAAACGCGCATTAATGTGTATAAACGGCCGCTAATTAGCGTTAGGCGTTTCTCTGGCTCTATTCAAAATAAATGGTTCCCTATGGGAGCCCATTGATTTGAACAGAAGTCGCACCGCAAGTCGGATCATTATGATCCGACTTGCGTGCTGATGAAGGGGAACCCCGGCAAAAAAAATTGGCGATGGGTTCCCCCTCGGATGATACCAGGCCCTTCGGCCTAATATGTATTTTAAGGGGAACCCCCAATCCAAAAAAACGGCGTGGGGGTCCCCCAAAATCCATACCAGACCCTTATCCGAGCACGCAGCCTGGCCAGCCAGGAAAGGGGGTGGGGACGAGTGAGCGCCCCCCTCCTGAACCGTACCAGGCCGCATGCCCTCAACATGGGGGGTGGGTGCTTTGGGGCAGGGCCGCATGTTGATGAGGACAAGGGCCTCTTCCCGACAACCCTGGCCGTTGGTTGTCGGGGTCTGCGGGCGGGGGGCTTATCGGAATCCGGGAGTCTCCTTTAATAAGGCGGCCCCCAGATCCCGGCCCCCCACCCTATGTGAATGAGTATGGGGTACATCGTACCCCTACCCATTCACCTGGAGGAAAAATGTCAATAAAAAAAACAAACATACTAAACAGGTTTTTAAAGTAATTTATTAGACAGCTCCGGAGGTCTTCTTCGGACTTCGGGGGTCTTCTTCAGACTTCGGGGGTCTTCTTCGGACTTCGGGGGTCTCTTCCGACTTCGGGGGTCTCTTCTCCCGCTCTCCGGTGCCTTATCCGCGCTCTCCGGTTCTCCTCCCGCTTTCCGGTGCTTTCTGCCTTCTTCCGGGCTTCTCCGCTATCTTCTGCCAGCTCTTTTACTAGCGGTGGGCCGGTCTTCTCCGTCGGCTTCTTCCCTCTTCTCTTGTTCCGATGTTGACTCAACGCTCCCTCCCACTGTAATGCCGTGTGCGCGGTGAGCAACGACTTATATAGGCATGGGGCGTGGTCACCGGGTGATGTCACCCGGTGACCCCACCCCTTATGACGTCACAGTCCCATCATGCCCCGGGACTGTGACATCATAAGGGGGTGGGGTCACCGGGTGACATCACCCGGTGACTCCGCCCCATGCCTATATAAGTCGTTGCGCACCGCTCACAGGGCATTACAGCAGGAGGGAGCGTCGAGTCAACATCGGAACAAGAGAAGAGGGAAGAAGCGACGGAGAAGACCGGGCCACCGCTAGTAAAAGAGCTGGCAGAAGATAGTGGAGGAGCCCGGTAGAAGGCAGAAAGCACCGAAGAGTGGGAGGAGAACCAGAGAGCGCGGAGAAGGCACGGAGAGCGGGAGAAGAGACCCTCGAAGTCGGAAGAGACCCCCGAAGTCGGAAGAAGACCCCCGAAGTCAGAAGAAGACCCCCGGAGCTGCCTAATAAATTACTTTAAAAACCTGTCTAGTGTGTTTTTTTTTATTGACACTTTTCCTCCAGGTGAATGGGTAGGGGTACGATGTACCCCATGCTCATTCACATAGGGTGGGGGGGCCAGGATCTGGGGGCCCCCTTATTAAAGGGGGCTCCCGGATTCCGATAAGCCCCCCGCCCGCAGACCCCGACAACCAACGGCCAGGGTTGTCGGGAAGAGGCCCTTGTCCTCATCAACATGGGGACAAGGTGCTTTGGGGTTGGGGGGGGCGCAGGGCGCCGCCCTGCCCCAAAGCACCCATCCCCATGTTGAGGGCATGCGGCCTGGTACGGTTTAGGAGGGGGGGCGCTCGCTCGTCCCCACCCCTTTCCTGGCCGGCGGGGCTGCGTGCTCGGATAATGGTCTGGTATGGATTTTGGGGGGACCCCCACGCTCCATACCAGACCAAAGTTCCTGGTATCGTCCGAGAGGGAACCCCACGCCAATTTTTTTTCTTTTTTTTGGCTGGGTACCCCTTCATCAGCACGCAAGTCACACCGCAAGTCAGATCATGATAATCCGACTTGCGGTGCCACTTCTATTCAAATCAATGGGCTCCCATAGGGAACCACTGATTTTAAATAGAGCCAGAGAAACGCGTCTGAAAGCTAGCGCCGCTAAACGTGCATTGACGGCAATGCAAAATGCTGATTAAATCGCGTTTTCAAAGCAGCGTTTTCCTGCCAGCAATCCGGCGTTATAAACGGCCGTTTTTGAGCTCCAGTGTGCATGGAGACTTATTTTGAGATCACGTCTCAGATAGAAATAGACCCTGCCATCTTTTAATTTTACCCTGTCTATCAGAAAGAGAGCATATCCAAGGATATTATTAGGCTAAGGAAAACATACAAAAATTGTATAACAGATTTTATAGGCACCCACAGGACACAATGAATATAAAATCAATTATTTTATTTACAACCATAAGACATAAAAGCATGATTGATCATACATCATTAAAATCAAGTGCGGGTCATTACTTCAATAGCTAGTATGCAAGCTAGTCTTCATGAGTCAATGCGTTTCACATTTCCACTTCCTCAAGATGCATGAAGAGACAGAAATCGCTACATAAATGGAGAAGATCAACAATTACTAAGCTGTGACCTACATACAGTACATAAGAATGCACACAAGTCATGTACATACGATTATGGTTCACCTTGCCTTTTTTAGCAAGCACATGAAAATAAAAAATAAAATAAAAATAAAGAATAAAAAACAATGTGTGATTAACCAATGGCCATTCCCCAGGTAAAAGCAGTGGGAGCCAAAGCTTTGAGCCATTAGAACCACTTTAAGTCCTCAAATATAAAAAGGGCAAATACTGTATGTAAAGAAATATCACTATGTGTGTACACATAGGACCAAACATATAGGAACACCCCCTTGACTCAAAACAAACTAGGATTATTCACTAACCTGAGGGAAAAGAGGCAAGCTGGTACCACAAATATGACACCAGTTATGCTGAAACAGCTTCTGTGGTAGTGAGCCAAAAGGTCTACTCATGCAGTGGAGGATAGAGGTGTACTTGTCAAGACAAACCCCCAAAAAATGTAATAAGTGGATACATCACCAAGTCACAACCATCCAGACACATAAACATGGGTGAATAGGAGGAGCCTACTTGGTACATACATAGCAGAATACATGGGCCAGCTAGCAAAGCCCTATGGTAGGAATCCATCAATCCATCCTCCCTCCACTGAAATAGCAACCAAGAAAAAATCATACTAAAGCCCAGTCATCATAACTAAATGTATCAGTGCCTGTAAGCTCACACATGTTGCTAACTGATGTTCCATTATATAAAGCATGCCAGCGAGAAAGACAGTGTCAGCTCACATCCATGACAGGCCACCTTAAATTCCGCCACCCAATACACAGATACAGATCCGCAGCAGATCTGCCCGCGATTCAAAACGCTGTAGTGTGAATGCAGCCCTACTGTTGACTGACTCCCTACTACTGCTGGAAGTCTTTTCCAAGCATCATCTACTGTTTTGGTAAAATAATACTTTCTAGGATTAGTTTCGAACTTTCCTCTGGGTCTTTGCAACAGTCGGGGCATTTAAGTTTACAGGTCTACCACTACCCAAGCAAAGAGTAATTTACCTTTTGGATACATCTGTTTAAGTGTAGTGTGGAGCAATCAATTTTTTGGGGGGCGTGATCCTGTTTGCTTTTCACCATTTACCCCTATGTGGTTTAACCCCAACCTTTCTGAACCGCATGGGAATCTGTTTGGTTCACATCAAAGAGAGTTAAATATTTATTGCATCTCTTTGCTAATGGCTCTATTTTAATTTTCATTTATTGAAGGACAATCATGGTATCACTCACAAATAATTAGCTGTTTAAATATCTGTTGCTATGACACGCTGTGGCTGCACAGTTTAAATCTTTGAAAGTGACCCTGTCACTACATTGAAGGTAATCACTAATCTCTACACCCTGCTTTAAACTGCAGGCTTTCAATCCTTTCAGAAGGCCCAGTGCAAATAGTCCAAACTTATTACATCCCTCAATGAAGATCCAGATACAGTAATCCTGTTTTATGGGTATTATTAGTACTGTTGACAGAATCAAGTTTATACATGGCCTTTCTTATACACCACTCAAATGACAAAGGATGGGTCTGTGTTCACAAACCTTGATGTTCCTCTTTGGATGCAGATTTATTTCATATTTTTGGACCACAGATTCAGCCTTATTGATAATTTCTATGCTCCTTTTTGACCTGTGCTTTACAGTCCTATTCTTACCTAAACCCATGATCTTGGGAGCGGTTATGCCAGGATATTATTCCATTTGAATGGCTTCTATTCATGAAAGCCTATAAATGTAACAAACATGGCCGATGAGGTCCTGTCTACGTGTAAACATATTTATACTGCACGAGCATGCCCTTCACAATTTACCAAGACATAGGACATATGGTTGAAATGCATTAATAAAGGCACTGATGTTTGAAGTGTTATTTTAGCTTGACACTATAGGGCAGGGGTCTCCAAAATATGGCCCTCCAGTTGTTCTGGAAATAAAAAAAAAAACACCATGCCAATCACCATGCAGGGTTTCCTTGTATGAGTTACCCTTGATGCTTTCCCAGCCTCTTCACAGTCCATGGCTCATGAAGAGCAACCTCTGGTACTTCATCTCAGAACTCCATCCTACTCTGCATGCCCCTGGGCAACAAGAGGCTCTTACTCTCTTTCAGATCCTCTCCTATGCCCCCAGGCAGCAAACAGGCTCTCTCTGGCAGAGCCCCCAAGCACATGGCAAGGCCTCAGACTCCAGGCCTGAAGTCTTGGTGGTAAGACCTCGATCACCTGACCTCCTCCACATATACAGTATACTCTCTCCCAGCATGCTCAGTGGCCATAAAACACTTTGCTGACTGGCTGAAAGAGATACACATATTCATAACTTAGTCTTAGTCATCCTAATGCCATAGGCAACAGTGCCACTTATTGACAGAAGAAAGGAACCACAGTTAAACTAGGATTAAGACAAAACCCAAATGATCACAAAACTTTAAATCAGCCAAGTTAGGTACCATTTAGTTCAGGTAAATTTACCAGTAGCCCCTGTTTAAGACAAGGGTGCTACATACTCTTTTTATAAAAAAAATGTTATCCAGTACTGTATCCTGGTCATTGTGCAATCATAAGCTTTCCTAAAATGTATAAAATAAACATCCTAAGAAGTACTTACAGTGCCTTGAAAAAGTATTCATACCCCTTGAAATTTTCCACATTTTGTCATGTTACAACTTCAATTCATATTTCCCTGTGGTATGTCTCTTTAAAAACACTGCATACACTGAAAAATACTTGGTAATCCTGCCAGAGTCAGCTCTTATCTTCCTGCAGTGGGCTGACAACACTGCAACTGCTGCACTGAAGTGGCAACAGAGGGTTAGGAACAGCAGGCAGCTGGTATGGGGAAAGCAAGATAATGTAAACAAAGAGTTATGGAGATAGGAAGATGGAAATGTGCTGAAATCTAGCAGAGGAGAACTCAAGCAAGATCGACAACACTGCTTGTGATTAGGGATGGGCCCGGTGCTCGATTCGAACCCATGTTCGAATCGAGCATCGGGCGTTCGCTCGCTCGTCGAGCCCAGAACTATTTGGGCCGTTCGCATCACATTCGTGTGATGCGAGCGGCCCCGCAATGCATTGCGGCCGGCGCGGCCGGCGCAGTGCATTGCTGGCTGATGATTGGCCAAGCATGCACTGTGACCCCGCATGCTTGGCCAATCACAGCGCCCGAAACTCGGAGAGCAATAATTGGCTACAGGCAGGACGCCTGTAGCCAATTACAGCTCAGGGGCTTTAGTACACGCCCCACCATTTAAAAGGCCGCCACGCCATCGGCCCCGGTCACATGAGTTCCGGCTTTAGGAGAGATTAGTCTGCTGATTCTGTCTTTGCTTGATACTGAAAGATTTGCTCTTCTTTGCTAAACCATTGGCTATTTCTTTGCTAAACCATTGCTACCTAAGTCATTGATCGTTCATTGCTGCTGATTGCACAGTTAGTGTGTTATTAGCTGCTGCTGGGGATTAGTCTGGTGCGTGCTTACTGTTAGTACAGTATTGCAGTAGTACCAACCGCAGTGCTGTTAGCACAGCATTGCACCCCAACAGCACCCATAGGACTTCTAGTGTGTTAGTGGCAGCAAACAGAGCTCCTATATTTTCTTCTCAGCAGCACCCATAGGACTTCTAGTGTGTTAGTGGCAGCAAACAGAGCTCCTATATTTTCTTCTCAGCAGCACCCATAGGACTTCTAGTGTGTTAGTGGCATCACACAGAGCTCCTATATTTTCTTCTCAGCAGCACCCATAGGACTTCTAGTGTGTTAGTGGCAGCAAACAGAGCTCCTATATTTTCTTCTCAGCAGCACCCATAGGACTTCTAGTGTGTTAGTGGCAGCAAACAGAGCTCCTATATTTTCTTCTCAGCAGCACCCATAGGACTTCTAATGTGTTAGTGGCATCACACAGAGTTCCTATATTTTCATCTCAGCAGCACCCATAGGACTTCTAGTGTGTTAGTGGCATCACACAGAGCTCCTATATTTTCTTCTCAGCAGCACCCATAGGACTTCTAGTGTGTTAGTGGCAGCAAACAGAGCTCCTATATTTTCTTCTCAGCAGCACCCATAGGACTTCTAGTGTGTTAGTGGCAGCAAACAGAGCTCCTATATTTTCTTCTCAGCAGCACCCATAGGACTTCTAGTGTGTTAGTGGCATCACACAGAGCTCCTATATTTTCTTCTCAGCAGCACCCATAGGACTTCTAGTGTGTTAGTGGCAGCAAACAGAGCTCCTATATTTTCTTCTCAGCAGCACCCATAGGACTTCTAGTGTGTTAGTGGCAGCAAACAGAGCTCCTATATTTTCTTCTCAGCAGCACCCATAGGACTTCTAGTGTGTTAGTGGCAGCAAACAGAGCTCCTATATTTTCTTCTCAGCAGCACCCATAGGACTTCTAGTGTGTTAGTGGCAGCAAACAGAGCTCCTATATTTTCTTCTCAGCAGCACCCATAGGACTTCTAGTGTGTTAGTGGCATCACACAGAGCTCCTATATTTTCTTCTCAGCAGCACCCATAGGACTTCTAGTGTGTTAGTGGCAGCAAACAGAGCTCCTATATTTTCTTCTCAGCAGCACCCATAGGACTTCTAATGTGTTAGTGGCATCACACAGAGTTCCTATATTTTCATCTCAGCAGCACCCATAGGACTTCTAGTGTGTTAGTGGCATCACACAGAGCTCCTATATTTTCTTCTCAGCAGCACCCATAGGACTTCTAGTGTGTTAGTGGCAGCAAACAGAGCTCCTATATTTTCTTCTCAGCAGCACCCATAGGACTTCTAGTGTGTTAGTGGCAGCAAACAGAGCTCCTATATTTTCTTCTCAGCAGCACCCATAGGACTTCTAGTGTGTTAGTGGCATCACACAGAGCTCCTATATTTTCTTCTCAGCAGCACCCATAGGACTTCTAGTGTGTTAGTGGCAGCAAACAGAGCTCCTATATTTTCTTCTCAGCAGCACCCATAGGACTTCTAGTGTGTTAGTGGCAGCAAACAGAGCTCCTATATTTTCTTCTCAGCAGCACCCATAGGACTTCTAGTGTGTTAGTGGCAGCAAACAGAGCTCCTATATTTTCTTCTCAGCAGCACCCATAGGACTTCTAGTGTGTTAGTGGCAGCAAACAGAGCTCCTATATTTTCTTCTCAGCAGCACCCATAGGACTTCTAGTGTGTTAGTGGCAGCAAACAGAGCTCCTATATTTTCTTCTCAGCAGCACCCATAGGACTTCTAGTGTGTTAGTGGCAGCAAACAGAGCTCCTATATTTTCTTCTCAGCAGCACCCATAGGACTTCTAGTGTGTTAGTGGCAGCAAACAGAGCTCCTATATTTTCTTCTCAGCAGCACCCATAGGACTTCTAGTGTGTTAGTGGCATCACACAGAGCTCCTATATTTTCTTCTCAGCAGCACCCATAGGACTTCTAGTGTGTTAGTGGCAGCAAACAGAGCTCCTATATTTTCTTCTCAGCAGCACCCATAGGACTTCTAGTGTGTTAGTGGCAGCAAACAGAGCTCCTATATTTTCTTCTGAGCAGCACCCATAGGACTTCTAGTGTGTTAGTGGCAGCAAACAGAGCTCCTATATTTTCTTCTCAGCAGCACCCATAGGACTTCTAGTGTGTTAGTGGCATCACACAGAGCTCCTATATTTTCTTCTCAGCAGCACCCATAGGACTTCTAGTGTGTTAGTGGCAGCAAACAGAGCTCCTATATTTTCTTCTCAGCAGCACCCATAGGACTTCTAGTGTGTTAGTGGCATCACACAGAGTTCCTATATTTTCATCTCAGCAGCACCCATAGGACTTCTAGTGTGTTAGTGGCATCACACAGAGCTCCTATATTTTCTTCTCAGCAGCACCCATAGGACTTCTAGTGTGTTAGTGGCAGCAAACAGAGCTCCTATATTTTCTTCTCAGCAGCACCCATAGGACTTCTAGTGTGTTAGTGGCAGCAAACAGAGCTCCTATATTTTCTTCTCAGCAGCACCCATAGGACTTCTAGTGTGTTAGTGGCATCACACAGAGCTCCTATATTTTCTTCTCAGCAGCACCCATAGGACTTCTAGTGTGTTAGTGGCAGCAAACAGAGCTCCTATATTTTCTTCTCAGCAGCACCCATAGGACTTCTAGTGTGTTAGTGGCAGCAAACAGAGCTCCTATATTTTCTTCTCAGCAGCACCCATAGGACTTCTAGTGTGTTAGTGGCAGCAAACAGAGCTCCTATATTTTCTTCTCAGCAGCACCCATAGGACTTCTAGTGTGTTAGTGGCAGCAAACAGAGCTCCTATATTTTCTTCTCAGCAGCACCCATAGGACTTCTAGTGTGTTAGTGGCATCACACAGAGCTCCTATATTTTCTTCTCAGCAGCACCCATAGGACTTCTAGTGTGTTAGTGGCAGCAAACAGAGCTCCTATATTTTCTTCTCAGCAGCACCCATAGGACTTCTAGTGTGTTAGTGGCATCACACAGAGCTCCTATATTTTCTTCTCAGCAGCACCCATAGGACTTCTAGTGTGTTAGTGGCAGCAAACAGAGCTCCTATATTTTCTTCTCAGCAGCACCCATAGGACTTCTAGTGTGTTAGTGGCAGAAAACAGAGCTCCTATATTTTCTTCTCAGCAGCACCCATAGGACTTCTAGTGTGTTAGTGGCAGCAAACAGAGCTCCTATATTTTCTTCTCAGCAGCACCCATAGGACTTCTAGTGTGTTAGTGGCAGCAAACAGAGCTCCTATATTTTCTTCTCAGCAGCACCCATAGGACTTCTAATGTGTTAGTGGCATCACACAGAGTTCCTATATTTTCATCTCAGCAGCACCCATAGGACTTCTAGTGTGTTAGTGGCATCACACAGAGCTCCTATATTTTCTTCTCAGCAGCACCCATAGGACTTCTAGTGTGTTAGTGGCAGCAAACAGAGCTCCTATATTTTCTTCTCAGCAGCACCCATAGGACTTCTAGTGTGTTAGTGGCAGCAAACAGAGCTCCTATATTTTCTTGTCAGCAGCACACATAGTACCTATAGTGTGTTAGTGTCAGCACCCATAGGACCTACAGTGTGTTGTGAGCACACATAGGAGTTCTATTTTTTATACTATATACACTACCGACTACAATGGCTGGAAGACCGCCAAGGAGAGGCAGAGCGTGCCGAGGCAAGAACACAGGGCAGGCAGGCTCTGTTTCTAGAGACAACAGTGCTGGCCATGGACGTGGTCGTGCATCGTCATCAGCACGTGGCCATGGGACACGCTTGTCTTTGTTTTCGGCAGCTGGACATGTGGAGCCGCATCATGCCGAAGGCTTGGTAGAATGGATGACCAAGCCCTCCTCATCCTCCTCATCCTCTCTCACCCAGGCTCAGGGTACTGGCAGAGCAGCTGCCAACGCGTACTCAATGGCATCATCAGCCACCCCTTCCCTAGACCCACCATGTCCTCCTGAGGAGTCCCCCGAACTGTTTGAGCACAGTGTTGGGTACATGCTCCAGGAGGATGCCCAACGATTCGAAGGCTCGGATGATGATACCCAGCTTGAGGAAGTCAGTAGTGTGCGCGCAGAGAGAGGGGATGCTGAAGGACAGCAATCTGGCAGTAGTGTTCCACCAGCTGCAGCTTACTGCCAGGTTTGCTCTAGTGGTGAAGAGGGAGGGGATGATGAGGTCACTGACTCCACGTGGGTGCCTGAAGGGAGAGAGGAGGAGGAGGAGGAGGAGGATGCAGCGTCACATGTCCAACGAGGCAGGATGCCCCCTGGAGGCCAGCTAGAGGCCAGCACAGCAACTGTACCACACCGCAGAGCTCCGCCTGTGCAGGGCGCTGCCTCTGCACGTTATCACAAAAGTTCTTTGGTGTGGGCCTTTTTTGAGACGAGTGCATCAGATCGCACCACTGCTATTTGCAATATTTGTCTCAAACGTATCTCGCGTGGCCAAAACATCAGCCGCTTGGGCACCACAAGCATGAGCAGACATATGTCGACCTGCCATGCAGCTCGTTGGCAAGCACACATAAAAGACCCACACCAAAGAACAAAGCGGACCTCTCCTTGCTCCTCATCAGCTGGGATCTCCATCCCCACTATATCTTCAGTCCTCTCTGAAAGCTGCTCTGAGAGGACTGAAGGTGTAGAATTAGGTGTGTCACAACCAAGTACTTGCAGTACACCGACGTCCGATTGTAGCAGGCAAATTTCCCTGCCCCAGCTGCTGGACCGTCGAAAGAAGTATACTCCCAGCCATCCACATGCCCAGCGGTTGAATGCTAGCTTGGCTAAATTGCTAGCACTTCAACTGCTGCCTTTTCAGTTGATAGACTCGGCCCCCTTCCGTGAGTTTGTTCAATGTGCGGTTCCTCAGTGGCAGGTTCCCAAACGCCACTTTTTCTCACGGAAGGCGATTCCGTCTCTCTACTGGCATGTGGAAGGCAATGTCCATGCCTCGCTGGACAGGGCGGTCAGCGGTAAGGTGCATATTACCGCTGACTCATGGTCCAGCAGGCATGGACAGGGACATTATCTTTCTTTCACGGCCCATTGGGTCACTCTATTGGTAGCTGGGAGGGATGCAGGACAAGGTGCAGTAGTGTTGGAGGTTGTTCCGCCACCACGCCTCCAAAATGCTACTACTGGTTGTGACACACCTCTCTCCTCCACCCCCTCCTCTTCTTCTTCCTCCATGTCCTCTTCGAGTGCTCTGTCCTCGGAACCAGCGGTGCTCCGTAGGCGTACAAGGGGCTACGCGAGTACGCAGGCAAAAAGATGCCACGCCGTGCTTGCGCTGGTGTGTTTGGGGGACAGGAGCCACACTGGGCCAGAGGTTCTGGCAGCTCTGCAGGGGCAGGCCGAGAGGTGGTTGACGCCACGCCAGCTTAAGCCAGGAATGGTCGTTTCTGATAATGGCACCAACCTCCTCTCCGCCCTGCGACAGGGGCAGCTCACCCATGTGCCCTGTATGGCTCACGTCCTCAACCTGGTGGTGCAGCGGTTCTTGGGCAGGTTCCCAGGCTTACAGGATGTCCTGAGGCAGGCCAGGAAAGTCTGTGTGCATTTCCGCCGATCTTATAATGCCAGTGCTCGGCTGACTGAGCTGCAAAAGGAGCTGAACCTGCCCAAGAACCGCCTAATATGTGACATGCCCACCAGGTGGAACTCAACGTTGGCCATGCTGCAGCGACTGCACACGCAGCAGAGGGCCATCAATGAGTACCTTTGCGACTACGGCACCAGGACAGGGTCAGGGGAGCTTGGCTTTTTTTCCCCACGCCAGTGGAGCATGATCAGGGATGCATGCACTGTCCTCTCACCATTTGAGGAGGCCACGAGGATGGTGAGCAGTGACAGTGCATGCATCAGTGACACTGTACCTCTTGTCCACCTGTTGGAGCATACGCTGCGTGGGATAATGGACAGGGCACTTGAGGCAGAACAGAGGCAGGAAGAGGAGGACTTCCTTGTCTCTCAAGGCCCCCTTTATCCAGACAATGTTCCTTCTGTCCCACCCATCACACAGGAAGAGGAGGAGGAGGAGGAGGAGGATTGTGTGAGCATGGAGGTGGAGCCTGGCACTCAGCATCAGCAGCAGCAGTCTTTTAGGGATGATGTACAGTCCCAACAAACCAGTGGACTTGTACGTGGCTGGGAGGAGGTGGCTGGCAATCATGTCATCCTCAGTGACCCAGAAGACTCCGGACCGAATGCCTCAGCTAACCTACGCTGCATGGCCTCCCTGATCCTGCAAAGCCTGCGGAAGGATCCTCGTGTTCTTCGGATCAAGGAGAGTGACCATTACTGGCTGGCCACTCTCCTTGATCCACGGTACAAGGGTAAGGTTGCGGACCTTATCTTGCCGTCGCAGAGGGAGCAGAGGATGAGACATCTCAGGGAGGCCTTGCAGAAAGGTCTGTGCAACGCGTTCCCAGAAACTGGGAGGTTACAAACTCCTGGTCCTGGACGACGAGTTGCTGAGGCTTCGGTCAGTAGCAGAAGGAGCGGTGGGGAAGGTGGACGTCTGACCGATGCGTTCAGACAATTTTTTAGTCCGCAGCCCCAAGGTATGATCGGTTCCAGCAACCATCGCCAGCGTCTGATATACATGGTGCAGGAATACCTAGGGGCAAGGCCAGACTTGGACACCTTTCCCACCGAAAATCCTCTGGCTTACTGGGTCCTGAGGATGGATCACTGGCCAGAGCTTGCACAGTATGCAATTGAGCTACTGGCCTGTCCTGCATCCAGCGTTCTTTCCGAACGCACATTCAGTGCTGCTGGAGGATTTGTCACCGATCATAGGGTGCGCCTGTCCACCGACTCGGTTGATCGACTGACCTTCATAAAAATGAATCAGTCTTGGATCACCACCAGCTACCAGACACCTGAAGCGGATATAACGGAATAATTTATAATGTCACATCCCTTCAAGACTGCCTATGCTGATGCTGAGTGACTGTCCTGTTATGTTCACTGACTATCCTCTTCCTCCTCCTCAATGATCCATGCCACCACACCAGTGCCTAAGGCACAATTTTTCAGCCCCTGTATAACAGGGGCGTGTAATTACAATTTTTTAAAAAGATGCTTCGCAACAGGTGTGACTGCTGTGCTCAGAGTACAGTATCTGTGAGGGGTTGCAGTGTTGTGGCACCAGCACCAGTGCCTAAGGCACAATTTTTCAGCCCCTGTTGGGGCGTGTAATTACAATTTTTAGGCAATGCTTTGCAACAGGTCTCATTGCTGTGCTCAGAGTACAGTATCTGTGAGGGGTTGCAGTGTTGTGGCACCAGCACCAGTGCCTAAGGCACAATTTTTCAGCCCCTGTATAACAGGGGCGTGTAATTACAATTTTTTAAAAAGATGCTTCGCAACAGGTGTGACTGCTGTGCTCAGAGTACAGTATCTGTGAGGGGTTGCAGTGTTGTGGCACCAGCACCAGTGCCTAAGGCACAATTTTTCAGCCCCTGTTGGGGCGTGTAATTACAATTTTTAGGCAATACTTTGCAACAGGTCTCATTGCTGTGCTCAGAGTACAGTATCTGTGAGGGGTTGCAGTGTTGTGGCACCAGCACCAGTGCCTAAGGCACAATTTTTCAGCCCCTGTATAACAGGGGCGTGTAATTACAATTTTTTAAAAAGATGCTTCGCAACAGGTGTGACTGCTGTGCTCCAAGTACAGTATCTGTGAGGGGTTGCAGTGTTGTGGCACCAGCACCAATGCCTAAGGCACAATTTTTCAGCCCCTGTTTAACAGGGGCGTGTAATTACAAATCTTGATCTAATAGTTCACAGCAGGGCCCATTCCTGCGCCCACCAAGAGTAACTATGAGGGCCTACAGTCTTGTGGCAACACCGTCCACCACCACCACCACCACCAAAGGCCCAATTTTTCTGCCCTGTTCAACAGGTGCATGCAATTACAAATCTTGATCTAATAACTCACAGCAGGGCCCATTCCTGCACCCACCAAGAGTAACTGTGAGGGCTTACAGACTTGTGGCAACACCGTCCACCACCACCACCACCACCACCAAAGGCCCAATTTTTCTGCCCGGTTCAACAGGTGCATGCAAGTACAAATCTTGATCTATTAACTCACAGCAGGGCCCATTCCTGTGCCCACCAGTCTTGTGGCTACACCAACATCTAATAGGGCAAATTTCTGCAGAGTATATACGGCAGGCCCCTACTTTCAAACATCCAACTTACAAACGATTCCTACTTGCAAACGGCAAGAGAAAACAGGAAGTGAGAGGAAATCTACCCCTAGGAAGGAAAATTCTATCCTGTTAGATTTAATTTGGGAAAAAGGTATCTCCTCTCTACTGATGCTTTATCACCAATCCTTGTTTCAATTAAAACCCCACTTTTCCAAAAACATTTGTCATTGGGACGGAAAGTGAGGTGACATGTTCTGAACAGATGTGCAAAGACAGCAAATGTTACAGGGGTGATAACCCCTCCCTATGTTCTCCAAAAAGCTTAAAAATTGATTTTTTTGGGATGTAGCTACACTTCATAATGTACCTGTTCAGATTCTACTTAAGAACAAACCTACAGTCCATGTCTTGTTTGCACCACCTATATACTGCTGTTCAGAGTATATAGGGTTGTAGGTATAGGGTTTTATTTTGGGTGCGGGGTCCCCCTTAGTATCCATACAAGACCCAAAGGGGCTGGGGTGGGGGGGGGGGGTGATGGGGTAGCCATGCCATTTTTCTCAAGGATTTTCAGCCATATGGCGGCCAGGACAAGACATGACATTAAAGCCGCAAGTGGTTTTAAATGGCTTCTTTTTTTCCTTTACAAATGTCATTTTGTGCAAGGACAGTTCTAAACACGGGAAACACATGCCACTTCACAGGCATACTTTAGACACCCCCCAGGTACCATATTTAAAGGAAAATTTCACTTTTTTTTTTTTCACTTTATGCATCATTAAAATGACTGCTCCCGAAAAAACTTTAGTTTTTAAAATTTCTTTTTGCATTGATATATGTCCCCTGGGGCAGGACCCGGGTCCCCAAACCTGTTTTATAACATTAACATGCATATTGGCCATTGTAATTAGCAATTTTGATTTCGAACGTTCGCGTCCATTATAACGAATAGGGTTCGAAAATTCGCGCGAACTTTCGGTCCGTTCGAAGGTTCTGGTGCGAACCGAACCCGGGGGTGTTCGGCTCATCCCTACTTGTGATTAGAGATGGGCCAAATGACCCCCTTATCAGTTTGTAGCAGAACTTTTGAACATCGCAAACGTTTGGAACCAAATAATGAACCCCATTGAAGTCTATGGGACCCGAACTGGAAAAATCAAAAGTGACCATTTTGCAAGTAATTGGGCATACAATGATTGTGTTTGTCCGGGTACTGCCCTGGGGGACATGTATTAATGAAACAAAAGTGTGCATAAAACATCATTTTTAAATGAGCAGTGATTTTAACTATGCTGATATTTAGTCATTTACTTAGGCTAATACTAATTACTCTTCAATATGATTTTGTGCGGAGTAAAGACTGTGCATATCATAGTTTTGGGAACACACAGTTAGCACATGTGCTGATAAGTAGTCATTACCATTTGAATATGGGAAATTACAAAAGGAAGTTTGCCGTTCCGTACAGCCAATCCTAGGAGTTAGTTGTGATGATCAAACGCGTCGGACCATGGCTGTACGGCAACCATTAGTGACATCGGATGCAATACTGAAAGTGACGCTCTTGCGTTGACGATTCCGGTGTGGGTGAGATACTACTACACACTAAGTTTGTTGTGATCATGCTTTGTCAGTCTCGCGCTGCTGCAATGGATGTATGACATGCATAATTTTATTTTAATCTGTGAGTGCAATGTTTGAAACCTTTTAATTTAATACATTTTGATCGAATGTTACTGCACTTTGTTTTCTTATATGTGGATCTTTCCATGGAGTCAATCACATGGATGGGAGATCGATCAATGATTTAACCCTATATGAGTTGATGCTTATTTGCTGAGCATGAAAGTGCAAGGCAACTACATTTGGTGAGTGGACACCCAGAGGAAAGTGAAATCGCTGTTTGCATGTGGTGTGGTGGATGAAGTATATTGAATCTGCCTTCAATGCATTGTGAATCTTTATTGATTAATCACTGTTACATTTAAGGACTTTTTTAGCCAATGGACTTTTGTTTTTGCTCTGTTTATTTATCACTTGTCACTGGGTGATTGTTTTATTATTATATGTTAACTCATGTATTCATTTGCAGCGCCACTATTCACTTTAGCAGTTTATACAGTAGTTTATTATTATTCATTCAAGTGGCAGCGTTAGCATTTCAACAGTTTTTTATTTATTTATCCTGGCACAGTGGTGGGATCTTCAGTGTGGATGGATGAAAATTTTGGACCCTTTGATTTCACAGTAATTTACCGATGCCTAAAATGAAACCATAAAAATGAGAAATAACAATAAAAATGAAATATTCCTTTAAATGTAGTGCCTAGTGGGTCTCCTTAGTCTGCCTGAAGTGTAGCACATCTGTACAGTGTATAATGCCTGCTGCAGCAATAATAACATTTTCCATTCAAGCTTTCTTTATTTTATAAACAATGGCTTGGGGAGCCAGTCTATATGATGAGGCCACAATTTTGTGCACTCGGAACAAGATTGGAGATTTTTGGGATAAACTCTGGTGTCTCTTTCGCAGACTTTGAATAGAAGTAACAGGTGCATAAAAATTGGGCTTTGGGTGTCTGTGGTGCCTTCACACCGTAACCCTATCGAGATACTCTTGATGAAAACAAGAATTGGCTTTGCAAATAATATTGAAATTATATGCACCTGTCAAACAGGTGTGGAAAAATTGGTCCTTGGGTGTTAATTGTGCCCATGAAACCTACACAAAACAATTTCTTCCAGATTAAATGAACACACACAAAGCTAAGCAGCCTAGACAGTCTTGCAGAGATTCCAGATCCAGAAAGTACTTTTACAGCTCTCATTTGTTTTTGAAAATGAAGAAAGAAAAGAAAAATGTATTTCTTTTTTTCTTTTTTCAATTTTCAAAACTTTGTGACAAAAAGCGAGATCTGCAAAATACTCACCATACCTCTCAGCAAATAGCTTGGGGTGTCTACTTTCCAAAATGGTGTCATTTGGGGGAGTTTTGTGCCATCTGGGCATTCCATGGCCTCCGAAACTGTGATAGGCAGTGAGGAGTGAAATCAAAAATTTACACCCTGAGAAAGCCTGAAGACGGTGCTTGGTTTTTGAGGTCCTGTACACGGCTAGGCTCCCAAAATGTCTCACACATATGGTATACCCATACTCAGGAGAAGTAACAGAATGTATTTTGGGGTGTAATTCCACATATGCCCATGGCATTTTTGAGCAATATATAATTTAGTGACAACTTTGTGGGAATTTTTTTTTTCCCCGCAACTTGTGTCAAAATATAAAATATTCCATGGACTCGACATGCCTCTCAGCAAATAGCTTGGGGTGTCTACTTTCCAAAATGGGGTCATTTGAACTGTCCTGGCATTATATGTACAACATTTAGAAGCTTATGTCACACATCATCCACTCGTCTAACCACTTGAAGACAAAGCCCTTTCTGACACTTTTTGTTTACATGAAAACATTTTTTTTTTTTGCAAGAAAATTACGTTGTCCATGCACATCTCAACATATTGTGTGTTGTCCATGACCACGACATTGCCGCCTTTATCGGACGGCTTTATTACAATGTCGTGGTCACGGGTCAACAAATCAAGTGCTGTCAAATCTGCACGATCAAGGTTAGTTTTAGTTCTAGGAAAATTTGACATTTTCCTAATATCAGCTGTTACTAATTTGAGAAAAGCAGACACATTCTGGTTTGAACTAGGTGAGGGGTACAAAGTGGATTTCTTTTTTAACAAAACATCAGGGTACAGGGTTCAGTCTCCCCAGTGGGAGTGTCATCTACTGATGCAAGGGCAGCCTCTAGATCAATGGAGTCAATGAGGTTCTCACCTTCGTTTTCCTCCAATAAACGAATTCCTCCAATAAACTAATTAAATTTTTAAGTGCCAGCATTTCTTGGTGAGTGTGTCCAAATCCTAAATCCTGTTTTTTGGCATACAAACTTTTTAACAGGATTTAGCGAACAAATAGATGGACGTCGTTGATTGCCCCAAATCTGTCCAGATTGGCCTGAATCCAACCAGCTGATCTCAAATACATTTTGAGTAACAAATTGCATTTAGTATTTTGGGCTATTTGAATATGTTCTATATATGATGATGTATGTATTGTCCTATTGTATATTCAAATACTCTGTGTCCTATTTAGTGCACTTTTTTATTCTCTCTATATTAATAAAGTAGGCACCTGTGTGCCAATTTTTTACTCGATTTGACTATTGATAATATCTATCTCTGCCATATAAAGTCCATGGGGGCATCCTCCAATGCACTTGGTGCATAAACTTTCTTCCACCTCACTTATCTAGGTATTACTCTCACTCCTGATCTCACCGACATATTCTCTGCTAACTATCCCCCACTATTACAGAAAATTACTAATTATCTAAAACAATAGTCTACTCTCCCAATATCATGGATAAGCAAAATAAATGTCATAAAAATGACTATACTTCCAAAAATATTATACCTTTTTCGTGTTTTACCCATTCCAATACCCTCATACTTCTTGAGAAATCTTCAACGCAAAACACAAGCATTTATATGGAACTCTCTAAAATCCCGCTTACCCTCACACACTCTATATCTCCCAAAATTGAAAGGTGGACTAGGCTTTCCCAATTTTACCACCTATTTCCATGCCGCACAAATAGCGAATATCCCCAAATATCATACAAAACATGAAATCCCTCTTTGGGTAGCAATTGAAACAATTGATAGTAACCCAACATCCTTACTTAATCTAATATGATGTACCTCTTCTGACCATAAAATAATTGAAAATAAAATAACCAAAAATACAATGACCATTTGGGATAAATTTAAAATAACCAAAGGTTTGCAATCTCCACATACACCTTTAATATCATTTATCAGAAACCCCAAATTTTACCCAGCCCACACATACCCAAATACTTTAAAAAAATTGACCTCTGCTGGCCTAACACAATTAGCCTATTTTTTAACATTAACCTAATTCAAAACATTCCCTGAAATATGTGAACATCACAAACTCCCAGCTTCTGAACTCTTTCGCTACTTACAAATCAAAAACATTTTTGAACCTTATTTACATGATACTAATCAATTAAGTAATATGTCGCAATTCGAACGTATATGTAAACAAGACCCTCATACCAAAGGTCTTATTTCAATGTTATATAATCATCTGATCACTACTTCTGACTCAAAGCTACCTTCATATGTGGAAAAATGGGAGAAAGAACTTGGAACTAAAATCGACATTTCCGACTGGAATAAAGTCTGGACTAATACAAAAATATCTTCTCAAAATATAATTGCTTTGGAAACAAACTATAAAATAATCATGCACTGGTACTTGGTTCCTGTTAAAATTGCAAAATATGCTCCTCAATGCTCCCTATTAGGGATGAGCTTCGTGTTCGAGTCGAACATACGTTCGACTCGAACATCGGCTGTTCGATCGTTCGACGAAGATCGAACGATTTGGGCCGTTCGCGCCAAATTCGAGTGACGCGAACGGCCCACAATGCACTACGCCATCGCAGTGTCATCCAGGCGCTGTGATTGGCCAAGCATGCACTGTGACCCCGCATGCTTGGCCAATCACAGCGCCGGCAGCGAGGAGAGCAATGATTGGCCACAGGCAGGATGCCTGTGGCCAATTATTGCTGAGGGGGTTTAGTACACGCCCCACACTATAAAAGGCCGCCAGCGCGGCGGCCTTGTGTAGTGTGTTCCGGAGCAGGGAAAGAGAAGCATAGGCAGGGACAGTGTCATTTTTTTTCCTTTACTAATCCTGGATTCCTTGTGTTTAGGGACAAATAAGGATAGGTAGGGAGAGTGTCAGTGTGTTATTCTGTGCTAAACCTTGTTTGTTGGGACAGAGAGGTACAGTGAGGGAAAGTGTCAGTGTGCTATTCTGTGCTAAATCTTGTTTGTAGGGACAGAGTAGGACAGTGAGTGAAACTGACAGTGTGCTATTCTGTTCTAAACCAATCTTGCTGAACCATATTTTCAATCCTTGAATTTAGGGACAGAGAGGTACAGTGAGGGAAAGTGTCAGTGTGCTATTCTGTGCTAAATCTTGTTTGTAGGGACAGAGTAGGACAGTGAGGGAAAGTGTCAGTGTGCTATTCTGTTCTAAACCAATTTTGCTGAACCATATTTGAAATCCTTGAGTTTAGGGACAGAGAAGGACACTCGTGGAAACTATCAGTGTGCTATTCTGTGCTAAATCTTGTTTGTAGGGAGGGACAGAGTAGGACAGTGAGGGAAAGTGTCAGTGTGCTATTCTGTTCTAAACCAATTTTGCTGAACCATATTTGAAATCCTTGAGTTTAGGGACAGAGAAGGACACTCGTGGAAACTATCAGTGTGCTATTCTGTGCTAAATCTTGTTTGTAGGGAGGGACAGAGTAGGACAGTGAGGGAAAGTGTCAGTGTGCTATTCTGTTCTAAACCAATCTTGCTGAACCATATTTGAAATCCTTGAGTTTAGGGACAGAGAAGGACACTCGTGGAAACTATCAGTGTGCTATTCTGTGCTAAATCTTGTTTGTAGGGAGGGACAGAGTAGGACAGTGAGGGAAAGTGTCAGTGTGCTATTCTGTTCTAAACCAATTTTGCTGAACCATATTTGAAATCCTTGAGTATAGGGAGTAGGACAGAGAAGGACACTCGTGGAAACTATCAGTGTGCTATTCTGTGGTAAATCTTGTTTGTAGGGACAGAGTAGGACAGTGAGGGAAAGTGTCAGTGTGCTATTCTGTTCTAAACCAATCTTGCTGAACCATATTTGAAATCCTTGAGTTTAGGGACAGAGAAGGACACTCGTGGAAACTATCAGTGTGCTATTCTGTGCTAAATCTTGTTTGTAGGGACAGAGTAGGACAGTGAGGGAAACTGTCAGTGTGCTATTCTGTTCTAAACCAATCTTGCTGAACCATATTTGAAATCCTTGAGTTTAGGGACAGAGAAGTACACTCGTGGAAACTATCAGTGTGCTATTCTGTGCTAAATCTTGTTTGTAGGGACAGAGAAGGACAGTGAGGGAAACTGTCAGTGTGCTGTTCTGTGCTAAACCAATCTTGCTGAAGCATATTGCAAATCCTTGTGTTTAGGGACAGAGAAGGATAGGCAGGGGACAGTGTCAGTGTCATTGTTGCTAAGCCTCCTGCACAGTATACACCTGAAGGTAGCCCTTATTGCTGTTTTTCCCATCTCCCTGCAGGCCATCCATTAAAATGTCTGGAAGGCAAACAAGGAGAGGCAGACAGTCAGGAGGCAAAAAAAGAGGGCAAGCAGGCTCTGTGTCTGGGGGCAACAGTGCTGGTCGTGGACGCGGTGCATTGTCACCAGCACATGGCCATGGGACACGCTTGTCCTTCTTTTCGGCAGCTGGACATGTTGAGCCACATCATGCCGAAGACTTGGTAGAGTGGATGACCAAGCCCACCTCATCCTCCTCATCCTCTCTCACCCAGGCTCAGGGTACTGGCAAAGCAGCTGCCAAAGCGTCCTCTTCTCTGGTATCATTATCTTCATTAGTCAATCCTTCCCTAGACCCACCATGTCCTCCTCCTGAGGAGTCCCCCGAACTGTTTGAGCACAGTGTTGGGTACATGCTCCAGGAGGATGCCCAGCGTTTCGAAGGATCTGATGATGATACCCAGCTAGAGGAAGGCAGTAGCGTGAGAGCAGAGAGAGGGGATGCTCAAGAAGGACACCAATCTGGCAGTCATGCTCCAGCAGCTGCAGCATACTGCCAGATTGGCTCCAGTGATGAGGAGGGAGGGGATGATGAGGTCACTGACTCCACGTGGGTGCCTAATAGGAGAGAGGAGGAGGAGGAGGATGAGGAGGAGGCACATCTCCAACGAGGCAGGATGGCCTTGAGTGGCCAGCGTATGGGCAGCACACCGACGGAATCACACCGCAGAGCTCCGCCTGTGCAGGGCGCTGCCTCTGCCCGTCATTCAAAAAGTTCTTTGGTGTGGGCCTTTTTTGAGGCGAGTGCATCAGATCGCACAGCTGCTGTTTGCAACATATGTCTCAAGCGTATATCGCGTGGCCAAAACATCAGCCGCTTGGGCACCACATGCTTGATCAGACATATGTTGACCTGCCATGCAGCTCGTTGGCAAGCCTACCTTAAAGACCCACACCAAAGAACAAAGCTGACCTCTTCTTGCACCGCATCAGCTGGGATCTCCAACCCCACTATACCTTCAGTCCTCTCTGAAACCTGCTCTGAGAGGAATGAAGGTGTAGAATTAGGTGTGTCACAGCCAAGTACTTGCGGGCACTCTGCTAGCAGTACACCAACGTCCGATTCTAGCAGGCAAATTTCCCTGCCCCAGCTGCTGGACCGTCAAAAGAAGTTCACTCCCAGCCATCAACATGCCCAGCGGTTGAATGCTAGCTTGGCTAAATTGCTAGCGCTTCAACTGCTGCCTTTTCAGTTGGTAGACTCGGCCCCCTCCCGTGAGTTTGTGCAATGTGCGGTTCCTCAGTGGCAGGTTCCCAAACGCCACTTTTTCGCACGGAAGGCGATTCCGGCTCTCTACAGGCATGTGGAAGGCAATGTCTTGGCCTCGCTGGACAGGGCGGTCAGCGGTAAGGTGCATATTACCGCTGACTCATGGTCCAGCAGGCATGGACAGGGACGTTACCTTTCTTTCACGGCCCATTGGGTCACTCTTTTGGCAGCTGGGAAGGATGCAGGACAAGGTGCAGTAGTGTTGGAGGTTGTTCCACCGCCACGCCTCCAAAATGCTACTACTGGTTGTGACACACCTCTCTCCTCCACCCCCTCCTCTTCTTCTTCCTCCATGGCCTCTTCCTGTGGTTTGTCCTCGGAACCAGCGGTGCTCCGTAGGCGTTCAAGGGGCTACGCAAGTACGCAGGCAAAAAGATGCCATGCCGTGCTTGCGCTGGTGTGTTTGGGGGACAGGAGCCACACTGGGGCAGAGGTCCTGTCTGCTCTGCAGGGGCAGGCCGAGAGGTGGTTGACGCCACGCCAGCTTAAGCCAGGAATGGTGGTTTGCGACAATGGCACCAACCTCCTCTCCGCCCTCCGACAGGGACAACTGACCCATGTGCCCTGTATGGCTCACGTCCTTAACCTGGTGGTGCAGCGGTTCTTGGGCAGGTACCCGGGCTTACAGGATGTCCTGAGGCAGGCCAGGAAAGTCTGTGTGCATTTCTGCAGATCTTATAATGCCAGTGCTCGCCTGGCTGAGCTGCAAAAGGAGTTGAACCTGCCCAAGAACCGCCTTATATGTGACATGCTCACCAGGTGGAACTCAACGTTGGCCATGCTGCAGCGGCTGCACACGCAGCAGAGGGCCATCAATGAGTACCTGTGCGACTACGGCACCAGGACAGGGTCAGGGGAGCTCGGGTTTTTTTCACCACGCCAGTGGGGCATGATCAGGGATGCATGCACTGTCCTGGCACCATTTGAGGAGGCCACGAGGATGGTGAGCAGTGACAGTGCATGCATCAGTGACACTGTACCTCTTGTCCACCTGTTGGAGCACACGCTGCGTGGAATAATGGACAGGGCACTTGAGGCAGAACAGAGGCAGGAAGAGGAGGACTTCCTTGCCTCTCAAGGCCCCCTTTACCCAGACAGTGTTCCTTCTGTCCCACCCATCGCACAGGAAGAGGAGGAGGAGGAGGAGGAGGATTGTGTCAGCATGGAGGTGGAGGCTGGCACTCAGCATCATCAGCAGCAGTCTTTTAGGGATGATTTACAGTCCCAAGAAACCAGTGGACTTGTACGTGGCTGGGAGGAGGTGGCTGCGGATCATGTCGTCCTTAGTGACCCAGAGGACTCCGGACTGAATGCCTCAGCTAACCTACGCTGCATGGCCTCCCTGATCCTGCAAAGTCTGCGGAAGGATCCTCGTATTCTTCGGATCAAGGAGAGGGACCATTACTGGCTGGCCACTCTCCTTGATCCACGGTACAAGGGTAAGGTTGCGGACCTTATGTTACCGTCGCAGAGGGAGCAGAGGATGAGACAACTCCGGGAGGCCTTGCAGAAAGGTCTGTGCAACGCGTTCCCAGAGACTGGGAGGTTACAAACTCCTGGTCCTGGACAACGAGTTGCTGAGGCTTCGGGCAGTCAAAGAAGGAGTGGTGGGGAAGGTGGCCGTCTGACCGATGCGTTCAGACAATTCTTTAGTCCGCAGCCCCAAAGTATGATCGGTTCCAGCAACCATCGCCAGCGTCTGATATACATGGTGCAGGAATACCTAGGGGCAAGGTCAGACTTGGACACCTTCCCCACCGAAAATCCTCTGGCTTACTGGGTCTTGAGGATGGATCACTGACCAGAGTTTGCACAGTATGCAATTGAGCTACTGGCCTGTCCTGCATCCAGCGTTCTTTCAGAGCGCACATTCAGTGCTGCTGGAGGATTTGTCACGGATCACAGGGTGCGCCTGTCCACCGACTCGGTTGATCGACTGACTTTCATCAAGATGAACCAGTCTTGGATCACCACCAGCTACCACACACCTGATGCTGATATAACAGACTAATTGATTTTAAAATGTCACATCCCTTCAAGACTGATGCTGATGCTGAGTTCCTGTGCTGTTATGTTGACTAGCTATCCTCCTCCTCCTCCTCAATGATCCGATTAATGATGATAGCTTGGAAGATCATTTTGGTTTATGGGTGCCTCCACCAGTGGCTAAGGCCCAATTTTTCAGCCCCTGTTTAACAGGGGCGTGTAATTACAATTTTTGATGCAATACTTTGCAACAGGCCTCATTGCTGTGCTCCAAGTACAGTATCTGTGAGGGGTTGCAGTGTTGTGCCACCAGTGCCTAAGGCCCAATTTTTCAGCCCCTGTTTAACAGGGGCGTGTAATTACAATTTTTGATGCAATACTTTGCAACAGGCCTCATTGCTGTGTTCCAAGTACAGTATCTGTGAGGGGTTGCAGTGTTGTGCCACCAGTGCCTAAGGCCCAATTTTTCAGCCCCTGTTCAACAGGGGCATGCAATTATAATTATTGATCTAATAATTCACAGCAGGGCCCATTGCTGCGCCCACCAAGAGTAACTGTCAGGCCTTACAGTGTTGTGGCACCAGCACCACCATCACCACCACCACCACCACCAAAGGCCCAATTTTTCAGCCCCTGTTCAACAGGGGCATGCAATTATAATTATTGATCGAATAATTCACAGCAGGGCCCATTGCTGCGCCCACCAAGAGTAACTGTCAGGCCTTACAGTGTTGTGGCACCAGCACCACCATCACCACCACCACCACCACCAAAGGCCCAATTTTTCAGCCCCTGTTCAACAGGGGCATGCAATTATAATTATTGATCAAATAATTCACAGCAGGGCCCATTGCTGCGCCCACCAAGAGTAACTGTCAGGCCTTACAGTGTTGTGGCACCAGCACCACCATCACCACCACCACCACCACCAAAGGCCCAATTTTTCAGCCCCTATTCAACAGGGGCATGCAATTATATTTATTGATCTAATAATTCACAGCAGGGCCCATTGCTGCGCCCACCAAGAGTAACTGTCAGGCCTTACAGTGTTGTGGCACCAGCACCACCATCAAAGGCCCAATTTTTACTACCACTGATCAACAATTATATGTTATTACAATTCCTGATATAATAGTTGACAGCAGGGCGTTCCAGCACCCACCAAGAATAACTGTGAGTGCTTTCAGTGTTGTGCCAACACCAACACCTAAGGGGCCAATTTCTGCAGAGTATATACGGCAGGTCCCTACTTTCAAACATCCAACTTACAAACGACTACTACTTGCAAACGGAAGAAGACAACAGGAAGTGAGAGGAAATCTACCCCTTGGAAGGAAAATTCTCTCCTGTAAGAATTAATATGGGAGAAAGGTGTCTCCTCTCTACTGATGCTTTATCACCAATCCTTGTTTCAATAAAAACACCACATTTCAAAAACAGTTGTCATTGGGACGCAAAGTGAGGTGAAATGTTCTGAACAGGGGCACAGACAGCAAAAAAAATGTGACAGGGGTGATAACCGTTCCCTATGTTTTCCAAAAAGCTAAAAAAAAGGAATTTGGCATGGAGCTACACTTAAACAATGCAGCTGTTCAAAATTACAAACAGATTCTACATAAGAACAAACCTACAGTCCCTGTCTTGTATGCACCGCCTGTATACGGCTGTTCAGAGTATATAGGGCCTTTTTTATTTTGTGTGCGGGGTTCCCCTTAATATCCATACAAGACCCAAAGGGGCTGGTAATGGGCTGGGGTAGGGGGGGGTTGATGGGGTAGCTATGCCATTTTTCCTAAAGATTTTCATCCATATTACCGGGACCAGACATTGCATTAAAGCCGCAAGCAGTTTTAAATGGCTTTTTTTCCTTTAGAAATGTTATTTTGTGCAGGGACAGTTCTAAACATGGAAAACACGTGGCACTTCACAGGCATACTTTAGACACCCCCCAGGTACAATATTTAAAGGAATATTTGACTTTTTTTTTTTCACTTTATGCATCATTAAAATGACTGCTCACGGAAAACGTCCGTTTTTAAAACTTCTTTTTGCATTGATACATGTCCCCTTGTGCAGAACCCGGGTTCCCAAACTCTGTTTCGGACAATAACATGGATAATAGTCGTTATAATTAGCACTTTAGAATCCGAACGTTCGCATCCATTGTATTTAATAGGGTTCTAATGTTCGTGCGAACTTTCGGTCCGTTCGCGGGTTCTGGTGCGAACCGAACCCGGGGGTGTTCGGCTCATCACTACTCCCTATTCTGTTATCGTGGCTGTGGTGGTCTGGGAACGCACTTACATACATTCTGGGATTGTCCGATTGCAAAAAAGTTCTGGAATTAAATTTTCCTCATATTATTTAAAATATTTAAGATCATTCCAGACACGACTATTGCGCTTTTAAATATAAAACCAGTTCATATTTCTTACACTCAATTTAGGCTCTTTCTCCAGATCACCACAGCCGCAAAGCAAACCAATGCCAAAGCTTGGAAAACCAATACATTAATGATCTCTGAAGCTAAAAACAGAATAAACCAAGCAATGATCCCTTCCAAATCAGAAGCCATAACCAACTATACTATACAAAATTTTGAGAAAATATGGAATCCTTGGATGACGTATTTTCTTCCTACGATCCCTGACAATTCCCTATTAAGACCTTGATATACTATAATACTATAATATTATACAACAATATGAGTGGAAACAAGTACTAAACATAAACATTTATCTTCTGTACTAACTTAATAATATTCTTACACTATAGATGCTCCGGAGAACTTTCTTACCCTAGACTCTTTTCTGTCTTTCTTACCTTCATTCTTTCCCTTTTACTATTACTCTGTCCTTTTTTTCTATTTCCCTATTTGTTGTATTACCATATTTAAATGGTAATGTATTATACATAAATACTATATTTAGTTATTACTTACAATAATTATAAATTTTTGAAGTTTTTATTGAATTGGTTCATTTCCAATTAGCTTTCTTTCCATAGTGACTATATACTGTATTAATTGAATATGCCTGGAACTAAGTGTATTAGCACATATTTACATATTACATTTTTCAATTGTTTATATTAACTTAACATTTCATTCTCGAGTTGATTATCTGTTTATGTAAAATATCGAATCTTGAGATATGTATAATTCCATCCAATTTATTATCATATACTTACCGTATATACTCGAGTATAAGCCGAGGCACCTAATTTTACTACAAAAAAATGGGAAAACGTATTGACTCGAGTATAAGCCTAGGGTGTGCATCTGCATGCCTCACTGTGCCTCACTGTGTCCATGTGCATGCCTCACTGTGCCCATGCCTCACTGTGTCCATGCCTCTCTGTGCCCATGCCTCACTGTGTCCATGCCTCACCTCACTGTGCCCAAGCCTCACTGTGTCCATGCCTCACTGTGTCCATGCCTCACTGTGTCCATGCCTCACTGTGCCCATGCCTCACTGTGCCCATGACTAGACTGATGTTTAACATAGGAGTCTATGGAAGGGGTGCCCGGTTTAAAAAATTGGTGCTCCCCGGTCGTAGGTCCCCCAGACAACAGACTTTGCACACTTGTAGAGGATAAATGGGGCTACATGTGTGCCAGGTTTCGGGTCCAGGGGACCTACAACCGGCTGGTACCGGGTCCCCAAAGTCACCAGAGAAATTTCCATTTAACATGGGAGTCTATGGAAGGAGTGCCCGGCTTTGAAAAATCGGTGCTCCCCGGCCCTAGGTCCCCCGGACAACAAACTTTGCACACTTGTACAGGAAGAGTGGGGCTACATTTGTGCCAAGCTTGGGGTCCAGGAGACCTACGGCCGGCTGGTACCGGGTCCAAAAATGGCGGGAGATGAGACGCAATAAGGTGACTCGAGTATAAGTCGAGGGGGGCATTTTTAGCACAAAAAAATGTGCTGAAAAACTCGGCTTATACTCGAGTATATACGGTAACTAATATTACCATTTGTTGTAACTATTTATTACTAATTGTAACTGTCTTTATTATTTAATATTCAATAAACAAAATTGACAAGAAATATGTCCCTCCCAGGACATTGAACAAGTTCTCCACGTTCATTGACGTACAAAAATGTATCCGTAAGCTCAGTATTCAAAGACACTTTCTGACTCCATCCTCCAATATTGTTCCTACAATCCCAAAACTACTAGACGACCACGTACACACCGGGCTCGCTAATCCATCTCTGTTCAATCCCCCTGGAACTCTGGCTCCATCCATAAATGTCTTCCGCAGTTTGGTTTTACAGGCTGCCCAACAAAAAGATACACATGAATCCCAAAATCAAGGCAGGTTTGAAACAACTCTGTGAACAAAAAGACCTAATCATTCGTCCAGCCGACAAAGTTGCAGCCATTGTCGTGTTGAACAAAGTTAATTATGTAAAGAAATGGACAGAATTCAGGGGGATTCGGAAACTTATACCCCAATTCACACAGACCCTACTTTTCAATACAAGAAGGCTCTTGTTGAGTTAGTTGATGAGGGTTTTTCCTTGGGGATCTTAGACAAAAAGGAGAGGAGTTTCCTTGTGCCTGTTGCACCAAGGATCCCAGCCATATATTACCTTCCTAAGGTGCACAAAAACCCAGTCAATCCCCCTGGCCATCCCATAGTCAGTGGGATTGACTCAGTCACAACTAGGATAGGTAAATATTTAGACTTCCATCTTCAACGCTTGGTCAGACTCATGCCCTCCTATTTGAAGGACACTGGGGATACCATTAGATTACTCAAATCAGTCAGTTTCCAGGAAGGTATGATCCTGGCAATGGCTGATGTTGATGCACTTTACACGTGCATCTCCCATGAGTTAAGTTTCAATGCAGTGGAACGCTATTTATCCCTAAGTACCACTCTGTCTATCATTCAGCACAATTTCATCATGCAGCTTCTTAGGTTTGCAGCCAAACATAATTATTTTTGGTTCCAGAATAGCTTTTATTTACAGACCAAGGGAGTGGCTATGGGGGCTAAATTTGCCCCTAGTCTGGCAAATCTGTTCATGGCCAAATGAGAGGAGGATGTCGTCTATGCCCTCAGGAGGCCAGAATTGGTCCTTTGGACCAGGTATATAGTCGACATCCTCCTCCTATGGAAGGGTGACCATGAATCATTGAATGATTTCATGTCCTTACTCAACTCCAACGACAGAGGTATACGACTGAGCCATGAGGCTAGTTCTACCTCTGTACATTTTTTGGACCTTGAGATTAAGGTGGTTGATCACCACTTGGAGTTTACCACCTACTTCAAGCCTACAGACCGCAACGGGTACATCCCGGTTGATAGTTGTCACCACCCACAGTGGCTAAAGTCCGTACCCCGTAGCCAGTTTCTCTGGTTAAGGAGAAACTGTACTAGAGTAGAGGACTTTACCAACCAATCGGCCACTTTGAGGGACAGATTTGTGGAGAAGGGTTATGTAGCCAGTGACCTTGATGTTGAAATTGATCGGATCTCACGTAGTTCATTATTACAGATGAGAAGTTCAGATGGTCTTTTTTCACGACATACTCGGTTCAATCCAGGCAAATCAAAGAAATCCTCAAAAAACATTGGGGTGTCCTCCAAAATGACAGACTATTGGGACCGGCATCGCCGAAACGAGCTGGTGTAATTTTCAGGGGTGATAGATCTATTCAAGGTCAGATCGCGCCTAACATCATTGACCCCCCCAAAAGGGTCACGTTTTTTCAAGACTGCAAGGGTTACTTCCCCTGCCACAGGTGTAATGTGTGTTTGTATAACACCAGCGGCAGACGTAAAAGTGAGACGTTTCAGTCAATAGTTACCTTACAGGTGTACCGGAGGAAGCGTTTTACTACGTGTGCTACACAGCACATTGTTTACCTTCTGACTTGCCCCTGCAAAAAACAATATGTAGGGCGTACTATTAGGACCTTCACCATCCGGGTTAATGAACACATAGCCAATATTAAGAAAGGCAAGATTAATCACAGTGTTCCCCATCATTATCTACAACACCACAATCGTGACCCGTGGGGACACAATTTTTTGTGTTGGCTGATTTGTTCCGCACTGGAGAGGAGAGTCCCGTGTACGTGGAGTGTCTCGCCTTGAAACCTATTGGATTCATGAGCTAAGTACCTACTCGCCATTTGGCACAAATGTATAGTGGGATATTAATTATTTCATCAATTTGGCTAGTACCGTCTATGTCATATATGTCGGCCAGTGTGTCTCTTTTCAGGTTTCGCTGCCATACATGACTTTGGTATAGATGTCATCTGTCACTATTTCTGATTCATGTGTATTTATTTGTATTTTTCCTATGTTTTGCATGTTTGTATTACTATATAAGGCCGTCTGATCTTTTCTAGGATGTATTGCCAGCCCTATTAGATTACCACAGGTCTCGTTTTTGTCTGGATGGTTGAAATATTGTTCATCTCCACGAGATGGCACAGTTTCATTCCCGTCTGGACATTACGTAGATCTGGCCTATCAGGACACACGTTCTAATGCGGCCATCTTCCACTGGGCTCCACTGGGCTGTGCGCTGCACTCCATCGGCGCGTGGTCACATGACGGTCGCGACGTCCCTTGTACGTCGTGACGTCACGCTTGCGGCCCAGTGTTATGCTAGTCACATGTGCTTGGAAACAAAAAGTGTAGCGCTAATCAAAAAAATGAACAAGAATGCATGACGCACTCAAATGAGTATATAAAAACGGTGCAATATAAAAAAAGACACTCAAATATTAAGTAAAAACAGTAAGAAGTCCTCATATATACAAAATGTCTATATGTGAAATACAAGTGAAAACTTGTGCAACTGAGTGTCCTAAAGTAATTCAAAAATGAAGGCAATGGTGAAATTCAAAAGTGGGTGAAGACTTTGAAGGGAAAGGTGACGGTGAGAAGATGAAGAGAACCACCACCAATAGGTAAGGAGCTTACCAGATAGTTTGAACCCAGAGGAACATATGTTCAGTGGGTCAAACGGGCTTGATGTGGTGGAACCACGATGGAACCTGGACAATCTGTATGCTGCAAATTGCTGTGCTGGAAATGGCCAAACATCAACATAGAGAGAGAAACCGCAGAAGAAAGATGACCTCTTAGCAGATAACCTCATATGCAGTAGTAGTCCGGGAAAATCCCAGTCAATATGAGCAGGTAAGTATCATGTAATAGAGAAAAGAAACAGCCACATAGCGTAACTCTGTATATAAATCAAAATTTAATGTAGTGGAAACACTTACATTTAAGTTGATATAAAAGCGCTTTGCAAAGAATGTGGCAACAATGGAGTCCTCTCCGATGCGTTTTGTCTCCTAGGACATCATCTGGGGTGTCCCTCCACTGTTGCCCCCCTTGTATATATAGGAAAAGTGACCCCAATCAAGAGAGTTCCTCCCAAGAGCTCCAGAGTTTGATACAGAAGGGTTTTGATTGCAATATTCTGAATCAGAAGGAGAAAGCATTTTTAATTCCTAAAGCACCAAGAATACCCACCATTTACTACTTGCCCAAGGTCCACAAGGACCCACTCCACCCACCAGGCCGGCCTATCGTGAGTGGGATTGATTCCATCACCTCACGCATAGGTCGGTACATAGACCATTTTCTACAGCCACTGGTCAGACAGACACCTTCCTATCTTAGGGACACGGGTGCCACCATCAGGTTGCTAGAAAATGTTGACATACGGGACGACTACATTTTAGTCACAGCTGATGTGGCCTCATTATACACTTGTATACCACAAGAAAGGGGCATCGAAGCTGTTAAATACTTTTTGGACAAGGAACCATCACTTGCTCCGTTCCAATGCAAATTCATTATAGAGCTTTTGGAATTCGCTACAAAACATAGTTATTTCTGGTTCAACCAGTGATACTACCTACAACTATGTGGCGTGGCTATGGGCGCTAAATTTGCCCCTAGCCTCGCCAATCTTTTTATGGCCAAATGGGAGGAGGATGTCGTCTATGCCACAGACACCCCCTCTTTGGTGTTGTGGGCCAGGTACACAGATGAAATCCTCCTCCTATGGAACGGCAGTTTGTCCTCTCTCGAGACATTTTTTGACCATCTCAATGCCAACGATAGGGGTATTTCATTAACCTATGAGGCTAACATGGAGAAGATTCATTTTCTAGATTTGGAAATCAGAATTGTCAACAGACAGTTTGAGTTCCAAACTTTTTTTAAACCTACTGACCGTAATAGGTTCATCCCCATAGATAGTTGTCATCATCGTTCATGGTTGGGGTCAGTCCCCCGTAGCCAATTTTTGAGGTTACGTAGAAATTGTACAAGTACTGAGACCTTTAAAACACAGGCTAATGTTTTGAAACAAAGATTTCTAGACAAGGGCTCTAACCCTATTGAGATTGACCAAGAATTACACAATACTTTGGATATTAGGAGAGAATCTCTTCTAAAAGTCAAGCCCAAAAGAGAGGCAGATGACAGTTTCAAGTGGGCCATGGTAACGTCCTTTTCTATTCAACACAAACACATCAAAGCTATCATGGCCAAGCATTGGGGCATTCTTCAAAATGACCGTGTTTTGAATTCAGTTATACCTGATAGGGCTAAGGTTATTTTTAGGGGAGCTCCCACTCTGCAGAGTAGGATAGCACCCAACATTATTAATCCTCCTGTTCGCCCATCTTTTTTTCATCATCTCGTGGGTTTTTATCCGTGCAAAAAATGCACAGTGTGTCAGTACAACATTTCAGGGAGGAGCAAAACTTTGGAGTTTACATCTACCATCACCCATAAGAAATATCCCATAAAAAAGTTTTGCACATGCGCCACCAAGCATGTGGTGTATTTGATCACATACCCATGTGGCAAACAATATGTGGGCCGTACTATCCGTACCTTTTCAGTAAGGGTGGGAGAACATATTGCCCTTATCAAAAGTGGGGACACTAAGCATACCGTGCCCAGACACTACAAATTACACCATGATCGTAACCCAAAGGGCACCCAGTTTCTGGTTATTGACCAGTTCATTCCACCCTGGAGGGGCGGAGCTATGACTAGGGGGGTCTCCCAATTAGAGACTTTTTGGATATACGAACTACAGTCCCACACACCATCAGGTCTAAACGTTGAGTGAGATATCAATTCATTTATCAATAAATCTTAATGAACATCGGGCATTGCTAAATGGGGGTACTCTAACTTTTTTCCATTCTTTTTTTTTTTTTTTTCATTCTTTATTCCCTCTTTTTATATGTATTTTTATATGTAATTTTATATCATACATTTTATGTATAAGAGATTTTTATACATGTAATATGCTCTATAACTGAGTCACTGTCTATGCCAGATAGGTCTATCATAATGTTTATGACCCATACAGGAGAGTTCATTTCACGGGCATTCTCATGTGATTATACCAGCAACCGTGAGGTTTTCACCTAGGGATGCGATTATAGTATTTTGCTGACAGTGTAATTTTTTATATATATTTATGCATATATTTTATATACGGTTTTTACTTAATATCTAATAGCACCTTTAACAGGATTGGCTAATGTTTTTACATAACCTTTTTCCTATTATATAAGTTTTTTTTCTTTATTATACAATTTTTTACAATTTTTTATCATTTATGTTGACCATTTTAAGAGTGGCGATATATATGTCATATTTGACCCAATTAAGGTACTTCCCCTTTAAGTTCTCTGTTTTTCGGATTAATACACTGCATCAGGCTTTCCCGGAGCGAGGCTTGGAACTCATCATGTCACATGTCTCTGCAGCCAGGACGAGGCTTGGATACAACATCCACACAGTGAGAGCTTCCTGGCATTCAGTCAGGGAGTTGCGTGATACCAGAGACCAAAACAAGGCTTGGCCTTGTCAGAGGCACCCAGATGGAGGCTTGGAACACAAGCCCGGCGGCCATCTTAGGAAAACCAGGAAAAAATGCCATTTCCACTGACAATGCGGCCGGGGATGAACTCTCTTGATTGCTTCCACAGTGAGAGCTTCCTGGCATTCAGTCAGGGAGTCACATGATATCAGAGACCAAAACAAGGCTTAGCCTTGTCAGAGGCACCCAGATGGAGGCTTGGAACACAAGCCCGGCGGCCATCTTAGGAAAACCAGGAAGTAATGCCATTTCCACTGACAATGCGGCCAGGGATGAACTCTCTTGATTGGGGTCACTTTTCCTATATATACAAGGGGGGCAACAGTGGAGGGACACCCCAGATGATGTCCTAGGAGACGAAACGCGTCGGAGAGGACTCCATTGTTGCCACATTCTTTGCAAAGCGCATTTATATCAACTTAAATGTAAGTGTTTCCACTACATAAAATTTTGATTTATATACAGAGTTACGCTATGTGGCTGTTTCTTTTCTCTATTACATGATACTTACCTGCTCATATTGACTGGGATTTTCCCGGACTACTACTGCATATGAGGTTATCTGCTAAGAGGTCATCTTTCTTCTGCGGTTTCTCTCTCTATGTTGATGTTTGGCCATTTCCAGCACAGCAATTTGCAGCATACAGATTGTCCAGGTTCCATCGTGGTTCCACCACACCAAGCCCGTTTGACCCACTGAACATATGTTCCTCTGGGTTCAAACTATCTGGTAAGCTCCTTACCTATTGGTGGTGGTTCTCTTCATCTTCTCACCGTCACCTTTCCCTTCAAAGTCTTCACCCACTTTTGAATTTCACCATTGCCTTCATTTTTGAATTACTTTAGGACACTCAGTTGCACAAGTTTTCACTTGTATTTCACATATAGACATTTTGTATATATGAGGACTTCTTACTGTTTTTACTTAATATTTGAGTGTCTTTTTTTATATTGCACCATTTTTATATACTCATTTGAGTGCGTCATGCATTCTTGTTAATTTTTTTGATTAGCGCTACACTTTTTGTTTCCACGCTTTTTACTATTTGTCTACTTGTTGTGTTAGCAGCTTATCCAGAGGGCAGCGCGGAATTATTTTGTATGCTAGTCACATGTGCTTGGCCCGTGAGCGTGTGTGCGTGTCGCGGTGCGTGTAGTGTAGCGTGTAGCGTAGCGACCTGGCACACGCGGTGTTATGTCCATCTGGGTTTTGGCGCGACAGTTGTTACACTACTGCAATGTAGGCTGGGCCTCTTTTTAAAGGCGGGCCACGTGTGGTGCTGTGACGCTGGACACTCTCCATTCTGTCAATACTCATTCAGTTGGGTTCCCACCAGGGGTCAGTACCAAGTGTTTTTATTGGCTACTTATTTGTACAGCCCGGCCAATACGGAAGAAGGGGCAACAACGTGGGCGTTAATCACTGCGTATCTTTGCCCCCTCCCGCCTTTTTGCAGTTTTTTTTAAATATTGTGCTATTTGCTGGATTAAGATTACTTCCGGGTTCAAGACATAAGTCATGGCTGACCTGGGAAGGATCTCTCAATGATTTGGTTTCATTGGTCCATGGTTGGTGGCTGCGAGCTTAGTAGGCCATGTGGCTGGCTCTCCTCCAATCATGGCCCTGCATTTTGAAACTTGACTGATTGGTTCGTTTTTAGTTTAGTTTGGAGTGTTTATTATAAATGCATGTGCAATATGGGGGAGCAGGTAGTAGAAGTCCTACTGGTGCGAAACGCGTAGGGCTTGGTACGCCACTCCCCATATTGCTTTTTATTGTTACTTGATCACTTTTAATATTTTTGTTGGTTTTATTACATTAAAACCCAAATTATCTTTTGACCTGCACCATTGGAGCACCGTTTTTCTTTCTCCTTGCATGTTTTGGCGTGTTACTTTTTTTGAGCTGTTCCATCGTGCCCTTCACTGACCCCTTCAGGGGTTCTTCCCATTCGAAGCTGTCTCAACATCCGTTGAAAACAGGGTGGATACTCTGTGAGCTCTGTGTTGTTCCACAAGTCTAGGATACCATCCATCCAGGATCCTCAACCATGGACTGTCGGGTTTAATGGCCATGTTCGTGGTTCCCACTACCCAGAGTCGCCAGACAAGTTAAGCCTATTCGCTGTTGGGATTTCCTATGCCTGAATGATCTGCTGTCGCTGACAGGTAGATCCACTGGTTTTGGTAAGCGTATTCCATCTTCTCTTACTCAATTGAAAGAAAGTTCCTCGTGATGATCCATGTGGCTACACGTTCATCTTCACCGTTACTTCACATGTTATGTTGATGGACATTTTCATATCATATTTTTCCTCATGTGGACTTATTAGCACATTCATATTCACATTAACTTGGTTTTATTGTTTATATTTTCACTGTTTACAGTGCCGGTTCAGACTATCGCGACTTGGGATCCGACTTGTGTCGCCCCAAGTCACGCGACATGAGAAATTACATGTTAGTCAATGAGAGCCGTCTTAATGTACACTACTGAAGTCGCTCCGACTTCAGAAAAGGTTCCTGTACTACTTCAAAAAGGCGACTTGTACCCATTGATTTCAATGGAAGTCGCCTCCAAGTCGGTTCCCCCGTCTTAACTGAAGCAACTTTCCAGGAAGTGAAAATTGTTTTCTAAGGCAAACCCCTCCCTCCCACAGAGCAGATTATTATGTGATTGGCCACTGGCAAAGTCGCCTGTCCTGGAGGCGACTTGAAGTCGCGTTGTAAGTCGCTCCAAGTAGCGCTGAAGTCGCGCTCATGTCGTCTCCAAGTTGCCTTGAAAAGTCGCGCTGGAAGTCGTGTTGCCCCAGTGTGAACCGGCACTCAGTGGTTATATTCACTTAGTGAGATATTTATTTTTCTCCTTGAATCACCAGCGCTACATTCATATTCCCATCACTTTTTGAATTCTTGTCACATTCTTGTGTAGCTGCTTATTTTTTGTTTTTTTGTTTGTTTTTTAGATAAGCACAATATGTTTCCCTTTTTTCTCAGTATCAGTGTGTTTAAGGTAGGACAAAAAAAACAAAAATGCACACTATTGCTTCTGGGCTGTACTACAGGTACAGGTACATACAAAAACTAACATACATATATGTGGTATTGCTACAATTGTCAGGAGCAGGAGAATTATTTTTTGTTCTTTGGTGGTGGTTTATGGTAGTAACAAGGAATATACAGCTAAATTAACCACTTCAGCTCCAGAAGGTTTTACCCCCTTCCTGACCAGGCAATTTGTTACGATACGGCACTGCGTTCCTTTAACTAATTTCTTCATCAATTTAAGTCAATATGTATTCTGCTACATATTTTTGGTAAAAAATCCCAATAAGCATATATTGATTAGTTTGCGTAATAGTTTTAGCGTCTACAAACTATGGGATATTTTTATGGAATTTTTATTTTTTATTTTGTTACTAGCAATGCGGAGGACAAATTGGACACCTAAGTGACACTTTTGACACTTTTTGGGGACAAATGACATTATTACAGTGATCAGTGCTAAAATGCACTGTTACTGCACTAATGACACTGTCAGAGAAGGGTGATGAAACTAAGAATGCAGGGTGGGACTTTAAATGAGGTACGCAGTCCAAGTGGTTAATGGGATTGGTATTTATTATGTGTAAATTTTGAGCAATAATACAAATTCATGATCATTGACGCAACATACCTTCTATATCATACATAGAGAGCATAAATGACATATATCCATGGGGAAGAAATTGTGGGTATATTACCTCTTGACTTCCCATTATTTTAAGGACTAAATACCAAATTGTATACTTAAGAACATTTACACATCAATTAATTGATTACAAAAGATACATGATTTGTATAAAACAGTAAAAGCACATGATCAGTTAAAACATAATGTGAAAGCCCGACGCGTTTCATGGAATTACATCCATTCTTCAGGGGCAATCATGTGTAAATCTGTAACAAAGTAAATATAAAGAAAAAGAATTGTATGAGATATATGCGTCCTAGGGTAACTGTCTCAAAAAAGGAGGCTAAATGGGGGGAAGAAAAAAACACACCCCACCATTTATTATGATATACTCACAAAAATACTGTCTGCAAGAGGTGCGGAACACATGGCTGTAAACCCTTAAAAAGGGGCGTCTTATCCGGGAGCTGTGGTTGCGAGAACCGCGGAACAACCGAAACAGGGCAACAAACAGGGGCGCAGGATACCCAGCAGAACAATCTCCAGATAGTGACAATAGTTATGTCCTATGATGGTCTTGAGAGACTGAATGAAAATTAAATCTATGTATAACCAATATAAATGACAAAAATTATTGAGTTTTTTAAGGTTTCACAATTAGGTATTTCATAATTTCAGTTCTAAACCACATATATAGGTTTTTTATTTGCTCATATCGTTTTTTAATAGGTGGGTACCCCAGCACTCATTGATAAATTTATTTGTGCTCTCCAATCCTTTTGGTTGGAGACACACATGTTATGATACATGCATTGTTTATGTACCCCCACTGATAAGATTTTTGTCATTTATATTGGTTATACATAGATTTAATTTTCATTCAACAGTCTCTCAAGACCATCATAGGACATAACTATTGTCACTATCTGGAGATTGTTCTGCTGCGTATCCTGCGCCCCTGTTTGTTGCCCTGTTTCGGTTGTTCCGCGGTTCTCGCAACCACAGCTCCCGGATAAGACGCCCCTTTTTAGGGGTTTACAGCCATGTGTTCTGCACCTCTTGCAGACAGTATTTTTGAGTATATCATAAATGGTGGAGGATTTAGCCTCCTTTTTTGAGACAGTTACCCTAGGACGCATATATCTGATACAATTATTTTTCTTTATATTTACTTTGTTACAGATTTACACATGATTGCCCCTGAAGAATGGATGTAATTCCATGAAACGCTTCGGGCTTTCGCATTATGTTTTAACTGATCATGTGCTTTTACTGTTTTATACAAATCATGTATCTTTTGTAATCAAATAATTGATGTGTAAATGTTCTTAAGTATACAATTTGGTATTTAGTCCTTAAAATAATGGGAAGTCAAGAGGTAATATACCCACAATTTCTTCCCCATGGATATGTGTCATTTATGCTCTCTATGTATGATATAGAAGGTATGTTGCGTCAATGATCATGAATTTGTATTATTGCTCAAAATTGACACATAATAAATACCAATCCCATTAACCACTTGGACTGCGTACCTCATTTAAAGTCCCACCCTGCATTCTTAGTTTCATCATATTCAAAGGGATGGAGGCATGACTGGGTTCCTGCCTCATTCAAAGTCCCAACACAAGCACTTTTTTTACTACTGTCAGGGAAGGGGTTAACACCAGGGGTGGTTAAAGGGTTAAGTGGGTCCCTAGGGGGTGCTTTCTAACTGTGGGGGGGGGGGGGGGGCTTTGACTAAGGAAAACAGGGCTTAGCAGAAACACAAGATTTCCATTTTCCCCGCTGACAGAATGGCGATCTGCCTTGTTTACATAGGCAGACTGACGTTCTGCCTCTCTTTAGAACGATCAGCGGGTCCCGGCAGACAGCTGATTGGTTCCCGCTGTGTCCAATCCGGTGGCGCACGTGCGTCTCAGAGCTGAAGAAACAGATCATGCACAGATACGTGATTTTACGCTTAAGGGCTGCCCTGCCGCAATATATGAATGTGGGGCAGTCCTTAAGCTGTTAAAACATTTTTTTTTTTTTTTTTTTGATACGTTTTTTATTGCAAACGTATACCGAAGTACATAAAGATAATAAATGCGGTCGCAGCCGCTACATAAAATACAGATGTATATTATAATGGCCTCAAATATAAGCTCAAACAATATAATGAAGCAGAGAGTTAAAGCAAATTCAGAGTAGAGATAAGTAAATCAAGCAACTAGGTACTTCAAGAAGATAATAATAAAATATCAAAGAGGAGTGTACCTGATTAGATAAAATCTAATCAAAAAAAAAAATCTTAAATATATAACAAACCTAGAGGAGTTAAAACATTTTTATTTTACTATTTTGGCCCAGTTTTCCTTTGATAAAAATCAGGAGATATCCTCTACCATTTACCACAAAATGAAAGCCCAATGTGTCCTGAAAAAAAATAATAAGGTATAATCGACCTGGATGCACAAAGTAGTTGTGGGAATATGTACAGTTTTACATGTTACATGTCAAAGCTGCAAAATTGTGTTTAGGCATTAAGATTTGTTTTACCCTGTGAAGGCGTTAATCATATTCTACATACCAGCTAGAATTTTAACTCTATCCTTCCTAATCCCTCGTATTCTAAAATGCATGCCTCAATATTCTAGGCATCTTCCTGAAGTAAAAATACCACTTGTATACTCACGTTATAGGTTTAAGATTCAAATCAGGAAACTGATAAAAAAAAAAAAGTGACATCCATATAAAGTATTAAGGGCCAATTTATTTTTATTTTTTTAACAACAAACATGTTATACTTGCCTGCTCTGTTTAGTGGTTTTGCACAGAGCAGCCCCTTCTCGGGTCCCCCATTGGTGCTCTCCTCCCTCCTGCCATGTACCCTTATAGCAATCGGCTTCTTTTGGGGGTACCTAAGCAGGCTTGCTTCCAAGCCACTGCTCTGTGTGTCCATTCACACACTGAGCATGGATCAGCCCTACCCCCACTCTCTCATTGGCTCACTGGCTGTGATTGACACTGCTGTCTTAGCCAATGAGGAGGACAAGACCCACAAGAGCCTCTGCTGTACATCGCTGGATCAAAATGGGGCTCAGGTAAGTATTAGGGGGCTGGGGGGCTGCTGCATACAGAAGGATTTTTACCTTCATGCATAGAATACATGAAGGGAAAAAACCTTGAGCCTTTACAACCATTTTAAAATGGAAAAAAAATGCATTGGGTAAACAGTGTGTTTAGGAGTCCCTGCTGAAGTCCTATTATCTGAATAAAGCAGGGTTTAGCCCTGTTTCACACTGCTGCGTTTTGACATGTGAATTTGACATGTCAAATCGCATGTCAAATCGCTGGCATTTGCTGGCAATGACACCGTCCTTATCCGTGCGACGCCGCATCTGCGTCGCTGCACCGTTTTAAAAAAGTCGTTTCTGTACTACTTTTTGCGATTTCGGCCAGCGATTTACATTAACATCTGCAAAGATGTCTGTAATCGCTGCAGAAATCGGAACTGCCAGCAGGAGTGAAATCGTGCGAGTTCAGCTGAACTCGCACAGCTTCACTCCCGCAGCCCAGTGTGAACCTGGGCATACACAGAGTTTTTTTCACTAAACCAGTGATTTGAACAAAAAAAAAACTTGACAGATCCCTGCATCCACTCAAGCAATGCAGATGTGGGAATCTTCCCGGCTGCACTGTTATATTCTGACAGCGAGGGCTACACCCCATAGGAATACACAGATCAGCACTACAGCCATTGTCTGCAAGTTCTGATGAAATGCTAGTTTTCCAGCAGGACTGTTTGAAAGGGAGGGTTACACATGCACTGAAAGTCAGCCAGTTCCTGTTGAACCTGCTGAATTTTGATATGCGTATACCCAGCTTAACTCATCTGCACATACTTCCATGGCCTTGTGTAATTTTTCCTTGTCAAAAATATTTTGTTAAATATAATAAGTTAAATACAGTAAATTAAGTACTGTACATTATACAATTCAAAATTATTATATAATATTCATATGTGGTTACAAATATAGTGTTGATTAGGATATAAGGAAGTGTGAAAAGTTAAAGCAATAAATTAACAATTATGTGTTCAACCTAAGGAGATGTAGAAATCTAAACAGTAAATGATTCTAATAGCTATGAGTAACTGAATAAAGATTTCCTGAGCAAACTTGGGTTAATGGATTGCCTTTCAAAACTGATACTATATTCGTAACCTATGGAACTTCAAAATCATAAGGAATAAGGAGAGACAGAGTAGAAAAGAAAAGTGAAGAGTAAATAGTAAAGAAGAAGTAGTGGGGAGGGGTCCACCGGGTCGTTTCAGAAGTCACAGTCAGACCTGTATGATCAGTATAACTTCAAATCATCTACCATGGCATTAAAACAGTCACACAGTGTGAAAGGAAAACCAATTCTGATCCAAAACCGTGTAAGAATGTCAAAAGAATGTGTGCTAATGAACATATGTGCTGGGTGCAAAGAAGAAAAAAGCATATAGACAAGGAGGTAAAGTGAATCCTGCAACATGAGCTTGAAGTTACCTTGGAGTGTGGAAGAAAAAAAAACAAGGAACCTCTCATCAGGTGGAAATCTGTGGAGTGAGGCTGCCCAGGTGATCCCGGGCTATTACGCCCCCAATTGTGGACATATAGCCCGGGATTGCACCCAGCACATATTTTCATTAGCACACATTCTTTTGACATTCTTGCACGGTTTTGGATCAGAATTGGTTTTCCTTTCACACAGTGTTCACCACCAATATCACCAATATTATATTCAGCTGATTTGCCAACATCGGCCAATAACATTCAGCCGATTTGCCAATATCGGCCATTAACCCCTTTTTTATAGGTTCATTTATTAGCACCCATCACACCAGTTCCTATTATCATTGACCTGCACATCACCACACACACACCTCCCCCTCCACCCCTTCTTCCTCCCTTCCCCTCCCCTCCCCCACACATACCCCATCTTGGCTTTCAGGTTCATTTTTCATATTTTTCTCTCAACATCTTGATTACTTTCATCTTTTCATTTTTTTCTTTTTTTCCCCAGCACTTGCCTTTGTTCTCTGCCTGTGCCATCCTCTCAGTTTGGCACTGTGTTGTGGTTGTCCGGGTTCCTCCTTGACTGATGTCCCATGCCATCTTCTCCTTGGCTCTCCTCTCGATTGCCAGGGCCGTGGAAGTGTTTTGGGGGCCCATCCCCGCCTCAACCCCGGGGGAGACAGTTCATCCAGGACCACCACTCCATGGCATATTTGAAACGCTTGGGTCAACCCTACTTTGGGCTTTGCCATTGGTAATGTACTAGACCATCCTGATTCTGTTTTTTTTTTTAAGTCAATAATTTTTATTGAAAATTTTAAATTTTAACAACATATGTATTATAAGAAAATATACACAGTTTCCGATATACACGTTCATATTTCGTAAATATTCAGTGCATTGAAGCATCTATTTAATATTTCATAAGTTCTTGGGCCAGATAGACCAACAATTGTCAAATTTTGAGCATTTCAAAGAATTGATAGCAATCAGTCTTTCAAATGTGTAATTCCTGTGCACCGCTGTTGTTACATCAGATAAGTTTATGGCCTTGCTAGATTTCCAGTTACGTAGGATCAGTGAGCGTGTTTCTAATAGAATGTGTGTTATGACTGGTCTGAAGCTATGGTGGAAGTGATCTATGTTTAAGTGTAAGATTGCTAAAGCGGGGTCTGGTGCCGTGATTATGCCTGTCAGAGATGAGATTAATTGGAAAACTTGGTTCCATAGGCTTTTAATATTTGGGCAGTTCCAGAACATATGTAGTAGATTCCCCGTTTGACCACATTCTCTCCAACAGCTAGGTGATGTACCTGGAAAATACTTTGCTATCCTGAACGGAGTATAGTGCCACCTGTTTGCCATTTTAATCGCCAATTCCCAGTGTTTTACGCAGTGGGAAGCTTTGTGTACTTCTTTGAATGTGTGTTTCCATTGATCTCCTGAGAAGGAGGTACCCAGGTCTACCTCCCACTTTGTCATTGCTACAGTTTTGTGAAAGGTTAGTTTATCTTGTAGTATGTTGTAGAAGAATGATATGCCTTTCGTATCTAATTTGGCTGTGGAGAAGAATTGCCAGACTTTGCTTGGAAGTGCTACGGTTGGTGTTTCCGTGTAGTGTAGGAGATGTGTGATTTGCAGACATTTGAACAACTTGTCGTTTGTGAGGTGGTATTGTGTCATAATTTGGTTCACAGATTTGTGTCTTGTACCTTCATATAGGTCCAATATGTGTGTTATACCCTGGTCAGTCAGGTCTGCCACCTTCAACAATGGTATTTTGGCTTCTAACAGCTTCAGGGGTAGTTTGAAGTCAATGTCCTGGCTATCTTGGTGATTTCGTTCTAGGAATAACCTCCATGTCTTAATGGAAGTCTGCATTGGAGGTGATAGAATAGTCGTGTCCCATCGAGCCCATCTGTCTCCAAGAAGTAATAGCTTTAAGTCTTTTGTCGGTGAGTAAGCTTTTTCTATCTCTACCCATAGTGGTGCGTCGGCGTTCTGTAGCCAATATTTAAGTTGATCTAGTCTTACCGCCCATAGGTAGTCATAAATGTCTACTAAGCCCGCCCCCCCTATTAGTTTGTGGGATAGCAAATTGTTTCGTGAACATCTAGCTTTCTTTCCATTCCAGATATATTTCCAACCTAGATCTGATAAGTTCTTAAGATAATGGAAGGGAATATGCAGTGACAAGGTGCGGAATACATATAATATTTGCGGCAGTATCAACATTTTATAAGCAGAGATTCTACCCATCCATGATATTTCCTTTTTCGATAAATCCCTGAGTTGAGCTTCCAGCTTGGCTATCAGCGGGGACATATTGGCTTTGGCGAGTGCGGAGATCTTATTTGTGATTATAATACCTAGGTAGGTGATGCCTCCCGTGCTCCATGTGTATGGAAGCAGCTTTTGAAGAGCACGTTTTGCGTGGGGTTGTACTCCTAAGTCCAGTATTAGGGATTTAGTGAAATTAACTTTATAGTAGGAAATCTCCCCAAAGGTAGTGAGGATTTTGTGTGCTTCTGGTAGGGACGTTAGCGGAGTGGTCAAGAGTAGGATTACGTCATCCGCAAATAAATTGATGGTGTGATTGCCAGAGCCAAGCCGGAAGCCCGTAATCAGGGGATGTGAGCGGATAGCTTCAGCCAAAGGTTCAATCATTAGTTTAAAAATGGTCGGAGACAGGGGGCAACCCTGTCTGGTCCCGTTCGAAATTTTAAATGGTGTAGACAGGAGGCCTGCAGAGTATACCTGTGCAGACGGTGAGGAATAGAGCGCTAAGACAGCATTTAGTATGTTCCCTTTGAAGCCAAACTTATTCAATACAATTTCCCTATAAGTCCAATGGATTCTGTCGAACGCCTTCTCTGCGTCTATAGAAAGCAGCATAGAAGGCGTTCAGGTTTTTTCAGCATAGTGCATCACATTGATAATTCTCCTTGTTGCATCAGAAGTCTGTCTCCCCTTCACAAATCCCATCTGGTCACGCTGAATGAGTAAAGGTAGGATATTCATCAGTCTTTTGGCTAACAGTTTTGCATAGACTTTGGTATCAGTATTGAGAAGGGATATAGGCCTAAAGTTTGCCGGAGTGTTGGGGTCTTTACCCAGTTTTGGTATTGTCACTATATGTGCTCTCAGCATCTCTTGTGGCAAAGTTGCAGAGTCTGCAGCTTTGTTGAAGACCCTGGACAAGTGGGGCGATACGGTAGATTTAAATGTTTTGAAATATTCGTTAGAGAATCCATCGGGGCCAGGTGACTTTCCATTTGGTAGGGAGTGTATAGTTTTTTCCACCTCTTGGGGTATGATTGGTGCATTTAGATCGGAAAGCTGTTGTTCTGATAGGGAGGGGAGATGTAGCTTCTGTAGAAACGTTTGGATTTTGTCTATATTAGGTTGTGGGGTATTGGGATCCCTATGCAAGTTGTATAATGAGCTGTAATATTCTGCGAAGTGGTTCGCTATATCTTGGGGGTTGACAATTTTGTGTGGTGAGGTGGGGTGATTCAGATAAGCTATTCTAGTTTTAGTACGAGCTGCTTTTAGTCTGTTCGCTAGGTATTTGCCTGCTCTATTGGCATTGGAATAATAGTTAAGTTTTAAACGGCTAAGGTGTTTATCGTACTGTTGGGTCAGGAGCTCTCTAAGGGTTTCTCTGAGGGAGGAAAGTTTGTTAGCTAATGGTGCTGAAGGTGAGTTCTTGTTTTGGGATTCTATAACACGCAGGTCTGCAAGGACTTTATTAAATAGTTGTGCTTTCCTCTTTTTTTCTATGGCACCTAATTGAATTAGTATACCTCTCATGTACGCCTTGTGTGCGTTCCATATGATATATGGATCCTCGACCGAACCTGTGTTTTCTTGGAAGTAGGTCTTAAGGTGTAAGGAGATGAGTTTTTGGAATTGTTGTTCCTGGATAATTTTTGTGTTGCAGCGCCAGATGGGGGGTGAAGAGGAGACACCCTTTTCCGCAACAGACATAGAGATGGCAGCATGGTCTGACCATGTAATATCGTGAATTTTTGTTATTTCTACATTTTGCAATAGCCATTTGTCCGTTAGGAACATGTCTATACGAGAGTAAGAGCCATGTCTGTCTGAGAAAAAGGTGTAGTCCCTTTCGTTTGCATGGAGGCATCTCCAGGCGTCAAATAGTTCCTCCTTGTGGAGCAATGATTGGAGAGACAGAGTACCCTTAGGTTTACCTGAGGAGGTGTCCATTCTAGGGTCAGAGGTGATGTTAAAGTCCCCGCAAATCAGAAGGTTGCCATATTTAATGGAGTTTGCCTTTTTAATGACCTTGTTTAGAAAGCGGAGTTGGTGAGAGTTAGGGGCGTACACCGTGACGATCGTGTAAGGTTTAGAGTTAATATCCCCTGTGACAATAATGTATCTGCCACTAACGTCAAGCACAACGTTTCTGGGTTGAAAGGAGATAGAGTTCTTGATGGCGAGCATGACACCTCTAGTTTTACTGTTAGGTGTACAGGCCATGTACACATATGGAAAGTCTTTGTGCGAACAGTACGGGATTTTGTTTAGCTGAAAGTGTGTCTCCTGTACACACAGAATGTCAGCCCCGTGTTTAGTGGCTTCAGCCCACATGGCGAATCGCTTAGCAGGATGGTTCAATCCCCGGGTATTAATGGATATCAGTTTGATCGTCATTGTAACAGATGTAGGGGAGTTATTGTGGAGATGTCGTGCGGGTACTCACTGTTCCCATATGATTCGTTTTCAGATACTGTAAAGCTGTGCTGGCCAGGTAGTTGAGTTGTAACTTCTTCAACGCTTGTAGTCATTTCGATTCCTATGGATCTGTGTATAATAAATGAACAGTAGAAAGAACAATATAAAACAAAAAAAGTCAACTGGGTTATACTAAGAACCGGATCCATAAACTGATCCTCGTGCAGTCGTAGCTGCTATTGATAGAGGAGGGGTGTAAGGGAGATTCAAATGGAGATCTCAACCCCGGAGATATTTGTGCATATTTAGATATCAGAATTGTGCGTTTCCACCTGTCTTCTTCTTAGTTGAGCGTTTGTGGGACACCACTTGCCAATCAGTTTGCAGTGGTTGCAAGCCTGAGGGGGTGATTGTTGGACGAGTTGTTCAGGAAGTATTCCCCATTGGCGTAGTACACCTATCCCTTCTTCCAGTTTGGAAATATCAATGGTATTACCGTTGTGGGTTATGGTGAGGGTAGCAGGGTACTTCCATTTGTGGAGTATGTTGTGATTCCTCAAAGCTTTTGTAATAGTCAGTAGGTTGCGGCGGCGTTGAAGTGTGTGCCTGGATAGGTCCGGCAGTAGTCTGATCGTTGCATACTGCTGAGGGATACCCCCTGGCTTGCGGGACGCTTGCATTATTTGGTCCTTGATGTGGTAAAAGTGAACCCTCATCAGAACATCTCTGGGGGTGTCATCGGGGAGAAATGATGGCTTGGGAATTCTGTGAATCCTGTCTACAAGGAGATCTTGCCCCTGGTAACAGAGTGGAGAACAGGGTCTGGACATATTGCAGGAGCTGGTTAGGGGGAACAGATTCAGGTATGCCTCTAAGTTTGAGATTATTTCTCCTGGATCTGTCCTCGAGGTCACTCAGCTTGTCCTTTATCCATTCTATGTCTTCTCCCTGTGCTGTATGGGACTCCACCATAGTGTTGTAGGATGAGGTAAATTCCTCCATTCTATTTTCTACCTGGTGAACTCTATGTCCCATTGCTTGGACTTCTCTCTGGCATTCATTTAACCCTTTGAGCATATCTGTTTGTAGGGAGGACCTCAAGGACAGCAGCATGTCTTTTAACATTGTGTCAGACACTGGCCTGTCAGCCGTGGGGAAGTCTGCTATGGGGTCCCCTCCCTGTGTGTGTTGGCCTGTGGTGACTGTATGAGGCTCGCTTACCTCCATGCTCGAGTTAGCTTGTGGCCTGAGCGGGGAGTCTCTCCTCGGTCTGGACTTGGCTGGGCTCCTTGTAGAAGGGCTGGATGTCCCAGAGGAGGCCTTGCTGAGCGGTGTGGCGTCCGATGGTAAGCTACGGCCGTTGTGCTGTGCTCCGGACTTGTGCGACTGCTGCGAGTCCCGGGCGCCGCCGCCATTTTGTTGAGGGCCGCGCGAGGTTATAGCGAAGAATCCGTCCAGTTTCTGCGGTTGTTGTGGCTTCTTTCGGTTCCTCGCCATCCTCGTTCCGATCAGCGGGGAGTAGCTGACTGGATAGTGGTGTGTGTGAGGCCTTGGATTGCGCCGGTGGACGCTGATGGCTACGGATTATCTCCGGTGGACGAGCGGAGCTCCTAGGTTAAGCATCCATCTTGGAGTCCGGTCGCCACGCCCCCCCCTGATTCTGTTTTTTGTTTCAAGTATGATACCATCCCATTTGAAACCTTATTGACCTATCTATCCATCTCCCCTCTAGTCAAATTATATGCTCCCCACTCCTGATGACTGGCTTCAAACGCCAAGAAACGCGTCGAGTACATGCTCAGGGATTTCCAGCAAAGCCTGCCCAACCATGTATCTATTAACTGAATTCTTGATCTTTTATTTGGATATTCATGTTCACTGTACCTGTATGTTCATGTTATTGATATTGCTTGTATTAGTCATGTCTTTGATAATGATTATTGATTATGTTTATGTGACAACCCCTACCTGCATTATGCCTTTGTCTGCATGATCTGTATATTATATTTTATTATGATACAATATATTTTGACACTTATATCCATGCCTTGATTTTTATTGCCTAGACTGATTATGTAGCATTTCCACATGACCACAGACTATTCCCCAACGGGATTGGGACATTTCATTCACCTCTGATATCCTAGACCATTTTTCTCTGCGGCCCCCCCACCCCAGAGCACCCTGCGCCCATGTTGATCAGGACAGGGCCTCTTCCCGACAACCCTGGCCGTTGTTTGTCGGGGTCTGCGGGCGGGGGGCTTATCTGAATCCGGGAGCCCCCTTTAATAAAGGGGCCCCCGGATCCTGGCCCCCCCACCCTATGTGAATGAGTATGAGGTACATCGTACCCCTACCCATTCACCTGGTGGAAAAAAATTGCAATAAAAAAAACACACAGCTTTTTAAAGTATTTTATTGCACAGCTCCGGGGGTCTTCTTCCGTCTTCGGGGGTCTCCGGTGTCGTCGCCGCGCTCTACGGTTCTTTCTTCTGCCGGGCCACCGCTATCTTCTTCCAACTCTTTTGCTAGCGGGGCCCGGTCTTCTCCGTCGCCTTCTCCCCTCTTCTCCGGTTCTTTCTTTCTTCCGCCGGGCCTCCGCTAACTTCTTTTAGCTCTTTTGCTAGCGGAGGCCCGGTCTTCCCCGTCGCCTTCTTCCCTCTTCTTCTCTCCGGTTCTTTCTTCCTTCTGCCGGGCCTCCGCTAACTCCTTTAAGCTCTTTTGCTAGCGGAGGCCCGGTCTTCTCCGTCGCCGCCGTCTGCGTCTTCTTCCCTCTTCTCCTTCTCGATGTTGACTCGTCGCTTCCTCTCGCAGTAATGCTAAATCTTCGGTCCGCAGAGATTAATATAGGCTTCTCATGACGTCACAGTCACATGCTCCGGGGCACATGGCCCCGGAGCATGTGACTGTGACGTCATGGGAACATGTGACTGTGACATCATGAGAAGCCTATATTAATCTCTGCGGACCGAAGATTTTGCATTACTGCGAGAGGAAGCGACGAGTCAACATCGAGGAGGAGAAGAGGGAAGAAGACGCCGACGGCAACGACGGAGAAGACCGGCCCCTCCACTAGCAAAAGAGCTACAAGAAGTTAGTGGAGGGGCCGGCAGAAGGACAACGGAGAGCCGGACGAGACGACAACGGTTAGCCGAGGCCTGGCAGAAGAAAGAAAGAAAGAAAGAAAGAACCGGAGAGAAGAAGAGGGAAGAAGGCGACGGAGAAGACCGGGCCTGTGCTAGCAAAAGAGCTAAAAGAAGTTAGCGGAGGCCCGGCGGAAGAAAGAAAGAATCGGAGAAGAGGGGAGAAGGCGACGGAGAAGACCGGGCCCCGCTAGCAAAAGAGTTGGAAGAAGATAGCGGTGGCCCGGCAGAAGAAAGAACCGGAGAACGCGGCGACGACACCGGAGACCCCCGAAGATGGAAGAAGACCCCCGGAGCTGTGCAATAAAATACTTTAAAAAGCTGTGTTTTTTTTATTGCAATTTTTTTCCACCAGGTGAATGGGTAGGGGTACGATGTACCTCATACTCATTCACATAGGGTGGGGGGGCCGGGATCCGGGGGCCCCTTTATTAAAGGGGGCTCCCGGATTCTGATAAGCCCCCCGCCCGCAGACCCCGACAACCAACGGCCAGGGTTGTCGGGAAGAGGCCCTGTCCTCATCAACATGGGGCAGAGTGCTCTGGGGTGGGGGGGGCCGCAGGTCACCCCCCTGCCCCAGAGCACCAAACCCCCCATGTTGAGGGCATGCGGCCTGGTACGGTTCAGGAGGGAGGGGGGGCGCTCTCTCGTCCCCCCCCTCTTCCCCTGCGGCCTGCCAGGTTGCGTACTCGGATAAGGGTCTGGTTTGGATTTTGAGGGGGACCCCCACGCCGTTTTTTCGGCGTAGGGTTCCCCTTCAAATCCAGACCAGACCCAAGGGCCTGGTATGCTCCTGGAGGGGGAACTCACGCCGTTTTTTTTTCTTTAAAAATTGGCGTGGAGTTCCCGCTCAGGATTCATACCAAACGCAGTGCCTGGTATTGGCGGGAATCCACGTCGGATCCCCGTCTATCGGCAATGCGTGTCGCTCATCGTGAAAGGAACATTTTTCCTTTCCCGATGACAAGACAGCTCGGCGCTGGCTCTCGCGACGGAGCTCATAGGGTGTCAATCTCGCCGCTAGAAGTGGCGAGATTGACACAGTATCGGCGGCACCTACTGTACATTAGGGGAGGAAGATTTAATTGTGGACCAAATTTTTTAACATTCTGCCTCATTTAGGACATACAGTGGGTCAACAAAGTATTTAGTCAGCCACCAATTGTGCAAGTTCTCCCACTTAAAAAGATGAGAGGCCTGTAATTGTCATCATAGGTATACCTCAACTATGAGAGACAAAATGTGGAAACAAATCCAGACAATCACATTGTCTGCTTTGGAAAGAATATACAGTATTTGCAAATTATGGTGGAAAATAATTATTTGGTCAATATCAAAAGTTCATCTCAATACTTTGTTATATATTCTTTGTTGGCAATGACAGAGATCAAACATTTTCTGTAAGTCTTCACAAGG